>OX465553.1:20313185-21563185 GCA_950022955.1 Xestia ashworthii
TCGTATTCGATTTTAATCAATTTCAAATTTTGAAAACAAAGACCTATGTATAGCAGGTGTTATCTCTACAAACTAAAAAACAAAGTCCTCCGCCGCGTCTGTTTGTCTGCTCGCGATAAACTCAAAAACTACTGCACCGATTGTCATGCTGTATTCCATGGATAGAATGGTTCTCGAGGAAAATTTTAGTAGTAAGTATATAAAGTTAGATCCCATGGAACACACACACTAAGGTCCGTGTTCACCGAGAAGATAACAGCCTGATTATCGAAAAACAGCTGTCAATGTGACATGTTCCCATACAAAAATGTGTTTTAAACAGCTGTTTTAGATAATCAGACTGTTATCTTCTCGGTGAACATGGACCTAAGTATCTAACCACACGCGTGTGAAGCCGCGGGCAGAATATTAGATATTCCGCCTATGTACCACTATTGTACATGAAGTTTAAATAAATAAATACTCTACTGTTGTCACAAGTACCTACCTACAATAGAAAAGTCACAAAGCTAATTTATACCTATCGCTACAACAAATTAATAAATAATAACCAACATCTCGGAGAAAATACTGAGTACTATGAAGTCATGAATGCAATGTGTGACTTAGATTTTATGACCATGTTGTATTATGATTAGCTACGTATAAGTAGTTAGGGTCAGTAGAGGTCAAGTTCAAGATTTTGAGTACAGAGTACTGACGTTTGTTAATATCTATTGTACATAAACTACACATACACGTTGACACCCTCCTTGGTCTTAATCGGCAACTCGACTGCTGAGAATGCCGAGATCTTAAGTTCGAATTTAAATCTGGGGGCACGGTAGTGCCCCCGCCAAGTCGAGCGCGAAGCAAACACTGCCGTACCATCCTTTACTGGAACCATTTCGCCACATTTTCAGGACCCTATTTGAGAACCTCTGGATAAGACCAGAACGCAGAAATTTTTGTCATCTAGTAAGCCATAATCACATACTTAAAATCTAAAATTTCAAGTCTGTAGGTCATTTAGTTCCGAAGTTAAGCGAAAGCGCAGTTTCGCATTTATGACACTCACTCACTCACTCACTCATGATCATCAAAATAGAACTAGTACTTCCCATAAACTCAGAGAGTTGAAATTTGGTACAGAGTTAGGGTTTAATGGTCACATAAAGGGAAAACTATAAAAACTAGGATAATCGAAGATCTGGAGTACCTGGTGACCCTGATTAGAAAACACAAGAGCCTAACCAAACTATTAGAGAGATCGACATACCGCCTTTACAAAAAATATTCAACTTAGTGGGCCGCTTCATTTGATGTCAAAAATCGAAGATCTGAAGTATCTGATGAAGAACCCTCAGCTGGTCTCAGCTGTATTAGAGACTAGCTTCTGCCCGCGACTTCGTTCGCGTGAATTTCCCGCTTGCAACATTTCTTATTGCTGCTTCGCTCCTATTAGTCACAGCGTGATGTCATATAGCCTATAGTCTTCCTCAATAAATGGACTATCCAACGCAAAAATAATTTTTCAATTCGAGCTGGTAGTTCCTGAGATTAGCGCGTTCAACCAAACAAACAAACAAACTCTTCTGCTATATCATATTATTAGTATAGATAATTATGGTAATGCCCCCTTCTACTATTGGTACATAAAAAAAATCGACTTTCATTGCATAAATCCAGCGTAGTGGGACATATCTTCTAATTTAATCTAGCCTATAGCGTCTCCTCCTCTCTATGCGAAATATTAATTTCGCATAGAGAGGAGGCCTGTGTCCCAGCAGTGGAAATATTAATAGACTGATGATGATGATGATGATGATTAATTTCGCTCAAAATGTTGACAAAATATAATGCATTGGACTAAGAGTGGCGTTGATACTCGCAAACGTCGCTAGATGGCGCTGACTGTATTTTAAAATGCGTTTACGTTTGTTTTTCCGATAACCTTATATGGCGAAGTGGCAACCGACCGCGTTACAGTCGTTTACGACATTCTTCTAGTGCGCTTGAAAACGTTTGCTAGGGATTAGCAGGGATTATTTGCATTTCGTTGATTTCGCTTATTATTTCGTGAGGTTTGCTAAGGTTAGCAGGTTGTTATTATAACAATTCGAAGATTTGAATAGGTTAGGAATTTTATGAAGAAACAGTACTTCGAAAATTCGCTACTAATTTGATTCACGAATTATTGCCTATTAAGTCAAAATTTGAGATCATACCCGGGGCATGCGTGTACAGAGAACAATTCCCAATCTGTGTGGCGTATGCCCTAACAATTCACAAGAGCCAAGGTCTAACTCTAAAAAATGCCCTCAATTCATGGATATTGGCACCTCCATATTCTCTTGTGGCCAAGCCTACGTGGCGCTTTCACGAGTAACCAATCTTCATGGGGTGCACCTCATAAATATTGACTTCAAGAGTATAAAAGCTCAAGCTTCAGCGATCACCGAATACAACCGGCTTAGGCGTAAATACCGCGCTGATCTTTCAGAAATTGAACCGTCTAAAAGAATTGATAATGATCGCGAATGGGCAATACGAAAAACTGTTGCTACTGTACAAGACTCTGAACCGGAAAAAAAGAAAAGAAAGATTTGTAATAATAAAAAAACTACTACTAAAAAGAAAAAAACTGTCAAATAAGAAATCTTATAAAATAAATCAATATGGGACGTTTCTACAAAATGAAGTGAAATCCCACCAAAAAACATTCTGTAAAAAACTAGCCAAGTCTCGATGGAGCTGTTTGTTTATCTCTAAAAAGTAATGAAATCTAGACAAAGTCGTGCCAAGTCTAAGGTTCCTTACTGCGATTTCTTTATTATTATAGTTAATGTTGTGTGACTTGGCCGTTGAACATTATTTATACGTTAGTGGGTACAAGTCAATTTTGTAGTTACAACAGATATAACATTACGTGTTAACAAAATTAATGTTCAACGGCCAAGTCACACAACATTAACTATAATAATAAAGAAATCGCAGTAAGGAACCTTAGACTTGGCACGACTTTGTCTAGATTTCATTACTTTTTAGAGATAAACAAACAGCTCCATCGAGACTTGGCTAGTTTTTTTACAGAATGTTTTTTGGTGGGATAAATATAACCACGAGCAAACTTCAGACCTATTCGTATTATCGTATAAAAATTCAGACTCTGAAGTTTTATTCACATTAATAGTCCTACAAATATAGAATTAAAATAAAATAGGAAAATAAGACCAATTTCGAGGGTGTTTTTCTTAGGCTCGTAGTTCACAGTACTTTCTAACCTAAACTAACCTATGGATTCCTTTGACATCGTTTTTACGACAAACGGTTAGTCGGAGACAAAAAACACCAAGACACTTTTAGCCATAAATTTAGGTGTTTTATACGATAGAATCGAGAAAATAAACGATTTGCGAAAACAACACGTTTTTGGCTAAATTTTCCGCGCCGTAGAGGCAACACTCCAACCGAGCTGTCAGAAGCCTGTTAATATCTTGGGATACCACCCAAATACCTTCCCCGTTTATCAAGTAACATATAAGGTCTCATTAAAGTAGATGGACAAACTTTTAGGAATCATTCAGACCACCAAAATAAGGACAGTGGTAAAAAAACAATTAGAAAAACGCATTAGATACTTACAAGAAAACTAAATCAGAATCGAAAACACACTAAAAATTTTAGTTACCCAATGCCTAAACACATCCATGTCTTTGTTATTTCAGTACTGAACGCTGTGTTAAAATTCGTTCATCTATTTCAATGGGGCCTTTTAATTATAGTCAACTATCCTCATTAATGTTGCAGCAACAACAGTAGCAGCTCCACCGAAAATCACCAAACGATACCGCGACGATTACGTCTATAACAGGAGAACGGATGCCTTCTACAAGTTCCACATAGAGAAGGTACGGCACTGGCAGGTCAAAAACTTGTGCGCTATAGAAGGAGCCCAGCTCATGATCCCGTCCTCAGACTATGATATCATGCAGCTGCATTCCATGTTCAAGCAGTTCCCAGATCTAGGGGACTACGTCTGGGTAGGAGATGATGGTCAGAAACACGAATCTGCTGAGGAGCAACCGATTATTGATTGTGAGTATAAAATAAGGTTTGTAAGTAAGTCATAGGTAGACAAAAGGTAGACGAATTGAGTGAGGATTGCTATGAAAGAAAAAGGAGTAGATATCACGTTTAATAGGAGAGAATAGGAGAAAAAAATGTTTTGCGGCGACCCCAAGTAATATGGGTCGAGTCGAGGGCAGGAATCATAAAGCTAAACGCATACTCCCTACATATATCATATCATAAATAGTATAAAAATAAGTTCAGGCTGACGACCTGTCTGCAGTGTGTGTTCACATCATAATTATCATACGTCAAATGAGACGACGTAAGCTTAAGCTAGTTAACGCGCTGAAGACGCGCTGTTACTATAGTGATGGCACTTTCTGAACAACCTGCTCGCCTTATGGTCTTGCCGTATTGTTACCCCCTCACGCCGTGTCACCCGCGCGAACTGCATACAATGTGTGGCTTTGCAATAACGTTCTGTATGTACTCGTAATTTTAATCTTGCCTAAGTTAGCCTTGTGCGACTTCTGCCAACGCAGTAGGAAGCCAGTGGTCAAATACAAGTCTTGTTGATAGATGCTTTACTCAATGTTTATCATTTTGGAATGATAACCCTAAAAATTATCGTCAATGCTGGATCTAGTTATACATTTCATTTAGAAAACTAGTTCCATATGTTGGTAAAAAACTTAAAAAAATGTGTTTGTGCTTTACTAAAATCTTAAATGAGTCGAGAATGAGGTCCCGTTCGGGCAAAGTGTTATTTGAGTTTTTCATCAGAAGTTTCTTAAGCAGCCACGGAGTTCCCAGTTGATGGAAATAGGCCGCTATCATATGGGACTTAAACATAACTGGCGAAATGTGGATGTACTATTAGGTATAGGTACTTATGTGTATACGGGGTGTAAACAGACTCATCACGAAGCCGTCAACCAAGCATTCTGACCATCAAATTAAGTAACTTTACGCAGAAATTCTTGTTCGGAAACGACTTTTTTTTGGGGTGAAACATCATGTTTTGTGGTGGTTGTGGAGGCGTTTTAAGTAAAAATCTTACATTAAATATTTGTATTTAAATAAAAATAAAAAAAAATACATATCGCTGGACATTACATACAGAGCCATCTAGTGCCACACTAAGCAAGGCTTGTGTCGTGGTCACTAGACAGTTGATAAACTACATATATACTTTTTGTTTGTAAATACATACTTATTATACATATAAACATCCATGACTCGGAAACAAATGTCCATGCTCATCATACAAACATTAGATCCTACCGGGATTCGAACCCGGAATCTTAAGGCGATTACACGAGCTAAACGCGAGTTTTATAATTACTAAAAGTATAATTGTGATTCACTGCTATAAACAAGACCAGAAAAATATATGATATTCTTCAGGATATATGCTAGCATGATACTGTTTTGAAAACATAATACAATTAATTTGGCTCGATAAAAAGAAATCACGAACTTACCTCTAAAAATATCTTTCAAACAATAAAAAACATACTAATATGCATGCGATCATTCTGATTTTTTGGCAAATAATTCTACAAGCAATATATTAGCATGATACTGTTTTAGTTTTTTAATCCAATCAATAGTTTTTTTGTAAATCGATCGAAACCACTCATTTCGCGCTATTTGGCCCGCAGTGGCTGACGTAACAACCACTTTGTAGTGCAAGCTGATTAGAACTTTATTCTAACAGCATTTCAAACGAACTTTTAACCACCACAAATAGAGTTGCTAATTTAGCTAGTCTAAGCGCCTTAAGAACGTAAGACAGCCTCACTATCGCCTGCGTCATTCGGGTCGTCAAAGAATTTGACCCAATAACACCGTAACTAGTATGTTCCCAGGTATGTTTCAGGGGTCACCAACCACTCTGGGCGGAGCGGGAGGGAGTGTCAGACTCTTACTGACTAAAACCCATCCATGTTCCTTCCTCGCCCTTTATGTTCCGGGGCCGCGGTATCTCTTTCGAACAGGCAACCCCGGATTAATGATCACCTAAAATAAGATCTTCGATATGACTTGATAAACTAGTTAAGTCGGTTTAGTGAATCGAATACGATTATGCTATAATTTCTTTGATAATTGAAGTTATTAATTGGCTTAACTACTCGTATAATGTTTAGATATTTGCATGCTTGATTGGCTGCAATAATTAATTAGAATTATTACCGCTTGGTTTGGTACTTATTAGGAAGAGCGTTGTTCGCAGACATGTATGTAGGTAAGAAGAAAATGACTAAGTAATTATTTTATAAGACTGGGACCTTTAATGGAAATTTGTTTACGCATGTACCTTTCTAAATCGTGTAGAAAAATCGATCGGTCGAATTGGTATATCACAGATCAGCATCTTCTTGCATATTTTTTTTCTTTCTGTCTGAATTTTGAGAGAAAAATAAACATTAGTAAAAATTTAAAGGTTTTATGTGCCGTTCAAGAACTATTATTATTCCCAGTGCGCCGGTTTTAGCACTACCAGCGCCCTGGGCAAGGTTTCTACGGCGCCCCTTCATGGATAAAATAATGGCTTATAATTATGCATATGAATAGCTACTTATTTCAATGTGGGGAGGGAGGGGGCTCAGAATGTTGTACTGAATATGTGCTGTTAACCGTTTTCGCGTCGGTGTCCCATTTTATTCCGTTGTGTGCCAGTCTGTGTGTCTGTTTGTTCCTGCTTATCTCCGAAACGGCTGGATCAATTTTGACAGGCGCGGATACAACTTTTGCGTAATTTTACTTAATTTTACCTATTTTCCACAAAATTCATTTTAAACAAAAAAAAAAGGATACATTTTTGATAATGGGCCTGACGACAATGTCAAACAATTACAAATCTATTTAGTCCGCCAGACAGAGAAACAAAAAATATGTTTCCATTATTTTCCAAAACTGTAAAGTATTGGAAAATAATGGAAACATATTTTTAATGAATATTGACAAAGATAGAACGCATCAAAACTAGGGAGTGTGGGCTCATGACGTCAGTATACGTTAAAAATTAAACCTAGGCGTGCCGTATTGAGAATTTTAGGAGCGTTGTATCTTCGTCAATTTTGATTTACGTACCAAAAGAAAAAGTACGGAAAAAATACAATTTTTTTTTGATAATCTAACTGACGGGCTTATTACAATTTTTTATCGTCTAACATTTTAATTAAATCAGGCGTTACTTTACGGAAATCCATGAATACAAGCAAGGGCGTCGCCAACTTTCAGGCCAAGGGGGTGCATAACGGTGCGAGTAAAAATTTTAAGCTCACTATCTTGAACAGATTAAAATTGTTTCGTCCAAAAGTGACTTAGTCGTTTTACAAAGTTAAGATATAAGAGGAACGGCTGCGTGAGTGAGCGAAGCGAGCTCGAAATTTTTTTGACACCTTGCCTTCTTAAAAGAGTTACTTGATCGACTTTCAGACAAAGACTAGAGAAAGAGCGAGCAAAGCGAACTCGAACATTTTAACAGTACACATATAGTAGACAGGTTAGCATTGTTTCAAATTACCGGATTTACTTGGGTAAGTTATAGACAAACTTAAGATTAAAGAGAAACTTCACTGCAAGAGCGAGCGAAGCGAGCTCGAAAATTTTACATCTTTCCTCGAATAAATTCAGATAATTTTGTAATTTGAGATCAAAATGTTCAATGTTCACATGCTCCATTTTTTGCAACCTTGTATATGCACTTAATTGCCTATTGTATAAAGGTCTCGAGGCAAGGGTCTCCTATTTTATTTCAGTCTCTATATACGGATCGATCATACGAAAATACAGGGCTTTTTTCTACTCAACTGCAATGCAAACACGGTCAAAATTTATGTAATAGCTGACTTATAGTTCAATTTTCTGTTCCCGACATGTTCAGAATGATGTTCCACCCCGTATGCATTCAGTAAAAAGCTGTTATTTTGAAATACCAAATAGACATTTCAATTTAATATTTCTGTATGATTCAAGTGATCGGGTTAGAATTTTCCATTGATGAACAAGCTGAAAACAATCTGTGTATGAGGGGCCATGAGGGGCGCCCTCAGCGCCCCTTTACACCTGGCGCCCGGGGCGGTCGTCTTACCGCGCCCTACCCTAACGCCGCTACTGATTATCCCGCGTATGAGAAAATTTAAATTGGACGACAAACATTTGTGTTTGTTTATTTACCTATTTTGGCGGGTTTGCGCACGTGATGGCTTGACCTATTAATGAACAGACAGGGCAATATTTTTAATGAAGATTTTTTTGAATAATGTGATTGTTTAAGTATTTTCAGGTTTTGCGCATTTAACGTTACACGTTGGTCACGGTAAGCTACAAGGACATATTTTAAACTACTTTATAATGATTGCAGTGAGTCCAACAAGTTCTAATGAACAAGCACAACAAGGCCTGATGGACTCAGTAGGACGGTGTGACGTGGCGACGCGCACGGGGGACATCGAAAATATGGCGTGCTACCGAGAGCATCCGTTCATCTGCAAGGTGGATGCTAAAGACGCACCATATGACGAGCACTGTGGTGTTTATGCAAAAGGTAAGCAAAGATATAACCATCATCATCATCTGCCAAGCATTTTCCCAATTATGTTAGGGTCGGTTCCCAGTCTAACCGGAAGCAGCTGAATACCAGTATTTTACATGAAGTGACTGCCTATTTGACCTCCACAACCCAGTTAATACTGGGTAATGCGATACTACTTGGTAATAGTGGTTGTCAGACTTTTTAGGCCACTGACTACCTGTAACGACTGTCAAAGATGGACAAATGACAACCGGGACCAAGTGCTTTCCAAGGCACGGAGGAAACTCGGTATGTAAGGGTGGTCACCCATGCACAGAACAACCTGGGCAACCACGGCTTAACCAAAAGATCGTCTCTAGCGGCTGTTTTTATTTAGCCACGAGCTAGTAAAGATACTTATAACCAAAAAAACCTATAAAATAGTTATCATCTGCTTTGCCTCTCCAGGCTTTCCTTGGTCGACTTCCAGTCTAACCGCATGCTGCTAAATACCAGTATTTTACGTGGAGTGACTGCCTCTAAAGTTCAGTTAGTACTAGGTAATACGTTACGATACCCTTAGTTAAACTGGAAAAATAAAAAATATTATACATAGTACGTACCTAATTTATTCCGGAGTCAAGTTTTGTATTAGACACGTTGTTGCGAAAGATGACACTAACACCCGTGGTTAACCAAAAGATCTTTATTTCTTTTTCTTTTCTTGTTCTTTTTCTTTTTCTTTTTCTTTTTCTTTCTTTCTTTCAATCAGCATCTGTTAAAGACTTCGATCATCACTAACAATCTTCTGACTCAATTTCCAGATTACAAATACTACTCATCAGTTGGTAGCTGCTACAAGATCCCTCGGATGCCATTCACCTGGAGCCAGGCGTACTCCGAGTGCCAGACTGAGGGGGCCCACTTGCTGGTCATCAACTCAGAGGCAGAACATGACGCTATCTTCAATCTTACGAACACTGAAGAGAAAGTTCAGGGGTCTAATGCCTTCTACTTCTTCTTCGCTGGATTCAGAGCCGATAAGCCGGTTGGAAATGCTACGCCGGTGTTTAAAACTATTTTTAGTGAGTAAACCTATTTTTCTTGTATTAATAAGACATGTAAGTCTGAAATTAGTTATTGTAGTTAGGTCCCGAGGTGAATCAATTGGAAACTATTTAGGAAGTATTTTGAAAAATAGCAGTAATGTGTAAGGTGCCAAGTACAAATTGTTTGTAAAGGCTACATTGGTTTACTGGCGTCCATTTGATCGAGTTCGATACTATTAAACTTTGTTTATTTTCAGATCAAACTTTAGAAGAAGCAGGCTACAGCGGATGGGCAGATAATGAGCCAAACAACGCGTCAGGCAAAGAGCTGTGTGGCTCCATCTTTAAGAACGACGGGAAACTAAATGACGTTGAATGTACCCATGAGTTGGGCTTTATTTGTGAAAAAGAGGCCCATTAATCTTCATAATTATTGCATCGTCGTCGTTGATAGACAAGGCTGAACCAGACCGATTGGCCCGCGCAGTTAAAGTACTACAAGTATAATTTGGCGCTCGCTATGTTAATGACAGAATGACGCTGTTGTCAAACATTTGTGAATGGTTTTGTACTAAACAAACAAGATGGCATTAATTCTGATTCCACGCGCCAAAATGACCTTATAAAGTTAAACAAACGAACTTTCCTGCAGGCTGTGAGTGCGTCAGTGTAAATGGTGATTCCAGGCGGATAGGTCTGGTTTAGCTCTTAGGAGATGAACTGAGATGTTTCATTTTTGGCCATATGATTTAATTATCGAAAAAGAGGAAAATATCAACATCATTCGACTAATTAACAAGGGAACAGATTTTAAACGTTTTTATGCAACTGAAAAAAAAATAACTAGAAATAAAACTGATATTAAACCTGTTGCAACACTTCGACGACTTGATGTATGAAAGGTGAGGGTAGTACAACTAGAATAGGTATATGATTACTATTCTGGTTGTCAAACCCGTGTTCCCTTGTTAAAAATATAATAGTACTGAGGTGTTTTCTGGGCCATCTTCCATTGAAATACGATAGACAGCGTTGTGCTAGGCTCAGAGTAAAAACTTTCTTTTGGATATATGGAGCTGGCGATCAATGCCTTATAGAAATAAAATGGTGACTAGTATATGTGTGTGGGTGCTATAATTGCTCTTTTCTTGCTTGCTTGTCAGTAATCTGAATAAAATGCAAGTGGAGTACTATATTCTCTCTGATAGGTATTGAATTCGGGTATTTGTGTTGTGTTTGGGTGCAAACAAATGTCGGGCAAGACAAGAATTGACAATCTGTTTGGATGAAAGCAATGAAGTTAGATACGTGTTATGGCCGGAGTCCCATACAAAAATGAAACATTTCCTTTCAAATTTCATGAGTTTTGCTTAGTATTGCTAAACTCTTGAAAACACGAGTTATAGTACATATAGCAGTGTGGCAATCTTACTCATACCCCGAATCCTCGAAATCTGCAAACGTTTCTCGTTTACCACACCGATCAACTGAACGAATCAAACAGCTGATCAAAGTGGAAGTCGATTAAGGCATAATAGGGTAGACGACACAAAACACCTAATATTAAGTCCGTCAGGTTTAGAATAACAATATATTGGAAACCAAAAATATTTGCTTTACCATTTATATTTAAACTTATAGTCTGATAACTGTATTAAAATATACAATAAGGATGCAAAATAAAATAACTATCGGATTTGTAATATGGACTTTTTATTACTTACATAAATGTTTTATGATGAGCACATTCATAAAAACTGTTTTTGGTATCGACCCGAGTTCCCTAGAAGGTATAATATAATAATAGTATAGTTTATAACGAGGGACTAAACGAAGCCATTATATACCCGAGGTAGTTTGACTCCCGAGCTTGCGAGGGAGGCAATGAAAGCGAGGGTATATTAAATTGGCGTTTAGTCTCGAGGTGCAAACTGTACTTTTCACTTCGAGTGCGAGAAAAATAGTCATTTAAAACCGAACAAATTTACACTCGACAAAAATTCTGAACTGAGCGGTCAGTTTTTTCTTCTATCAGGTCAGTCAAAGATTAACAATTTAAAACACAACACAAACTCTCAACATTTTCGCAATGAAGATGATCCACACTCCACAGATAATGAGTACCTACATTACTGCAGCGGCTAGCAACAGAGGCATTGCACATACTTTTCAAAATCAACGATGCACACAAACAACCATAATTTTTTCTCGCGTTGAAGAGTTCATTTGTTTTTTTTATTTCTATGAACCGCTTTCTATTTGCAAGCCAATTCGAAATTTAAATAAAACCTTTGATAAGTTATTCTGTTGTGACCATAATTTTTTAATTATAATTATTTAAGATTACCTATACCCTAATATAGGCGAATACTCTACTGACTAAATTACACAATTTTATGACTACTACACGAAATATGTTATTAGGATCAGTTCCAAAGTTATCTTATTTCATTCATCCTTATTTTGAAAAACAACATATGTAAACTTGATGAAATTATTGTTAGGGATTCAGGCCGCGCGGTCACTGCCCCGAGCGATGCGGCTTGAGCATTTATCTCCTTTGGCCCACTGAGTTTCGTCCCACATAATCAAATCCTGGTTCGTTCCAAACAATATGCTTGCATATGCATTCCTACACACTTATTTTTTGGTAATCTCGCGTTGCTCGCATTTCGCAAGTCACTTCGCGTGAATTTTTAATTCACTATCTTAATTACCTACATATTTATCGGTGGTCAGGGGCTCTAGTTTGTACCTAGAGCATCTTGGGAACGGCCGTCTGACAAGATTATTATGGAGAAATACGTAGTTTTTGTGCTCTGTGTTATATTGTGTATGTATTTTTAATTTACACTGTTTTAGACTTTCACGGTTTGCACTACACTTAAAATAAACTAAACACTAAACACTTAAATCACACTTAAATTAACGAGTTTAAAGTAAACAAAAACCTGTTTTTTTTTTTTTTTCAAAATAAAATAGTTCAAGTGGAGTAATTTTTATGCGTTCAGTTAAGTGTTGTTTACTGGTAGGTAGTGATAAGTGGCATTAGTAGGTATGAACTACATACTCAATTATCCATTTTTATACTAAACGGAAATACCCCTCTGTCGTGCTTATATTCCAAGACGTCATGACTGGGCGTTTGTAAATAATTTGAGTAACATTGTTATATTTTTATGTCATACAGTTTATAACGTGTTACAAGTACCTCAAACTTTTTTTTCAAAATTTACTTAGTTCTCGTCCCCTTGAGTTTAACATGGGCTATATTTTGTCCTCACAAAATATAGCCCATGTTAAAGACGTGGCTTTCCAATGGTAAAAGTTTTTTTCTAAATAGGTCGAGTAGTTATAGAGGTAAATCGTAACAAACACACGAACAAACCGAAAAAAAATCTTTCCTCTTTATGATAAAACAAGTGCGAGTCGGACTCGCCCATGAAGGGTTCCGTAACAGCAAGTAACATAGTGTAAAAGTTCTTGCAGTTCATTGTAAATGAAAGGTAAATTGTAGTTTACGATTTATGACGTATTAAAAAAAAATACTTACTAGATCTCGTTCAAACCAATTTTCGGTGGTAGTTTACATGGTAATGTACATCATATATTTTTTTTTAGTTTTATCATTCTCTTATTTTAGAAGTAACAGGGGGGGGGGGGAAACACATTTTATCACTTTGGAAGGGTCTCTCGCGCAAACTATTCAATTTAGAAAAAAATGATATGAGAAACCTCCATATCATTTTTGAAGACCTATCCATAGATAGACCCACACGTATGGGTTTGACGAAAAAAAAAAAATTGTGTTTCAGTTCTATGTATGGGGAACCCCCTAAATTTATTGTTTTTTTTTTCTATTTTTGTGTGAAAATCTTAATGCGGTTCACAGAATACATCTACTTACCAAGTTTCAACACTATAGTTCTTATAGTTTCGGAAAAAAGTGGCTGTGACATACGGACGGACAGACAGACAGACAGACAGACATACATGACGAACCTATAAGGGTTCCGTTTTTTGCCATTTGGCAACGGAACCCTAAAAACGAGATAAAAATATAACAGTTATACTAAAGAGTTAGAATGAAATATAGGTTAGGTACCTAGGTATAGGAAATTACTGTTGCGACATAATACAACGTGTTACGTTAAAAGTAGAAGTAAGTTATTCAATAAATTTTGCTCGTGATTCTGATCAAACTATTTTCAGGTTTTGCGCATTTAACGTTACAAGTTGTATTAGGGAGAGAGTATTTATCTATTATACCATAAACTGTACATTAGTAGGTGGTTTATTATTACATAAGTACGTACTCTACTGTTTAGTAAGTACTATCTACACAAGGAAAGTCACCAAGATAAGTAAATTAACTTTAAAATAATGAATACCTATCGCCACAAAACAATAATAAATGATAACGTCTCTGAGAATACTGAGTACTATAAAACTCATGAACGCAATGTGTGATGTATATTTTTTGAGTATTTTGTATGACTAAAAGTTTTGTATGTAAGTATTAGTAGTCAGGTTCAATTATCAAGACTAATTATTTACAATATTTATACACACTAACTCTATACTAGAAATAAAAATATGTACAAGTATCAAAAAGGGTTACAGGGCATCGAAAAATTCGTCCACATCGCTGCCAACAGGAAAAGTGCACAGAAGGCTGGCAGCATTGCCACGTTGGATGGCAATACTGATTCTTTGCCCAAAAAATAGGCCCGCCCTCTGGTCACGTGAAGAGTCGACCAACCGTTTGGCGATTTCTCGAAATACTAAGTGGGCACTCGGACCCCATGGCCCTAGTGTTTCAACCCCAAACGGCTCAAACACATAATTACCAATTAAATTATTGTTTTTGCGCCGTTTGAGGTTTTCAGGTAGTCAGGTTCGTTCAATAATTTGCGTAAATCTACGAAATACCAAACGTCAGAGCCACAGAGTATATAATCACTACGTTTCTGGGCTCTGACCTTCGATCAATAATAGTATCTGACGTTTGGTATTTCGTAGATTTATCTATTGTGGTCACATTGACAGCCTTGCTGGTCTATGCAGTTATTATATATTATAATAGTAGTCTATGGGTATGCCGAGATCTTGAGTTCAATTTCCAAAGTGTTATTTGTTTTTTTCAAATAAAATTACTCAGTGCATTCCGTACATAGGTGGATGGCCGCAATAGAATTTGAATGTAAATGGCCACGGCGTATTAAGTATAGTTTAATTCACGTTAATCCCATCCTTTTCACATTGACAGAAGCCCTCAGTACGAAGGTAGGAAGGTATCTATAGACCTACAAATAAGAAATCAAAATGAAATAGGAGCTCGTCAGCAGCCTGTTTATAGATCTTGGCGTACCACCCGACTACCTACACCGAATATCAAAAAACTTATAGTGAACTTTATCCACATGAACGTTGCAGCATCAACAGTAGCGGCATCACCGAAAATCACCAAAAAATACCGCGATGATTACGTCTATAACAAGAAAACTGATGCTTTCTACAAGTTCCACATAGAGAAGGCACGGCATTGGCAGGTTAACGACCTGTGCGCTATAGAAGGAGCCCAGCTCATGATCCCGGCCTCGAACTATGATATCATGCAGCTGCATTCCATGTTCAAGCAATTTCCAGATCTAGGGGACTACGTCTGGGTAGGAGATGATGGTCAGAGTCACGAATCTGCTGAGGAGCAACCGATTATTGATTGTGAGTATAAAATGAGGTTCTTATGTTATTCATCTTTAAGCTAAGCATTATTTTGATTAATGGAGAGAAAGGCCAAAGAAAAGATGAATAAATTGTGTGAGGATTAGTGAGGATAGGTACCTACCGTAGGTAACGGTAGACAGTGGAAATTAAAAAAAATGTGTTGACTTTGTTTGACTCTTACTGCAAGTCAGTGGACCGTGGGGGCTCTCCGGCCAATCCTAGAAGAGACGGGACGGTGTCCTTCCGTCTGGTGCAGGTGTTGTCAGGGTGTTTGGCAAATACCTGCACAAAGTGGCTAAATGGAAGGTGACTTTCGTGTGGCACCAGTGCAGCTGCAGCGAGGACACGGCGCTTCAAACCCTCGCGCATTGGCCGCATGAGTAGTGCAGTGCCTTGCTCACGCAGCAGCAATCGGGGCAGACCTCTCCTTGCTGGCCGTGGCCATGGTCGACAGCAGGGTGACATGGGAGGCTGTAGCATCCTTCTGCGAGAACGTCATTTCGCATAGAATCGTCAGGGAGAAAGACTCTCTGACCCGATTCGTCTAAGGAGAACAGAGCGAGATAGACTCCGAGATCTATCACCTCCTAGGCGGGGGGGGGGGGGCTAGGAGGTGATAGATCTCGGAGTCTATCATTGTCGCATCGCACAGCCCTTACGAGTGGTGGCGATGTCTCAGGTGAGACCGGACATCGCCAAAAGAGATTTGTGTCCAGAAAATGGCTGCGCTGGTTGGACGGAGCGGTATGCGTTAGGCATTTTTCACCTATTTTAAACTCCTTTATAATGATTTTAGTGAGTCCAACAAGTTTTAATGAACAATCACACCAAGTCCTGGTGCCAAATTTTGGACGATGTGATGCAGTGACGCGCACGGGGGACATCGAAAATATGATGTGCTACCAAGAACTGCCGTTCATCTGCAAGGTGGATGCTAAAGACGCACCATATGATGACCACTGTGGTGTTTATGGAAATGGTGAGTAAAATTAGCTGGAAATATAAAATACACGTACATACAATACAATGATACAATACAATAGATACAATTTTTGTGGCAGACATGTCATTCCCAGTGCTGCCGGTCCCAACTTACGAACAGTAAGTCGTGGGCTCTACCCAGGCAGCCGCATTACTTTGTGTAATTTATTTCATCACCGCTGCTCTCAAAACTGTAAAGGAAAACATTGTGAGGAAACCGGCATGTCCTCGAACTAAAAATTCGAAGACATGTGACATCTACCAATCCGTACTGGGCCTGCGTGGTTAATAGCCCAGCTCCCGCTCATTGAGAGGAGGCCTGTGTCCCAGTAGTTGGGAGCATTAATAGGGTCATCATCATCATCATCATTTCAGCCGAAAGACGTCCACTGCTGGACATAGGCCTCCCCCAAGTGTCGCCACATTGACCGGTCCCGTGCGACGTTCATCCAACGGATTCCCGCAACCTTCACCAGGTCATCGGTCCACCTAGTGGGAGCTCTTACAACGCACCGTCTTCAATAGGCTCTTGATGATGTTATTCTAGGTTAAGAATTTCCAAATATGGGGCAACTTCAATACTGGGACTTTTGAATGCAGGAAATTACCCATCTGAAACGAAACCGTTTGTTACTTAAACTGGATCAAGTCCAGACCACAGTCATCACTAACAAACTGCCCGAATTTCCAGGCTACAAATACTACTCATCAGTTGGTAGCTGTTACAAGATACCTCGGATACCATTCACCTGGAGCCAGGCGTACTCCGAGTGCCAGGCTGAAGGAGCCCACTTGCTGGTCATCAACTCAGAGGCAGAACATGACGCTATCTTTAATCTTACGAACACCGAAGAAAGGGTTCGGGGGGCTAGGGCTTTCTTCTTCTTCTTCGCTGGATTCAGAGCTGATAAGCCGGTTGGAAATGCTACACCAGTGTTTAAAACTATTTTTAGTGAGTATTTCAATTGTGTTTATGTAACGCAGTGGTAATTAAATACTCAAGGAGAAAACGCCACAGGCATGGTGCAGGGGTGTGGTGGTACTCCTCTTAAAGAAAGGCGACAATACCCGTTTGAATAATTATAGGCCCTTCTCACTTTTAGAACATGTCTGCAAGTTGTTTTCAAGAGTTATCACGAATCACGTCTCGCGCGCAGGTTTGACGATATTTTGCCTCCTGGACACGCCGGCTTCCGAAAAGGCTGGAGTACCGTGGACCACATACACACGCTGGGGCAGGTGATACAGAAGACCGAAGAGTATAACCTGTCTCTCTGTTTTTCTGTTAGCGACAATTTCCCAAAGTATAACATTCTTGAATTTAATGAAACGAAACAAATATGCATTAAACGCACACCATGTAAGCAAGCCTTTTGCAAGTTGGGCGATTATATAGCTGATAAAATGCTTGGCTGTTGGTCCTGCTCCACAAGGATAAGAGCGCATAAATGGACTGCAATAAAATGGTATTGATAGTTTTTGAGATATAAATGTGGCCCATCTGAGGAGACTCTCTGCATATCGGCCACCTCTTCTTCATAGTCGTTATTTTCATTGTTGAAGGTCGTGTCTGGTCTGAGGTATTGATCACTCGGTGCACTATGCTCTTCCACGTTTCTCTGGCCTCGGCGGTCTTAAAAGCTTCGGCTATTGATAGGCCAGTGAGCGTCTTTACTCGGTCTGACCGACGGATAGGTGAGCGACCGCGTGGTCTTTTCCCATCTACTTGGCCAACTACCATAGGCTGTCAGGGTTTATACGAGCGATATGTCCAAAATAGTTAAGAATTCGCTAGAAGCAAACAGCGGTTAGTCTTGTGGTTATTTGTAACTCTTTAAGAACGGACAAGTTTGTCCGGCGTGCAGTCCATGGAATTTGCAGCATCCGACTCCAAACCCACATTTCGAAAGCGTAAATTTTTGCCCTTTCCTTTTCTCTTATTGTCCAGGATTCGGCGCCGTAAGAGAAAATTGAAAACACCAGCGCACGCACCATCCTCACTTTGGTTTTGCGGGATATATTGCAATCTTTCCATATTCGAGTGAGTTAAGTCATCCCTGCCTTAGACATCGGCCACCTACAAACCCTTATATCTTTTGAACCAGTGACCAACAAATTTTGACATTTGGCGACCAATTTCGACTAATTTGCGATTAATTTTGTGCTATCAAAATTAAAATCCCTGATGGTGGCCAAGCTAGTGTTAGTCACAATGAGTTGAATGGTGCTAACGCCATACCCACCGCCATAACAGTGGTGATGCATGGAGCGTCATGTCGGTGATCGGGCGCTGTCAGTTGTGACTGGTCATCTCTTAGTTGCAATCGCTTATTTAAATGAAATGGGTTACTACAGTACTTTCACAGTTCTTATGTCTTGTCACTGGGTCTATAGCTACAATTAATTTTCATCTTTGTTTCTAAAATTCAAAAGCCCTACTATAAATCCCCATAAACTGACCTACATAAAACAAATGCCTAGATTTTGATATAACCATTTTTTTTTCAGATCAAACTTTAGAAGAAGCAGGTTACAGCAAATGGTCAGATAACGAGCCAAACAACGCGTTAGGCAAAGAGTTATGTGGCTCCATCTTTTTGAACGACGGGAAGCTAAACGACATTGAGTGTTCCCATGAATTCGGTTTTATTTGTGAAAAAGAAGTCCACCCATCATCATAATTATTGTATCGCTATCGTTGACTGGAAGGAGAAATGAATAAGACCGATTGGCCCGAGCACTTAAAGTACTAAGAATACTAAGAATAATTTGCGCTTGAAATGTACTTTCGCCGTAGCAGAGTGCAGGTGACATTAGACGCCATAGAATGTTTAGGGGTGGGATATATTGTTAAGATGTTGATATTTTCATAGAAAAAGAAGACATTTGGCAATTCAATTTTATCTGTAAAGATTCTCACGGCAAAAATCTCGTCCTCTTTACTATTATCATGCTTTTTTTTTTAAATATGGATTTCATACAAAAAAAATTAAAACTTAACCGGAAATAAGAAAAAAAAACATTTTTCTTTCAATTTTACTTTATTTATAGACAATAACATTTTGGCTGGGCAAATTTATTAAATTTATTACAGTTATTACTGATTCCGTATTTTACGACTATGGTATTTACGATGCAGCTTAAATATTCAGTCATGATTGTGAATCAAGGTAACTTTCAAGATTGAATTATATGTGAAGAAGTTTAATAATATCAACATATTATTTAAGAGTAATTTTAAAAAACATGTATGTACCAGGTAACATCGCCATCGTCCCAGAGGCTCCAATGTACATTAGTATTAAGAAGTAACTGTATCTCATTATAAGTGAATTGTTATTCTTAAGAGATATAAATATATTTAAACCTATAAGTCACCTTCCTACGGCGAAAGGACTATAATAACAGGAGGACGCTGTTCTCAAACATCTGTGAATGGTTTTGTATTGAAAAAACTAGATGGCATTAAGTAATTCTGATTCCACGCGCCAAAAGAACCGCTTAACAATCTGTATAGCTATACAAACGAATTTCCCTGCAGGGTGTGAGGGCGTCATTGTAAATTGTAATTCCAGGAGGATGGGGTCTGGTTTAGCTCTTAGGACGTGGGCACAAACAACTGAAAGGAGATGTTTCATTTATCGAAAATAAGAATACTTCAACACCTACACTAATTATTATTGTAAGCAAGTCTGATGATTTCATCGATAAAAAATAAAGGTACTTTTCTGGAGTGTACTTCTGAACGAAAAATTCAAAAAGACATTTTGCTTTGACAAAACCCATCAGTGTCAGTTTCTTTTTTCTATAGTCTAAGGTGTCAGTCAAATAACAATTTCTGGGTTAAGTAAACGTCATCTCTAAAACCCGCCATGGCTGTCGTAACTCTCACGAAAAACGTCAAATATTTTTAAGATTTTCTATGTGTTCAATTGAGTTTTGCGTAGTATTGTTAAACTCTTGAAAACACAAAGTAACAGTGTGGAAAACACTGAGAACTCATACACCGAGTCCTCGAGATTTACAAACATTTAGATTAAGAATCTATAAGTACCAAAAATATTTAACCATTTTGCTTAGGATAATATTTTTGTGTTCACCAAAAATCTTTTCTTCCCCGAAAAATACTGATCGTGCACCAAATAATACTGATCGTGCACCAAATATTAAAGTATCTCTGCCCCCATAATCGGGACTTAGGGCACCCCCCCGTTAGGTTAGTTAGGTTCCTTTAAACCCTGCACTCGGAAATAGGGGCCCCGCGAAGCGGGGCTCCGTCGACTACGCATTAAGGAGAATATACAGTGTTTAATTGTTAAATAGATGCTCGTTATGACATATTTTAATTAACATATTTTGGTGCACATTCAGTATATTTGGTGGAACACAGGCAAAATTAGGTAAATGAAATGGGAATAAATTTAAGTACTTTTAAATACCATCCTTTTGCTTAACCATTTATTTTTTAACTTATCTATATCTATACATATAATAAAAGAGTAAAAAAGCTGTGTCTGTACATTGAATATATTAGAAACAGTAATAGAGCACGAATCCAAAAAAAAAGTCTGTCTTTTTGTCTGTTTGTTTGTACACGCTAATCTTCGGAAGTAGGTACTGGACGGATTTGAATGTTTTTTTTTGTTGTATAGATATTATGTCTGGGCAACATATAGGCTATAATTTATCTTGGAAACCTGAACACCTGATGTAGAACCGCAATAGACAAACTAAACTATAAGAGATACAAATACGACACCATAGCAAAAAATGTTTCACGTGATGAGCATTTTCTGCTGAGAGAATATATTTGAAGATCTGGAACACCTGATGTGGAACTCCAAGAGCCCAGTTATACCATAACACATATAGGAATGACGTCTTAGCAAAAGTTGTTCAATCTGATGAGCACTCTCTATTGACTTATAAAAATCGAAGATCTGGGACACCTGTCGTGGAACTCCAATAGCCCAGCTACACCATAACACATATAAGAATGACGTCTTAGCAAAAGTTGTTCAATCTGATGAGCACTCTCTGTTGACTTATAAAAATCTAAGATCTGGAACCGCCGAACACGCACACAACAAAATATTCATAATCTGTTAGAAAGTGAGAGAGAAAGAATTGCTGGAGTAGCCGTACTCCAGCAATTCTTTCTCTCTCTCACTTTCTAACAGATTTTCTGTCTCTTCATGCCGATGAAGAGACAGAAGAAGAGCGCGAAGACTTCGACATTCTCTGAACAGAATGTCGATAACATCTGAAGAATCGGGTGTCTCAAGATATAGCCGTAGGGCATGACGACTTTCCTTGGGTTGATAAGAAACGGAGTTCATTTACGTATACTCCTATGGTTGAGTACGCCACATATTCCGCCATCGGAGGTATGGTTCAAAATTTTACTTTTTGTGAAGCTGTTAAATGGCAAAAAGAAACAAACGGTATGTGTTGCTCAGGTGGGAAAGATTATTACTATTTTCCCGTCCCCGGGCTCTTAGAATTAGACGTTTCAGATCTTCGATTTTGACGAACCTGGTGTCGCTGGCAAAGCAACTGGATCCGCGTACGAAGTCGCGGGCAGAAGCTAGTAGTCTAATAAGTGTTTTAATAGTACATCACTGCAGCGGCCAGCAACAGAGGCATTGATGGACGAACGTGTAAATGTGGCCCGAGGAGAAGCCGAGGCATACATACTTTAGTCCATCGATGCCTCGCTGTGGCCAAGGCTTGTATACTACTTTTCTCAAATAATGCGAGGAAATTAATACAATTACTTTTCAAAATCAATGATGCACACAAACAACAATGTTTTTTCTCGCGTGGAAGAGTTCTTTTGTTTTTTTTTATCAATAAACCGCTTTCTTTTTGCAAGTAATAAAACCTTTCATAAGTTACCTCTTTGCTTGCCATGTTTTAGAGGAAAAGATCGTTATATTTTTAAATTACACGACAGATATGAGTTTACTATGTAACTTATTTGGTTGCTAAAAACGACAGATATGGATTTTCATACTTTTGCCGGCTGCTGGTCGCATGTATCTGGCCAGTACAGCAATTTCGATTTATCTGGAAGAAGGATGTCAAAATAAAGTTAAAATGACCAAACATTTTTGAGACCCATAACTACCTATCGAATTAGCAACTTGGCATTTGGTTTGTTAGATTCTCTGATGAGCCATGGGAACACATGGGAACAAAATTAAAATTTTGTTTTGATCTATGGAATCATCAAGACATTTGAACTATGAATTTCAAGTTCAAGTTTTCAAGATTTTTTGGTTTTTCTGGTTTTCTTATATTATATCATCTAAAAACTAAAGCTGATACAAACAATCTGACTTCAGATCTGAAATCAACACCCCGAGAATGTATAATATTGGTCATCATAATTCATGCAACAAAAAAGCTGTTCCCTCTGGTTTTATCTACTCGAGTTCACGTAGGCAGGTCAAGGTTTGGCGGGGTTTTTACAATTCCAGCTAAATGTCGATTAGAAAAACTTAGAAACGTCACATCACGGGTTTTTTTTAACTCACTATCTTAATTATTGGCATATTATTATAACAAACTAGTGAATCGGTGGTCAGGGTCTGTAGTTTGTGCCGAGCGCGTCTTGGGAGCGCCCGAGCGGCCGTCTGACAAGATTATTATGGAGAAATACGTGATTTTTGTGCTTTGTGTTATATTGTGTTAGTATTTTTAATTTCAATAATTGATAACTAGAAAAATGAACTTGTATAAATACATCCTAATTTTTTTCAAAACTTAGCTCACCGTGGAAAGTTGTTTATCCCACAGAGGATAATAATAATTTAGGCGTTAATTTAGATGTTGCTTAGTAGTATAGCTGCCTTAAGTATTAAAAAAATCAAAGTCGAATATTCACTTTTCCTACCTTTCCAAAATAACAGTTAGTAATATCGAAAAAAACCGGCCAAGAGCGTGTCGGGCCACGCTCAGTGTAGGGTTCCGTAGTTTCCCGTCCGTCACAATAAGTGTTCAATCCAATCCGATTTTAATAATTCTTTTTTTGTTTGAAAAAAGATACGTTCAGGATAATAAAATATGTAAACGAAGTTAAAAAAATGCTTGCATATACGATTCAAGTTCACATTGTGGAATGCAAATAAAGTATTGAGTACTACAAACTTAGTCCAGAAATTATTTTGTACAACTTTTTGTCTTTTTTGTACAAAAACTGTTGTTTCCATCCAAGTTCAAAATGATTTTCCTAGAAAGTCCTTATAAAGTTCTACTTTTCAGATTTTTTTCATATTTTCTACACTTATGGTTCAAAAGTTAGAGGGGGGGGACACATTGTTTTTTACTTTTGGAGCGATTATTTCCGAAATTATTGACATGATCAAAAAATGATTTTAGTAAACCCCTATTAATTTTTAAATACCTTTCCAACAATATATCACACGTTAGGGTTGAAATAAAAAAAAAAATACTTTCCACTTTACTTATAGGGGGGCTACCCTAATAAAACATTTTTTTTCAATTTTTATTTTACCACTTTGTCGGCGTAATTGATACACATATTGGTACCAAATTTCAGCTTTCTAATGCTAACGGTCACAGAGATTAAGCGAGGACGGACAGACGGACGGACAGACAGACATGGCGAAACTATAAGGGTTCCTAGTTGACTACGGAACCCTAAAAATGAGGTATGTTAAAATAATTGAATGGGAGTTCCATTTATATATTAAAAAAAAAACCACTTGAAAGATTTTTGTTTATTAATGTATTTTATTTACACAATTAGTGAGTTTTAAGCCTATAAGCTTAACCGTACCTGCTTAAGGGGCCGGCGGAGCATGCGTTTTTCATACAAACGTAATACCAAACTAATATGAAAATCAAACATATTCTTAAGGTAGTGTGTATACATTTCGATTGCATTATAGAATATCTATGTTCCCAAATAAATATTTTGAAAGGACAATGATATAAAGACGAGATATAATATGAGGAATTTAAAATTTCTATAGAAAATTTATTTTTCTCATAACTCTTGTTTAAATCGGTGTATATTCAAAACATGTGTACATGACGATTTTGTGTGACTAGTTCAGGATAGGTCAAGTTCAAGATTCTGGGTCTAGAGTACTGTCGCCTTTTTTATTTCGTAGTAGATTTATTTACAAAGTGTATGTATACAGACTCATCATGAAGCCATTAACTAAGCATCCTGTGCATCAAACTAAGTAATTACTAAAATGATTGCTGGTAAACGACTTATTTTTGGGGCGAAAAATCATGTTTTGTGGTAAAACTCAATTTACCGCACTCAAAAAAATTGTGCTGAAGGATGAATTAAATAGTACGGGGGTCGCGAATGGCTTGTATTAAAAAAAAAACTTCTCAGATAGTTGGAACTTTGACCCCCAATAACTAGAAGATTCCCAGGTATGGTGTAGAACAAAACAATGATCGCAATGACGGGGACAACAAGTGCCTTTCAGCTACGTTAAGAGGTATTTTCCACCCTTTATTGTGTTCACGTTGACAGCTTTGTTGGTCTATGGCAACGACCATACAGCCTATAGACGCCTAATACACGATCTAACGCACGAAAACTATTCTGTCAACTCGCTGAGGTACGAGGTACGCGAGGGTTACGGGGTACTGCTTTCTGATTGGCCAATTCAAGGTCATTGCATTTCACTAGGGATGGGACAGTTTTAAATCAAACAAGAAAATATCGATATTTTTTAACTGTAGGCATAATAAAATATGTTTTACATACTTTACTTGCATTAAATTACCTCCTTTATTCTAATTACGATTGAATCATGTAGGTAAAATATCTGAACTTATATGAAGTTAGTAGGCGGCGACGGTTTTTCATAGGGATAAAACAATCTTCGGTAAAATGACGTGAACATATTAATAAATAAATAAATGTTGTAATTTTTAATTATTAAAAATATTATTTTTTGCATAAATAAATAGTTATAGGTTTTATTTTTTGCTTTATCGATAACAGAGGTGGTCGTACGATTTGGAACATCACTAGTTATGTTAACGTAACATCGAGGAAAAGAGATAGAGAAAAAAGTGCTTTCAAAAGAAAGGGACGCAATCATAAAAGACATCAAGTATGACCAGTATAAGATGAACTCCGATAAATATTGTCAGAAATTTAATCTAATTTAGATTATGGAACATTTAAATTACCGATGAAATGTGATACCGTCTTTCAGGAAACTTGAAGTCCGGCTTCCTTTATCACACCAACATATTATACACGGGGCCATATTATGTCTATTTTCTCGATTTTTTAAAGGAGTAATGCGGAAGTGTTTGCGGCTCACAGGAGTGGTCGAAACTAATTCGAACTCGGTGAGTGACGACGGCTATAAGATTTATACCCCTTATGTGTTGACAGACATCGGTCGCCTGTTATTAGGAGTCTAGAGGCTGTATGGTCGTTGGTCTATGGTTTATCCGTAGCGTGCTGAATATGGCGAGATCTTGAGTTTGATTTCCAAACTACCCTAAATCCTAAGTACCCCCAATAGTTTCCTCCATCCATTCCGCACATACGAAACACGTAAATGGGAAAGTACATTGTGGGTGTAAACAACAAAGATACAGTGGTGTACAATGCCCAAAGAAATTAATTGTTCTCCCCATCACTGTGATATGTTTTTTGTTTAAGACCACACCTTCTAGTCACGGAGATATTGAGGGTCAACTTTTTCAACTTTTTCACGAGCTTTTCTTTTAAATACTTGTTTTTAATGTAAGATTTTACTTAAAACACATGTAAAACCTATGTACTATGCAATTCATCCGACAGCACAATGTTTTGAGTGCGTTGCATTGAGTCGTACCGTAAAACGTGATTTTTTGCGTTAAATTACATAAATTGATGTAGGTACTAATGCTTGGTTAACGGATTACGGAAAGGCACTTGTTCTCCCCCAAACTTGGTCGCTCACAATGGGCCTTATCAAAAGGCTTAAAGTCACCCAAAGGGCAATGGAGAGGGCTATGCTCGGAGTTTCCTTGCGTGATCGAATCAGAAATGAAGACATCCGCAAGAGAACCAAGGTCACCGACGTAGCCCGACGAATTGCTAAACTTAAGTGGCAGTGGGCAGGGCACATTGCTCGCAGAACGGATGGCCATTGGGGCCGAAAAGTTCTGGAGTGGCGACCGCAAACCGGAAGACGATGCGTTGGAAGACCTCCCACTAGGTGGACCGATGACCTGGTGAAGGTTGCGGGAATCCGGTGGATGCGAGTCGCAAGGGACCGGTCAATGTGGCGACACTTGGGGGAGGCCTATGTCCAGCAGTGGGCGGGCGTCTTTCGGCTGAGACGATGATGATGATGATGACTTGTTCTCCCCTGTTGTGTTCGTTGGTTATTGAATCAAAGACACCGTTGGGAAGACTTGGTTTATTCAGGTTACATACTTAAGTAGTAGGAGTATCACAGACGGGGTTTCCAGTCAGACAGCCATTAGGCAAGTGAAGACAACCAGAGACAAGACAGATAATGCATAGTGATGTGTATAATAATAACATACTAAATAGTGATGTTACAACATCCCCCTTGTTGAGTTTAACTTTAACCCCTGACAAACAATTATAAAGAAGTACTATGCTAAACAACTTAACTTATAAATGACAACATGTTTTGTGATACTTAAAACTACGTTAACACTAGACAATATTCATAATAATACTAAGACTAACATTTGACCTTATCTTTATTCATAATTCTAAGTTAATCAATTTCTTCAATTAACCTTCTAGTTGGTCTTACAATACGACCTGACCTTGTTGTTACTTCTGAGGATTTTTGAGAAGAGGATTCTTGAGGCCTAGACTCCTGTCTGTCACCTTCCTCTCTCCCCTGTGACGAGTTGGATTGCATAGGAGGGTTTGTGAAGTTATTAGAATACTTATGTCTTAAGTGTATTCTATTTCTCCTATACCTAACACCATGGACATCCTCAACAACATATGACCTATTGTTCATCATTCTTTGTTTGACAATAGCTTGCTCCCAGTTACTTTTGGGATTTCTTTTAAAATAGACATGGTCATTATAATGTAACATTGACAAAGACTTTGTATTTCTATCATAATACCTAGATTTGTTACTATTATTTTTCCTGACTGACTCTTTGTAATCCTGAAACGTTACAACTTTTGGTTTCAATTTTTTATATGACACTGGAATGTTATCTCTTAAGTTTCTAGACATTAACAATTGTGCTGGTGATGCTAAATTGTTTTTTGACGTATTTCTGTACTGTAATAAAGCTATATATGGATCGGTTTTGTTTTCTTTACATTTCCTTAGCATATTCTTTATTATCTTGACAGAAGATTCAGCCTGTCCGTTCGACTGTGAATGATATGGGCTAGTAACTACATGTTCTATGTCCCATTCTTGTAAAAAGTTTTTAAACTCTATTGACTGGAACGGAGGACCACCATCGGATACCAATGACAATGGTATTCCATGACGTGCAAAAATTGATTTCAAATGTGTAATTACATTTTGAGATGTACTGTTTTTATTTAATAATGCAATCTCTATGTATTTTGAGTAATAATCTGTGACTATTAAATAAACTAAATTATCAAAATGCATTAGATCAATACCGACTTGTTGCCATGGATATTTACATATTTCAAAGTTTTGTAGTGGTTCCTTCTGGTTACATGGCTTGAACTTTGCACATATGAAACATTGTTCTACTACATTCTTGATACTACTAGACATATTTGGCCAATACAAAGATTCTTTAGCTAAAGTTAAGCATTTATTTATACCTTGGTGACCTTTGTGAATTTTTTCTAACATTTCACTATACATAGACTGTGGTACTATTAATTTTGAACCTTTGAATACTAAATCTTTAATGACATGGATTTCTCCTTGAATGTTCCAAAATGGTTTTACCAGTGGACTGACATTATTTTTGTTTTTTGGCCAACCTTCATAATAATACTTGATCAATAATTGCAAGGATTCATCAGTTTTGGTTTCCTGTGTTAACTTCTTGCTATATTCTTCTGTGATTGCTAAATTAGCATACATAATGTTGACATGACATGACATTTCTGACTCATTTTCAGGTGTGTAATGGTCTTTTAAAGCTGCTCTTGACAAAGTGTCTGATATAAACATTTCTTTACCTGGGACATGTATAACTTCCAAATCATATTTTTGTAAAGTTAACATCATACGCTGTAATCTAGCGGGAACATCATGTAAAGGTTTTTTAAATAAATAGACTAAAGGTTTATGATCAGTGTGCACTGTGACTCTATTTCCATATACATATTGGTGGAATTTTTCACAACCAAATTGAATAGCTAGCAGTTCTTTTTCTATTTGAGCATATCTTTCCTGGGTTTCTGTTAAAGTTTTTGAACTATATGCTATAGGTTTGTTTGCTTGTAAAATGACTGCACCTAAAGCTGACTTTGACGAATCGACTGACAAGACTAATGGAATCTTGGGATTATAATGAGCTAAAACTGGTGAGTTAGTAATCTCATCTTTTAATTTATTAAGACTTTGACTATGATTCTCATCCCAAGTCCAGACTGAATCTTTTTTCAAAAGATTTCTTAATATTTGAGTTTTTTCTGACAGGTTACTTATAAAAGGTCCTAAATAGTTGATCATACCTAATATTCTCTGTAACTCTTTGACATTTTTTGGTGTGGGCATATTGACAATGGCTTTGACTTTCTCTTTGTCTGCCCTGGCACCATCTTTACTGAAGATATAACCCAAGAAACATACTTCAGAGACTAAAAATTTACATTTTGACTTATTAAATTTTAAATTGACTTGACGTGCTCTCTGCATGACTTTATGTAATCTTTCATTATGAACAGATTCATTTGGGCCATAGACTAATATATCATCAATGAATATTAAAACTCCTTCAATATCACCAAATAAGTTCATCATGACTCTTTGAAAAATTTCTGACGAAGCATTTATTCCATATGGTAATCTTAAATACTTATATCTGCCAAATGGTGTTTGAAAAGTACACAATTCAGAACTATATTCATCTAGACGTATCATCCAAAATCCAGAAAAAGCATCTAAATGTGAAAAACATACAGCACCTTCAAGCTGTGACCTAATTTCATCAATTGACTTGAGTGGATAGAATTCCCTCATGATATTTTTATTTAGATTCCTAGGATCTAGACATATTCTTAACTGACCTGTGCTTTTTACAGTTACGACGACTGAATTAACCCACTCAGTAGGTTTTGTGACCTTCTCAATAACATTCATCTTCTCCCGTCATTCCGATCATTTTTTTGTTCTACACCATACCTGGGAACCTTCTAATTACGGAGATATTGGGGGTCAAAGTCACAACTTTATGACATGTTTTTTTTTAAAAACAAGTTTTTAATGCATGTATTTTACTTTTAATACCTCCACGAATCCCGTACTATTTAATCCTTCCATCAGTACAATGTTTTGAGACACAAAAAAACAGTTCTTTCCCAGCAATAATTTTTGCGTAAAGTTACTTAGTTTCATGTACAGAATGCTTGGGCGACGGCTTCGTGATGAGGTGGTTTACACCCTGTATAAATGACTACGGTATATCACGTTCAAGTCTGAAGTTTATTCACGTTAACTTAGGTAATGCTTTCACATTGGCAGAAGCCTTCTGTAGGAAGGTAGGTTACACATAGACCTAGAAATAAGGAATCAAAATGAAATAAGAGCTGTCCGAATACAGATTTAAGATCTAAGGTAAAATCCGATTACTTACACCGTTTATCAAGAAACTTATAGTGAACTTTATCCACATGAACGTTGCAGCATCAACAGCAGCGGCCCCACCGAAAATCACCAAACAATACCGCGAAGATTACGTCTATAACAAGAAAACTGATGCCTTCTACAAGTTCCACATAGAGAAGGCAGGACACTGGTGGGCCAACGAACTGTGCGCTATAGAAGGAGCCCAGCTCATGATCCCGGCCTCGAACTATGATATCATGCAGCTGCATTCCATGTTCAAGCAGTTTCCAGATCTAGGAGACTACGTCTGGGTAGGAGATGATGGTCAGAGTCACGAATCTGCTGAGGAGCAACCGATTATTGATTGTGAGTATAAAATAAGGGTTCATATGTAATTCATCTTTGAAGCTAAGCTAAATGTTGATGAATGGAAAGGGAGAGAAAGCCAAAGAAAAGTTGAATGAATTGTGTGTGGATTGATCTGACAGAAAAAGTAGTAAATGATAAATACCACACAAAATCATTTGTTAGCGAATCTGGCACAAAGCGAATCTGTCCTTGTGCTAACAAATGGAAACAATGTGTTGATTTAGTTTGACTATCACTGCAAGTCTCTGGGCTATGGGTGCTATCCAGCCGATCCTAGAAGTGTGGGCACAGAGGTTTCACGGGACGTTGTCCTTCCGTGTGGTGCGGACGATGTCATTGGGTACTGCAGTACCTTACTCTCGCAGTAGCGATCGGGGCAGACCTCTCCTTGACGGCCGTAACTAAGGCCATTGTAGACAGCAAGAGGGCATGGGAGGCTGTAGCATCCTTCCGCGAGGATGTCATCTCGCAGAAGAAGATGGCAGAGCGTGTCGGGGAGAAAGACCCTTGCTGACGCGATTCGTTGCAGAAGGACAGGGTGGCGAAGGAGGCGCCATGGCGACCTGATGCCACCCAGGATGTATCTCTGACGATAGGTCGGGGAGTCTATCGTCCACGCATTGCATGGCACTCACGAGTGGTGGCGATGTCTCAGATGAGCCCGGCCATCGCCAAAGGAGTTTGGTGTCCGGAGGCGGGCTGCGCTGGGTGGGTCGCGATTCGCGAACGGCATGCGTAGCAGTTCTCGCGGCCAAGGTCACCGTACTCGTAGGTTCACGGCATGCGGCAGTGCTTTTTAGTAGGTGCAAGCCCTGCATAACAAAAAAAAAACTTCCAGGACGATGCAGTATGGGCATTTTAAAACACTTAGTAAGAAAAGGCGACCAGGTCCTATTTCTAACTCGTTTATAATTATTGTAGTGAGTCCAACATATTATGACTATGAATACTACCAAGGCCAGACGGACACTTTTGAACGATGTGATGCAGCGACGCGCACGGGGGACATTGAAAATATGGATTGCGACCAAGAACTGCCGTTCATCTGCAAGGTGGATGCTAAAGACGCACCATATGACGAGCACTGTGGTGTTTATCGAAAAGGTAAAACCAAAAAATATAAATACACATATCAAAAGTGTCTAGGGATCAACATATATTTTTGCAATAACTTTTCTCCTGATTGATATTAATTAAAATTTTCTTTAAGGATTCATCAAATAAAGTGTTTTCGTTTGTCACAGTAACGATAAACCAAGTCACCTTTGCATTAATAAAGAAATTTGCCATTTTCCTAATAAAGGGATTTTTGACATTTGAACCACTAACATTAAAGTTCGAAAAAAGACTGAAATAACAGTTTTCTTTAAAATTTTATTGGGTAACATAAACAATTAATAATCCGTGTTTCTACCGCGAACACTAACAACACAAGAACATCGGTTTGGCATACTCAAAATGAGTTCATCCAAATCACGCTGTGGAATGGCCGCCCATGTTCGTACCCTCCATATTCGGCAGAGCTCTTCTCTGTAGCATATCCCATGCATGCTCAATTGGGTTCAAGTCTGGCGACTGAGCAGGATTGATGTTAGCTGCGGCGAGAGTCTGTCTTACAACTCTTGCGGTGTGCGGTCGTGCATTATCATGCATTAACTGAAATAAGGGACCGATTTGCACTTGTAGAGGAACGATGACGTCTGATACAATCGTCTCAGCATAAATTTGAGCGTTGAGGTTGCCTCTGATCCAAATCAACTCAGTTCTTCCGCCGATCCAAATACCCGCCCATACCATGATGGTTCCACCACTATAAGGATGGACTTCCTGGCAGGATTTTAATCGCTGTTGGCGTCCAGGGGTTCTCCAGTGTCGTATACGTCTTGGATCCGGTCTCATACCAAAACGAGACTCATCAGAAAAGCACACGAAACGCCATTGTTCTTCTGCCCAATTTCTGTGTTCAAGACCCCATTGATATCGAATCCTACGATTGTGCATTGCTATAGGTGGTACCCGTAGCGGTCTTCGGGAATGAAGGTTCACTTCATGCAAGCGGTTTCTGACTGTTTGGTCGCTAATTAAGTTCCCTGAAGAGTGATGAAGCCTCACGGCTAACATCATGGCGGTTATTGTTGGAGCTCTTCGAGTTAAGATTTGAATGTATCGGTCTTGTCTCCGTGTGGTGCAGCGATACCGTCCTCCATGGCGCTCAGCCACGGTACCAGTGCTTCGGTAACGTGTCCAAAGTCGACTGATAACACTCTGACTTGTATTCAGAGCTAAAGCCACAGTACGTTGCCGGGAACCAGCTTCTATCATTCCCACGGCTCTGAGCATTTCTTCCCTGCTTAAATGACGTCCCGCTCCATAATAACGTTGGTTTTAATCAGTAGTAGGGAAACAGTAGCACTAATAATGTCTTCAATGCGTTGCATGTTTTTATAGGGAAAATATTGACAGCTGATTTTCATCTTTTACTCGAATTTGATTGACAGTTCCTATTTCAAATTATGAAATGCACCAAAAAGGATCCATATAAATTTATAAAATCATAAATCATAAATTTATTACAAAGCCACATCTCAATCTCAAGAAAACCGCATAAAAATGCTTGATCCCTAGACACTTTTGATGTGTGTATTATACCACAGAAGATATATTTTATTGAGCAGCGGTGGCCCAGTGGTGCGGCCCCGACTTGCGAACAGTAAGTCGTGGGTTCGAACCAAGGCAGGCATTACTCAAAGCGGTGAAGGAAAACATCGTGAGGAAACCGGCATGTCCTAGAATAAAAAAAATCGAAAACATGTGACATCTACCAACCCGCACTGGGCCCGCGTGGTGGATTATAGCTCATTCCCTCTCATAGAGAGGAGGCCTGTATCCCAGCAGTGGGAACATGAATAGGTTGATGATGATGATGATGATGATTTTCATTTATACGTGTAATATAGATATGTCACCGTAAAATTGTCAAACACATTAGATTGTAAAATAACTAGAGAGATTGTAAACTCTCGAAAGATTGTCAAACGAACATACAGCTTAACGCATTATTTTTCGGTAGATTGTAATCTATCTAAGTGAAACCGTAATATTGTGAAATGTATGCGATGGAAGGCAACTCGTGCGGTGTGCAGAAGGGGGAGGGAAGGAGGGGTTCCCCTTGTCCCATGGTATCACTCTCATGAAAAGATAATGTACCATTCCTGAGAAATACGGATTAATATACCCTAACCTCAAAACACTTTGGTGTCCACTTGGGTGCCCCCAAGTCGGTTTCACTTCGATAGATTACAATCTATCAAAAAATAAAGCGTTAAAAGCAGTAGCAGTATGTTCAGTTGACAATATTTCCAGACCTCGGTTATCACCAACAAACTTTTGGCTTAATTTCCAGGCTACAAATACTACTCATCAGTTGGTAGCTGCTACACGATCCCTCGCATGGCCACATTCACCTGGAGCCAGGCGTACTCCGAGTGCCAGGCCGAGGGGGCCCACTTGCTGGTCATCAATTCGGAGGAAGAACATGACGCTATCTTCAATCTTACGAACACTGAAGAGAAGTTTGGGTGGCCTAGGGCCCTCTTCTTCTACTTCGTTGGACTCAGAGCCGATAAGCCGGTCGGAGATGCTACACCGGTGTTTAAAACTATTTTTAGTAAGTTTTTAAATAGGGTAGATGACAAAAAAGTCTAATTAGTCCGTCAGGTAGATTATTAAAAAATATTTGACCCGTATTTTATCTTTTGTTACGTAAATCAAAAATGATGAAGATACGACGCTTTTAAACTTCCCAATACGTCACGCCTAGGTATAATTTTTAGCTAGTTCTGACGTCACAAGCCCCCACTCCCGAGTTTTGATGCGTTTTATCTTTGTCAATATTCATTGATTCACAAAAATAAAAAATACGTGTCCATTATTTTTCAATAATATATCTGACGGACTAAATAGATTTGTAGTTTTTCAACCGACTTCTAAAAAGAGGAGGTTATCAATTCGTCTGTATGTTTTTTTTTTTTTTTTTTGTGTTTGTTACCTCAGAACTTTTGACTTGGTGAACCGATTTTGATGATTCTTTTTTTATTTGAAAGCTGGTGCTTCCCGTTGGGTCCCATTTAAATTTGTTGAAGATCTGATGCTGATCTTCGGAGATATACTATAGAACTCTTCAAAAACAGAGGGCAAATCTGCAGTGATTGCTGCATCCGCTTGTAGGTTCATTGTTTATACTACATCATGACGTTACATCACGCCTGTATGCTCTGAGGGGGTACGCAGATGTGTACAAAATACCCAGACTTCGACAATTTTTGTTACGTCAGAACTTTCGACTGGGTGAACCGATTTTGATGATTCTTCTTTTATTTGAAAGCTGGTGCTTTTCATGTGGTTCCATGTCAATTTGGTTAAGATCTTGCGTTGATCTTCGGAGATATAAATGGAACTCTTCAAAAATACACGGCAAAGCTGCAGTAATCGCTGCAATCGCTTGGTTGTTTATTGTTTATGCAACATCATGACGTAACATCACACCTGTATGCTCTGAGGGAGTACACAGAAGTATACAATACATCCAGATTTCGACAGTTAGACGTGTAAAGTTCCATTCAATGGGATCCCGGAGAAATAGAGGTAGGTAACTCCTTAACTTTATAGGCACACCAGAAGCGGTTTGGGTAGTTTTAGGCAGAGTACAATCTCGGAGTGATCTCATTTCGATTTGATAAAGATCTGGTGACTTCGGAAGATAGGCAACTGAACTCCTTAATAAAATATGATAGCAAATGTACTGGGATCGCTGAAGAGTAACGTCTGTCTATTGTTTACACCAGTTCATAACAAAAAATCACACCGATACGCTGTAAAAGGATAAGCACCTGTGAACCACTAAAAATTGAAAAATAAAAACTTTTTTGTAAAAAATATAACCGACTTCACACAAAAAAGTGAAAAATAACTTTAGCTTCAGAAGTCGGTGACAAAAAAACTCAATCAATCAAACAAAGGTCACCGACTTCTGAAGCTAAAGTTATTTTTCACTTTTTTGTGTGAAGTCGGTTATATTTTTTACAAAAAAGTTTTTTTGATACTATCGTCATGCCTATTGTATTAATGTAATCAGGGGTTGGGACAATGCCCGGTTGAAGAATTACAGGCCCATCTCACTTCTAAGCCATGTCTACAAGTTGTTTTCAAGAGTCATCACGAATCGTCTCGCGCGCAGGTTTGACGATTTCCAGCCACCCGAACAAGCCGGCTTCCGAAAAGGCTTTAGCACCGTGGACCACATACATACGCTTCGGCAGGTTATACAGAAGACCGAAGAGTATAACTTGCCTCTCTGCTTAGCGTTTGTGGACTACGAAAAAGCCTTTGATTCGATCGAAACCTGGGCTGTACTGCAGTCTCTCCAACGGTGCCAAATTGACTATCGGTACATCGAGGTGTTGAAGTGTTTGTACAAAAACGCCACCATGTCAGTCCGACTTCAGGACCAAGCCTCGGAACCTATCCTTCTGCAGCGAGGTGTAAGACAGGGAGACGTCATATCTCCGAAACTGTTCACCGCTGCACTGGAGGATGTCTTCAAGGTTCTGGACTGGAGAGGGCTAGGCATCAACGTCAATGGCGAGTACATCACTCACCTTCGGTTTGCCGACGATATTATGGTCATGGCGGAGACCATGGAGGACCTCAGTACAATGCTCGATGACCTCAGTAGAGCTTCCGAAAGAGTGGGTCTAAAAATGAACATGGACAAGACGAAGGTCATGTTGAATGCCCATGTCACACCCATTCCTATCAAGATCGGAGACTCTACACTCGAAATTGTAGACGATTATGTATACCTAGGACAAACGGTCCAGTTAGGTAGGTCTAACTTCGAGAAAGAGGTCAATCGTCGAATCCGACTCGGCTGGGCAGCGTTTGGGAAGCTGCGCGGTATCTTCTCGTCCAACTTACCGCAGTGTCTCAAGATGAAAGTCTATGACCAGTGTGTGTTGCCAGTGATTACATACGGGACCGAAACGTGGTCGCTCACAATGGGCCTTATCAAAAGGCTTAAAGTCACCCAAAGGGCAATGGAGAGGGCTATGTTCGGAGTTTCCTTGCGTGATCGAATCAGAAATGAAGACATCCGCAAGAGAACCAAGGTCACCGACGTAGCCCGAAGAATTGCTAAACTTAAGTGGCAGTGGGCAGGGCACATTGCTCGCAGAACGGATGGCCGATGGGGCCGAAAAGTTCTGGAGTGGCGACCGCGAACCGGAAGACGATGCGTCGGATGACCTCCCACTAGGTGGACCGATGACCTGGTGAAGGTTGCGGGAATCCGGTGGATGCGAGTCGCAAGGGACCGGTCAATGTGGCGAAACTTGGGGGAGGCCTATGTCCAGCAGTGGACGTCTTTCGGCTGAGATGATGATGATGATGAATCAGGGGTTGTATTTTTATGTAGCTAAACAAAATTGTGCTCCTGAACAAAATTGTGTTTATATTTTCCTCCAAAAATATTATGAATTGTCACTTTGTTCAAACTTTACGAATTTTAACGTAAATTTAAATATAATTATCCTATTAACTTCAAAGTCAAAAGTAATCGTAGGTTCACTAATATTTTACCAAAAGTCCATTGACAAATTTTCATTTTACAACCAACGTTTCGTATACTATTTATTTCGCAAACAACTTATTCCGCAAATGTTTTATTTTAAAAGACTGCCTATCTTACCTCCACAACACAGTAACGAACGGGTACGGGTACGAAGTCAAGAGATAATAAAACCATGTTTTTTTCAGATCAAACTTTAGAAGAAGCAGGCTACAGCGAATGGGCAGATAACAAGCCAAACAATGCGTTAGGCAAAGAACTCTGTGGCTCCATCTTCAAAAATGACGCGAAACTAAGTAACGTTGAATGTACCCATAAATTGGGCTTTATTTGTGAAAAAGAGGTCCATTTGATTTCATAATTATTGTATCGTCATCGTTGACTGGAATGAGGGCTGATCCAGACCGATTCTTCCGTGTAGTTGTGCAACAAGAATAATTTTGGGCTTGCAATGTTAATGATAGGAGGACGCTGATGCCAAACATTTGTGAATGTTTTTGCATTGAAAATATAAGATGGCATTGATTTTGATTCCACGCGCCATTTACTACGTGCTTAAAAACGAATGTTATGTCTTATGATATAAATAAAAATGTTACTTTAATTTATTCAGGGGTTTGTTTCTCAGCTATTCTGAAAGCAACTTCTCAGAAAAGCTAAACCATGTACATGTTTTTCAATTGGGTTTTGCGTAGTTTTGTTAAACTCTTGAAAACACGAAGTACATCTGTGTGGAAAATACTATGAGAAGTCATACTCCCCCAGAGTCCCCGAGATCTACAAACGTTTAGAATAAGAATCTATTGGAAACCAAAAGTATTTGCTTTACCATTTAATTTATAACTCATAGTCTGATAAGTTTATTAAAATACATAAAAAAGGTGCAAAATAAAAATACAATTGCAACTTGGAATTTTATTTGATACCTATGTGTAGTTATATTTTGTGATGAGCCATTTGAACACATGGGAACAAAATTAAACTTTTTTGTTCCATAGAATTTTATGGCTGTTGTGTACTAATTTGATGTCGCTGATTTCAAATCTATAACCTCATTTTTTCTGTAGCAGCTCTAGTTTTTGAGATACAGCTGTCAGTTATTATTTTGAGCACATAGATACTTTAAGTATCTATGTGCCGGATTTTTTGATGGTCCACAAATGAGAAGGTTGTTGCAGGATGAAAACTTTTATAGTTTGGTGGGGTTTTTACAATTCCAGCTAAATGTCGATTATCGAAATTTAGAAACGTCACATCACGGGTTGTTTTGAACTCACTATCTGAATAACTGGCATATTATAATATTGGAATAGTCTGTAAGGATGTTACAATTATTGCGGGTTGCGGGCCTGTTCAAAAGAGATACCGTGGCCCCGGAACATAAAGGGCGAGGAAGGAATATGGATGGGTTTTAGTCAGTAAAAGTCTGACACTCCCTCCCGCTCCGCCCAGAGTGGGAGAAGTCATTTGATGATTTCCCATCCTAAAAAAAACAAAAAGAAAAGGATGTTACAATTGGTGGTAAATAAATAAATAAATAATTATTATTTTTACGAAGAGTAACTTAGTCCTAAATTACGGTTTCAATTCAAGTGGACTCAATCACATTGAGTGTAAACGTACTCGATGTAACGCACTCAAAACGTTGTGCTGATGGATGCATTCAATAGTACGGGGGTCAGGGAAAAGTAAAATTGTAACATTGAATCCCTGTATTTAAGGGGCCGGCGGAGCTAGCGTAGTTCACACAAACGTAATACCAAAATTATTTGTAAATGAAACACATTCTTAAAGTAGTGTGTATTTATTTCCATTGTTTTACAGAATATTTATGTTAACAAATATATATTTTGAATGGACAATGATATAAAGATTAGATATGACGAAATTAAAATTTCTATAGAAAACTTATTTTTCTCATAACTCTTTCTTAAATCAGTGTAGATTTAAGCAAGTTATGAGAAAAATAAGTTTTACATTACTTATTTTTCTCATAACTCTTGCTTAAATCAGTGTAGATTTAAGCAAGAGTTATGAAAAAAATAAGTTTTCCATAGAAATTTTAATTTCGTCATATCTAATCTTTATATCATTGTCCTTTCAAAATATATATTTGGAAATCTAGGTATTTTGTAATCCAATCGAAATTAATACACACTACCTTAAGAACATGTTTGATTTACAAATTATTTTGGTATTACGTTTGTATGAACTACACATGCTCCGCGGGCCTCTTAAGTCCAGAAATCGTATTTACGGGCAGAACAAGTAGCCTTACTTACGGCTTCGTTAAAAATCTTTGTAAACTTTTGAGCTTGAAAAATCCTGGGAACACTCTTACTCCGAGATGGAGTCAACTTTTAGAATAAGAATTTATTAGAAACCAAAAAACATTTCCTTTACCATTTATTTTTTAACTTAAATCTGTTATGTATTAAAATATTATGTAGTAAGGGAACACTTAGTTCCAGTAAATATATGTTTGCCTGGAAGTCCGTTTTAATATGTAAACAGTTGGGACAGTTGATTTAAAACTGTCTATCGATATAATTAATAAAGAAAGAAGAAAGAAAGAAAGAAAGAAAAATACCCAAATAATGAATTCATCATACCCCTCTCTATTTTTTTATCATGTATGGTCGCGCTCTGAGTGTGCTCTGAGGAATGATTTATTTGCGCTTAGATGGTTGCGCTTAGAAATAGGTGCGCTCTGAGGAATACCTCGGAATTCAAAATAAAAATACCCATCGAATTTTAAATTTGGAATTTTTACTGCATAAATATTTATTTATTTATTTATGTACGCACAAAACACTTAATAGGACATTACATTAATGATAGAAGAGCACAAGGGTGCTGCTTATATCATAAGAAATCTCTTCCAGCAGACCTGCGAGAGGAAAGTTGGATTAGGAATGTAGACACAGTCTATTTTGTGACAGGCATTCATAATCTGGATTTTGGAGAACAGATAGGTATTAATAAAATTTGCTTTGAAGTTATCATCATCATCATTTCAGCCGAAAGACGTCCACTGCTGGACATAGGCCTCCCTCAAGTGTCGCCACATTGACCGGTCCCGTGCGATTCGGAACCAGCGGATTCCTGGTATCTACCCGAGTTTCTCAGAAGGCATCTAATAGAATAAAGGAACAATAGGAAGTTAGTATCAGTAGGTACCTATACCTACTATTGAAAATAACTTGTTTTCATACGAATCATCCATTTTACAATTTCAGCTAAATGTCGATTCACAAATAACCAACGTTCATGCAATTTTTTACGCACAAAGGCGTATCTAAGTTATTATTTTGATGAAATTGGGTCTACAATACGACCCAATAATGTAGTCCCTAATAAAGAAAATATACAATGAATACTGAATTGGAACCATTTTGGAATATTGGATGGCCTAAAATAAAAAGTAAAGTGATTTTTTGCCTACGGATTTGCTCGTTAGGGTCGGAAACCATTGGGGCAAAAAGTATCCTAATCTAACCCAGGTCATGGTCTACCTGTTTGTCTTGCCTGCCTAATCCGTCTACCCATTTATTGGCGCGAAAAGGTGGCAGATAGACAATCTGTAAACTGTTACTAGTAGGTAAGTAGAAATAAGTACTGACTATAGTTATTAAAGCACTGTAGTTTTAGTGAGACGTGTCTATGTTTATTTCTGCCATAGACATTGTTGCTAACGACCTATTAATGACCCAGGAACATGTTAGGGCCATGTTAATGTTTTGAGGCATACACAGAAAATCCATCAAGGCGGCATAACTCGTCGGGGCCATTAACAGTCGGCGGGCTGTCCCTAATTGAAGCACTACCACGGTTAATCTTTCCTTGTGTCGCCTAAATAAGATTTAAAGTTAGTCTGACCCTTGTTATTTCCTTTATGTTGGCAGCAAATTGAAATCTATACACGTACTCATATAACAAGCTATAGGTACCCAACGAATGTGGGGGTTAATTTAATTTCAGTGCCTCCGCTGGGTGTATCCGAAATTTAGAAAAGTTTGGGTCTCTAATTAGGTAGAGATTATACCAAAATATAGGCGAATATTTCTCTGTGTGGTGAGCTAATTAATTTTATGTTTAACCTTTATGTGAATAATATTAGGATCAGTTTCAAAGTTATGTAATTTCATTCATCCTTATTTCGAAGAACAAAATTATGAACTTTATGAAATTATTCTTAGGGTTTTATATTATTATATTATTGTTGGAGACTTGGCATCGGTTGACATGGGAATTATTTCTGTGATACTTAAGGTCTGGCCAAACAACAGCATCTTTTCGGGCGGGATGTTGGGAGAAATTAGCTTGCACCGATTGCACTGACGCCAGCACATGAAGCTACAAAAATCTGTCACATTTCTGCACTCACGTGCAGTCATGTCCCACAGCGCCCCGCGCGGGACTCGCCTCAGGCCGCGGTTACGGCCTAGGCCGATGCGACTAGACGAACTGACGAAATGACGAACGCTCAGCCCAGCGACACGAGCGTTCGTCACTTATTTTCTTAGTACTGTCACGTCGCTCGCAAGTCAGATCGCGGGAACTTGTGGCGTGCAAACAACTTTCATTGTTCTTCATTTGTTTCCTCCACTGTCGCTCGCTGTTGCAAAACGCGCTGCTCAGCGTGTAGATCGTGTCCCTGAAGTCATTGTGACCGAAGCTTTATAAGGATGTTATCTTTTTTTGCGGCTGCCTGTCGGCTTGCCCGTTGAGCCGAGAAAGGACCTTTCATTATGTCTGCGGGCGGTCGAAGTGACATTGTCACGGGGTAAATCGCCCGTCATATGAACGGTTCGGGATAAGATGCTGATCACGCACGCCACATGAGTTATAGTGGACGTTGTGACGTGGGCAAGTACTGTCATACGTGTTGAATAGTTTTTTCGGAGGTCGCGTTTTGTATGTGTGATGCGGTGGGATTTTGACATTGTTATTGCTGGTTTTATATTCTTTTTCTTGAGTTTGAGGAAACGTTGCGGTCTTTGGGGAATGTTTTGACTTGTGTCAGGGATAATGCATTGGGTTTTTATATTAGAATTGTAATCTAACCAATATTGAGTTTCTTGCTCATTCTTCGCCATAGAGATGGAATGGGAAACTGCAACACTTTCACAAGTTGCCAAGTTGCCTTGTGACTGGCACTGTAGCCCCATCCTTTTGTTTTTTACATTCAAAAGTACCTGTAATGAACTAATTGAAAAAAATGCTTTGAGTTTGAGTGGGTGTGGGTGAAGGAGCTCGTGGCAAAATAATAACAGCCGCTCGGGCCAATCTTTAGGTAAAGCCGTGCTTGCCTAGGTTGGTCTGTGGATGGATGACCACCCTTACATACCGGGTTTCCTCCGTGCCTCGGAAAGCACGTTAAGCTTTTGGTCCCGGCTGACATTTGTCCATCTTTAACAGTCATTACAGGTAGTCAGTGGTTCAAAAAGTTTAACAACCAGTCTTACCAAGTGGTATCGTATTACCCAGTATTAACTGGGTTGTGGAGGTCAGATAGGCAGTCGCTCCATGTAAAATACTGGTATTCAGCTGCATCCGGTTAGACTGGAAGCCGACCCCAACATAGTTGGGAAAAGGCTAGGCAGATTATGATGATGCTTCGAGTTTGAGTTTTAACCAACAAAGGTAGTGTTTCTTTCCGTATAGCTAGGAGTTTTAATACAATAAGAATACGCAAAAAGCAACGTGTTAAGCAAGAAAATAATCTGCGGACGCAATCTCATCCTCCGAGTTCACTAGATAGCAGGACAAATTCCAATTTTAATTAATACAAAATGTACAGCTCACTATTCCACCAAACACTCAATTTACGAACACCCTGAGGCAGAATTCGCTTCCCTCCACAAAAACGGAAGGTGTTACAATAAGCACCGTTATAGGAAATTCTTGGGGTATTTACCCAGTTTGCCTTATCCGACGAGTGTTGACCCTTAGATAACGCCTCCTACTCAACACATCTGGACGAGCAGGGGGTCACAACCTGCTGGTTGTGTTATAATGATTTCCTCGACACAATAGGCTAGCGGAGCGGTTCGCCATTCTAATTATCGTTGTTAAGAGTTTCACTCAGTCATAAGCCGGAGTTCCATTCAACAATGGTGACACGTTTCAGTTTCATTGTTCGTTAATACGCCCGCAAACTTCGACTTGATTAAGATGGGCGCCGTGCACACCGTAGCGTAAAGTTGGAATGCGCGGCGAACGTTAATGAGACCCACCGAGCGACTTTCAGCGTCTTCCGCTGTTAAACTTCCTTATTAATACATAGAGTTTTCTAAAGTTCCTTTATGTGATAAAATCGTGCAGTTACTGTGATAACAGCCTCCGGAATGGCGGAGGTAATGTATGCGCGCGTTGTGATTTTCTCATTTCACGGTTGGCTGTTCTAAATTACTGTGTAACAGGTAGCCATATTTTGCGAATAATAACGTTGCGTTCATTGTGATGTAGTGAACAAAAACATTATTTCTTATATCTTTTTGGACGCATCGGGGGGATTTGCTGTGTCTCCCTTTGGAGGAAAATTAATTACGTTTTATTATAGGTGAATGTCACTTAGGTACAAAGTTATTAAATCATATCAGATAGAACGTAATTTTACAAAATTAATAGGCTTGTTAACTGGAAAATTCTAATTAGTCCGTCACTTAGATTATCAAAAAATATTTGACCCGTATTTTTTCTTTTGTCACATAAACCAAAATTGACGAAGATACGACGCTTCTAAAATTCCCAATACGTCACTGTTCGGTATCATTCTTAGTGAGTACTGACGTCACGAGCCCCCACTCCCGAGTTTTGATGCGTTTTATCTTTGTTAATATTCGTTGATTTACAAAAACAAAAAATACGTGTCCATTATTTTCTAATACTCTAACTGACGGACTAAATAGATTTGCAATTTATTGATGGTGGAAATAAGCCTATTCTTTTTATCGTGTGTTTAGTACCTTAACGATAGATGGATTGTTTGAGGAATAATATGAAAGAAAAAGGAGTAAATGATAGCATGACAGCTGACAAAGGTGAATGGAAGAAGGAAACGTGTTGCGCAGACCCCAAGTAACATGGAACAAGGGCTGGAAGATGTGATGGTCAGTGCCTAACGTGGTGTCAGAGTTTTATGCCGCCCATGGGCCTCTGATTCAGCTTTACATGCCGTCAAGAAATATCTCTCAGGCATGCTGGTTTCCTCACGTTCTTTTCCTTCACCGAAGCAAGTGATAATTGTGCAATACGGAAATGATTCTGGAAAATCAAAGGTGCGTGCCTTGGGTTTGAATTCAAGACTATATGACTTGTCAGCTCGAAGGTTACATCACTAAGTTATCACTGCTGTAAAAAATAATGTATGGCCTGGGTATTTTCAATATATGTAATGAATTGTGAGCTGAAATCATGCATTGAAATTTAAAACAAATAAAACATTTACACCTGTATTCTAATTCTAATATATCATCATCATCATTTCAGCCGAAAGACGTCCACTGCTGGACATAGGCCTCCCCCAAGTGTCGCCACATTGACCGGTACCGTGCGACTCGCATCCAACGGATTCTAGGAACCTTCACCAGGTCTTCGGTCCACCTAGTGGGAGGTCTTCCAACACATCGTCTTCCGGTTCGCGGTCGCCACTCCAGAACTTTTCGGCCCCATTAGCCATCCGTTCTGTGAGCAATGTGCCCTGCCCACTGCCACTTAAGTTTAGCAATTCTTCGGGCTACGTCGGTGACGTTGGTTCTAATATATATAATCTGTATAGAAATCCAAAATTGTAGTAAAAAAAACATAGTTTTCGTAAATCAGGTTGCCAGTTACAAAAATACATCGAAACAAGCGAGTTGTCATGTGATTGTCTCAGGTTATTGATGAGGTCCCGCTCCCACAGTTCGGCACCTGGCGACATCAATCACTTGGCTCTAATCAGATCAGATTCTCTCGATCCTCGACGTTGACTGATGCGGTTTTACGAATGTTCTACAATCACGTAAATGTGGTTTGTGTTTATTGGAGAATGTTTTGCTTATAAATAGATTTTCAGAAGCCTGTGTGTTGCACTGGTTCGTTTTCGATATTCCTGTTAACTTAGATAACAAGCGGGATTCGAACTTAAGATCTCTCGCTCGACAGTCGCTTTGATCACTGGGATATTGCATCTACCGATTGGTATTGGAATTAGCATCAGTTTTGAGTTTGTTTACGGATTTGATCCTAATAGGCTCATAAAAAGTAAGCAAAACTTATTCTACAACGACAGTAAGTTTCAGCAAAAGAGACTATTGAAGATATGGGTAGAAAGAAAGAAAGAAAGAAAACAGGATAACTATACAAAAGACCATTGTTGTATGTCTTATAGCTGCGCCGAGTACAGTTCAGCAAAATGCCGCACAACTAGAGCCCAAAGCTGGCTACACAACGCTACAGCAGCTACTAGAGACTACTACTTACTAGTAATCGGTGCTTTTTTTTCATTTTTCAACGAAGTCTTTTCAACAGCAGTGATATTCGGTAGCTTAAATCAAACCAATATAGTGCGCAGTTCAAGGTGGCGCTGCTTGTCTAGAAAATATGCATCGATATGTCAAACTTAGGTACAATTATTTTAGTTCTGTGTTTGCTCACCTGTATAGATAAGTTGGTTGAAGGGTACATCTTTGCCTTTTCCATCACTGTTGTAATGCGGCACGGCGCTGTTGGTAACAAGTGAAATTGACGATTTAGAAACAAAATGGCGCGAGGGGCCTGCGGAGCCTGCGTAGTTCATACAAACGTAATACCATAATAATTCGTAAATCAATCATATTCTTAAGGTAGTATGTATTTATTTCGATTGGATTACAGAACATCTATGTTCCTAAATATAAATTTTGAAAGGACAATGATATAAAGACGAGATATGACGTATTTTAAATTTCTATAGGAATCTTATGTTTCTCATATCTCTCAAAATATACATTTGGGAACCTAGTTATTTTGTAATCCAATCGAAATAAATACACACTACTTTAAGATTATGTTTGTTTTACAAATTATTTTACGTTTGTATGAACTACGCCAGATATCGCACAAGATAGAGAGGTTTGGAAGGAAAAAGGGGAGACCTTTGCCCAGCAGTGGGACACACGATAGGCTAGGAAAAAAAAAAAAAAAATTAACTACGCTTGCTCCGCAGGCCTCTTAAGGCCACAAGACAAAAAACTCATCCAGTACTATATCACTCAAACAAGTAATACTACATTGACTAGAAAAATAAATGTATAATGAACTATTTAATGTTCAGTACGCTAGTTGGTTGATATCACAATACACAACACGTCCCTTTGAAAGTTCTTGCTGGAACTGCTGAAAGTTTACCCCGACTAATTAATGAAGAATTAAAACTTACGGTCTAGTTCTTAACAAACTTCAACACGTTGTACAACTTATATAAAAGCGGGTAAAAGAGGTTCTTGCTTTAAGGGTCGGCCCTATTGTTACAAGTGTTTTAAATGGCAATTTTCTATTTAATTAAAGGTATTTAAGTCCCTTGTAACGGTTAAGCTTATAAATAGTAATTACCGGAAATCGCTTCGATAAGGGGAAATAACTACGTATAATGACGATAAAAAAGGCATTTTTACTATCAGTAAAACTGGTTGAAGGTTTCACAAAACTCTCTAGCCTCTCGAGATAAAACATAGCTCGATGTAATTTGAATCAGGTACAAACAGGTAGTCTTATTGTAAAAATTAACAATGCGAAAAAACGCGCTTATAGACAGCAGAAATGACAATTTTAAAATCGAACCGTAGCGGGGTCTACGATGATGTAGACACAGCTACGCCGTAGTCGCTACGCCGTAGTCATGGCTACTACGGCGTAGCTGTGAACTGGTGGCTCACGCAGTCGGTGCCTGAAGACGGTCGTTGTCGTCGTCGAGGGAGTCCTAGCAAACGGTGTTGTGACGACGTAGAGGCGTTTGTGCGAGATTGGCCGGAGAAACCGCACAGAGAGAAGAGTGGAAGGCTTTGGGGGAAGCTGAGCTAACCAACAGTGAGATATTCTAGACTAAGTAAAAAAAAATATTTTGAAACTTCGCTTATTTATATCTAAGTAATAGTACTCGTATTGAAATTGCATTAAAAAAATAACTGGTATAAGAACTATTTTCATCACTTCATCACTGTTTTCCTTTTAATACTTACACAATTTGACGACCCGAATGGCGTAGTGGTAGTGACGCTGCCTTACGTTCTTAGGGTGCTGGGTTCGAATTCCGGTAGGAGCAATGTTTGTGTGATGAGCATGGACATTTGTTTCCGAGTCATGGATATTTATATGTATAATAAGTATCTATTTACAAACAAAAAAGTATACATGTAGTATATCAACTATCTAGTGTCCACGACACAAGCTTTGCTTAGTGTGGCGCTAGATGGCGCTGTGTGTAAATGTCCAGCGATATTTATTTATTTATTTACAATGCCAGTAACTGTTTAAATGGCCTTAACTGTACATCGTTACAGTACAACATCGTACTCATGACTTTGCAATCACCTAAATAGATTCTAGAATATTTTATATCAGCTGCATATCACCCCTCGCGACTCGTAAAACTGGTCACCAAATGGATTACTGCCGGATTGGTCACTTTATAGATCTTATGCACTTACGTCTTGGTTTACTTGCTCACCTTTAATATGGAAGGAACCCCAGCAGTGTACGGTAGATTGTGATGTCCTGCAAATACATATGGGTGTGCTAGTAAATAATAATTATAAAGATCGCTGGACGTTACACACAGCGCCATCTAGTGCCGGGTGGCACTACAACAACGAGGCTTGTATCGTGGATATCAGATAGTCGGTACTTAGAATTTTTCTGTTTGTAAATACATACTTATTATTCATGTAAACATCCATGACTCGGAAACAAATGTCCATGCTCATTACAAAAACATTTGCTCCTACCGGGATTCCAACCGGTACCCTAAGAACGTAAGGCAGCCTCACTACCGTTGCGCCCATTCGGGTCGTCAGTTATGAGCAAGCACCAATATGTAAATACTTAACAAACTTTTAGAAGTGTATATGTGAGGTGTATGTGTGTGTGTGTGTGCGTTCTGATTAAAATTCCATGTTGTTTCGAACTTAGTTTATTTTAGAACTCATATTTTTTAAGAAAAAATCATATCTCCAAGTTACAATCGTTATTTCTCGCGATAATTAAGAATAATTAATTGCTGTTAGATAAAATACAGCTAACAGCAATAAAGCCACTACTGGACCACCGCTGCTCTCAATATATTGAGAGCAGCGGTGGTCCAGTAGTGGCGGCCCCGACTCACGAACAGTAAGTCGTGGGCATTACTTTGTGTAATCCATTGCATCGCAGCTGCTCTCACAACGGTGAGGAAAAACATCGTGAGGAAACCAGCATGACCTAGAACCATAAAATCGAAGACATGTGACATCTACGAATCCGCACTGTGCCCGCGTGGTGGATTATATTCCTTTCCCTCTCATAGAGAGGAGGCCTGTGTCCCAGCAGTGGGAACATTAATAGGCTGATGATGATAACGATGCTATATATTGGTGCCCCTGACTTTATATCTCTGCCTAACCCATTAGATATAAAGTAACGTTGATAGAGATGATTCTTCGGAGACTTGAATCATCATCATCATCATCATTTCAGTTGAAAGATGTCCACTGCTGGACATAGGCCTCCCCCAAGTGTCGTCACATTGACCGGTCCCGCGCCACTCGCATCCAACGGATTTTCGCAATCTTCACCAGGTCATCGGTCCTCCGAGTGGGAGATCTTCCAACGCATCGTCTCCCAGTTCCCTACCGAGACTTAATCGCTAAAATAGCTCTAGCCTCTAATGGTATTCAGATAAAATCTCTATTTAAATTCAAATAATATCATTACACTAAAAATAACGATGATTTCAATTCCATTGCTTAATTTAAAAGAAAAAGAATATATATCTAAGGCCTAACTTCAATCAAATACCAATCTTTTTCCACTTTGAAACAAAAGAGGGAATTTTATCGGTTGAATTTATTTTATCGTTATAAATCACATGGTTTTACAGTACGAGGCAGTTCTATTCTTTTTATCTTCAATAATTTATTCGATAGCGGGCTTCAGAGAGTTCAGAAAATGTTTTGAAATCACAGGCACGTTTTAAACCCCGATTATTTTATCTTGGATGTATTTACGACGTTAAAAGCAGAGTTAAATGTGAGTTATTGTTAGTGAGGCGTTTGAAATGTTCAACAAGTCGCTCCTTAGATTAAATTAGATAAGACTGAAAATGAAAATGTCTACGTTATTTTATTAAAACAACACTAGCCGTGCCCGCGATTTCGTCTGTGATTTAGGGCAAAAAGTAGCCTTTGCCGTACTTTAAATTGCAGGCTATCTTTTTTTTTCGGATGGGATGTCATCAAATGACTTCTCCCACTCTGGGTGGAGCGGGAGGGAGTGTCAGACTTTTACTGACTAAAAACCCATCTATGTTCCTCCCTCGCCCTTTATGTTGGGGGGCCACGGTATCTCTTTCGAACAGTCCCGCAGGCTATCTGTCGGTCTATTTTGTAGGGATCAATTCTGTGGTTTAGGCGTAAAAGGGTATCATGCACACATATAGTGTTACTTTCACATTTATAGAAATAGTGTGAGTTCAATTCCCAGGCCGGGTAAAATGTTATTGGGTTTTTTCATTAGGAATTTCTCAGTAGAAGCCACGGAGTCTGGATGGCCCGGTTGCTGGCATTAGGCTCGCCCACTGTTACATAACTGGCGTAATATGGGTGAAATATTACGTACGCCTCTGCCAAAACCTTCGGGGATAGCAGGCGTGATGTTACTATTAGTATGGAAGGATGAATAGAAAGAAAGAAAGAAATAAAACATATGTATTCGGCACATGCCATAAGTGCACACAAAAAATAAAAAAAATAAGTAAAAACAAAATAAAAAAACTTAAATCAAAAAAAAATAAAAAACGTAAAACAAAAACAAAAAAAAAATTGTGTGTCTCACGGCTGCGCCAAATAGGCCCAGTTCAGATAAAGGTCAATCGTCGTTGTTGTTTGATTAAGAAAATAATTAAAAACAATTTACTGAAGTTTTATTTCAATAAATACAGATTTGAAACGAAACTATGGTGTGAAAACTGTTTTCAATCTTTTAGTGCCGTAAAACATATATTAAAAAGTTACAGTTAAAACGCGTTTTTTCTAGTTAAAACTATCTATAAAATCAGTAAAAACTAGTTCTAACTAGACAAATTGCGTTTTTTCGAAATGATTTAGTTAAAACTACTATATTAATAACAATAATAAAGCTACAGAACAATGGGAAAGTAAGCAAAAAAAAACCCCCTAAACATAATTACATCCAAACTGACTCACAAACATAAAAAATAAATAATAACAGTAAAAGATCTGGTACACCGGCAGACGAAATCAATCATCTTTTTTCTGTCTATGACAGCTAAATAAATAAGTTCTACGTACAAGGATGTTAAGCGAAGGTCAGAGGATCCTTCCGGTGGCCATCACTCAGCTTTTACATAGATCAAAGAAAGAAATATAAAAGGAGGAAATATATGGATTGGCGTTTTGTATGAAGGGTAAACGAAGCTCAGAGCCTGAGGTAATAGAATAAGTATTTGCTAATCGGTAGGTATTTTCTACAGATATATTTATGTGACATGAAGACAGTATTTCGATGTTACATTGGGACAGGGGACAGGCTACTCTTAACATAAAACGAATGGAATTTTTTGGCCCGACTAATTTCCGCCATTTTGATTTTTGCAAACAATGTTCTTCTCCAAACAAAAAAAAAACAAAATGGCGGAAGTTCATTCGGCAACGCTTTATAAAAAAATCTTCCAAGCCCTTTAAAAGAATTACAGAGCGGACTTTGGGAATAAAGTCATACAAAAATTTTGATCCGTTTAGATATTCGTTTAGCTCTAATATTTCTTAAGCATTTCTGAATGACATATCATCATCATCTTCCTGTACCGTGCGCAATACTATAATTTAATACTATAATATAATTTTTTTTCTTCCATTTTTACTCCTTTTCTTTTATATTCGAATACAAGATGGCCGCCACCACAAAATGGTAAATTACATTTTTTTCACAACTCCTCAATGCATACTACATAGATTAAAAGGAAATGAGGAATACAAACTAACGAAATGAGATGAGGAAAGTGGAGTGGTGACTGGTACTTAGGACCTAACAATTAAGGAATTATTTTCTTTTGAACTTGTAGTACATTATATAATTATGTGGCGGGGTTTTTTTAATTTAATTTTACTTGTATTGATACTTTGTCAGTCACATAATATTAAAAATAGAAAAAATGGAATTGTGTAGACTTCGACAGCAGTGGCACAGAGCATGCAGATAATTTAACCCAAGAACCACTTTTATACTTGAAACATCTGATAGAAAAGTCCATAGGTAGGAATTATTATATCACAATATTGGCGTGAAAAAGGTTCTGTGATGTTTATTCAATCATTTGGTGGGCATTGTTAAAAGGCACATATTCGGTTTCTTTGTGTAAGCCAAGAAAAGCTTTTTCATTTCATCTGTTTTTGTAGGTACGAATAAAATGAGTTCGTGAAACAAGTCTGTAGGTATCAAGGTTAGATATCTCTATTATTTCGGTTCCATTCATGTTAAATTAATTAGTGAATGCTTATGTATTGTTTTTGTTTAAATATCTTAAGCAAACTTATATATTTTATATATAAATATATATACTCACACATATATATATATATATAAATATAAATACTCACACACACACACATATATATATATATATATATATATATATATATATATATATATATATATATAATGTATATACTCGTACTAACATCACGCTTGTAATTCCCAAGAAAAATAAGCAGAGATGTACACACATTTTGACAGTTATGTTGAAGTCTCATGTAATACGAGTTGAGCCTGTTGCTATCAACCGGGCACAAATCCAATTTGTTCTGCTACTGACCAAAGCAAATACCCAACAACACTTTGCCCGACCTGGGAATCTAACCCAGGTCCTCAATGCTCAAAGCGCTTCGTTGGTCTAGTGGCCGCAAGGGTGACTAGCGGCCACTAGACCAACGACTAGTTTTGAAAAAATCGCGATTAAAATCTAGTTTCAAATCGGAATTAAGCACCTTTTTTAAAATAAAATACTGCTGTATTTTTGTCTGCTGATTATCTTGAATATTTCAATAATTTTATGGTATCGATTTGTTCAAAACTAATACTAAACATGCCTTCCGCTGTAAATAAGTCCTTTCTTAACTCAAAACCCAGCTATCTTCGGAAAGATCCCTATCAAAATACAACAAAAGATACAAATTAACAAAGTTGAACTCCAATTTCCGGGCAAAGTTACCGCGATTCTGGGCAAAGTTTGCTCCCTACAGCTTGTAGAACATGGTCCTCATTTGCGGCATGATAAGTAGCCGTTGTAACACCGATACATAGCAAGATTGCCTGGCTGTTCTCCAAATTAGCTAACTAATGTACGCAATAACTGGTTTGAAGCGGTTCGCGGCCGTAGTTTTGGTAGGGGGTATTTTGTTTTCGAAGTTTATTTAGATTTTGAAATTAGAAGAAGTAATGGATCTGTGGATGTATGAAATCTATAAATGTGACTAATTTACTTTGCAGCGAATGTTCAATAACCCGAGCTAACTGGACGTTGTCCTTCAATTACGACTCAACAGGGTTTTTCTTTTGTTTGAAAATGTATTCAACTTTTGAAATGTATTGAAAATTTATCTGAAACCCTGAGATTATGAAAATGACGTGTTTTAAAAATCTATACTATATATATAATATTATAAAGCAGAAGAGTTTGTTTGTTTGTTTGTTTGTTTGTTTGTTTGGTTGAACGCGCTAATCTCCAGAACTACTGGCTCGAATTGAAAAATTCTTTTTGCGTTGGATAGTCCATGTATCGAGGAAGGCTATAGGCTATATAACATCACGCTATGACCAATAGGAGCGGAGCAGCAATAAGAAATGTTGCAAGCGGGAACAAAGCAGTTTAAACTTCCGTTGAGTAGGCGATGCGTTGCGATATCAAAACTTCACGCGAACGAAGTCGCGGGCAGAAGCTATGATGCTATAATTTATCTTGGAAACTTGAACACCTGATGCAGAACCGCAACAGACCAGCTAAACTATAAGAGATACAAAAATGCCACCATAGCAAAAATTGTTCTACATGATGAGCATTTTCTGCTGAGAGTATAAGTTTGAAGATCTGGAACATCTGATGTGGAACTCCAAGAGCCCAGCTACACCATAACACATATAGGAATGACGTCTTAGCAAAAGTTGTTCAATTTTATGAGCACTCTCTGTTGGTTTATAAAAATCGAAGATCTGGAACACCTGTTGTGGAACTCCAAGAGCCCAGCTACACCATAACACATGCCACCATAGCAAAAATTGTTCTACATGATGAGCATTTTCTGCTGAGAGTATAAGTTTGAAGATCTGGAACATCTGATGTGGAACTCCAAGAGCCCAGCTACACCATAACACATATAGGAATGACGTCTTAGCAAAAGTTGTTCAATCTGATGAGCACTCTCTGTTGACTTATAAAAATCGAAGATCTCGGACACCTGTTGTAGAATTAATTTCCTTTTCCAGTTATCTTCGTGACTCGGTAGCCTACCCGGTAACGCAGGGGAGCAGTTACTTAGATTTCAATTGATCAGGTATCTTCACAACAAAACTATAACCATGCCTAGAAAGAGGTCAAATCTTTCCCAATGTTCCAAAGGAGCTAAAAGATTGAGGATCATAAGATCCCAAGAATCTATCGAAGAGCGTCAGGAGAGACTTGATGCTGTTCGAGAACATCAGGCTGCAACTTGCTCCGTGGAAACCTCTTCGGATCGCGAAGCACGCCTGCGTTCTCAGCGTATTTCTACATCCAGGTCTCTAGAGACCAGTGAAGAATAGATGCGCGACTGACCGCTAATCGTGAACGTCACGCATTGTCTCGCGAGTCGGAGACGTTCACGGATAGAGAATTGCGCTTGAGTTTCAAGCGTATCTACGCATCGACTACTAGATCTCTAGAGACAAGTAGGGAACGTGATGCGCGACTGACCGCTGATCGTGAACGTCACGCATTGTCTCGCGAGTCGGAGACGTTCACGGATAGAGAATTGCGCTTGAGTTCTCAGCGTATCTACGCATAGCTTCTTCTAGGTCTTTAGAGACAAGTGCGGAACGTGATGCGCGACTGTCCGCTGATCGTGAGCGAATCCGAAATGTTTACCGATACAGAATCAGGCTTGAGTTTTCAGCGTATTCGCACATCTACTAACAGGTCTTTTGAAACGAGTGATGAACGTGATGCGTGATGCGCGATGCACGTTCATTGAACGAACGTTTGAATTCTGATCGACGTCGACATTCTCTGAACAGAATGTCGATATCATCTGAAAAACCGGATGTGTCTCAAGATATAGCCGTAGGGCATGGCGACCTGCCGTGTCGACGGCGCGTTCATGTTCTACATGCGCCTCAAAGAGATGTCAGCATAAAGGGAGGGGCCCGCAAAGGTCGAAGCCTGCCGGGGCTGCGGGACTATTCGAAAGAGATACCGTGGCCCTGGAACGTAAAGGGCGAGGAAGGAACATGGATGGGTTTTAGTCAGTAAAAATCTGACACTCCCTCCCGCTCCGCCCAGAGTTGGAGAAGTTATTTGATTATTTCCCAAACGAAAAAAAGGGCATGGCGACCTTCCTTGGGTTGATAAGGCACGCAGTGCATTTACGTCTCCTATGATTGAATACGCCACATATTCCGCCATCGGAGGTATGGCTAAAAATTGTACTTTTTGTGAAGCTGTTAAATGGCAAAAAGAAACAAATGGTATGTGTTGCTCAGGTGGGAAAGATCCGTTATTTTCCCGTCCCCGGGTTCTTAGAATTCGACATCAGACGTTTCAGATCTTCGACGACCCCGTTGTCGCTGGCATAAGCAACAGGATCCGCGTACGAAGTCGCGGGCAGAAGCTAGTTATAAAATAAACACCAATTTAAACACTGTTTTAAGCTTTCACGTTAACGGGAAATCTTCCGGGCTTTTCAATCACTCTGAGCTCCCACAGACACAGAACTCAGAATAATTGAAAATCACGGACGATATCCCTTATACACACTTACGTGGCGTGGTGTGGCGTGGCGAGCCAGAATTATATCGGTTTCACACATTTAGTATGGTTAGAGACATATTTGTATGTCGTGTCGTGGCGCGTTCTGGCGTTTCGCTGAATGCTCACCACCGATTGGCCAGAGCAGTGGTGGGGTTACGGCGCGACACGCCACACCACGTATGTTTCTGGCTTTATGTGTTTCACACTTCGTCACTGAGAAAAACAGCAGCAAACACGCGCCGCTGACACCAGCATCAGCGTGACAGGAATTCAGGCCTAAGTTTAATCGACAGCAATTTATATCAACGTGAATTCATATTTCTCAGAAAATGCGACACGTGTATATATCAAAAACGAAGTACCTAACCTACCAATACCTGCAATCTGTTTTTTCAATCGCACACCAATATGATGTAAAAGCTTTGTAATACCCGTGGGATACACCACGTGCGGTGTGCACAGTATACACACAAATTGTATACAATGTACATTGGAATATCGAAATACATTAACTAAATAAATATCGGAGCGTCGCCCAAGCGAGACATATTCACTAATACCTCATATTATTCTTTATTTATCTTTGATTCAATGCGGCCCTACCATGGGTTTCACACCACACATGACTGCCTTATTGGTCGTAATAAGTTTAGTAGTCGTAAGCGCTAATGCCCATGAGGTTTGATGCCTAGGCCAGGTAGGAGTGTGGATTAGAGCCCGGTTGAAGACAATATACAAGTCCGTGAGACCTGGGGCCTAATTCTACTATTTTAATAAATTCGTCACTCCAACACGATTCCATTCTCATCCCATTGTCATTTTGCTTAAAGTTCGTAATCTGCTAAATTCACAATGGTCGGTCAATGGTCTCGTAATAAAATTGTATTTTAATGGCATTGTCGTATTGTCATTATTATAAAACCCTTAGTACAAATAGTTTTCGAAATCTACTACTAAATGCGAACATTTATTCGTGCCAGATTTCATGTACGAGATTATTATTCTATGACATTTCTTTCAATGAAGTGTCAGTGTTTGACCATTGAAAAGTCATAATGGCGCCATTATGATAGTAGAATTAACAAACTTGACATTATGAAATCAATGATCGACTACTCTGACACTATTGTAATAGCAGAATCGAGGCCCTGTCGTACTGTATGGATGGCCGTTGCGTAGGAAGACTTCCCACTTCGTGGACCGATGACCTGGTGAAGGATGCGGGAATCCGCTGGTTGCGAGTCGCACGGGACCGGTCAATGTGACAACTGTGCAGCAGTGGACGTCTTACGGCTGAATGATGATGATGACTGTATGGATCAGAATGTTAGGCTGTAAAGAAGATCCGGGGCTGTGGGACTGTTCGAAAGAGATACCGTGGCCCCGGAACATAAATGGCAAGGAAGGAACATGGATGGGTTTTATTCAGTTAAAGTCTGACACTCCCTCCCGTTCCACCAGAGCGGAAGGAGACATTTGATGATTTTCCATCCGAAAAAAAAAACAGGCTGTGAAGAAGATGAATGAAAAACGATATCATGTAGCGGAGATAATAATGTTGAGATGGATGTGTGGAGTGACTAGAATGGATAAAGTAAGCGAAATTAGAGGCGCCGAAACAAAAAATAAGAAAAAAAACAGTACAGAAAAAAATTAAAGGAAGTCGTTTGTCTTGTGTAGTTAGTTATATGCCTCTGCCATACCCTTCCGCGATTTTCGGCGTGATGCTATGTTATGTAGCATAATAGAAGTAGTATTATGAATTATACTTACTAATATTCTAAATACGAAAATAACTGTCTATTTCTATCAGTTACCTTTTCACGCCTCAACGGCTGTACGGATTTCGCTTGACGCACCATAAGGTTAGGACTCTTGGATTTGGACGTAGGTTATTTTTATCTTGATATAACGTTCCCTTGAGATGATTTCTGACCATCGTGTGGGTGAAGCTGTGAGCCAAAGTTAAGATTAATGTTAATATTTGTCCGTGGTGCTAGGCAACTGGGCCTTTCCAAGTTGTAAACGTCCCTTTGTGCCTATTGGCCTTATTTCGTTCTGTCTCCTGCTGATATTGAGGGAATTGGAAGTTACGGTTTTTTCCTACTCCTCCGCTTTATTTTTCTGATTAATTTCGTTCCGGGATCCAAACGTTCATTCTCTGCCACTGTTTATTCTGGCTTTCGGGAGTTACAGTGGTTTGGAAATAGTGTGGCGGGCTTGTTGGTTGCCACTGTTGATTCTGGCTTTCAGGAGTTACAGTGGTTTGGGAATAGTGTGGCGGGCTTGTTCCAATAAAAAAAAAGTGCTAAGGTTAATTGAACAAGCAGACAGGCCGTGAGAGCCTTCTTGTGTGTCTCGAGGTCGAACCCAAAACACACACCTCTAACTTTTTGGATTCATGTGCGTATTGTATAATTATGACTTGCTATGGTGAAGGAAAACATCGTGAGGAAACTGAGAGATTTTTCTCTCCGACATGTAAAGCCAAGTGAGGCCCATGGGCGGCATAAAAACTCTGACACGGTTTGGTACTTGCCACACGAAAAAGAAAGAGAAGTTGGAAGAAGCATAGTTATTTCTATTATTTTACACCTGATGGGTATTTTCTAGAGATACTTTTATTATACAGGGTGTAAACCACCTCATCACAAAGCTGTTAACCAAGCATTCTGTACATCAAACTAAGTAACTTTACGCAAAAATTATTGCTGGGAAACAACTTTTTTTTTTGAGGTTATAAATCATGTTTTGTGGTAGAACTCAATGTAACGCTCTTAAAACATTGTGCTGATGGATGGATTGAATAGTACGGGGGTCGTGGAGGTGTTAAAAGTCACAATCTTACAAAAACAACTAGTATCAATCAAAATCAAAATCAAAATCAAAGCATTTATTTCAAGTAGGCCAGTTACAGGCACTTTTGAATTGTCGAAACAAAAATGAACATTTAATGTAGCTACAGTCCCAGTCACAAGACATAAAAACTGTGAAAGTACTGTAGTTGCCCATTCCCTAGCGTAGATCTCTATGGAGAAGAACGGGCAAGAAACTCCATGGACACTCTTTTAAATCAAAATATTGTTACAAAATCTTGGTTACATCAATCATGTTGAGATGGTATATTATGTGAGAACAATGTAGCAAGATTTGCACGATAAAAGTGTCCATAGCAAAACAAAAACAAAATACAACCCAAAAACAAAATAATTAATTCAAATAAACCATGGCGACTAAGACATGACCAGTCACAACTGACAGCGCCCGTTCACGAACATGACGCATGGATCAGCACCATTCAGCTCAACCATTTTGAAGGGAACTAAATGGTCCGACACACGCGCCACCATCAGCGAGACATTTGAGTGAGCATGACATACTCATAACCGCCAGGGCACATTCAAGTCAAAAAAAATAAATAAAATAAAAACGTAGGTTTCCAGCGAATGATAGCATTCTAGTACATAGCACTCACACAATATGGAATATGAGGTTATATAATACTAAAGATATTGAATTTATACAATGCAAAGATAGTTGTACAATCTTCAGCAGCTCCAACAACACAAATTAGCGCTATCCCTTTATGCGCCCCTGTCCTTGTGGAGCAGGACCGGCATTGACCCAAGCATTTTTATCAGCGATATAATCGTCCAATTTGTAATATGCTTGCTTACACAGTGTGCGTTTAATGCATGTTTTAAATTTGGTTTCATTTAGTTCAAGAATGCTTTGTGGAATTTTATTATAGCATTTCAAACAGTACCCCATGAAAGACGAGTCTACTTTAGCGAGTCTGAAGCCTGGCTGAACTAATTGGTCTCTATTTCTAGTACTGTAATTGTGTCTGTCACCTCTTTTACCAAAAAGATGCAGATTTTTCCTGACATACATTATGTTTTCATAGATGTATTGACAATATACAGTCATGATGTTAATTTCCTTAAACAGTTCCCTTAGAGAATCGCGCCTACGAAGATTGTATATGGCTCTGATGGCTCTTTTCTGCAGAATAAATATAGACTCAATATCAGCAGCCCGTCCCCACAGCAAAATGCCGTAAGACATTATACTGTGGAAGTAACTAAAATAGACCAGTCTAGCGGTATCTACATCAGTGAATTGACGGATTTTTCTAATGGCATATGCTGCTGAACTTAAGCGCCCCGCAAGAGATGTTAAATGAGAACCCCATTGAAGCCTTGAATCAAGCGTAAGCCCCAGGAAAACAGTTTTATCTACGAATTCGAGTTTCTCTTTATTCAATATTATCTCACAATCACTACTTTTAACATTCGGTAAAGCAAATCTTATGCATTTAGTTTTTTTTTCATTTAATGCCAAATTGTTTGCTGTGAACCAATTATGGACTTCAAGTAAGGCATTATTCACGTCATCTAGATTTTGGGCTCGTCTATTTATCTTAAAAATTAAGGAAGTGTCATCGGCAAATAATACCATATTTTGAGGTTGGTTTTTCAGTAAATAGGGTAGATCATTTATATATACTAAAAATAGGAAAGGACCCAATATTGAGCCTTGCGGAACCCCCATTTTTACTTTCAAGCCCTGTGAATTAACACCGTTTATTTGAACATATTGCAGTCTATCACATAAATAAGATTTTACCAAACTAAGTGCAAGTTTACCTAGTCCGTAATGCTCAAGTTTCAAAAGCAATGTGTCGTGATTTACACAATCAAATGCTTTGGAGAGGTCACAAAATATTCCTACAGCGTCTTGGGACTCTTCCCACGCCATGAATATGTGCTTTAATAAGGTTACACCGGCGTCAGTTGTACAACGTCCCTTGGTGAAGCCATACTGTTGATCGTGTAAGATTCCGTTGGTGTTGAAATGATTGAGCATCTGATTAAGCATTACCTTTTCGAACACCTTACTAAAAACTGGCAACACGGATACAGGTCTATAATTATTAGTATCTTTACTATCCCCGGATTTGAAAATCGGTATGACTTTACTGTATTTCATTAAATCAGGGAAAACTCCTTGGTCTACGCACAAATTAAAAATTAAAGCTAAGTATGGAGCTATAGTCTCAAGTATGGAAGTACAAACTTTGATAGACATTCCCCATAGATCTTCGGTCAGTTTGATTTTTATTTGCCGGAAAGCTTTAATAACTGTCATCGGGTTTATGTGTTTAAATTTAAATTCAGCCTGGCATCCAGATACATTCGCTTTCAATAAATTGATTGAGACTTCAGAAGAGGAATTTAGAGCCTCCGTAGTTTTTAACGGTATATCGGTAAAGAAATTTACAAATTCCTGAGCTACTTCCTGATTAGAGCTTTTAGGACCACATACTGTATCTAATGTATAGCTAGTATTTAAAAAAAAACTTGTCTAAAAGTTGTAACTTTGATCCCCCCTTACTCCGTAACTAAAAGGTTCCCAGGTATGGTGTAGAACAAAAAAATTATCGCAATGATGGGGAAAACAAGTGCCTTTCGGCTTCGTGAAGAGGTGTTTTACACCCTTTATTGTAACATCTTTATTTGTGAACCACTTTCAAGAACAATCAATCCAGTCAGACATGTCTTACCAAGTGGTATCGTTTTACCCAGTATTAACTAGGTCCGATTGACAGTCGCTCCATGTAAAATACTGGTATTCAGCAGCATCCGGTTAGACTGGAAGCCGACCCCAACATAGTTGCAAAATGGGTAAGCACATGATGCCTTTTTTTTTTTTTTTTTAGGATTGGAAATCATCAAATGACTTCTCCCACTCTGGGCGGAGCGGGAGGGAGTGTCAGACTCTTACTGACTAAAACCCATCCATGTTCCTTCCTCGCCCTTTATGTTCCGGGGCCGCGGTATCTCTTTCGAACAGGCCCGCAACCCCGGCAGAAGCAGATGATGACCTTTAAGAACAATAAATGAATATAATAAATAAGCAACATTAAGCTGCTGATCTAATCCTACAAACAAAGAGAGGTCCAATCGGATTGCTAAATCGAGATTCCTAAAATAGGTTAACAATTTCTTTTTCTAGTTTAGAATATATTCCTGAAAAGTGATAAATTGTGTGTGCATACTTGAAAAACACACAATTTATCACACTTTCCTTTCTACAAACACTATTTTTGTTCATTTGATTATTTTCGAAGTGTTTTCAAGTAGGTATACATAAATATATTTATTTATTTATTATTTATTTATTAAACACTTCAAGCCAAAAAGTGCAGAGGCGGAATTAATGCCATAGGCACTTTCGGCTGTTTCGGATTGCATCTTTTGAGATGGATTCGTTTCTTGAATTCCGCATTATTCTCAACTTTTTAGATCTATTTTTCCATAATTCTTTAATGAATGACAATTTAAAAATAAAATTGATCCTTTGGGTTAGTCATTACGGCGGAATTAAGAAAATGTCGCCAAATAGAGTTGACGTGATTTTGGGTAGATATAGGCATATTTATAGGATGAAGACCAAATAAATTATGGTTGGCCAGTATGGAACATGAGTTAGCTAGAAATGGGGTTCCCACTGAGATGACAACTAAAATATATATATGTCACCGTAAAATTGTCAAATACGTGATATTGTAATATCTCTAGCGATATTGTAAAATCTCGAAATATTGTCAAATGAACATACTGCTTACAACAAAAAACGCATTATTTTACGTGAAATGCATGCGATGGTAGTCACCTCACGCTGTGGAGGGAAGGAGGAGTCCCCCTTGCCCAGTGGTACAACTCTCATGAAAAGATATTGTACCATTCCTGAGAAATACCGATTATTATAACCTAACCTTAAAACACTTTATATTCCCCTAAAAAGCGTAGTCGACGGAGCCCCGCTTCGCGAGGCCCCTATTTCCGGGTGCAGGGTTTAAAGGAACCTAACTAACCTAACGGGGGGTGCCCCAAGTCCCGATTATGGGGGCAGAGATACTTCCGTACGTTCAGTTGACAATAATTCGAGACTTTACAATATCGCTAGAGAGATACACGTTATATTGTAATATAACGTATTTGACAATTTTACGGTGACATATACGTCGAATTGAGAAACCTCCTCCTGTTTTTCACAGGCGGTCAATAAATAGAGAAGTATGGAAGCTGAGCAGATCCCAATTAAATATCAGATTCTTATGTATTCTAAAAAATGTTCACAAACACAATACAAATCGCAACAAACCCAATCGATGTTTCGAAATGGTACTTAAACTGAAAATATTGTTTTATTATTTCTAAAAGACTTTTTAAAATCTAGGCACTATAATTATTATTACCTACGCTACTTTCTAAAGGAGCAAGGACAATGTTGCATTATGTTCGTATTTCTAAATTGGTTGACGTTTCAGTCATGATGTGCGTTAGAACGGCTATGTATACGGAATGAGCAACCTAGCGGTTTCATGACTGCTCTTTATGCTGCGGGTTGCTAGTTTTAATACAAATCTGCAACTCACTAAAATTTTGCAACTCAAACAATAATGACATCACTCACAATAAAAACTTTTCAGACAAAACAAAGCCGTCGGTAACAAAATAGATCAGTCCGGAGTGCAATTCTGCAACGTTGCATCGCATATGAACGTGAAATACGTCCGCTAAAGTAAATATATGAACCATTACCGTAACATATGGTAGGAGCCCGATAGGTGCCTACGTGTTTGTCCGTCAGAGTAATTTTATTACTGTTTCATTAGTAAATATGTTATAAAAGCGATATCTTTTTCGGTATTTTGGAGGGTGTGAGAGGAAAATATTTTTTGTACATTCATATACTCGTATTGTATTCCTGTTTTTTTTTCTGCGCCATTTTCGTTGGCTATCTTGATACGTATTGCCTTATGCTAACTAAATAAAGTGTAAATTGATCAGTGTGAAATATAAAAAGGTGTCAGATTGCTTGAAGAGGACCGCACATGTATACCTTTGTATCTATTTCTAACATTGTTTTTCAGCACCAGCAATGACCTTAGCTATACACATTTGCAGTTACTATTTAATAGACCGTTCTAAATGTTGAAATCCGGAAACTCATCAATGTCTTCGATATTGAAAAATGCGTTTGGAACTCAAATGGAGTTGAGCAGGACACCTAGTCAGTCGCGGCGTAAAGCTGTGACCGAGAGGCGTCCCAGTAATGGAAAGAGAAGTGTTGGTCGTCCAGCACCGAGATGGGCAGACGATATTGTTGCTATTGCGGGAATATCCTGAATGAGGTTGGCACAAGAGCGTGGAGCTTGGCACAAACAAAGAGAAGCATATACCCAGCAGTAGGTGAAGTCCTGCTGTGAATGATGATGATGTATCCATGATTGCCGCTGGGCGAGAGCTGAGGGGGAAGAACTGTTGGTAAACATTTGTGACATCGTTTGAAATGTGTTAAAAAAAATTAAGATCGTTGCGTTAGGCCCGAATCTGCGCCAAATGCGTGCATCTATAATTATGTTCGTTTGTTCGTATTTATTGAACCCATTTCCAAAAACAATTATCGGTTTTCCTTTTTATCGAGAGTTTCCTCAAAAAATTATGAAGTTGGGAAATATATTGACATTGCAAAACAACGTCAAAAGTCAATTAAGAAGCGCCGAATTCGATTGCGAAGCTCCAGTTTTTGTTCTGCTAACTGGATTCCAATCTCTGCGGAGTTTTTCTGTTTTTGTTTGTTAGGGTTCCGCGTTGAGAGGGAACCCTATGTAATTGTTGTGTTTATCTGTTTATTTTGTTATGGGATATGTTCAGGTTACACCCCAAACTTGCACGTGTACAACACGACCACTTATAAGTAACATGTTCAGTTTGTTAATTGTTGAACTTCTCAAAAGCATGGTTACAACGTGTAATGACCAGGGTTTTCTACCCGGGTACTCGGATCCGGGTATACCCGGGTATTAAAAAATGTCAGGTACGCGAAAATCCTAGTAACGACTTAGTTCAGTGTTAAGTTTGCATTAAGAAAAACCGTTAACTTAGATACCGACTGCCTCTTTGGTCGTGTGGTCGCAAACGCAAAATCTGAGCATGAAGTCCTGGGTACGATCACCGGGTCGGGCAAAGTGTTATTGGGTTTTTCCAACTGGAATTTCTCATTAGCAGGCCCCCCTCTTACATAGTACTTAAGGCGATTACATGAGCAAAACGCGAGTTTTATAATTACTAAAAGTTTTCACTGCTAAAAACAAGACCAGAAAAATATATGATATTCTTCAGGATATATGCTAGCATGATAGTGTTTTGAAAATATAATACAATTAATTTGACTCGATAAAAAAATCACGAACTTATCTCTAAAAATATCTTTCAAACAAAAAAAAACATACTAATATGCATGCGATCATTCTGATTTTGTGGCAAATAATTCTACAAGCAATATATTAGCATGATAGTGTTTCAGTTTTTTAATCCAATCAATAGTTTTTTTGTAAATCGATCGAAACCACTAATTTCGCGCTATTTGGCCCGCAGTGACTGACGTTACAACCACTTTGTAGTGCAAGCTGATTAGAACTTTATTCTAACAGAATTTCAAACGAAGTTTGAACCACCACAAATAGAGTTGCTAATTTAGCTCGTCTAATCGCCTTAAATGTAACTGGCAAAATGTTTAGTGTAAGTACTATAAGGTTCACCTCTAGCGGTTTCATAAAATCATCATCTGCCTAGCTTTTTCGGCTTCCAGTACAACCGAATGAAGCTGAATACCTTACCTCCACAACCCAGTTAAAACTAATGCGATACACTTTGACATGACAAGACTGGTTGTCAAACTTTCGGTCTACAGACTACCTGTAACGACTGTCAAAGATCTACAAATGACAGCCGGGATCAACGGCTTAACGTGCTTTTCGCGGCACGGAGGAAACTCGGTATGTAATGAGTGGCTACCCATCCAAAGACCAACCTAGGTAAACGCGGCTTTACATGGAGATTGACCCGAGCGGCTGTTATTATTTAGCCACGCGCTCCTCTTCTTAGCAATTTCATAAAATGACAACAACAAAAAACTTATTTTTACAGCGTTGAAACCATTAAACGAGTCATTTAAGTCTCAACGGAACCCAACTTCTCACAAAAAACATAATCCCAATTTTAATTTATTTTTTCAATCCCTCAAGAGAAGTTGCCTTCTATCCTACTTATATTTAGTTTGTTTATACGATGATATCCCGTCGTTGTACATGATAGATGACTTGACAGTGCGATCATGAATTACTTAGTGTAGTCTGACCTTTATACCTATTAGCTAAATTATTATCGGGGACTTTGGGGAGATGGCAAATGTGGGAGGATATTTTATAAATTATTTTCGTGGCCTAAAAATGTGAATATCGTTATCTCAATAACGCTTGTTAGAAAATTGAAAAAGTCTGACAACCAGTCTTACCAAGGGGTATCGTGTTACCTAGTACTAACTGGGTTGTGGAGGTCAGAGTCGCTCCATGTAAAATACTGGTATTCAGCTGCATCTGGTTAGACTGGAAGCTGACCCCAACATAGTTGGGAAAGGCTAGGCAGGTGTTGATGATGTTGTTAGCAATTTATCGATTTTATCCTTGGTTGTCAAGAAAGTAACGGTAGGTCTAGGTAGGCTGGGCTGCAAACTGTTCGAAGGCTGCGGGTCTAATCGGGGGCTGCGGGACTGTTCGAAAGAGATACCGCGAGGCCTTGAAACACAAAGGGCTAAGAAGGAACATGGATGGGTTTAAGTCAGTAAAAGTTTGACACTTCCATCCGCTCCACACAGAGCGGGATCAGTCATTTGATGATTTCTCATCCAAAAAAAAAGGTATAAGTAGGCTCAAAGTTTTCCTCAATACATTTTCCTCATTCCACATCACATGACCATAATGCTTCTGTCCTACACTTTCTGCATGAAACTACCAAAATTCATACAAGATTTTAGTCATTGTTTTGTTTCCATTGTAAGCAGGAAATAGGGTGTATTTTCATCCCTCCACGGCGTCAGGAAATTGAGAAACAGATAAAAAAACATGGCGCCTACGGGAAGGTGAAACTACATAGTTTTTATAAAGGAGCTTGCTACGTGTGTGCATTATTTATATTATGTTTGGAAATAAATTGAAGGAAAATGGCGGATATAATGGCAAAAGCTTGGCAATGTTGCTATGTTTTTGTTGGAAACCATGATTTTTAGGAGGTATTGAATCGAAACGCCTGTTTATACGCCGCCGTTGTACCCATACAGTTAGCAATCTTGTAAAAGGCTGATTTGTGTTAAAAAAAGGGTACATAATGCTATCTATCTATACGTAAATTTGATTAATAAAATAACTAGACAGGTACTACAAATTACAAACCAACAGTTTTCAAAAATGTTTGAAGGAGCTTTGGCAAATCAAAATTGCGGTTCTAAATTCTTCATTTATGATGAAGACTAAGGTAGTAGTGATTCTGGTAGTGACGCCAGTGCAAGTGGGCCATTCCTTTTAATAAGTGAAATTCGTATCAAAGACTCGTGCATTTGAAATTTTCATATAAAACTTTTCTACACAACCCCATGACATGAAGCTCTTATCACCCCGTAAGTTAAACAAAGGAAGCGCGCTTCGCCGGAATAATACGTCACTCTTAACATTAAAGCGATTATATCAAGTCGAGTGATGACGTGTTACATTTTCCTCTTTCATGACGTCATTTGTACGAAAAATTTCCGTGTTTGTATAGGTCTATGTTTTTTAGGGAAGCTACTATGGGAATGGAAAGTAATAGAATTAATTTGTTGGGACCAAGAGCTTTGATTTTCTCTCAAACTGTTCAGGTATCCGGATCGAAGGACCATTTTTGTTTTTACTTTTTGGGATGTAATGTTGTGTTTTTTTTAGTATATTGAAATACACACCAAAGTTCGTGTCTGTAGGACATAATAATTGTTTGATACAAGCAGAAATAACCTGGGAACCCATTTTGATTTTTTTTTTAGGATGGGAAATCATCAAATGACTTCTCCCATTCTGGGTGGAGCGGGAGGGAGTGTCAGACTTTTACTGACTAAAACCCATCCATGTGCCTTCCTCGCCCTTTACGTTCCGGGGCCGCGGTATCTCTTTCGAACAGTCCCGCAACCCCGGCAGGCTTCGGCCCTTGCGGGCCCCTCTCTTTATGCTGACATCTCTTTGAGGCGCGCGTGGGACACGAACGCGCCGTCGACACGGCTTGTCGTCGTTAGACGGACGGACGGCTAGCTAGCCCATAGCTAACCGTCCACAGGCCCGCATCTACGGTGGCCAGTAGCCACCACGTGGCCCCCGACGCCCGGTGCTTCTCCCGCGGCGGCAACCTGGTAACCCTAAGTCGTAGTTTAAAAAAGTTATGGTCTAAATATATTTGAAAAAAAAAGGAATCTAATCCTGTCATCTATCAGCACTTTCATACAAGATAGACCTTTTCCTTTTCTTTTCCTTGTGGAGATTAGAATTAATCGCACTGGAACGTAATAACGCGATAAAAAGTGTCCTATGTCCTAGAAAATTTCATCGATATCAGTTCAGCTGTTATGGCGCAAAAAGCTAAGCAGACAGAGTTACTTTTGCACTCATATTAGTTTAAAAATTAGACTTTCCAATGAAATATGTAGTTTAAAATGAAGATTTTAAACTACTTATTCTTATTTTACATCTAACAAAGCAAGCAAGTTATGCTCAAAGTCCTGATATAAACATTTGAGAGATGGCATGTAATTTACAAGTTACGGCACGTGTGTTAGCTGTTAATGTATATCAACATAATGTATGCGGTGATTAACATCCGTCTCGTGTAAGCATGTGCTTTAAAATGGTCACATGTGACCTCTTTCTTATGATACTGCATTTGGTACTTCTTCAGAGCCGGATATTAAGATGAGTAGGATTTGCAAAGAAGAATGGAAAAGAAAGATGTGATTTGAAACACAGGGAGGATATACCCTAGAAAGACATACTCCGACTTTTTGTGTTGAAGTTCTTTCAAAAAGATAAGATGAGTAGGAGTTTGTGTGTATGACTAGTACATGTGGACAAGAAGTAATGCAAGAGGATTATTTTAAGGGTGGTAGCACGGGTGTTCTTTAGATTCTGTCTACTCCTCACTGAAAACACACACACATGAATGAACACACACACACGCACACACACACACATATGAATGAACTCACACGTATAGGTACACACACACATGAATGTATGTCATGGTCAGGTATGATCCATTTAGTTTTGACAATCACTTCCCACAATTTATAGAACCAGGTGCTTTCCGCGAGCATTGAATAAAAACAATTCTGTTTTATGGGACATGAAACATGTTTCATCCTTTTGATATAATACAAAAAATTGCAATTAATCTAAAATATTACCCAAACCCTAACAATGTGACACAGCAATTACTGTTCGCCAAACACAATATTGAGCGTAACGTAAACATCACAAGTCCGTACATCATGTCTATTACATGTATTAATGGCCGACAACTGTTTGTCATCGGCTTAACGCAAACGCGCGTGTAAACGTTACCACTGGGACTAGGAATCGGGTTGGAGAGTAACCATATTTTGTGGTTACTTTAATGGATGGTTTGTGTAGTATGAACTTTTTCAGTAATTTTGGACTTGAGCTATACAGGGGCGGATTTCCCTATAGGCCGTGTAGCTTGGGCATAGGGGCCAAAATTTAGGGGGCGGCAAAATTTGGTGGTATTTTTTTTGTAGTTGCCCACGCGCCTACATGTAACAAATCACAAATAGAAATGGTACGAATCAGTATCTGAAATACTGATTGAGATAATTAAATCATTTACTGACTATCGCTTTTTCCATTTTAATTTAATTTCTGTAGTTTATTTAATTTTTTATGCTTTATAGCACATAGAGGGGCGGCAATCTTTCGTAGGCCTAGGGCAGCCAACGTATCAAATCCGCCCCTGGAGCTATATTCCTGGTAAATGAAAAAAAAAACCCTTGAATATCTAAACTATCTATGCCAATATTATAAAGAGGAAAGATGTGATTTTTTGTTAGGGACGATTTAACTCAAGAACTATTAAACCTATTTTAAAAACTCTTTCACCATTAGAAAGCTACATCTTTACTGAGTAACATAGGATATAAATTATATTGATATCATGCAAATTAGCTGAGATCTCACAATTTTTGCGGACGAAGTCCCGGTCGAAGTGCTAGTTACTGATATTACTGATATACTCGTACGCTATTTTATCCTACTAGTTTTTGCTAGAGGTTTTGCTCCCGTTAAGCACGGAAATAAACCCTCGGGAATGTTTGTAATTAAGTATATGCCATTCGGGCACAATGTAGCTGCGCTTTAGTGAAAGAATAAACAAAATATAATAATTGCCGTGATATCGACACAAAGAAGAATTTTCGGAATCGGATCAGTAGTTCAAAAATATGAAAAATCATTTTAAATTATTAATAATATAAAATATTCATACTGTTTAATTTTTTTTTTTATTTACATTAAAAATACTTATAATTTTTTTTAAACTTATTTTATTATAAATAATACAATTAATTTATTAGAGTGAGAAATTATTTCCTTTAATTACAAAGATTCCCTACTACAGTAGGGCTAATTTAATATACCACATTTGACATAAATGTAGGTTCAAAGTAAAGGTTACCTTTTTTGCCATTATTACAATAAATATGTAATCGTAACTGTAAAAAATAAAACAATTGTACAGTTCTAAGTTCGAAAAAAACAAGTCATATTTTATTCCAGCCGTTACAAGCTTGCGTTGTTGTATTTTGATGAAGTGTCAAAAGTGTTTTTTTTTTAAACAAACGTTTCCATATTTATAATATTAGTATTTGCAAACGGGGGCGACAAATTCCGTCAACGGACTGACACTGATATTAAAATAGAATGACACTTTTGCTTGACCTGGGAATCAAACACCAAACATTCAATAATTGTTCAATAATCGTGCTTGCGAGCACTAACGAGGCACTCCCTAGCATGAGAAAAATAAATACGAAAAAAAAATTTAAGGATACATCTAAGTATACAAAATTTAAATGAAAGACGAGTGTATGCCGAAATCTTAAATCCAAAACACAAGTCCCCTAAAACGTGACCTGCTCTTCAGAAACCTGTATTCCAGCCACTAATTTAAGTTTGCGCTCACAACCTCCAGAACACTGCATAGCCAAAATAAAAAGACCTCTCTATTACTTCGAATTCTTAAGATTCGCGAAGAAGTCAGTAGATTAAATGGCCTCACAGGGGTCACATATTCTGGTCACGCGAGGAGGCGACCCTCAAATTTTAGTGGCGTTGAATTCCCGAGCACCTCATTAATTTCAGAGCTTCTTTCAAAGTTTTTCGTCGTTTCATTTCGGGATTTGCTTAATTAAATCTAGTTTTAGAACATCATAGGATTCTGTTGACGTCTTGAGGTAAAAGTGCCCTTTTATATTTTCATTGCTCAGGTAATTGCGAACTTAGACATATCTACTTTACTTACTTAGGTAATATGCTAATTCCGAGAAGTTTGATAAACACTTAAACAATGCACATGACCTCCACATTCCAGTTAGTATTGGGTAATACAAAACCCCCAATTGGTAAGACTGGTTGTCTGACTTACGGACCACTGACCACCTGTAACGACTTCCAAAGATCTTCAAATGACAGCCGGGACCAACGGCTTGACGTGCTTTCCAAGTTACGGAAGAAACTCAGTATACAGTGGGTGGTCGATCATCCATAGAACAGCCTAAGCAAGCTCTGCTTAACCTAAAGGCTCGAGCGTCTGTTCTTATTTAGCCACGAGCTCCTAATACTTCCGTAATAAAACATGGTACAGTAGGCAAAAAAACGAAGTAACTCATTGGTTTAAGGCGACTACATGAGCCAAATTAGCAACTCTATTTGTGGTGGTTCAAAGTTCGTTTGAAATACGGCTAGAATAAAGTTCAAATCAGCCTGCACTACAAAGTGGTGGTTACGTCAGTCACTGCTGGCCAAATAGTGCGAAGTGAGTGGTTTCGATCGATTTTCAAAAAATCTATTGCTTGTAGAATTGTTTGCCAAAAAAATTTCCCTATCTCTATTTGCATAAAATTTTAAGACCTAATTTAGCATACTTTGGTTTACTCCTAATTATAATTTCGCATAATATTATTTACGCATAAAAGCTTTACGCTTATTTTTTAAGCATAATTTTTCTAATCATAATAATGATCAAGCATAAAATTCTTAAGCATAAACCTATCTAGGCATAATGATGTTAAACCATATATTATAGGCATAACAAAGAAGCATAATAATTAACTCCATGTTAGACATGCCATACGATTCAAACAAAAACAATATCTCCTGAAGCAGGTAAACATAACACATTAGTTCAGATTATTTTCTGGTTTTGTTTATTACAGTGAATCATATTATACTTTTAATTCTTAAGCATAAATCTATCTAGGCATAATGATGTTAAACCATATATTATAGGCATAACAAAGAAGCATAATAGTTAACTCCATGTTAGACATGCCATAATTGGATAAACCAATTTATTTCTACGATTAAAACAAAAACAATATCTCCTGAAGAAGGTAAACAGAACACATTTGTTCATATTATTTTCTGGTTTTGTTTATTACAGTGAATCATATTATACTTTTAGGCATTATAAAACTCACGGTTAGCTTATGTAGTCGCCTTAAATTCCCAAAAATAAAAATGCAAAGTGGATATTCAATTAGGCCTTAGTTCACCGCGAACATTCTATTACACTCCTCAGACGATCGTTTGTCAACGTCGTTTATATTAATTTGCATTAAATTCCCTCTTACGTTGATATGCCAGAAGCCCATTTATTTTGTTTGAAGTTAACTCAATTTCACGGTGAGCGTCGATGCCATAACGGTTTCTGTTGCGCGTATTACACCTCGAATTATATTATGGATAGGTGTACTAAATCTGCATGTGATTTGGTTTCGGATAGAATTAAGAGGGGTTCATCATTATCATCATAATCATTTTTGCCGAAAGACGTCCAGTGCTAGACATAGGCCTCCCCAAGTGTCGCCACCAGTCCCCTGCGACTCGCATTCATCGGATTCCTGCAACCTTCATCAGGTCATCGGTCCACCTAATGGGAGGTCTTCCAACGCAACGTCTTCCGGTTTGCGGTCGCCACTCCAGAAGTTTTCGCCCCCATCCGTTCCGCAAGCAATGTGCCTTGCCCACTGCCACTTCAGTTTGGCAATTCTTCGGGTTACGTCGGTAACCTTGGTTCTCGAATCAGAAAAAGAGGGGTAAAGAAATAGCTCAGCCTTTTCCCGGCTATGTCTGATCTGCTTCTAGTCCTATCAAATGTGTTGACTTTGACATGGATGGACTGCCTATCTGACTCCTACAACTACTGGGTTTAGTGTAGTTACTGTTCTTGTAATGCAAATTGTAATTTCACTGTGACAAGTATGATCGGGCTCAAATTTGGCATACTACCTCGTAAATTAAATTCTCGGTTAAGCTCGCCGTTGTACATAAGCTATATTGCATTATTGCAATTTCTGCTTATATTTTAATGTTGTGTGCGGTAAGGATTTTGGAAAATTCGACCCTAAAGCTAGTGAAAGTTTGAAAGTTGAGTGAGTAGTTGAAAGTTTGTATGAACATCTGTAACGGAACGGAACTGCTGCTCGTTGGTTAGTGTAAGTATGTAGTTCTCAGTATTCATAGTTCCAAATTCTAATAGTCTTCAAGTGCCAAACCAGCACTTAAGACGCTGTGAAAAAAGGTCTAGAAATAAAAGTGCCCATCAGGTTACAACGTTAATAATTTCTACCAACATGCGAAACTTTAAAATACATCCATAAAACGGGTTTTGTGGCCGTCCCTAAAAGTAATTACTCTCGACACTAACCGCAGGATCTTTGAAAACCTTGGCAGCGCTAACAGCATATTCTTGTGGAAACATCCTCAAGTAAAAGCTTTCAATTTTAAAGTTCAAAGTCTTTGAGTGAGCACGTAATCCTGTGGATGGTTCAAAGTCTTTAGTCATTTTCATTCCACTTTTTTTGGACTACATTTCAAACTCATCTTGAAGCATTTGCATGTTATTATAGAACCAACACAAACTGAATGCTTTCTGCGGTATTTTGCATAACGTAAGTTTTATTATTTGGTAGTTTTTGAAAGAGTCTTTCTTATCTGTTATTACAGTAAGTTTTAATCATCAAATATAATAAAACCGGCCCTGAGGGCTGACCTTTCTATATTCAGAACATTAAATATACAGACAAAGATATGTAAGCAATACTGCTTCACGAGATTTAGGACCTAAAATAACAATGTTTTACGTACCGCTGACGGCCTAGGCAAACTGAAATTCTATTAGCGTTAACGATGGTGCAAAAGGCAAAAATACATAGAATGCAATTGTACAGGCTTGTGTGGAGATGGCCCCACCTCACGAGCCGTGCGTTTGAACCCAGCCAGGCGCATTACTTTGTGCGATTTATTTCACCACCACAGCTTCCAAAGCGGTGGAGGAAAACATCGTCAGGAAACAGGCATGTCCTAGAACCAAAAGTTCGAAGACAAATGTGACATACACCAACTGTGCCTGCGTGGTCATTACCGCCCATAGTCTGTCATAGGATGCCTGGGTCCCAGTGGTGGGAACAATGTTGGCTTAATATGCTTAGTTGTAAAAATACAAACTACTTTATTAAAAACAATAATTCTTATTTACCCACACTCTCTAGTAAGTCATAATTTTCTTGAAAGTTAAAATTATTATTAGGTAAAATAGGGGGTTACAGTGTAAAATCGACTCCTACAATTGTTGAATTCGGTTAAAATGTAACCTATGTTATAACGAATCGATTGACACCTTATTCATCAAAATCTGATGAATAGTTTAGGCGCTACGGTGGAACATACGTAAATACATACATACGTAGAGTGCTCAAATCATAACCATTCCTTGACTTCCCCTTGTCGGGTTAAAATGCATGATGAATAACTAACTACAGAATACAATAGTACCTACATTCCCATTCTTGCAGTTGAGTAAACAAAATCCAAGTCTCGACTGCAAGATGAAGTGTAAAGTTACGATTGCAAACAGTCGCAACTCTACACCGGGCACACACAATGCAGTGGTCACACAAACTACGCAGTCAAACATTGAGACACGAAACAAACATCTGCGGACTGAACCAATGTTTGTTTCATGGGGAATCGACTTCTCGATCACAGAACTGAGGCCGAGATATATGTACAAGCTTAGATTTTGTTTACTGTAAACAAATTTTACTATGAAAATCTTGATTAATAAAAAAATTAAAAATAACCAAAACTAAGGTTGTTTAAATTTTACTTAGGACGAACTTTGCTTTTTTTGCTTTGCTTGTTTTTTTACTAAGCGACACAGAGCATCTATAAAGGGTGCAAAACACCTTTTAACGAAGCCGAAAGGCACTTGTTCTCCTCATCATTGCGATATTTTTTATGTTCTATACCATACCTGGGAACCTTCTAGTTACGGAGATATGGGGGGTCAAAGTTACAATTTTCTGACAAGTTTTTTTTAAACACAAGTTTTTTTTGTAAGATTTTATCTTTTAACACCTCCACGACCCCCGTACTATTCAACCTATCCATCAGCACAATGTTTTAAGTGCGTTACATTGAGTTCTACCACAAAACATGATTTATAACCTCAAAAAAAAAAGTTGTTTCCCAGCAATATTTTTAGCGTAAAGTTACTTAGTTTGATGTACAGAATGCTTGGTTAACGGCTTTGTGATGAGGTGGTTTACACCCTGTATACGGGCTAAGCGACGTTCCAACTGTCAAAGATAATTATTTTATTTTTAATGACCGGAAGGCGCCGCCGAGGCCGGCCCAGAAAGAGGTGGCAAGACGATCTGGATGCGCTCCGTGAGTCCAGCAGTGGGACACTAAAGGTTAAATAAAAAATAAAGGCTGTAAAACTTTAACTTTAAGGACTTGATGTATAATCTAAATAGTACGGGGATCGTGAAATTTTACATTAAAAACATGTATTTAAAATAAAAACTTGTGAAAAAGCTGGAACTTTGACCCCCAATATCTCCGTAACTAGAAAGTTCCCAGGTATTTTCTTGGACAAAAAAAATGATCGCAATGACGTGGAAAATAAGTACCTACCTTTTCGTTTTCGTTAAGAGTCTTTTTACACCCTTTAATAGGTACTTAAAGTTTGCATGCTGATTTAAGTCAGTGAAATATGCGAAAACTTTTTATTTATAATACGAGTACCATAATTTAATTCAAATAAAAAATCTTTAATCTTAAATCAAATTAATGACAAATTACAAGTGCAAAACGGAAACGGGAAAAAATCTCAATCATGCTCGTGCTCTCGCTAAATAACGTTTATAGATCTCAGTCTTAGAGCAGGAAGGTTCATATTTCAACTAGGATACGGGATCCTAAACAAGGACATTTCCACGCTGTGTACGCTTCAGTATCTATCATCATTAACTCTCGATCCGATCCGAGATTGAAACTAACACACTCGTATCTTTTCCGGTATTGAAACCAAGAGACAGTGGACTTCAAAGATCTTTTGTGATGTGTATAGTTCCTTTTGATGCTTTTTTGTTATTAAAAAGTTTAAAGTTTGACTTCAGTCATTTGCACTTGTATTTATTGTTAAGTTAAAGTAATTACTTGAGTTTTGCTATAATTTTTATGCAATAGACAAGAATTTCAACGTAGTAAGAAAGCATAGCTGAGAATTCTAACTTTTGACAGTTCTAACTTCAAGCCATTAGTGAACTACAGAATAGGAGTCGATCTTAAATAATTTGTTTTACTAAAGAAATCACTTTGACTTATTTGTAGATACCGTTGATAGTCATTTCTGACTGCAAGTGTAGTTTAGGCATCAAAGCGGCTGGAATAGAGTAGATGCGAATGGACTGGTATTGGCTTAGTTGATGGCCTTACCTATGTACTATCAGAATGTGTCTATGAAATAGGCAAAACTCAATATGAGATAGGCAAAACTATTTAACCTTTTGGACGCCATTGTCACATATACGTGACAAGCAAGCGCGTGCCCTGTACGCCAAACGACACCAATATGTGACAAAATAGTAGATGAAATTGTGGCTTTTCTTTTTATGCTGTGGCGGTCAAAAGGTTAATATTTAAATTAGATCACTGTTAATTGTTTATATACCGATCTAAATGCTTTTTCTTGGCGTGCTGTCTCCAATTCATCCTGCATTGTGCTGCTGTATTCTTTAGCTGACATTCAATTACTGTAAATACAAGCAAATCGGTCTTTTATTTAATAATAAATAGAGTTGGACAAGGAAAGCATATGAGAAAATGTAGTGTGTGTTTGTGTGTCTTTGTAGTGTATCGTAGTATTAAATAAAATAATTCTCAGATTTTCAGAAATGACACCTACCACTGCTTGTCTCTGCATCACATATAGGTTGACTGGTAGAAAATGCCTATGGCATTAAGTCCGTCTCTGTACTTTTGTGCTTGAAGTGTTAAATAAATAAATAAAATGTTATTATTGTATTATTTCACAATTTCGAAGCCATACTTATCGAAAATATTAGTGTCTATCTTGCTTGGAATAAGTTAGGTTTTGCTTGGATCACAAGACGCTGGCCAGATTGTCCAATGGAACATTAAATTTGACCCTGCTAAAAATGCTCTTTTAGTTAAAGCTGTAGTGGTAGGAACGCGAAATAGGGTACAACATTCTATTTTAAAGTAGGGTTGCAAACCCTAGGATGAGGTAGTAAAAAGGTCTAAAAAATTAGCGATGTAAAATCAGCAGTGTGAAAAAAAAAAAACGGCAAAATTTGTTGCTTTTTTGTTGCTAATTAGTTGCCAAAAAATTTTTTTTGTTGCTCCAGCCGATCGCAAAAAAATTGCAGTAACGCTAGTTTTTCATTATGATAGCGTGGAAATCACTCGATGTGGAATTATCGATCAAGCGAATAAGGGTTAATTTGTTGCTAATTTGTTGCTAAAAGATGCAAAAGAAAAAAATAAAAAAAATCATAAAAATAAATTTTTGTTAAATATGCCAAAATAAATAAAGTCCACGCCAGCTTAACTCTCAAGTTTTTCGTAGAAAATGCTAAATAAAAATTTGTTGCTGCCCATACTGAAGCTACTCTGAGCACAGAGAGTCAGCAACAAAATAAAAACTGAAAGTCGGATTAGTTCGGAGATCGGTTTACGAAAAAGCCGGCCACGCCAGCTTAACTCTCGAATTTTCTGTGGAAAAACTATATTAAAAATTTGTTGCTGGTTAAATTGCAGCTAATCTGAGTACAAAGAGTCAGCAACAAAATAAAAACCGAAAGTCGGATTAGTTTTCAGATCGGCTTACGAAAAAACCGGATACGCCAGCTTAACTCTCGACTTTTCCGTAGTAAAACTATAGTAAAAATTTGTTGCTGTTCATATTGCAGCTAGTCTGAGTACAAAGAGACAGCAACAAATTAGAAACCGAAAGTCGGATTAGTTTGGAGATCGGTTAAAGAAGAAGCCGGCCACGCCAGCTTAACTCTCGATTTTTCTGTGGATAAAGGATATTAAAAATTTGTTGCTGGTTAAATTGCAGCTAATCTGAGTACAAAGAGTCAGCAACAAAATATAAACTGAAAGTCGGATTAATTTGGAGATCGGTTTACGAAAAAATCGGCTACGCCAGCTTCACTCGCCTTTTCCGTAGTAAAACCATAGTAAAAAATTGTTGCTGCTCGTACTGCAGCTAGTCTCGAGTACAAAGAGTCAGCAACAAAATAGAAACCGAAAATCGTATTAGTTTGGAGATCGATTTTCGAGAAAATCGGCTACGCCAGCTTCACTCTCGACTATTCCGTAGAAAAACTATGATATAAATTTGTTGCTGCTCATGCTGCAGCTAGTCTGAGTACAAAGAGTCAGCAACAAAATAGAAACCGAAAGTCGGATTAGTTTGGAGATCAATAATAGGGGCACACTAAGCGGGGCTCCGTCGACTACGCTTTTTAGGGGAATATAAAGTGTTTTAAGGTTAGGTTATATTAATCGGTATTTCTCAGAAATGGTAGAGTATCTTTTCATGAGAGTGGTACCATTGGGCAAGGGGGACCCCTCCTTCCCTCCACACCGCGTGAGTTGACTACCATCGCATGCATTTCACGAAAAATAATGCGTTTTATTGTAAGCAGTATGTTCGTTTGACAATATTTCGAGAGTTTGCAATATCGCTAGAGAGAATACAATATAACGTGTTTGACAATAGGCTTGTTTCCACCATCAATAACTTGTAAATCTATTTAGTCCGTCAGTTAGAGTATTAGAAAATAATGGACACGTATTTTTTGTTTTTGTAAATCAACGAATATTGACAAAGATAAAACGCATCAAAACTCGGGAGTGGGGGCTCGTGACGTCAGTAGGTACTCACTAAGAATGATACCGAACAGTGACGTATTGGGAATTTTAAAAGCGTCGTATCTTCGTCAATTTTGGTTTATGTGACAAAAGAAAAAATACGGGTCAAATATTTTTTGATAATCTAAGTGACGGACTAATTAGATTTTTTCAGTTAACAAGCCTATTTTACGGTGACAATATTATACTGATATACATATATTGATTAATGTTATAAAGTTGAAGAGTTTGTTTGTTTGTTCAACCCAAGTAGCACAAAACTGCATTATAGGATGTCACATAGGGTCCACATCGGTAACATTAGCATTTATGAAGACTTATTACAGTTCACTCGAACTACAAAAGCTGAAAACTACGCCTTCGCCTGTTTATTGACTATAGTAACAACCACAGAAATAACATTGTAATGTTGCGAGCGTTAATATAGGTGTTCAGGTCTGTGTTAATCAGCATTTAGCAATAAATAGTAGCGGCAGCTACAATATAGCATTTTTGTGAACCTGAAAGTAGCTATATTCTGAATTGAAGACCACAAACGTACCCATAAAATGCTTGCATTTTAAAAAAGAACATGTGAACTGCTTTAATGTAATAAGTTATTCTGTGACTTCAATTAACAAAGATATATTGCGTCTTGCTGAACATAGTTGAACTTTTTTAGTGTTAAGCAGCTTGCTACATGCAATCTTATAATAGCATTTATCTAGCCCACATGATCACTATAGGTGAATTTATATGATGCTAAGTTACAGCAAACTGCTATAAATTAGATCATATGTGACCTTTGATCCTGCTTGGAGCGGAATACTTGTACTAGCATAGGCAATTCTACTACTGATGTTGTTAAATAAGATCCTGAAGGACTCTTATTAGCGCCTAGTGCGTAATATCTTGTCAGTTGAACGCCGCGCCGCCATCATTGCGATATAATGGTATTTAGAAATGTGGAAATCTAAACGAAGAACTGGCGGGATTCGCCGAAAAATAAATGCGGAATACTTGAAAATTCTAAACAGCAATACAGATGATATTATACGATGATGATGATATACCCACTATTTAAGCTTTACATGGATCTGTGGCTGACTTGTTCGACACAAAAACTACTCGTGTCAGCTTGTTACGGATTTATGTACCACGTGTGAATTCATATACAGCACATAGAGTTTAATTGTGATTAATGCGGTGCACATTGGGTGTTCGCCATTTTTCTTGTTTTAACCTAAGTATTTATTATAATACTAACAATTTATTTTTGTTTATTTAACGAAAATAACAACTAAATTTGAAAAGGATACCAACTATTTATAAGTAAACAGCATATAGTCAAATTACATGTCATATAAAAAGAGATTTCTAGGTTTTTTTTTGTATTATCATTTTATTTTATTCTATAATTTTCACCTAAACAGTCAAATTTTGAGAGCGCGTGAAAATTTTCGCCTATAATCATACGATATTTGACAATAAACTTGCTTTCCCAATCAAATTTCATGCATGTTAAAGAAAAAAATCAAGGTTTTACTTACCGAAAACTAATATTTTATCACAAACACTGGTCACAAAATGGTTGGCGCACAAATACAACACCAAAGTATTAAATAAAAATTTGACACTTGTCAATTTTCAAGAATTAAAAAGATCCACGTCTGTAGTTTGTGCTGACTAACAGGTAACTCACATCTAATAATTCAGCCATTGTGCTGCATAATAGGTAACACCCACTCTAATAATCAGCCAATGTTCAGCTCTTGGGGTGACTGTTACCATTATAAATGCTTAAATAATGCTAATATAACGCAATTAGTACAGTAATTGAACTATTAGCTGTTTAATTTGTGCCCAAATCGGAGTTATATCAGCTGAAACAGCGCCTCTAACGCTCTTGTTCAGCAGGCTTGTACAGCTTAAGATTCTATGGTAGACAGTGATTCAGCTGATATACAGCGTTTCTGTGCTACTTGGGAACGCGCTAATCTCAGGAACTACTGATTGAAACTGAAAATATCTTTTGGTGTTGGATAGTCCATTTCACGCTACAACCTACAGGAGCGGAGCATAAATGAAATTTTTTGCAAAAACGGGGAATACCTACTTATTTTCCTTTTGTGGGTTTTTTCTCTTTTATATGACGCAGACCAAGTTGCGTGGGTCAGCTAGTGTATTATAACTTAGCTAAATGCTCTTGAATTGCGGTAATTTTGTTAGGCTGGCAACTTTAATTAATGCCAAATGTCATGGAAGGTTGCTGAAGTCATTGTGATTGCAAAGCCTGGGAAACCACCCCATGAAGCATCGTCATATACTGGGTGTAAACCACCTCATCACAAAGCCGTTAACCAAGCATTCTGTACATCAAACTAAGAAACTTTACGCAAAAATTATTGCTGGGAAACAACTTTTTTTTGAGGTTATAAATCATGTTTTGTGGTAGAACTCAATGTAACGCACTTAACACATTGTGCTGATGGATGGATTGAATAGTATGGGGGTCGTGGAGGTGCTAAAAGTTAAAATCTTACAAAAAAAAACTTTTATTTAAAAAAATCTTGTCAAAAACTTGTAACTTTGACCCCCAATATCTCCGTAACTAGAAGGTTCCCAGGTATGGTGTAGAACAAAAACATGATCGAAATGATGGGGAGAACAAATGCCTTTCGGCCTCGTGAAGAGGTGTTTTACACCCGTTAGACCGACAGAAATATTAAAAACCTATGCCGTCTTGTTCGGTGGTTTCGTGCAAAAATAGTTTTTTTTATTTGATTAAAGGGTTTTGTCGCTTAGCGACCACATCGCCCAGTACAGAAAAGCAAATTACTTACGATCTACTTAGCACTAACTTACGATCTACTTATTACTAGTTCATATAATTCTTTTGCTTTCTCGGACACTGAAAAAGCAAGGATGGAATTACAAATGCCAATAGCATTCGTTTTATATCGTCCAAACACATATTAGGTCTACTATTTTCGTTCCGGACACACTCCATCAGGATATGAAAAACATCATCAATTACTCCACAGTCATCACAATTTGGAGACAAAACTTTCTTCATTAAATGATAGAACTTATTCGAAGGAATATGGCCGGAACGAATTCTTAAAGCTATAGTAATTAATTTCCTGTTCAGATCACAATCAAACCACGGAGACCGAGAGATCTCTGGCTGGATAGTTCGGTACCAGATCCCCTTTTCTTTTGATCTTCCATCAAAATACTCTTGCCAAAAATCTAAACACTTTTTTTTGCCTTTACAAAATAGTCTGAATATAGTGGAGTAATATTCGTAGGGACTCCGTCAACACACGCTTGTTTGGCGAGTAAATCAACAATATCATTTTCTTCAAATTGAATATGTGACGGAATCCATTGGAGGCGCACCGTTTTGGAATTAGCTTGAAGTTTTAAGATCAATTCATATAACGCGTAGGCTGTCGGAATACCTCGCATGTGAGAAGTGTGCCGAGCCAAGTGTTGCAGCGAGCTTTTGGAGTCTGTCAGAATCACAAAATCATCGCCATTAATTGACAGTATATAGGACAAAGCTTCCAATATAGCAATCAACTCAATGTGCTTATTAGAAATATCTGAATCAGTGCAAAAATAGAAGGGAAGACAAAAACTTTAGAAGTCATTGCATCAGTTACCACAGCACAGGTAAGTAGGTACAAGTATTTTACAATATTTGTCATAAAAATCACGAAAAACCATAATCCCTAAAATATATCTGACTTGTACTACTTTATTTAAGTTTTTTTGTATTACTTTGACTGTATTATGTTTGCATTAAATACATTGCTCTTTTACAACCACCTCAGTCTGTCACTGAGTGACTGAACAAGCAATGTACAGCGAACATAACGAAACATCATTAAGCCGTTATGTCGCATGGTGCGTCCGCTGCTCTGGTCCGCCGTATTTGAGCGTGAGCTAGTGATGTGCTCGTGGAGGTTTGACAAAGTCTATCGACAAGAAAGTACACTGCGAATTGTTATATTACTATTTCAGATTTTTCTTCAACTTGTTAAGTCTTGTAATCCATGGAAGGACGATGGTTGGAGGGACGATGGTCTATGGTAATTTTTTTTTTTGTCTTTGACAACAATAGTGCCTGTAGTCCTAACTGAAATAAATGCTTTGATTTTGTTTTTGAACTACGTGTAACTGTGTTATTTGATTTGTAATTGTTTTTAAAATATTTTTATTAATTGAAGAATGTTTTATAGGTTTCATATTGTTTTCATTTACTTTATTTCCAAAACCTTTATAAAAAATTATCGATATATTTATCGAAAACTCTTCGATTTAGTCAAGCACTGTGTCATATCTGCCCTCGTCTCCCGACAACACACAATGATAATTGTTTTCGTGTGAGTAAATTATACGGAAAAGTACGCTGTGGTTAAAGAATAAGGTTTATATTTAAATGACAGAGTTAACGATGGCGCGTGTGTGCACTTGGTCGTAGTATTGTTTTGACAGAACTGTGTGTGCAATATTAATAGCGTTATGGAGGGGGAACCACGGCAACTGTTGCTTCACCAGTTTTCTATACATTTTGAACTCCACGCCATATTAATTATCTCCTTCTTTATTATATGTATGAATATACCTAGTTCTCTGTTATCAAAACTATTTAAAAACTCTTATTGAAACGGTTAAAACCAATAATAGAAGATAGAGAACTTATTCCAAATCATCAATTTGGCTTGAAAACAAGGAAGTCTGCTCCACCGTGCTTTTAGATGTCGAGCAAGCTTTTGCCAAAGTTTGCCATAAGGGTCTAATATTTAAGCTCAGACGCATGCTACCAGAATTTGCAGATATCCTAGAGTCGTATACAACTAACAGAATGTTTAGAATACGGCAGGAGGACGCATATTCCGAGCTAAAAGCTATAAAAGCTGGTGTACCTCAAGGAAGTGTGCTAGGCCCAATTTTGTACTTGTTATACACATGTGACATCCCAGAACTGGAAAACCGCACCATTGCGACCTTTGCAGATGATACTGCAATTATGGCTACTGGATCAAGCCACAGAGAAGTACTAGAAAAAGTTCAACTAGCTGGTAACAAAGTTTATGACTGGACACAAAAATGGAAGATCAAACTGAAAGAGTCAAAATCAATTCACATTGATTTTATAAACAAACACTTGGACTATCACATCTAAATGGTATGCAAGTACCTTAAGCTAATCCAAACTAATATTATAAATGCGAATGTAACTCTGTCTGTCTGTCTGTCTTTCTGTCTGTCTGTCTGTCTTTGCTTCACGCCTAAACTACTGAACCGATTTGTGTGAAATTTGGTACAGACATAGTTTGGAACTTGAGAAAGGACATAGGATAGTTTTTATTACAAAAAATAAAAAATAAAATTTATTCCGGACATACAGCGCCATCTATTGGTCAAGAGTCGGCATCAATTCAGTACTGAAAATTCATCGGAAATATGTAAATAAATAGTAAAAAGGTATGAAAAATATAATATAATACAACTTTTAGTACAAAGAAAATGCTCTAACGGAGTATAGATAATTGTGATCGCGCAATGGTGTCGATCGTTACACGAGTTCGGTTCATGTTATTGTTTTAATTCATCGGAAAAAAGTAAATTTTACTATTTAAAAGGTATGAAAAAAAATAATATCAATATAATAAAACTTTTAGTATAAAGAAAATGCCCGAACGGAGTATAGATAAATAATCCGAGTTGTCACTATGCTCGATAGATGGCGTTGGGATCGAAATAGATCGCGCTATGGTTTCGTTACACGCATTTGGTTGGGTATCGGCCGAGCGCTTCGGTACTGTCCAGGCTGTGCTCTCTTAGAACATTGGAGCCTGCTCGAAAATTTTGTACGGAAACTAGCGCCAGCTATCCCTGAGGATGAAATTATTTACTGGTTGGGTTGCCACTTTATAACAGTGATAAGATTAAATTGAAAATAACAATTTCGATAAATTAGATTGAGAAACCATATTTATTTAGGTAAATATAAAAAAATAAAAGAATTAAATCAATCAATGATAGAGACATAATTTATTCATGGTTACACTATCAACCATCTGTCACCAACTGACAACTGTCGTAGTATGCAATAGAACCGCTATTTTAGACAAATTTTCACTAGAACGCGTAGCCCGTTGAGGACTACCACTGACTTAGGAGCTGCAGATCGTAAGATCAAACCTCGGTCACGACACACTTTTTGTATTTATTTTGTTAGATTTTGATTTAACCACCACGGATAGAGAGCGCTGCTTGCATGATGACGGAAATACTGTTGAGAGTACAGTCTATCTCATTATATATGTCACCGTAAAATTGTCAAATACGTTATATTGTAATATCTCTAGCGATATTGTAAAGTCTCGAATTATTGTCAAATGAACATACTGCTTACAATAAAGCGCATTATTTTTCGTGAAATTCCAGCGATGGTAGTCAACTCACGCGGTGTGGAGAGAAGGAGGGGTCCCCCTTGCCCAGTGGTACCACTCTCATGAAAAGAAACTGTACCATTCCTGAGAAATATCGATTAATATAACCTAACCTTAAAACACTTCATATTCCCCTAAAAAGCGTAGTCGACGGAGCCCCGCTTCGCGGGGCCCCTATTTCCGGGTGCTGGGTTTAAAGGAACCTAACTAACCTAACGGGGGGGTGCCCCAAGTCCCGATTATGGGGGCAGAGATACTTCCGTATGTTCAGTTGACAATAATTCGAGATATTACAATATCGCTAGAGAGAAACACGTTATATTGTAATATAACGGGTTTGACAATTTTACGGTGACATATATATTGTAGTCTTTGGTACTGTCGTGGAATTGTGGATTGATCGTTTCGTAAATTTAAAATTGGCTCCGTTGTATCAGTAGATTAAAAGGTTTATTTGTTGGATTATTAGTAGATACTAAAATTGTATGTCTAGATTCGTTTTAATTTTTAAATTAATTAGATCGTTCCTTTTAAATTATTTAGTTTTAAGCTTGGTAATAACCAAGCTTAAAACTAAAGAATAGGTTATAGGAATAGGCTAAAACAAGAGAATAGGTTGTAATATAATTTCTTTTAAATTGTTATCAAGTTCGTAATTCGTATTTTTTTTTAAATTCTTTTGTTTTCAGGACCTATTTAGGACGGAATGTCATTAAAGCCGTTATTATGACTGGAATGGCAAAAGGCGAAACTGTAATTATTCCCCGCATTCCCATCATTCCAACTGATTTGCCATTCCAATTCAAAAGAGTTCAGTTTCCGCTGAAAACTGCGTTTGCAATGACCATAAATAAAGCCCAAGGGCGAACGCTTAAAGTTGCGGGGGTACATCTTGAAAAAGACTGTTTCTCCCATGGACAACTCTACGTTGCGTGCTCAAGAGTGTCAAAACCACAAGACCTATATATTTTTGCAAAGGATGGCAAAACTAAAAACGTGGTATACAGAAATGTCTTGGTGTAAGAAACTTTAATAATCTTTAAAGCCTAAAATAATAGAAAATTTGTCAAGGGAGAAACAGTCTTTTTTTCTGAAATGGCAAATCAAAATAATATTTTGAAAATAAGGGAAAAAACATTTTCGCCTTTTTCGATCGGCAACAACGGCTTTAATGCCCTAAGTGAGTATACATACCTATCTTCAATTCAAACGCAGAGCTCATTATGTTGATTTTTGAAGAGTTCCCTAGAATATCTTCCACATTTCATTTTTGAAGAGATCCCGCGAGATCGGGAACTAAGTGGGTAAAACCAAAAATCTGCCGGAAGTCACTATTCCACGCGAACGAAGTCGCGGGCAAAAGCTAGTACTAACTAAAACCCATTCACGTTCCTTCCTCGCCCTTTATGTTCCGGGGCCACGGTATCTCTTTCGAACAGTCCCGCAACCCCGGCAGGCTTCGGTCCTTGCGGGCCCTTTCAATGTGGTGACATCTCTTTGAGGCGCGCGTGGAACACGAGCTCGCCCATAGCTTATGTCAAAGAGAAATGACAGGAACTCGATTAGCGATGATCTATGAGTAAGTATTGGTTACTCGGAAGGAACTCTTGTCTATCATTGATACATAATAAAATAACCCTATACGAGTACAAGCATAATTAATCTGATGCCAATTTGGACGTACGGCACCCAACTTTGGGGCTCTAATAAACAAAGCAACGTCAAAATTATTTTTGACGTTGCTTCAGAATATGCTTGTTTATGGTTATTTTATTATATTTTATAGGGTTAGTATCGTGATTTATTTGGATCCGCGATATAAATCGCATTTTTTTAACGGCATCATTACAGCGCGGGCTAAATCTAAATGAAATAATGAATGACGATTAACACCATTAAAAAACCCGGATGGTCTGGTTTTTGTATCCATTCGTTGCATCACTACTGTCAATAAAGTAAGTGCTACGGACTTGTGTAAAAGTGCAAAAGTGCTTATTAGTCTTTTAGGCTAGATCCTAATTAAGTATTATGAATTTAGATCTTACTAATAAAGTACAAAAAAAATGATAAATTTGCATAAAAGGCTAAGTATCAGGGCAGGAAAAAGATGACTTTTGTTATGACAGTGACAGTTGACACTGATGACAGCCCGCCGCCCGCGGTGAATGAAAACACCAAGAGTGGAGAACAAGAACAACCGGAAATTATGAATAAATGGGGGTATTAGAAGACATTTTTGAAACGTACCTACAAAAAGCATGTTGAGCATTTAACGTTTTCTCCCACAAAACAGTAAGTATACATTGTCATGAATGCACTTTGTTTACACTACTTTTCACATTAAAAAGACAGACACTTTAAGGTATGTGTTGACGATTTGAAAGTGGGGCTTAGTTTCCAAGCTTTTCTAAAAGGTACAGGCCGGTTACAGAAAACCAACTCTGAGATTCAGAAAGCTGTTGAGTGACTCTAACAAAACCAATCCGACTTTCGGTTTTTATTTTGTTGCTGACTCTATGTACTCAGTTTTATCATTAGCTGCAGTTTAACCAGCCATATTTTTTAATATACACACATCAAAAGTGTCTAGGGATCAACATATATTTTTGCAATAACTTTTCTCCTGATTGATATTAATTAAAATTTTCTTTAAGGATTCATCAAATAAAGTGTTTTCGTTTGTCACAGTAACGATAAACCAAGTCACCTTTGCATTAATAAAGAAATTTGCCATTTTCCTAATAAAGGGATTTTTGACATTTGAACCACTAACATTAAAGTTCGAAAAAAAGACTGAAATAACAGTTTCCTTTAAAATTTTATTGGGTAACTTAAACAATTAATAATCCGTGTTTCTACCGCGAACACTAACAACACAAGAACATCGGTTTGGCATACTCAAAATGAGTTCATCCAAATCACGCTGTGGAATGGCCGCCCATGTTCGTTGCAACAACAAAAAAAGGTCTTCTTGCGACTGGATACCCTCCATATTCGGCAGAGCTCTTCTCTGTAGCATATCCCATGCATGCTCAATCGGGTTCAAGTCTGGCGACTGAGCAGGCCAGGGCAGGACATTGATGTTAGCTGCGGCGAGAGTGTCTTACAACTCTTGCGGTGTGCGGTCGTGCATTATCATGCACGACCGCGCACACACACATTAACTGAAATAAGGGACCGATTTGCACTTGTAGAGGAACGATGACGTCTGATACAATCGTCTCAGCATAAATTTGAGCGTTGAGGTTGCCTCTGATCCAAATCAACTCAGTTCTTCCACCGATCCAAATACCCGCCCATACCATGATGGTTCCACCACTATAAGGATGGACTTCCTGGCAGGATTTTAATCGCTGTTGGCGTCCAGGGGTTCTCCAGTGTCGTATACGTCTTGTATCCGGTCTCATACCAAAACGAGACTCATCAGAAAAGCACACGAAACGCCATTGTTCTTCTGCCCAATTTTTGTGTTCAAGAGCCCATTGATATCGAATCCTACGATTGTGCATTGCTATATAATAGGTGGTACCCGTAGCGGTTTTCGGGAATGAAGGTTCACTTCATGCAAGCGGTTTCTGACTGTTTGGTCGCTAATTAAGTTCCCTGAAGAGTGATGAAGCCTCACGGCTAACATCATGGCGGTTATTGTTGGAGCTCTTCGAGTTAAGATTTGAATGTATCGGTCTTGTCTCCGTGTGGTGCAGCGATACCGTCCTCCATGGCGCTCAGCCGGTACCAGTGCTTCGGTAACGTGTCCAAAGTCGACTGATAACACTCTGACTTGTATTCAGAGCTAAAGCCACAGTACGTTGCCGGGAACCAGCTTCTATCATTCCCACGGCTCTGAGCATTTCTTCCCTGCTTAAATGACGTCGCCGCTCCATAATAACGTTGGTTTTAATCAGTAGTAGGGAAACAGTAGAACTAATAATGTCTTCAATGCGTTGTATGTTTTTATAGGGAAAATATTGACAACTGATTTTCATCTTTTACTCGAATTTGATTGTCAGTTCCTGTTTCAAATTATGAAATGCATCAAAAAGGATCCATATAAATTTATTAAATCATAAATTTATTACAAAGCCACATCTCAATCTCAAGAAATCCGCATAAAAATGCTTGATCCCTAGACACTTTTGATGTGTGTAGTTTCTCCACAGAAAAGTCGAGAGTTAAGCAGGCGTGGCCGGCTTTTTCGTAAACCGATCTCCAAATTTATCCGAATTTCGGTTTCTATTTTGTTGCTGCCTCTTTGTACTCAGATTAGCTGCAGTACGAGCAGCAACAAATTTTTGCTATGGTTTTACTACGGAAAAGTCGAGTGAAGCTGGCGTAGCCGGTTTTTTCGTAAACCGATCTCCAAACTAATCCGACTTTCAGTTTCTATTTTGTTGCTGACTCTTTGTACTCAGACTAGCTGCAGTATTGTATAAGATTGTATAAGAATAATTGTATAAGAATAAGAATAATTGTATAAGAATAATTAGAATAAGAATAATTTATTTAAAAGAAGAAGGTTTACAAAAGTATACATTTAAGTGCAGTAGAGTTATTTTAACAATTGTATAATTAGTGCTTATAATTAAACTACAATTACAATATATAAAATAGTTGCTGCCGTTGCTGGTAACGAAATTGTCAAAACAAATGTTAGGTAGCGACCTACCTGATCTAGGTTTATTTAAACCTGTGTTTCAGGCCATCACTTTACATTGCATAATTTAATTAGGACAGTAAAAGTTTTCAGAATAAAATAAATCTAATAACAATTACAACAAAAATCAAACTGGTACAAAAACAATAAACATTACAACTAATTTTAGGTAGGAGATGTGTACAAAGTAGATACGAGGGCATAACATAATCAAACTAAGACTTCTAGAAGTTTTTCCGTGTCCGTGTAATTAAGTGTCGCTAAATAATCTGATATTACAAATCTACATTTCCTATAACTTAGACAATAGAAGTTTAGTTTCTTGTTCAGTCTATTATACAGAAAAGGACCTAAAAACACATAGAATCGACTAGCAAAAGCATGTTTAGTTTGAGGCTTTGAGCAAACCAGGTCCTTCCTTCTCCTATCGGAAGGAACTTGGTCATAGTGAAGGGTAGAGTGCTGCTGCAGTATAATGTGAAGAACAAATAATTGCCGTACTGTGAGCACATTACATGCTTTGTAGAGCAGCTGTGTCGGAAATCTAAACGGACGAAAGGTAGCGACCTTTAGAATTGCTCTTTGAGCACGTTCTAGAGGGAGAAGAATTGAATTTCCCGCGCCACCCCAGGACGTTATGCAATACGTTAGAATAGACTGACACAAAGCTAAATAAACCTGTTTTATTAATTTATACTCGGCTACATTACGTAAATACTTAAAAACATATATTAGTTTGCGAACTCGAGTGCATAGTAACTCGATATGTTTACGGAAATTTAAATTGGAGTCAATTGTGACACCAAGATATTTCAAATGGTCAGCTTTTTCTAAAGTAGGGCAAGAACATGCAGTGTCAGCGGACGTGCTACAGGTATGCGCGTTAATGACTAAGTTAGTAAGCGGTGTGTTAGTATTTCTCATAGTAAATGAAATGTATTTTGTTTTATCAGCATTCAGTGTTAGAAAATTATCTTGGAGCCAATTAGATACAATGTTAAAACCATTCTGAGCATGTTCATAGGCCTCTGCTCTTGATTTAGCTGCAAACAACAGAGCAGTATCATCTGCATAAGACATTACAACACCATTTTTGAGTGGGAGGCTGCACAGGTCATTAATATAGATTAAAAATAATGTTGGCCCTAATATACTGCCTTGTGGAATTCCAAAACGAGTATTAGAAAGATCAGAACTTGTGTGCGGACCAATTTTTACACATTGCTGTCGATCACTAAGATAATCAGATAAAAGTAAAAGCTGCGCTCCTCTTATCCCAAGAGTTTCAAGCTTCTGCAAAAGACTAGTGCAAGAAATAGTGTCAAATGCCTTAGCAAGGTCTAGAAAAATACCAACTGTATACATACCCCTGTCCAGATTTGTAGAAACGTAATTGATCAATTTATTTACTGCTTGGCTAGTGGATTTTTTGGGCCTAAACCCAAATTGATTGTCTGAAAGAAGCTTGTTATCTTCCAGATATTTAATTAGTCTACTATTTATTATCTTTTCCAAAATTTTTGATATACCCGTTAGTACTGAAATGGGTCTGTAGTTATTCACACTCATTTTGTCGCCAGACTTGAAAATAGGTGTGACCACAGACTTTTTTAGCAATTTTGGGAATATCCCATTAGATAAACATAGCTGAAAGATGTGGGTAAGCGGGGGGGCCAGTAGGTGTTGAAATCTTTTTAGTACGTTATTGGGTATATCATCCCACCCCGTTGCGCAGACATCCTTTAAGCCGTTTATAATTCTAACAACTTCGTTGACGTCCGTATCCAGTAAGACAAAAGAGTTCAACGTGGAGGATGTCCCTGTTGGGTTTTGAGTAGGAGGAGTTCTGATATTCATGAATTTTTCAGCCAAGTTTTTACCAACGTTGACAAAAAAGTGGTTAGCCTTATTTGCTGTTTCGGATGGGTTAATTTCAGATGTCAGTAAATCCAACGGAGGTTCGGAATTTTTTGACCTCAGTGTATTGGTTTTTATAAATTTCCACACAAGTTTACTATTTTTCCCCGCCCTCTCGAGTTCATGTTTGTCGTACTGGTTTTTTAGTTTTTTCAACAGTTTATTACAGAAATTACGATATCTTTTATAGGTAACAGAAAGTATTAGATCATTTGGTGCAAGTTTTGATTTTAGGTGAAGTTTGTCTCTGTGTCTTATACAACGAACGAGACCGGGTGTGATCCACGGTTTAATGCAACTATACTTTCTAGGGATTTTCTTAGTGAAAGTGTTTTTCTTTATTACATATTGTAAGGAATTTATGAAATACTGTAACGCGATATTTGCATCAACAGAATCGTAAATAGGGTTAAAATTAATGCCGCGTATGTCAGTTTCAAGTTTTGTCATATTGACTTTAGTGTAGCTACGCTCGCAGTTTTTTCTAGGTGAATTTATTTGCATTGTTAGTAAAACAGCTTGATGATCGGTAAGCGCAGAGTTAGTAACCAATGTTTTAGATGGATTTTTTGATTTTAGAATGATATGGTCTAAGCAAGAACCGCTTTGATGTGTGGGGTAATAGTGAGCTGCTAAGAGTCCATGAAATGCACAAATATTTAGGTAATTGTGTGTGTGGGTATCGGGTTTCTCGGAGGAAATGTTTATGTTGATATCTCCTACAAGTATTATATTTTTGAAAGTACTTATGGTTTTTAAGTTTGTGTCGAGTGAGTCTAAAAATCTGTCGATATTATGAGAGGGCGGCCTATAAATAGCCATGACTACTGTATCGGGAATAATTTTGATGAATAAGCAATTGCTTTCTTGGGATAGTGGTTCTTCTTTGACAGTTCGTAAATTATTTTTAACATAGACTACAACTCCGTCATTTTGGTTGGTGTTTCTGTCTGTTTTGTATGAATAAAAACCCTCCAGTGATGGTAAGTTGACTGTCTGTTTTGACAACCAACACTCTGTTAGTACAATAATATCACAGCTTATATCAAGACTTTGTAAAAAAACTTCAAAACCGTCCATATTTCGGTTTATGCTGCGAATATTTTGTGTAAGCAAGGTAAGTGATTTGTCGCCAGAATGAAGTAGGTATTTACAGTCCTCAACATTGCAGATTTTGGATTCGGACACAGTAAAACTATCTAGATCACTTATTATCTGATTGCTCATGATAATTACTAACTAAGAAGAAATAAAAGAAAACTATAAGCTACCTGTTTGTGTGCCTACTAAATATACTATACTGTGGCGCTCTTAGGCGCCTTCATAGTCTATTGAGTTGATGTAGTTGGTCTCTGCATATTTACGTGCCGGGCAACTTACATCACCGGTTGAATGGTCACATTTCCTCTTAAATCTATTGCACGTCGCACACTGGGGGGGAGAAGATTTTCTGCTGCATTCCTTCACGGAGTGTCCCGTCTCTGCACAGTGGTTGCAAGTAGGACTCGTTTCACGGCAAAACTTGGCTGCGTGGCCAAACTGCTGGCAATTATAGCACCTGGTGACTATAGTAAAATCTCTCACCGGGCATGAGGTCCAATTTATAAATATTCTGCTCTGGTTTACCAGCAATTTTCTTATGCCAGCGGGTACTTCCAAAATGTAGTTGCAAGTAAGAAGACCTTTCTTACCGGATTTATGGCTCAGTTTAATGTTTTCAAGGAAGGATTCACGAGTTGTATTCGGCAATTTATCCGATAGGTTTTGCTCGTAAATGCAGTCGAAAACCTCCTTTTCAGTAAGGGCTACGGGAACACCAATGACGGAAACCCTAGGGCGTCGTTTGGAAGGTTCTTCTATTGTAAGACCCGAGGTAAATATCGTCTCCGAATTCTTTAATTTTTCTATATCGCCTTTGTTTTCCGTGCTGATTAGTACTCCCCCATTTTTCACCTTTTTCAGGCCACGAACCTGGAGCTTGAGTTGCTCGGGAGATATTAACTTCTGAACTAGTGACTTGGTGTCGTCACTAGTTTTAGTTTTATCGCTGGGATAAATGGCAATAGAACTCAGATTTGCAGGACGGACGAAATTGTCGGAGCCTTTCTTCACCATGCTAGCGTAGGAATTGTTGGGCGTATTCATCTTTGACTCTATTACTTCTTTGACCTGGTCCAGAGAGTTCGCCATGTTCTTCTGAAGCTGTAGGTGCTGAACGGTGCTGTGGGACTGGAGCATTTTAATGATTTTTTTTATTTTTTTCTTTTGCATCTTTTAGCAACAAATTAGCAACAAATTAACCCTTATTCGCTTGATCGATAATTCCACATCGAGTGATTTCCACGCTATCATAATGAAAAACTAGCGTTACTGCAATTTTTTTGCGATCGGCTGGAGCAACAAAAAAAATTTTTTGGCAACTAATTAGCAACAAAAAAGCAACAAATTTTGCCGTTTTTTTTTTTTCACACTGCTGATTTTACATCGCTAATTTTTTAGACCTGTAGTAAAAGTCATCGTTATGTCAGTAGAAAGCGCAATAGTATTTATTCTCTGTATTCAGTAACAACAACGTACTGGCAATCGAATCACTATCGGTCGCAGCGATCAAATCCGAGCCAAATGGATTGGATTGGCCAAATTGTCCAAATTGCCCTGCCTGGCAAATGCTGGGTCGTTATGGCGCTGTTACCTCACGACGATATATTAGCAGCTTCCGGTTCGGGGTAATGTAGCAATTTTAAATCAGAATTGCGGTTTTTGAACCTAAAAAGCCGGGTCCTGTTCCATTGTCCGAAATAGCACTAACGCTAGACGATAATATTAAAATAATGAATGAAAACAAGAAAAAATATTTGTTAGACTCACACAGGACAAACAAAAAAATATTGGTCGAATAAACAATAAAATAAAATTATATAAAAAAATAACCTAAGAAAAAGATAAAACAATGAAATTGATCTGACGAGGCCAAAATATTCATCTCCAACATGGTGCTGTCACACTAAAAATGCGCTGATGAGTATGAAATACTTTAGTGTGGACAGTTATTAGTATTCCTGGTGCCCCACTGTTTCGCCACACTGGTGGGGTCAACGAGAAAAATCAAAACTTTCGTTTCGTTGACCTCACTGGGGTCAGCGGGGTTGGGCTTAGCAAGACAACATTATGTGCTCTAATTTAATACATGTCTTGTAAATGACTGCCTCACTGGTCTGCTGGTAGCAAGCGAGATGCACGAGCATGAGATCCTGGGTTTGATTCCCAGGACAGGCAAAGCCTTATTGGGTTCTTCCATCTGAAATGTTTCAGTAGCAGTCACGGAGTCTAGATTTGTGCCCGGTTGATGGCAATAGGCTCGCCACCTTGTTTTTTTTCGCATAAGAAATCATCCTCCTCATCGGCTCCTTCTCTGTTAACGCAGTACGTTTGTGGAACTCACTTCCGCCTAACATTCGAGATTCTAAAACTTTATTTCTCTTTAAAAAACAGGTCAAAGAGCATTACCTCTCTTCTATACAGTAATATTCTACATATATACTCGTATACATATATGTTATAGGTAAATATTTACAATAGTAGTTTATTTTGTTTTTGATAATATGTGTATGTATTTGTATGTTATATGTTTATTTTAAATAGTCATAGTTTTGTTTTAAGTTTTAATTTAAATTTTCTTGTTTGACTTTTCTACACACTGTGTCTACATTTCTTATCAGACTTTCCTCTCGCAGGTCTGCCGGAAGAAATTTCTTGTGAAATAAGCAGTACCTTTGTGCTCTTCTATGTTAATATATTGTCCTTTTAAGTATTTTGTGTGTACATGAATAAATAAATAAATAAATCAAATAAGTCCCGCTCTGGGATATCAAACCTTTACTGACTAAAACCTATCCATGTTTCTTCCTCTTAGTTCTTTGTGCTACAGGGCTTTTTTTTTTCGGATCAGAAACCATCAAATGACTTCTCCCACTCTGGGCGGAGCGGGAGGGAGTGTCAGACTTTTAGTGACTAAAACCCATCCATGTTCCTTCCTCGCCCTTTACGTTCCGGGGCCGCGGTATCTCTTTCAAAAACAGTGCCGCAGCCCCGGTGCTACAGGGCGGCAGGACTGTTCGAAAGAGATACCACGAATCTCTTTCGAACAGTCCTGCAGCCCCGGCAGGCATCACCCTTTGCTGACATCTCTTTGTGGCGCGCGTGGAACACAAACGATAGGCTCGGCCCCTATTTACATAGAACTTAAACATAACTTTCGAATATGGGTGCACTTTTTAAATACACCTCTTCCTAAACCTTCGGGAAATATAACGCGTGATGCTATGTGTTGTAAATGAGATCCTGTTTCAATTAAGTGTAACTAGTTTTCCCATCTGTCTCAGACCTTGCCACAGAGAAGCATGGTCGAGGCTATGGCCACTTGCCAAAAACCGTGCTGCATAACAGTGCAGTACTACTTAAATGACTTAATTATTACTTATTATGCCTTATGGTATTAACTGGGTCGCGAATTCGATCCCCAGACTAATACGCTATTCGCAACAGTGAATTCAAGACTTGTATAGAAGCGTAGAGTTCATACAATGTTTCGAAAAAACTTCATTCGATATAGCGGTTTTCGACTTAATGTGTGTTCCAACTGGCGTACCACTCGTATTTTTTTTTCGAAATAGCGTGCGTCGGAAACACGTCAGAAGAATTTTCGTATCACTCCCTAGCCGCTCGGGCCGATCTTCGGGTTAAGCCGGGCTTGCCAAAGTTGGTCCGCAGATGGGTGATCACTCATTACATACCATGTTTCTTCGCACGCTAAACCGTTGTACCCGTATAACAATAGGCATGACGAGACGACAGTTTCAAAAAATTGCAAATCTGTTTAGTCCGTCAGTTATTATATGGGAAAATAATGGGCACGTATTTTTTGTTTTTGTTAATCAATAATTATTGACATAGATAAAACGCATCAAAACTTGGGAGTGGGGGCTCGTGACGTCAGAACTTACTAAAAATTATACCTAGGGGTGACGTATTCTGAATTTTAAAAGCGTCGTATCTTCGTCAATTTTGGCTTACGCAACGAAAAAAAAAATACGGGTCAAATATTTTATAAATAGATTTTTTTTTTCGTCTACCCTATTTATTGTAGATCTTTGACAATCTTTAAGTAGTCAGCGGAACGAAAGTCTGAGAACCAGTCTCACCAAAGCGCATCGTATTACCCAGTACAAACTGGGTTGTGGAGGTCAGATAAGCAGTCGTTCCATGTAAAATAGTGGTATTTAGCTGCATCTATTACGCCCCAAAACAGTTATACAGATGATGACATAATTATACCGATTTGACGACCCGAATGGCGCAGCGGTAGTGAGGCTGCCTTACGTTCTTAGGGTCCTGGGTTCGAATCCCGGTAGGAGCAAATGTTTGTGTGATGAGCATGGACATTTGTTTCCGAGTCATGGATGTTTATATGTATAATAAGTATGTATTTACAAACAAAAAGTATATATGTATTATATCAACTGTCTGGTGACCACGACACAAGCCTTGCTTAGTGTGGCACTAGACGGCGCTGTGTGTATTGTCCAGCGATATTTATTTATTTATTATTTATTATTTATTACCGTTATACTCGTATATGAATGACGTAAGACAAGACACCTCAATGTACAATCGATTGATTTAATCAACCGCTCACAGCGACCGATTTCAACCACAGGACAAATCACTTCATGAGTCATTGACCCTAAGCTTAGTCAATGAGTTAGGTGGCTCAACGACGTAATATATGGCAGTGTCTTACCGTATAGAGTATGGACTATATTATATTGGAGAGACATCTTAAGAAATCCATTTGGCAAACTGTTAGAGGTTGGTTTTACTGCGAGAATTATGCGGGGCTGTTTTTTTGACAATCTAGTTTGCTTCCAAAGAATGAGTTAAAAAAAATGTCCAAACGTACGGCCCATAATTAATGTAATTAATATTAATTTGTTAAGGCAGCGGTCGGCAACCTTTTGGCAGGCAAGGGCCACAAGGTGGCAAAATAATGTAGAGGCGGGCCGCACTTGTGATAATAACCTTAGAATCCCCGCATAGATACCGACGGATAATTGGTCATATCGTGATATGAATCACGGTACAATATCTTTTGTCGACTGCACAAAAGAATTAATAGCGGATGAATACAATTATTCTGCTCATGCTCACGATCGGTCTACTTGGGTTTACGCCCCTTGTATCCTCAGCTAGAGGGTGGTGTCGGGATACCCGCGGCGCCGCAGCGACACATCGCATTTTGTGCGACCTGCGGTAGATAAAATGGTTCACTATCTTAACTATCTTAACTGTCTATTTTATTTATTTATTTGCCTATACAAATATGTTCTGCAGCAATGCTTGCGCATGTTCTTACCTAAAGTGCCTGGCCTACTTTCATGCGACTGGAACAAACGGCGTCGGGTTGGCTCCATTCTCCCATCGTTTTCACTTTTATTTACCAGTGGCTGACCCCTCGCGTGAACTGGGCCTCTGTCATGGGCATACCTATGTCTGTAAATACAAAAACAAATTAGAAAAATGACAAAGATGTCCGTTCATTTTACACTAATTACCTATATCAACATTTCAAACTAACTTACCTTTTTATTTTATTTTTTTACTTTGCTCCATTTTCCTTCGGAAAAGCAATATTTTTTGCCGTACTTATCTATGTACCCACACAATAACCATCGCATTTGCAAACTTTTCCGTTCACTTCCCATTTAGTTATATTATTACATTATCACTCCATCGCGCTCGGCTGCTTGCAGCGTATTGAACGACGAAGTGCACGGATCGATGACATAATATTATGCGTCTAATGGTTGGGATCGTGCGAAACAGGTTTATGTTGCCATGCGTCCGTCTCATTTATTTAAGTAATTTGGGCTGTTTGTTTTGTCTTGCACTTTTCTTAATGTTTTATTCATAAGTAGTTTATCTTTCATTTTTTTTTTTTAGTATCTATTCACGCATACACAAATCTAATTTGAACACTCACACCACAAAACTGTTTTATGTCCGTGAAATCACCATCTCAGGTCCAGTTGAAAACCAGCGTCGGGCACTAGCTGCTCGGCAATATGCTGAACTGGGCCTTTTTGGCGCAGCCGTGAGACACACAATATTATTTGTTTTCTGTACAGTTTTAAGTTTCTTTATTTACTTTTTATTGTTTAGTTTTAAGTTTTTACTTTATTTAATTCCTTTTTTTGTTATGTTGTGTTCACTTGCGGCATAAGCCAAATAAATATCTTTTCTTTCTTTCTTTCTTTCTTCTTTCTTTCTTTCTATATCCCATAGAAAAATGAAAACCTCGTTCGTAAAAATAAAAAAGGCCTTTTAAAAATAGATTTACATGAAAAAACCCACTGCATAAATCAATTACAAATAAAATTTATTGAATTCTTCGGTAATTTTGCTTTGTCAGTACTAGATACCAACTTAGTTATGTAAATTTGACACTTCTTTTATTACTAATTTACCCTAAGTTGCGTTTAAATTGTGAATGAAAAGGAATCGTAGCTCGTAATTTTGAATGGGTTTTTATTTTACTATTCTGTTTCCGCACAGAACAAAATTAATAATGAGACAAAACGATAAATCATATTTAACTTTGGATGTCCAGTGTGTGAATTACTCCACTGTTTGACACTGGACATCCATACATTATAGACTAGATCCCCACTATACGGTCAAACGCGGTTCGTTCATGCATTTATTTTGATATATTAAACTTATTTACAAAACATTCACGGGCCGCAAATAAGACGTCCGCGGGCCGCATGCGGCCGGTGTTGCCGATCGCTGCATTAAGGCCTTAGCCACATTTGACGGATATTTCGTCGCGGATCTTTCGCGTCGGAACGCCAATACATGCTATTGCATATAAATGACTAATAACGGGCACACTAGGCGAGCGATCCGCGACAGAACTTAAGTCAAGTGTGGCTAAGGTCTGTCGTTAGTAAAAATATTGATGGCTTTAGGTTACAGAATCAGGTGTTACTTTGCGGAAATCCATGGCATTAAAAAATCAACACCTCCTCAGTATACATACCAGTGGCGAAGGTCCCATACAACTCGATTCCTACCGGATTCCCTTTGAAAAATGGCACACAACAGTCAGTATTCTATGGACAAATTATATAATCACAATAAAAATACCTTATTATGTAAAGGAGTATATAATTATCATTGAACCTTCGCTACATGGTTTGGATGCATGTCATGCCAATTATTATTGCTGCATTCTGGGCCTTTGTCACAGAATTAAAACGAATTATTTTGCATAACATTTAATTCGACGGTTTCAAGTCCGGGAAATAATGTATTAAGGTACTTATGGTGTGTTCGCGACGATAGGTCGTGGTGGAGCAAAATGAAATGTGTAGTGGACTGTATAACATGAATATAATATATTGAAGAAAAGAATTAAAATACAACGGTCGATTGGAAAATTATAAACAAGAAAGAATTAAGACGCTAAGAAACGCGTAAGCGCAGCCGTGCGTGGAGGCGTGCAACAGCTGACTGGCTGGTGTGGCGCGGGGGCCCGCGCTCGGCCGTCGGCCGGCTGACTCCCCGCTGTCCCCGCACCCCTCGTTCACTGCCGCTGGCGCGCGGCGCGCGGCGGTGTTGAGAGTAGCGGTCTCAACAGGTGTTCCCAAAACGTGAAGTTCAAAACGAAAAGACGAAGGAGATGCACAAACATCACGTTTTTAGTGTTCGTCCTTTTCCGTCAAAAAATCAGTCGCAATTTTTCTTAGCTTTCACCGAATTCCCCCTTAAACTATCTATATCCTTTGTTCATTTCCTTAGAGGAGGATGAAAAATCCCTAATAACAAATGGGGTGGAGCAGCGCCTTTATTGATGACCATCATTATTTGGTTAGGCGTCCTCTGTGCCAAATTATTGGCCAAATCTGTAATAAAGAATTTAATCTCGGATTTCCATGGTGCTGATAGATTGTTATTGTATAATGGTGGATTTTATTTTGTGTGAGAGTATGTTTTGATTGCTTTTTTATTTATAGGATTTTGGTGTAATTGAGTTAAGATTAAAAAAGGTGTGTAAATAGGCAACAGGCTTCAAATTATTTTATGAGTATATAAGAAGGTGAGTAACCATATTTTAGGGTTCTGTACTATAACACTAACCAGAGGGACTATATTACTAAGCTTCAGCTGTCCGTCCGTCTGTCTGTCTGTTAGCAGGCTATTTCTCACGATCCGTAATAGGTAGACAGTCGAAATATTCACAGAATATCTATTTCTATTGCCACAACCACAATAAATAGTTAAAAAATAAAAAACAAAATTGGGGGCTGTGCTACTATAATGGTTCCCTTCGTGATGGGTTTTTTAGCTCTAATTATAATTATAATTTTAAGATAACCTAGAACTGGTTCCGTTCACAGCAACAATGCACAAATCTGATATCTGGGTTGCAACTGAGAAGACCCGAGAACTGAACTAGAGACCTTGAGTGTAGGGGTAGCACTTGCAACTACTAGACCAACGAAAAACCTGGATTAATTCTTTTTCTGTACTTATACAAAACCGCATTTGTCAAGTAATTGGGCAAAAAGGCTCCGGCCCATCTCGTAATTTTCCCATTTCGACAAGTTCCATTGGATGGGATGAGATTTTTTTTAAATACAATGGGATTCAAAGTATGAAGATCAAAATAGTTACTAACTATTTTGATCTTCATACTTTGAATCCCATTTCGTAACTATTTTGATCTTCATACATTGAATCCTATTTGGTTAACTTTTTGTTCAGCATTTAGAAGAAAAATCACGATTACTGTTCGGTTAGAGCCGAATCTTAGAGCAAACAGCCACAGTGAAGCTTGTTGCTAGTGCCCGCTGTAGACCGGACTACAGAGGTAGGTACTACATCAACTGTACATCGCTCGGATCAATTGCACATACCTCCCAGGCATACCTTTCTCTTTCAGGGCCTACCACAAAACCTCACCAGGTACCCGGTCGTATGCTTTTTTCGAGGTCGATGAACACCATGTGCAAGTTTTATTAATATTTATTTCGTACAGCCTATATACCTGTACCATAACTTATTTGTTTCGCACGTCTTTTGTTTAGTTAACGAAATGGGAAAGTTACGAGATGGCCCGGAGCCGGCAAAAATAGGTCTTTTTTCAAACTTTAATTATTTTAAGATTACAAAAACATCGACTGTATATTTCATCACCGCTGCTCTCAAAACGGTGAAAGAAAACATCGTGAGGAAACCGGCATGTCCTAGAACCAAAAATTCGAAGACATGTGACATCTACCAATCCGCACTGGGCCCGCGTGATAGATTATAGCCCATTCCCTCTCATTGAGAGGAGGCCATGTCCCAGCAGTGGGAACATTATAGGCTGATGATGATTATGATGATGATGACAAAAACATAACATCGCCGAAAGGTTTCTTTTTTATGGGACAAGCCCGCCACACCACTCCCAAACCACTGTAATTTCTGACAGCTAGAATCAACAGTGGCGACTACCAGAAAAGCGCCGAGACAATGAAGCTTGACGAAGTCCCAGAGAATGAATTGAACTGTCTTGGATCTCGCAAAGACATTAATCAGAAAAGTATCCAACGTGTAACGTTAAGTGCGCAAAACCTCAGACACCCCAAATGATTTTTAATTTAATTGACCTAATTTTGAGAGAAAAAAATACATTTGAAAAAATGTAAGGTTTTATGTGCTGTTTTAGTTTATTGGCAATTAGATTTACTGGCAAGAACTATTATTATCCCGCGTATGAGAAAATTTAAATTGGACGACAACCATTTGTGTTTGTTTGTTTACCTATTTTGGCGGGTTTGCGAGCGTGATGGCTTTACCTATCTGTTCGGGCGCCTCCGACCACTCGGCAATCTTCGGCTGCTGTCGGATGACGGCGGGCGACGGCGGGCGACGGCGGGCGGCGGCGAGAGGTGCGGCGCGCGACGTGCGGGACGCGGGTCATGAGCCCACTTCGCTACCGATCTCTGAAGACGACGCGCGCGCACTCTCCTCTACGTTTACCAACACTTGAAACACCTATTTTGGATTACACTATTTTTAAATTACAGTCCACTGCTTTTGAATCAAGTCCTTAGCTAGGTCCCTAACACTATCAATAAATAGACAGGGCAACATTTTTGATGAAGATTTTTTGAAATATGTGACCTATGTTAAAAAGAGGTTCAATTGATTCTGATCATGATTCTGATCAAACTATTTTCAGGTTTTGCGCATTTAACGTTACACGTTGTATAATAGGGGCGAGGCCATTGCCATCAACCGGGCATAAATCTAAACACCCTGTCTGCTACTGAGAAATCCTGATCCCTCTCCTGATCACTGATCATTTTGCTCAACCCAGGAATCGTACACAGGACCTCATGCCCAGCACTCGCGCTGGCGGCTACTCAACCAACGAGGCAGTTCAAAAAGGCATTTAAACTATAAACTGTCCTTAAGAGACCGGCGGAGCATGCGTACCTAGTTCATACCGCCCCTTAAGCTGCGAGGTAGATGTAGACTACCAAAATACTCAACTAATAATTATTCATTCTAATTACCACCAGATATCGATGGCTAAGCATGATGAATGTGACATTTATACGTTAGAAGGGTTCGAGTTAGTGTCGCCGAACTTTGGTCCAAATTGCAGATTAGTTGCCGGATCATTGAGCTACTAATTCATTAAGAGATGCTCGAGTTTCATTGTGTGGCTAATTAGATTGGTCTTCAGGTACATAATCAGCTAAAGGTCCATCCAATCCACTATTTGTGTTTGACAAATCTATAATTGTCATGTTACTGTTGTTGTGTACCTGTTTCATCCCACAGCTGGGCAAAGGTCTCTTCCCATGACATCAAAATCCTTCGGTCCAGGGTCAACGTGGACCACTTGTCGTTGGTGATATCCAGATCATCGCGACCTCTTCTACGAGGTCTAAAGGTTGTAGCCCAGTTACACGACTCCGCTCCCACCCGGCAAAAAGAATATAATTCAAATATGGGCTTTAAGTATTTCTCTTAAGATATACTTTACATTGGTATTGACAGCGGTAAGCCCGCTGACAGCGAGCTGTCTGCTAATTTAAGTTGCCAATGTAAAGTATTTCTAAATGGCAATACATAAAGTTCATATACCCTAATAAAACATTTTTTTTTCAATTTTTATTTTACCACTTTGTCAGCGTGATTGATACACATATTGGTACCAAATTTCAGCTTTCTAGTGCTAGCGGTCACAGAGATTAAGCGAGGACGGACAGACGGACGGACAGACAGACATGGCGAAACTATAAGGGTTCCTAGTTGACTACGGAACCCTAAAATTACTGTTCCCGAGGAAAACATCATCATCATCATCATAAGAAACATCATTTATCATTATCATTATCATTTATGCTGATAGATGGCGCCAAAGCTAGTCTAAACTAAAATTATGAAGAGGAAAGATTTGATTTTTTGTTTGTTACGATTAAAAAAAAACTCCTCAACTGATTTAAACAATTCTTTCACCATTAGAAAGCTACATCTTTACCGAGTAACATTTTTTATATATTATAATGATATCATGCAAATAAGTCGAGCTGTCACAATTTTCTCGGCAAAGTCGCAGGCAAAGTGCTAATTATTAAATAAAACATAATAATAATAATAACAACTGTTCCATACCTTTTGACCGTGTAGGTATTGCATTATTGTAGAAAGAACAGATTTTTTAAATTACTTATGAATGTTTCTATTTGTGGGTGGAGGGGGTTCGGTATAATTTACTGAACACGTGGTTACCGTTGTAATCTTTTATACTTACGTTTTTTGACTGTTAATTTGAATAAACGTTCTGTCCAAGTAACGGCATCGCCATTACGTGGAGGCTTGCCATTAATTAATAACCTTGTAACTTGTAATATTTAAAGCTTTTCTGTAGATTTTATTTTATTCAATCTGTTTATTTTTGTAATGTCAGAAAACCGGCCAAGAGCGTGTCGGGCCACGCTCACTGTAGGGTTCCGTAGCTTCCCAGACCATTAAAAATACCAACATTTTTCGTCAGCAAAAATAACTTTGTTTTTCATAGTATTTGTATGAAAAACAAAGTTATCATTTGCGTTTTTTTGAAAAAGTGCTATATAACTCAAAAACTATTCAACTCATCAAGTTGAAAATAATTTTCCTAGAAAGTTCATATAAAGGTCTACTTCTGTGATTTTTTTCATATTTTTTAAACTTATGGTTCAAAAGTTAGAGGGGGGGGGGACACATTGTTTTTGACTTTCGGAGCGATTATTTCCTAAAATATTAATATTATCAAAAAATGATTTTAGAAAACCCCTATTCATTTTTAAATACCTATCCAACAATATATCACACGTCAGGGTCAAAATTAAAAAAAAAATCGCTCCCCACTTTACGTCTGGGGGAGGTACCCTAATAAAAATGTTTTTTTAAATTTTTATTTTTGCACTTTGTCGGCATGATTGATATACATATTGGTACCAAATTTCAGCTTTCTGGTGCTAACGGTCACTGAGATTATCCGCGGACAGACAGACAGACAGACATGGCGAAACTATAAGGGTTCCGTTTTTTGCCATTTGGCTACGGAACCCTAATAATGACAATGACAAGCCTAGGTTTCTTTTTATTTTATTGCTGGAACTAGGAGTTGTAGGTTGTATAGATTCGGGAAGCTGGGCCTAAAAATTCAGTCTGCTTTTGGTGCTCGTGCCGACAAGAAGCTTGGCAGTGCTCTCAGCTTATTATGTGGTCGCTAAGCCGGTGATGCTTAGCCCTGGCGTCAGTCGGAGGCCTAACGCAAGAAATCACAAGGCTGTCATCAATCATATTGTGTTCCAACATTGTGTTCCAGAAAAACATCGTTTTGTACTGCGAGCCTGGACACTCTGACGGCGGGTAACCCTCAGTCCTCTGGTAGCAACCTCACCCTACGAGGTTGGCGACACTTTGACAGCGGGTAACCCTCAGCCCTCTTCTGCAATCTGCGAGCCTTGGACCCGGAACGTTCATTTTACATTTGAAGAAACTCCTGGACCTCTCACTTCATTGGATCACCAACTATTTTTCCTCGGCTTCCCTAAAATAATAAATAATGTCATCTCATTCCCTTGCCATTTTTCATTTAAAGCGAACCTAATGTTACTGCAGTTTCCTCCTTCCAGGAAAATGTAACGTTACACCGTTTGTGCGTCGGTATCCCTTTCAATGTTGTGAGCACCCCTGACATTTCAGAGTACAACAGTACTTACGTGTAACTTAATATAAGTAACAGAACTGAAATCTCTATTTATACAACAAGCACGGAAAGTTGTGCGTTCCAGTTCTAGTTTACCTTGATTATTTACCAAGTTGCAGTTTTGTTGACTTCAAGTTGTTAAGCTGCTGGTAAGACGGAGCTGTGATTATGAATTCTAAAGCTAAGTTACTAACTTTAGAGCTACAGATGTACTTGAAGTAGCCAATCAATGACTTGGGGTGTGCTTAGCGGTAGAGTAGATTTAGTTTATGTAGGAAAGTTGTGTACGTATCATGCATCATGTGATGCATGATGCATGATACGTACACAACTTTATAACTTTACTGTAATTTTTTTTAACTTGTGTTGAATAGAAATTTATAAATAAACATAAAAATAAATGATCGTTGCTCTGGTCTGAATCATCATTCAGTGTCGCCACATTGACCGGTCCGGTGCGACTCGCATCCAACGGATTCCCGCAGCGGATTCACCAGGTCATGTCTACCTAGTAGGAGGCTTTCCAACGCAAAGAATTTCGGTTCGTGGTCGTTACTGGATATTAAATAATAATTTTATATTTTTTTCCATCCACCCGCATTCTTCAGCGAACCCACGATCATGGTGCTTGCAACAGCGTCAAAATATCGGGAGCTCAATAGTGATAATCATGGAAAATATGCCGTAAGTGATATTTTAAGTTTAGTTATAAACCGTGAGGCTTTAAATTCTAATTGTATTTGCAACTACTAAAATAAGACCCTACTCCAAAAAGATGAACATATCTGCAAAAAAACACACGACCTAGCTATTCTTTATTTAAATCCGTACCGTAATAAAGAACCATAGCTAAAAGATTTGGGGACGTACATTTATAAGGGGCATGTCACACGGTCTACTATATGAGGTCCAGACTCGGCCGGGGTCAAGGCTGGCAATAAAATAGGTAAGGAATGACGGACCCACACTGCATTCTGAGCTCGTTGAGACTCGTGATCATATCTTACCATTCGGCCTTCGCATATTTTTTTCACATACAGAAGTGGCTAGTACCAATTTTGTATGAATAAAGTTATGAATTAGAAAAATGTCTGTTAATTTTGGTTTGAATATGAAACTAGTCGCGATTGTCGCCGTACTTTATGTCGCTCGACTTTCAGTCGCTGAAGTGATTTTTGGTCAGAACCGAGATAAAACTATGTTCGCATGACCAGTTTTGTTCAAGATAGTGGCCGGAGATACGACAAGTCGTAGTTGTAGCCGCGTGGTGCGCCAGATCCCTTAAAGTGTATTTGTTACATATATATAAGGAATATTTTATTGCAATATGATGTGGACCCACCTCGAGGTTTACGATCCAATCCTCTTTAACAGACTCTTGTGTCTTAATACCGCGCAGTGGGTACATAATAGACTAATTATGCGAAGGTGTCTTTGAATACGATAAAACTTTGAATTTAATTACATAGACTGTCCGTTCTAGTGCCACTATATCACCGGCACAGCAAATACGCAGCTAAAATTCAAAGCGCTGACGAGTTTCAAGAATAGAACACATTTTTTTCCGGTAGACTGACGAATCGTATTGTGAACCGTTACCGCATGGCCGAGTATTGAAGAAAAGTAATTCGTGATTTTTCTCCTAATACCGTACTTGGTACTTATTCGAAAATTGACATTTATAACAAAAAGAAGATTCCAATATTCAAAGAAAAAAAACGGAAAAGTAGTAAAAGTTGTTGAATAATAAAACCAGCTTTATTATCTTTCCGAAATGTTTTATAAACGACGAAATAAGTAGGTTACTGACATCTGACTATCTTTTCTCCAATAAATATTTATACTTGTGCCTATCGGAAGATGGGGAAAGAAACAATTTCTCTTTTATGACGTTCGGGAAAGCGGGAAAAAATCCCGGGAATCGGTGTACAATCGTAAAGTTTGATTGGTTGTTAGAATGCATTCTATGTACTCGGCGAATGGGTGAAGTTAGGGGATTACTGTTTTATGTTTATTGAACAAAACAGATGGGTATTATGTAGGAGGTATTGTTGAACAGTATTGTAAAATGAACGTTTGTGCTAGGCCTTCACGAGCGCGCGTTGTTAACGTACTAATTCGATAGAATTTACGTATGGGCGTACGTTTCGTACATAATGTTGACTTAGTTTTCAAAGTTGTTCATAAAACTACGTGTACTAAAAATTAGGTTACCCTTGTTTGGTATAACAACGTTTTGTTGAAAATCGCTTCGGCTAATTTTAGTTACAATAAAGTAATTTCGTTTAATTATTCATTTGACCGAATAATTAATTGGTAGATTTTTATTTAGCATATTTATTTCTTTGAAATAATGTCATTTGACCGAATTTTCAAGTTCACTAATTTTATTTAAACTAATGTTTCACTAGACTAATAATGATTTAGTCGAAAGATCGTATGGAATATTCAGTTCAAGCATGAAGCATGCAAACAAACATACACCATGCATGAAGCAAGCATTCAGCAAACAAGGGTGAACCTAAAAATTATACTTGCTGTATCTGTCTTTTTTTAGTTGTAATTTCTTTTCAAAAACCGTTGTTGACCCACCGTATACTGGGTGGTAAAAATATCAGCTGTGTAACCGTCACATGACTCGAAATTTGGGAAACAGCTGCTAGTTTTTCGTTCACATGGTTATAGTCTCTTATTAAAAGTAGTTTATTTTCATGATTACTTTCTACAAACTCTTTAAAATGTCTAACTAATCACCCAGTATAACATTTTGAGCAGTTTACCAATTACTGTCAATATAAGATTGTACACGTATTTTAAAGCCGCCTCAATTGGTTTCACAAGTGTGTCGTACGAAATATTAGTGCTTTTAGCGCTCTTGTTACGAAATGGTTTCTGTTTTTCTTACAATATTTTCCGATATTCTCTTTGTCATCCTATCTCAAGTACAATAAAGCTAACAGTCTAGGCACTTCAACTTTAATATATCTTAAAGGTTCTTAATGTTCTTTTAAGGAGCTTTCTTTATTAGCTAATAATAATATATTTTCTTCCAACCGATGAGTTACATAAATGTGTATTTTTTAGGCCTACAGTGGATGTTTATTCCTTTTTGCAGAATGCTCCAGATGACAAATATTTGTTGATGAAGGTAAGTTTATGAACAAAATGCACTGGTTTATGATTTATTACGTACCTATTTATGAGTAGAAATCTACTAGGTTTTCAACAGTGTTTTCAAGTGTAGCGTGGCAAGGATTATGGACGAGTTAAATGATCAGTTGATTCTTTGGTTTTATTTCAATACTCATTCTATGCCGTGTGGCAATACTTTTCAGCCTTAATTGACCGTGGCGTGAAGCTACTAGCTAGCAGAAATCGCAGGATAACTGCCTAAGTACTACGAGTATTATAAGCCTGGGAATACTTATGCTGCGGTCACTTTGAACCGATTTTCATAAAAAAAATTACTAAGAACTCTCCCGACCAAACCAAAACCCTTTCAAACAAAATCAAAACGGATTCATCCACACACACACACACACACACACACACAGGCACGTCAAAATTATAACACCCCGTCGATTGTGCGTTGGATTATGAACGATACAAAAACAGGCATACTCATCAGCAATTTTGAATTACTTTTACTATAATTACTATTACTGAAAACGTGAAAAAGATATCTGCTAACCATTAATATCTCTTGCTTTTCAAATTCAAATTATCCCCCAATGTACAGAGTATAACTGGGTTGTGGAGGTCAGATAGGCAGCCGCTCCATGTAAAATAATGGTATTCAGCTGCATCCGGTTAGACTGGAAGCCGACCCTAACATGTAGTTGAGAAAAGGCTATCAGCAGATGATCTCAAATCTCAAATTGTTGATGAAGATAGACATATAGTGCAACTAGCAGGTGAGCAGAAACCGCAGGGGTCTGATAATAGTGGCCATTCGATTCTTTTATTGTTGTATAGTTTTTAGGGTTCCGTAAAAAAATAAAAAAACGGAACCCTTATAGGATCACTCGTGCGTCTGTCTATTTGTCCGTTCATTGGTTGTCGTTAAATTTGCTCCGAATCTGCTGGACCAAATCAGGTGAAATTTGGTAAGATGGTGTAATCCTATGACCCAGTCACAGATGTGCATAGTAAATCATTATTTGTTTAAAATAAGGGTCATTTTCGGGGGATAATTTAGGAAATAAAAAATAATTTGCACACCTTACTCTTGTTACTCTTATTATCTCAATCTTTGAATAGATCCAGATTATAATGATCAAGGAACAGAAAAGCTAGTGTTGAACAGACTGGCGGGTACTTTATGATTAGCTTGATATTTGTATCTAATGATCAGACACATACTCGTATGCTTTAAAAAATAATGAGTACGTAATTGAGAATTCTTGTAAAAAAAACTCTTCAAAAAAATAAACTTGGAATACAACCACCAACTGAAATCTCCCAAACTACCAGGCGAGCAGAAACCGCCAGGCGTGTAATTAGTGGTCATTTGTTCGTCTATCCGTCTATCGGTACAAACAGTACAAATGCAAATCCGTCTGCGAACAGGCTTATGTCACGTGCGAATTAATGTGGCCTTCGCTTAATTGATGAACCGATGTCGTTTAGAATTAACGTGTTTGTTAACTAGACTTGATTTCAAACGATTTGTGGACTTTTTGGTGAACGATTTTAATTTGTTGAAAGGACCTGTCTAGTTAGTGTCTTTTATGTAATGACATGTGGAGGAAGACGACTTAAAATTCGGCTTTCAGGGAAATATTTATAAAAATGAATAAGGAAGATAGAAGTACCCCAGTGCAACGTGTTTTGCTTTTTAATTTCAATAGCGCACACAATCCTGCAATAGAAAGATTGAGCGTTATTGCGAATGTATTATAAATTAAGGATTGCGTGAGAAATAAATAGTTTCAAATTTAATTTAATTTAATGTTTTTTATTTTAAGCTATCTATATTTCAGTAGGTTTTATAGAAATTTTAATTTATTTATTTAAGGAAAACAAACAATTGTACAATATATCTATATATATATTGTATTGTAATATATATTGTGTATTAGACTAATGTACAATCCACGACGTTTCCACGTATTACTTCGAAAGGAGATACAGTGTAGAGTGACACAGTTTTTTAAATAACAATAACGTTAACACAAATACAAGGAAGAAAAAAAAGAAAAAAGTGTAAATAACGGCAGGAATATATATAAAAAGGAATATATATAATTATTGAGCATCTTTGGCACGGCTTAATCTAAAGATCGATCCGAGCGGCTGATATTATTTTGCCACGAGCTCCTAGAAAAATATAATTTAAAATAATGTAATATGCATGACGACAGTATCAAAAAATTGCAAATCTAATTAGTCCGTCAGTTAGAGAGTATTGAAAAATAATGGACACGTTTTTTTGTTCTTGTAAATCAATGAATATTGACAAAAATAAAACGCATCAAAACTCGGGAGTGGGGGCTCGTGACGTCAGAACTAGTTACAAATTATACCAAAGTGTGACGTATTGAGGATTTTAAAAGCGTTCTAACTTCGTCAACCTTGGTTTATGTTACAAAAGAAAAAATATCACGTGTCAAATATTTGTTGACAATCTTACTGACAGACTAAATATTATCTTTTTGCGTCTACCCTATTGAGTTTGGTTTGTTTTTTTTGATTGATTGATTGTTTGCTTTTTATTGGTACGTATTTTTTATTGTATTCATTAAAATTATAATTGAGTTTAGTTTCAAGGATCACCAGTTATAAAATATAACTAGCTTCTGCCCGCGACTTCGTTCGCGTGAAGTTTTGATATCGCAACGCATCGAATGCTCAACGGAAGCTTTTTTCCCGCTTGCAATATTTCTTATTGCTGCTCCACTTCAATTGGTCATAGCGTGATGTTATATAGCCTATAGCCTTCCTCGATAAATGAACTATCCAACGCAAAAATATTTTTTTAATTCGAGCCGGTAGTTCCTGAGATTAGCGCGTTCAACCAAACAAACAAACAAACTCTTCTGCTTTATAATATTAGTATAGATTAGTATAGATTATCGTGCGACTTACAGACGATAAATATTACTGGTTATCCTACCACTCTCCCGGTCTCGTTTCGAGATTGCATCGGCCTTTGACGGACCGCACATAAGCTACTGTCACCGAACCCATTAGTCGAATAGAGGCAGTCCCTATCCATCAGTAGCTTAAGCCACCATTACACCGCACACTTGATTTGTAGTAACAGTAACATAAGTAACTGTCCTGACGTTTACGCGACCCATTGTCGAAGCGACTGCGAACCCAAAATCTTGCAAAAAAAGGGGATTAATTTCGATTTCCAATTATTTCAATCAATCAACAAAATTCGATGTGATCTCGTAATGAATCAACGACAAGTCTAAACGTCAAAAAAAAAACAAACTGTCAGATGCTCGGATGACAAGACATGCGTTCGGAAACACGTATGGTACGAAACAATCTGCCTAGCCTTTTCCCAAGTTGGGGCAAGTTGGGCTCCCTATGTTGGGGTCGGCTTCTAGTCTAACCAGATGCAGCTGAATAGTAGTATTTTAAATGGAGTGACTGCCCATCTGACCTCCACAACTTAGTTAGTACTACCACTACACAACCCACTTTGTAAGACTGGTTGTCTAGACTTTTTTTACCTGTAACGATTGTCAGAGATCTACAAATGACAGCCGGGACCAACAGCTTAATGTGCTTTCGGAGGCACGGAGGAAACACGGTATGTAAGGGTGGTTACCCATCCACAGACCAACCTACGCAAGCATGGGTTAACCTAAAGATCGATCCGAGCGGCTATTATTATTTAGCTACGAAATCCTGAAAAAACACGAAAATCGCTAATTGTAATAAGCAACAAAGTACCCAATCAACTTTTATTGTAGTTATCGTTACTTTGTGTTTATGATAGGAGACAGAGCAAAGCAACTAGTTGTTTGCGCTATCAACCCATGTATTACCCCTGAGGCCCTCAGGCTAGCCTAACAAACTGTACGCACAGACATAATCGCCTGGATAACATGACCCGCTTTTGCCCGCTGGCGAACTTGTGTTTGTACGACTGCCGTGATAGCTATCTATGTAGGTACATAGATGCATTACCTGATCTCTCATTCAGAAGAGAAGAAGAGATTTACCTGTGTGTTCCTGTGTGTTAAATAACTAGTCAGTCATCATTGAGAGTTCGCCATATTGGGTGTAAATTTAAACGAAAGAGAGAAAGAAAAAAGAAACTAAAAATAAACATGCAACGCATTTAGACAAACATTTAGAATACAACAGAACCACATTATAATCACGACGACACTTAGCTAACACTGGATAGTAATCATCTAAACCGGTTGGGGATAAATATTTTAAAATTCAGTTGACGAAGGTTTGAACTTAACAAACATACATAAAAACATTGCAAGTTATAAATAAATGCTTCGGAGAAGAGGACAATTTAGTTCTCATCATCACATTTCCGAATAAATCCCAAGCACTGGTAAGTGGTTTGACCAAAATAACGGCTAAGAATAATAAAACCAACTAAAAGCTAACAAATTAAAGCGACTAATTTGATCACACTTCGTTGGTATCGACCATTCCCCTTCAATTTAGTTCCCTTGCAACAATAACAAGAGCTCTAATTCCGATTCAAATTTAGAATTTCGTAATTCAAAATCCGAGGCTTACCGCGTGATTTGTCCGGACAATCGACTCGGAATAGCTTTTAGGCCCGTTTCACATTGAGCACGAAATAAATGTAGGTAAATTCCTGTAGTTTATCAATATTACTACGATAAATCGGCAAAATTTTGTACAGAAATCGGTTAGTAACGAAGGTTATTTGTTTATTCAAACTTGGGTATGACATTTACCGATCCCGTGGGACTCGCATCATTTAGTTCTCTTGCGTTCACCTAGTGGGAGGTCTTAGTGGGTGGTGCTGGTCGGTTGTTTCTTTTTGTAAAATGACGTAAGTTACCGAAATCGTACGTCAATCCTGTTCAAAGTTGAACAGATGGCCACTTGAAGTACCAAACGTCACCATCTTGTTTTTCAAGATAAATCCTCAACTAATAACCAACTCAAGGGCGAAAAGATTCTTGTGGAACTAAACTTAATTAGTTCAAGAAAACCATAGAAATTACAGACGAAACAAGAAAAATATAAAATAACAATGGAAGTTCCGCTTTACCGCGTGACCTCGGTGATAGACAGCGGCTAGCTCGGAGTACATCGAGCGGGGAATTGTTCGGAGCGTGTGTTGTCCCTACAAATGTAGAATGTTCAACATTGTTTTATTTTTGTACAGTGGCAGTGTTTAAGTCATAAAAAAAACTACAGATAAGTTTTTTTTAACCGACTTCAAAAAGCAGGAGGTTCTCAATTCGTCGGAACCTTTTTTATTTTTTATGTATGTTCCCCGATTACTCCAAGCTGGCTGGAGCGATTTGAATTATTCTTTTTTTAGTTCGAAAGGATATAAGTACTCTCCAGGTGGTCCCATAATCATCAAGTCGGGATCTGATGATGGAATCCTGGAGAAATTGAGAGAACTCTTCAAATTTTATAGGCTCACTTGATGTGATTTGGGTAGTTTTTGGAAGAGTACTTTCTTAAAGTGGTCCCATTTCAATTTCGTGAAGATCTGATGAAGAACTTCGGAGATAGGCAACGGAACTCCTCAATAAATGATAGCAAATGGACTAGGATTGCTGAAATCTCATGTTTAACTATTGTTTGCACCAGTTCATAACATAACATCACGCCGCTACGCTGTGAAGGGGTAAGCACAAGTGAACCACTAAAACGTGAAAAATAAAAACTTATGTTGCAAAAAATAAAACCGACTCCAAAAAAGTGAATTAAGTAGGTACTTTATTTAGTTATTTTTCACTATATTGTGTTTTTCGGAGTCGGTTTTATTTTTTAAAACACGGATCACCGGATGAGCAAAATAACTTTACAAATTAAAAGTCTTATTTCGTTTTTAGTGTGACTGTATTCTGTGACAGCCATGTCGAGGCGAAACGAAAGATAAAAATAAAAACCAAGAAAAATCACGAGTTAAGGGACTCGACGCAGAGGGAATGATTCTTTAAAACTGTCTATCGATATAATGAATGGACCCTTCTCTATTTGTAATCATGGTTGCGCTTAGATGGTTGCGCTTAGAAATAGGTGCGCTCTGAGGAATACCTCGAAAACAGAACAGCAATTGAGAAGAGAATATAATCATCAAGACGAATGTTAATTTATATTTTTAGTTACTTTTATACACCTTTCACAACATTACTGAAGTAATCTAGTTCTCCGACTTAAGTTATGTTTTCTATAAGGTCAAATTTTCTTTTAAGTTGTTTTAGGTCCATGTTCACCGAAAAGATAACCGTCTGATTATCTTAAAACAGCTGTCAATGTGACATTTTCCCATACAAAAATGTGTTTTAAACAGCTGTTTTTAGATAATCGTCCGTCATCTTTTTGGTGAACATGGACCTTAGTCTTTAGAAATTAAAAAAAAAAAACAAAGAACAGGCATCACTAGCTTTTAAAACAATGTACAATCACTTTATAAAGAAAAGTAAAATCAAACCAATTCCATTATCGCAGAGAGATTTAACTCGATGTTTTATCGTTCCAATTTCCAAATTCAAATGTTGTTTTAGCGCCCGGTTCATCGTGTCATGTGTCATGGCGGTACTTGCAAAGATAATCTCCCCCTTTCCTTAAGAAAACCAGCTGCAGGAGTAAACAAAGAAGTTTTAATATATCTTAAGTAAATAAGTATATATAATGAAAACAAGCCCCCATTACCCAGCTTGGCTGCCGCAGTGCTAGTTCTTGTGAAATATTCCCTCGTTTATTACAGCCAAGTGACTCGTCAGATTGGATTATGGCCGTCTACAGTCTTTTCAAGAAAAAAAAAACAACAACAAAGAAGTAGGTTTTATGTTGAAAAGTAGGTCTTAAAAGGGTGAAGGTTTCAGTGATAATAAAGCTGTTTAATTTCTTTATTCGTCTGGAAAAAAGTGTTAAATCTCTACTAACAGTAGAATTTGTAAACGTGTCTGACTGAATATTTATTTTTGTGTTGAGTACCTGAAATTGTTTTTCTTTTTAAAATTGGAACTAAAAGAATATTTTTAAACGTTCTGTTTTTTTTTGTTGGTAAGGGCTTCTAAAAGCTTTGTAATGGGTAGATTAGGCTCACAGGCATTGTTTCATGTATTTTTATGTAAGGAATAGATACTGTATGTATCTCTCGATACTTATGCGTTCAGTAAAAAGCAACAGCATTTTGAAATTAAAAAAGGTCACTTACATTTTATTTACCTACTTGTAAACATAATGAGGCATCTTGTTTAGTTGTGTCAGTTTTTTAGGAAAAGTCCCATGTTTAAAAAACTCGAAAAAACCCGATTTCATCCACAGATATTAAATATTTATCAACATTCAAACATGTTCATTTACCTGTTTAGTCGGAAGAGACGTGTGTCACAAACATTCGGGCCAATATTTGTCGACTCACGACATGTCTCGACAAGACTAATTTATTTGTCTTACGAGTGTCACTTGTTAAGTGTCCGTGGGAATGTCTCTCGCTGCTGTGTCGTGTGGTCCATTGTTGCGAGTTTAGTGTACTTAGGTACTGTTAGTGTACCTAATATTAAGTAATGTGTGGTTTTTATTTAGGAATATTGTGGGAAACTGAGTATGGTGATAATGAAGAACAAGTTTGCTTCACAAAAAATAGACGAAACTTTTTTTTCTTGTCACGCTGACGGTCGGTCGGTCGCGTACGGTCGGTCGTGACGTCAGCGAGAACAAAATACGGCTGTTGGTCGCCGCTGACGTCAGCGTTGCAGTATGGTGCTCTAAAGAACACAATGTATACTCGTACGCGACCGACTGTCAGCGCGACAAGAATTCAGGCCTTAGCTCGTAAAAAACGTAAACTCATTTTGTGAAGTATTCTTTATTAGTTGAACACAAAACATCACGCCTATTATCCCCGAAGGGTCAGCGCAGACAGAGAGGAATAATCCCCGGGCGGTCTCGGGCATTGTCTTTAGTCTTTACGGATCGCGTAAAGAGAACAACAAAAATTCAAACAAAAAAATGCTCGCGTGTCCTCGAAGATACGCTCGAGCATTTTTTGTCAGGTTTAAGCATTTATGCACTTTATTGTAATAACATTAAAGTTTATTTTCAAGTGCGTTAATAAAATCCTCTCCGCTGCGCTCCGTTCTGCCTGCACTCAGCCGAAAGGTTTAGCAGAAGTGTACTTAATAGTACACCCACATTTTGCCAGTAACGTTAAAGGCGACTAGATGAGCTAAATTAGCAACTCTATTTGTAGTGGTTCAAACTTCGTTTGATATGCTGTTAGAATAAAGTTCTAATCAGCTTGCACTACAAAGTGGTTGTGATCGATTTACAAAAAATCTATTGATTGGACTAAAAAACTAAAACACTATAATGCTAATATATATTCTTTTACAATTATTTGCCAAAAAATCAGAATGATATCGCATGTATATTAGTATGTTTTTTTTGGTTGAAAGAAGTTTTTAGAGATAAGTTCGTGATTTTTTTATCGAGTCAAATTAATTGTATCATGTTTTCAAAACACTATCATACCAGCATATATCCTGAAAAATATCATATATTTTCTGGTTTTGTTTATAGCAGTGAATCATATACTTTTAGTCATTTTAAAACTCGCGTTAAGCTCATAAGTCCCATGTAATAAGGGGCGAGCCTATTGCCATCAACCGGGCCCAAATACAGACTCCGTGACTGCTGCACTACTGAGAAATTTCTGGTGGAAAACCCAATAATAATTTGCCCGACCCAGGAATCTCATGCTTTGCTTTGCTTTCGTTTTTATTTAAAATAGAAGATTTTTGAAAAAAATATTAAATTAAGAGGCCTGTGGAGCACGCGTTTTTCATACAAACGTAATAACAAAATAATTTCGCAATTAAACATATTCCTAGGGTAGTGTGTATTTATTTTGATTAGATTACAGAATATGTAGGTTCCCAAACACATATTTAGAATGGGCACTGATTTAAACAAGAGTTATGAGAAAAATAAATTTTCTATAGAAATTTTAAATACTTCATATCTCGCCTTTGTATCATTGTCCTTTCAAAATATTTATTTGGGAACATAGATATTGCGCTACCTTTTTTTTTTTTTTTTCGGATGGGATATCATCAAATGACTTCTCCCACTCTGAGCGGAGCGGGAGGGAGTGTCAGACTTTTACTGACTAAAACCCATCCATGTTCCTTCCTCGCCCTTTATGTTCCGGGGCCGCGGTATCTCTTTCGAACAGGCCCGCAACCCCTTATATTATTACACTACCTTGAGAATATGTTTGATTTTCAAATTATTTTGGTATTACGTTTGTATAAAAAGCGCATGCTCCACCAGCCCCTTCCTCGTTAGATATCTTATAAAATAGACGCAAAAATTCCGCCCGTATCTAAGTAAGTAGGTTAATTGGCTTTTCTGTACCTTTACAGAATACTAGGATCCATTGAATCAATTCAAAAGGTAACCTAACAACGCGCAATATTATCAATGGGATATTCACAGTTAATGCATAACAGATTGAGTTTTGAATGTAACAAGATTGAGTTCCGATTATGTATGCAAATGCTTATCAGTAAATGTCTATTTAAATTTCAGCATGTAAACCCCATGACAATCATAAAAGCTTTTAAGCAAATCAAGATCAAATTAACCGAAGATCTATGGGGTATGTCTATCAAAGCTTGTACCTCAATTGTTGAGACTGTAGCGCCGTATTTAGCCTCAATATTTAATTTGTGCGTGGATCAAGGGGTCTTCCCGGATCTAATGAAATTCAGTAAGGTAATACCGCTTTTTAAATCCGGGGACAGTAAAGACACCAACAATTATAGGCCCGTATCCGTGTTGCCGGTTTTCAGCAAGGTGTTTGAAAAGATAATGCTCGATCAAATGCTTAACCATTTTAACACCAATAAAATCTTACACGAACAGCAGTATGGTTTCACCAAAGGACGTTGTACGACTGACGCCGGTGTCACTTTATTAAAACATATTTTTACTGCGTGGGAAGAGGCACAAGATGCCATAGGAATCTTCTGTGACCTCTCGAAGGCATTTGATTGCGTAAATCACGAAACCCTGATTTTGAAGCTTGAGCATTACGGTTTAGGTAAACTTGCGCTCAGTTTAGTAAAATCATATCTGAATGATAGACAGCAGCATGTACAAGTAAAGGGTGTAAATTCGATGGGTTTAAAAGTAAAAATGGGTGTACCACAAGGTTCGATATTGGGTCCCTTCCTCTTTTTAGTATACATTAATGACCTACCCCATTTATTTAACAACCATCCGCAAATGGTGTTGTTTGCTGATGATACTTCTTTAATATTTAGGATAAACAGACGTGCCACAAATCTTGACGACGTAAATAGCGCCCTACTGCAGGTTCATAATTGGTTTACCGCTAATAATTTAGTACTAAATGGGAAAAAAACTAAGTGCATAAGATTTGCTTTACCAAATGTCAAAAGTAGTGATTGTGACATAGTATTGAATCAAGAGAAACTTGAATTTGTCAATAAAACGGTTTTCTTGGGAATTACGCTTGACCACAGGCTACAATGGGGTCCTCATTTAACATCTCTTGCAGGCCGGCTGAGCTCAGCAGCGTATGCTGTTAGAAAAATCCGTCAATTTACTGATGTTGATACGGCGAGGATAGTCTATTTTAGTTATTTTCATAGTATTATGTCATACGGTATTTTACTATGGGGACGTGCTGCAGACATCGAGTCTATTTTTATTCTGCAGAAAAGAGCCATCAGAGCCATATATGAATTACGTAGACGCGATTCTCTAAGAGAACTGTTTAAGGAAATTAATATCATGACAGTACCTTGTCAATACATCTATGAAAACATCATATACGTTAGGAAAAATCTGCATTTATTCAGTAAAAGAGGTGACAGACACCACTATAATACTAGAAATAGGGACCAACTAGTTCAGCCAGGTTTCAGGCTTGCTAAAGTAGATTCATCTTTCATGGGGTACTGTTTAAAATGTTACAATAAAATACCTCCCCACATTCTACAACTGAATGAGACGAAATTTAAATCTTGTGTAAAACGCACACTATGTAGGCAAGCATATTATAAGCTGGGGGATTACATTGAGGATAAAAATGCTTGGCTAAATGCTGGTCCTGCTCCGCAACCATAGATGCAAACTTATTGGACAATTATTGTGGTAGCTGCAGAAGATTGTAAAAATATTCTTGCATTGTATAGATTCCATCTCTTAGTATTGTATAATTGCATAACACATGTGTGAGTACCATGTACCGTAAAGCTACCATTTGCATTTAGTTATGTTTCATTGACTTGAATATGCCTTGGTGGCTGAGAGAATGTCATGCTCGCTTAAATGTCTTGCTGATGGTGGCGGGTGGGTCGGGTCATTTAGTTCCCTTCAATATGGTTGAATTGAATGGCGCTGATTCATGCGTCATGTTCGTGAACGGGCGCTGTCAGTTGGGACTGGTCATCTCTTAGCTGCCGTGGATCATTTGAATTGCTTTATTTTTAATTGTTGATTTATTTATTTTTACTCTGGACGCTCTTATTGTGCACGTCTTTCTACATCGTTCTCACATATATGTATAATCTCAACATGAAAGATGTAACCAAGATTTTGTAACAACATTTTTGATTGAAAAGAGTGTCCATGGAGTTTCTTGCCCGTTCTTCTCCATAGAGATCTACGTTAGGGAATGGGCAACTACAGTACTTTCTCAAGTTATTATGCCTTGTGTCTGTGACTGTAGCTTCGCTTTATTTTTCGTTTTATCGACATTCAAAAGTGCCGTAATGGTCTAGTTGAAATAAATGATTTGAGTTTGAGTTTGAGTTTGAGTTTGAGTTTGAGTCTAGTCTTGTTTTTTTATGGGTACCGCATCGCGAGTACATAATGCCGACTGCAACAACCAAATAGCGACCTTATTTTGATAGTTGATAAAAGTCATTTCAATTTGTACTGACTTGTACTGAGTGACAGCATTTTAAATGTAACCTTATTGCTTGTCAAATAAAGATCACTGGCATACGGAGCTGCGGAGGAGAAACTGTGAAAGGGTGTTATCGTGACTGCATTCATGTTGATTTTTGTTTGTAATGGCATCTGAAAAGACCCTAACGAAGTCAAAAGATATTTTTTTTCGGCTTCATTTTGATATTTTGTTTTGTTCTATACCTTACTCTCTAAATCCGCCAACGAAGATACCGGCTCGTCCGTAAATAGCATTATACTTTGAAATGAACCTACTCCCAAATATTTTCGAAATCATGAGTTTTGCAAACACATCGGGAGTAAGGACAGATGACCAATCGAGTTGTCATTCATTTTTAGTTCGGGCCCCTAACGCATCTTATGTCCGTAAATGATACAGTGTAGGAAACATCTGTAACTTAGCCGAAACTACGGATTTCGTGCTTAGAGAGTAGACCCCCTGGGATCCTTCTAATTACGGAGATTTTGAAGGTCAAAGTCACAATTCTTTCACTATTTTTTTAAAGTGAAAACTTCTTTAGTGGCGTTGTGCACTTTTTGGGATGGGTAAAAAATGTTAAACTCGCGTCAGGACACGTGACCTGATCGAAAATTCGTAAGACGGAGGGAGAACGGTTAGTCAAAACCAATCTTATACAATTAAGATAAAGTTTATTTTGGATTACTTAGTTTTCACTTCTATCGGCAATCTCAAAGACTGCCCCGCATGTTTTTTTTTTTAATATTAAATTAGCTTTAATGATACTTTAATTTTAACACCATCAGCTGCAGATGGTATTAAAATTAAAGTATCATCAGTGGCGTGCTCGTGGCCAACAATACGGCAAGCCCATATGGTAAGGAGACTGCTCAGAAACCGTAGCATCATGAAGAGTAGTAAGTTATAAGCAGAGGTCGGAGTAGGTAGATTGAATTAGGGTCATTGATCCGAAACGTCCGATTAATATGGACATTCCTCTGGAATTGGTTGATTATTTTTTGTAAAAAGTTGTGGCCATAAAAAGGCTAAAAATTAAATAAAAATATTAATTCTTCGATCGGAATTCGATTGTTTTTAATATTCAACAGATAAATAATAAATTAATAAAGTTTTCATACCTTCCTTTAAATTTTGAATTGAGTAGTAATAATATCACTACCAACATCAACAATATTTAATTGGATCCGGAAATACCGGAATTACTTTCCGGAAAAATGGCTTATCCATGTTAATTTTTCTGTGTGCATTTATGATACAAGTACCAAAAATCAATCTACCTACTCCGACCTCTGGTTATAAGAGCAAGCCAGGATTTTAGGCTTGTATGAAAGTATCGCCAATGCATCAGAACAACGTTTTGAGTGCGTTACATTGAGTTTTACCGTAAAGGGTGATTTTTCACCAAAAAAAACTTTGATGTACTTGGTACAAAAATTATGTTTTATGATATGGCTCAATGTACGCACTTAAGTATATCCCCTTTCCTATGGATGCATTGAATAGAACAGGGGTCAGGTGGTGAGGTATTTAATGTAAAGTTGTCACATTTAAAATGTGTCCTGACCTTCAGTATTTCCGTAACAAAGATCTACAAAAAAATCTGAAAATTATTTTGAGATGAATCCGCGGGTAGAGCTAGTCAGATCTAATGAAAACAGACATTAATATGCAAGGAATAATCTTACAGCTACCCACGCGTATTTCATCTAGTTTGTTAACTTTACAACTCGAGTAAGATGGCTTGTCGATGTCGTTACGTTGTCAGACTTGGCTATATTTTTTGCACCCAATTCTGTTTTCACCATCTGCCTAGCCTTTTCCCAACTATGTACGGGTCGGCTTTCAGTCTAACGGATGCAGCTGAATACCTGTTTTTAATATGGTGTCGGCGCCTCACATATGCGTGGACAACCGCGGGGAGGGCGCGGGGCTCGGGGTACCTAACCCGGCAACGCGAGCGGCGCTGCGCGCCCTACCACTCACTGAGCTCACAGACGCCGGCCACTCCGGGCATTTCTTTGTACGGTCTTCATAACGTGTTACATATGTTAATTGTGGTATTACACCTATATAAATACAGTCCACTACTTTTATTACAAAGTCCCACCTAGTCTATTCAATGGAGCGACTGCTTATCTGACCTCCACAACCCAGTTAGTACTGGGTAATACGATACCACTTGGTCAGAATGGTTGCCAGACCTTTTGGGCCACTGACTACCTGTAACTGTCAAAGATGTATAAATGGCAGCCGGGAACAACAGCTTAACGTGCTATCACGAGATTCTGTTTTATTTAAATCATTTGATTTTCGGAGTCAATGTAATAAGAATTTGAAAATCTGAGACGGAGATAAACGAAAGATTTTATTGTGTTGCGTTGTTCTGGTGATTGTAAGATCTACCGCTGAGACAGCACTTTATATATGATCGGATGGCAGTAATATGCGTTGTTTGTTGCTGTCTCAAATATTAATGTAATAAATGCCCAAAGCCAAGGAGAAAAGTTTCAGTTAAAGTGAGTAAGCATAAAAGTTCAAAGAGGTAGCTTAGGCACTTAAATCGAACGTTTGAACCACTGACCTAATTCAGCAGAACCATTTCTCCAACATTTTGCCACAACAATATTCACGAAAATGTTCCACCGCGGAAAACTCAGCACTACGGTGAAAATGGCGTTTTTAAAAATCAAATTTACAAAAATCTGTTTGTTTGCACCTCCCTGTTTTAGTAACGCGAATTTATGTTAAAAAAACAGTGAGGTGTCGGAGTCTCTAGGTATATAAATCAAGAGGGGAGCGTTGCTTCGCAAATTGCGCCGGGAAATATATGCCAGCTTTTAAAACTACAAAAGCATACGGGCTGGATTTAATGTATGCAGGTTTTAACATCCTCTGTAATCGTATGAATGTCTGGTTTGTCGTATGTTTGTGGTACGTATTACTTTTATTCCTTTGTCGCGAATTTTTGCTACGGAGTAAAACTTTTACATTTGAACGGACTTTTGATTAGTTTAGAGGAAACATTTGTTTGTAAGTTTTTATGTAGGAAGTAGTCTTCGAAAGTAAGGATCCAATAAAAAAATATATGCTGTATTTGGGGACAGCCGATACAAGTGAAAACTAGTAGTCTAAAGGGTGTAAAACACCTCTTCACGAAGCCGAATGGCACTTGTTCTCCCCGTCATTGCGATATTTTTTTTGTTCTACACCATATCTGGGAACCTCCTAGTTACGGAGATATGGGGGGTCAAAGTTACAACTTTTTGGTAAGTTTTTTTTTAAATACAAGTTTTCATTGTAAGATTTTGACTTCTATCACCTCCATGAACCCCGTACTATTCAATCCATCCATCAGCACAATGTTTTACGTGCGTTTCATTGAGTTCTATCACAAAACATGATTTTTCACCCCAAACAACAAAGATATTTTTTGTTCTTTTATTTTATTTCTTAAAAGTGTATTGAAAAACGTCGTTTGGTACTCGTGTATTGCGGTTGCACTGCTCGGCTCAAAATCACTCTCGCCTACGGCTCGTGTGTTAATTCCGCCTCGAATACAATAACAAACTTTCTCCACTTATATCAAAATGTACTATTGTCACATAATGTAGGAAGAAGAAAATCATAGGAGAATCAAGAAATTGCGGATTATTGTGGTCCCTCTTCAGAAAATCTTATCTTATTTAATGAGTTGCAGTAATTTGTTGAGTAACCAACTAAATATTACTAAAATCACCAACTCACTAGCACGAGTAACTAAAACCTCTCAAATAAAAGTCGTAATAATAGATATATCAAAGAGGCTTGTGCATATTGAAGGCTCGCCCGTAAATTCAGCCAGCCTAGTGTGACGTCACAATGAAATCCGAGCGAGTCACCAGTTACGGAACCCAATATTTTTAGGATGCTTTACGGTTCACTTCATTATTTTTCGAACCATTTAAAGTGAGATATTGAAGTTTTTGAGAGTTTATTGCTTTTCGATTTGATAGTGCATTTTTCAGAGGTAAGACGAAAACGACCAGAAGTAGCGCTGTGCTAAGGGAGCGTCCATTAATTAAGACAATTTTGGCAATTTTGAGAACCCCCCACCCCCTTAAATCTCAAGTCAGATTCATCAAAATTTGTAGTTTAGTGTAAATACGAAAATCTGTGTTGAATAAAAAAAAAATATAACTTGCGTATGATGATTGATGATGATTGAGTACCACACCCAGCCAGGAGCAAGCCTGACCCGGACAAGCCGGATAAACCAGGGGGCACGATTTTGTAAGGAAAGACATGCTCTGGGATGGGAGAGGAAGCCCGACCAACCGCAGCCAGTCGGGCACAATCAGCCGACTATGCAGCCTAGAGCCAATATAGGAATAGAGGTAAAGACGGGTACAATCCAAAGGAATGAGCATTGGTGTTTTGATCTTCGTCTGATTGTTCTCTTCTAGCATTGGAGCGGGATGCTCGTTTTTAGTGATTGCGATGAAATATTATGTTCGCGTATATGTTTCTTCATCAGTAGTATTTGTTTCGCTGTCAGTTTCGCTAAGCTGGTATATTTCCTGGGTGGCTGATCTGAATTTTTCTCTATCTGCTGCCAGCTGAATCCATTCTTCTTTGCTTATATTGAAATATTCCATGTCTTGTATGAGTGACTCGTTCCATGTATATATTGGTCTTCCAACTTTAAACCGTTTTGCCTTGTATCTGATAGCTGCGTGTAGTAAGTGTGTCTCTGGTCGCCTGAGGATGTGCCCGTAGTAGCATAGCCGTAGGCATTTAACTTTTTTGGTTATTGTTTTTCCCATAAGAATTTATCCCATTACTATGGTTAATAGCCGTGGGGACAGCGGACATCCCTGTTTGACTCCTTTGCCTTTGTGCATCGATTCAGTTTGCTGCCCAAACCATTTTATGCAGGTGGATTCGTTCATGCATGCCTTAATGATTCTATTTGTTAGAAATTTGTTAGTTCTGGATACTAAAATGTCTCTCAGGCAGTTTAGATCCAGCGTATCGAAAGCTTTTTCGATGTCTAACGCCAGAACATAGGTTTTTGAGCCTGCTCTCCATTCCTCGTCGAGAATTCTCCTAAGTGTGTACATATGGTCGTCGGTCGATCTATTGCGAAGGAAAGCTGCTTGGTAGTTTCCTAGATCTTTTATTGAAGCATCCAGTTTGCTTAGAAGAAAGTTCGCATATATCCTATATCCCACATTACACATAGATAGCTTTCTGTAGTCATTAATTCCGTCTGGCTTTGCTTTTTTAGGCGCTGCAATTTGGATCGTTTTGTTCCAAGACATTGGTATATCATTGCTCACCCATGCTGCCTGCATGTGCTTTATAATTTCCGATAGCATTACTGTTGGCAAGGCTTTGAATAGCTGTGACACCACCTTGTCAGCTCCTGGTGCTTTACCGTTGCTCATGCTTTTAATGATGTCACTTATTTCCTCTTCTGATGGTTTTTCTTTTGCGTCTGATGGGTTCTCATTGGGTAAGAGTTCTATGCGTGGACCTGCTGACTTTTTTATCTCTTCTTCCCACCTTGACATGGGTATAAAATGTTGTTTGTTGTTGCGCTTCTTGTTCATTTTATGTCTCCTGTAAAAATCGTATGTAATTCTCATTCGTTGTGATGGATGTGTTCTGCTTAGGTTTCTAAATAATATTTCGCATTTTTCCTCTTCTTCTTTATTTCTTGTATTTTGCAAATTGTGTCTTGCTTCGCTTAGTTGTTTGATTGCAAATGCTTCTCTAGGGTAACAATTTTTGATGAACTTGGCTTTTTGTAGTTTCGCGAGCGCGATTCTATGTTCTCTGGATCCGATTGGCCTGCTTATAAGAATTTTGCCTGCTGCTGATTTCATGATATTCATAATGGAATCCCATGGGACTAGTTGGCTATTCTGCTTGTTTTGTAGATGTATTACCCGAGGTTGGCTTTTAATTTCCTTTTGATATTCTTTCCTTATTTTCGCACTTTGAAGTCGGCTATAGTCGTAATTTCTGTGATTGAATTCAGGCTCAGATTTGTGAATTGGTTTCTCGTTGGGTTTCAGCATATGCAGTGTTGAGTTTCATTTCTCCCTCTTGAGTTTCGGAATAGTAATATCCACGAAAATAATTTTATGCTCTGATATATTATTTCTCCACTCGCCTTTTATGTATTTAAATATATTAGGCTCGTCCGCAGCAATTTGCGATTTTCTGTTTCCAGATTTCCATGTTATTTTTAAGCTTGATCTGCCTCTTGATGTATCTATTCTAAGGTTTTCCCTTTTTATTATAAATCTTATAAAATTTCACCATTGTTATTCGAAATTGTGTGCAGCAAGTTAGCACCAATTTTATAAGTTGTTTAATTTCCATTGGTTTTCATGTCTTGCTTTCCTATGTGCGCATTAAAGTCTCCTAGGATGATCATGTTTGACCCTTTAGGCTTTGCATTGATGCAGTTGATCAAATCGGAAAATGACTTAGTTGACTTAGTGCTTGGTATGTGTGTTGTTATAATATACAAATTCACAGATTGTCCTTTGCAGAGATCTGCTATAACTGCCGCCATGACATTTGTATTTCTTCTTGTTATTTGAATTGTTATCGTCGTGTCTTTTCTTACAAGTAATGCGAGGCCACGGCGTTTGGTAGAGCCACTGAGGTGCCAGGTAGTGTTTTGAGTTAAATAGTCCGGTACTCATGTTTGTTTCCTGTAAGCATGCTATGTGTATCCCTTTCTCTTTCAAGGTTTTGTCAATGTTATTTTTCTTTGAATGTGTGGCGGTGTCTCTGACATTCCAGGTTGCTATTTTGACACTATTAATATCTGTTATAGTTTTATGGCAGGGTGGAGGTGCTTGTATTGCATATCCGGTGGGGTCAACTTGTTCATCAGGCGATAACGTTGTGTTTGTACTTATCGTATTGCGTAGTGTGCATTCTGTCGCAGAGTCTTGAGAGTTAATGGGTGTGCTAAGAAGGCTGTCATAGTGGTTATTCTGATATAATAAGTTAATAGTGGCTACGGCGTGTTGTGGATCTCTGCATCGGTATGTAATGGGAGCACTGGACCCGGCTTGATATACTGTTACATTGATGTAGTAGTACTCGGCTGCTGCAATGATGATATCTTCACCACCCCAGACGCCCTCTTTGTATTGTTGTTCTATATATTTCTTCCTTTGCTCATGTGTGCTTCTTTGGTTCGCGGTAGTAGGCAGGTTTCCCGCGAGCGCTAGTGCTATGTTCGCTGATGTTGATTTTCTTCGACATGTTTAGCCAGGTCCCTTCTTATCATGTGGTGGTCGAACGTCAGGAAAAATATGGCGTTTACTTGATTCGCTATGGCTCTAAAAAGGCAGTTCCCGTCACCGATCATATGGACTATTTCCATATTTAGATTTGGTGATAATGAATCTTGTTTGCTATAATTGTGCTGCTCCATTCTTGCTTTCATTGTTTTGGCTTCACTAGGATTTGACATGTGTTGCTATTTTTGCTTTTTGCGGTTCTTTATAATGTGGGTAGCCTTGATGGTTTAATCTGCGGAAAAGTTATTATCGTACCTGTAAAAAGAGCTTATTAGCTAGTGATACTTTACCAGGATTTCTATTAATCTCGCGTTGTTTTGTGTGTTTAGACGCCGCTTTGTTACTTTGTTGATGGTCCGGGTTTGTACTTTGTTTTCGTTTCGTAGGTAATAGGAGAGAGCCGGGTCCTCTTTTGTGTTTTTTTTTTGCCAGATGTGTTGGTTGGGACCCAGAATGTAGTAAAATAATGTAGCAGACTGTTCTTTTGTTCTATGGCGTAACGATTTTTTTCTGTCCTATTGATTTTAAGGGTTCGGCTAGCGTCTTTTTTGCTTGAGAGTTTTATGGCCTCCAGATGTTACAGGCAATTGCATAGACTGAAGTTATGGGTATCATGGAAGCTATTCTCAGTGAGGCTATTATATAATACAAAACCTGATTTTGTGTGAATTTACACAATATGAAAATAAAATTGTCGTGTGTTGACGTGTGCAATTTTGGCTACTCTTCCAGTAAAGTTGAAGCCAGGGCACTTATCATAATATTTTAAAATCGTCAGGTCTACTTTCTAAAAGGATTAATATTATGATTCTTAACATTGAAATAGGTATCATGCGCTTTTAATAGTAGGTACGTGGATTGATTATGTGGGGACCTGGTTTTAGAAATAGAGGAAAGTATCATGCACAATAACGTATTCCTAGCTAGATAAACTGGGAAAACTCAGACTTGTATACACAAGTGGCTGCTGGTTGGCTGAAAAATAATATGTGTTCATTTAAGATCAATAAATTAAACGAGTTCACAGAGTTTCAGCTTCCGCTGCACTGCTACAGCAGCCTTAGGCGTCGTGGACGAGGTACCTAGCACTGCACTGTGACACTGTATTTGGATGCGTAAATGTTTTAACCATAATCTTGCTAATCTTATTTAAGTTCTCGATATGTCCCTGCAATTTTTGGTTCAGAGATTTCACTATTTGCAAACACTCGCGATTATAAATTTCAAAACGACTTTAATAGTAGGTAAGTATGTACAATACTAGCAAACTATGATTGCGACTCGGCGGCGACGTCCGTTTTTTTATATTGTACCAGATGGGCAAGCGGAACTGAATAGACGACCTTACTCGACGACGGTCAGTCTTCGAACCTTGGTTTATTCTGAACCAAAAATATGTTATTTTGTACGCCATTAATGGCAAAACATGCTGATCCACCTGTTATTTAAGACCTTGCACATATTATTTGATGTATACTCATGTTTTTACTATAAACATATTCTATTCTATTCTATTCTATATTATTAGTTTCTTTGCATATTCATTATTAAATCTTGTTGTGTAGAATTTAGCCATATTTTAGTGGAGAAACTTTTTTACTAAATTAATTACCAGTTTTCAAAGCATTTTTTGCGGAAAAAAAACCTGACATTTGCCGAAACACCCCTATCTCCCACGTGAGATTCGGCTAGACCTGCTCCCCCCCCCTAAACACCCTACGAGTACAGGTAAAGACACAATATAACGTGTGTTGCGTTGCAGAGCGAATGTGTTTCTAACCATACTAAATAAATGAAACCGATAATATGTTACCGTAAAATTGTAAAACCCGTTAGATTGTAATCTATTTAGCAAGATTGTAAACTCCCGATAGAATGTCAACCGAACATACTGCTTACAATATGACGCATTAATTTTCGGTAGATTACAATGTAACGAAGTGTAACCTTAAAATTGTGAAATGCATGCGACGGAACTCAACACGCGCTGTGGAGGGGCGAGGAGGGAGGGGAGGTCCCCGTTGCCCCCTAGTACCACTCCCATGAAAAGGTAATGCACAATTCCTGAGAAAAACCGATTAATGTAACCTGACTTCAAAACACTTTATTTTCGCCTAAAAACGTAGTGGATGTTACGTTACGCCCTATTTTTGTCTTCAGGGTTTAAAGGAACCTAACTAACCTAACGTAAAGTGGGTCCTTGAATCGCCTCTGATTGAAGACAATTTAAACAAGACACGTTTCTCATTGGAGAATTAGCTTGCATGAGGGTTCGAAGGAGTAATGGAGCGATCGACGGCAGAATGTTTCCCATGGGTTTTTTTATGGGCTGTTACCCATCGGGTTTCCGCTATAAACGCAGTATTTTTTCATTTATTTTCTCATCCATCACAATAACTTACGGTCCAATCTTGTGATTGATTTTTCACCGTCTTCGCTTAATCGGATTGACTTGAAATATTATCTTTTTAATGATTAAATTATGATGGTTGGATATGCAGAGTCGCTCCGTGTAAAATTCTGGTATTCAGCCCACCTATCTCTCATTTCTTTTTCTTGCCCGCGTAGCGTGACCACCGTAGAAACGGGGTTCTTCGAAGAAAAAATCGACAAAATGACAGATTTCTTTTGTTCATCTGTAGTGTTATTGGTTGGTTCTGGAATTATTGTAAAACATCTGCGGGCCTAAAATGGCCGCTTTAGAAGAATCATAATTTGAATCATCTTAAAAAAAAAAATGGTAAAATGGACCTTATTTTCATAACCATAAAGTCCATTTAAGAATTTTAAATTTTAACGTGATTCAAATTATGATTCTGCGAAAGTGGCCTTTTTAGACCCCCTGCTGTGTCCAATAAAAAATCAATACCTACGTTCTACACTGTTAAAATGTATGAAAGGCTGACATTTAAGAGCGCGTATTCCAAAAGTTGGCAACGTCGCAAATAGCTGTCAAATATTTACATGTTTTAATTAATTTGGCAATTTGACTGTATAAAAATAAGAAATATGGCTCTGTAGTGAACTAAAAAAATAATATGAATTGCAATTAAAACTCTAAATTTGATGTTGTAAACGTTTCAGGTGTAAAAATGGCATTTGGCAAGTTCCCAAATACTTTTTTTACATCTCAAACTATGTATTCGATATTACGATATTAATTATTGCATTTCCTAATCAATTTTTTAGTCCACTACAGAGCCATATTTCTTATTTTCACAAAGTAAAATTGCCAAATTAATTAAAACATGTAAATATTTGACAGCTATTTGCGACGTTGCCAACTTTTGGGATACGCGCTCTTAAAACAAATAATTGATGAAGGAATTCCAAGAATGATGTACTAATTACGTGTTGAACGTTTGTGAGCCGGTGCCCTTTCCAACCTGTATAAACGTGTATAAACCGTTTCAATATAAGAAATCAATAACCCCCATTGATCACAGATAATAAAGATCACATAAAAGCATATCTATATAGCTAATTAAATATTATTTCGCAATACACCTGCCCTTTACCTTTAATAGGCCACTATCGAGCGCCCATGATCGCACGTTTAGACCAACTAGGAACCTTTCACGACCATTTATGACGTCATAAAAGATATCGGCAACAAAAAGGTGTGGTGTATTTAATGTCCTTATTATATGGATGCCAATAAATAGACAAAATTGGCAAGTTAGATATTGGAATTGAAATTGGTTTTGGACGGGAAGTGAACGCGTTTTTTTTAATTTTATTTTTGCGAAGTGAGATTGCAAGCTGAAGAGCTCGTGGCTAAATAATAACAGCCGCTCGGGTCGATGTTTAGGTTAAGCCGTGCTTGCCTAGGTTGGTCAGTGGATGGGTCACCACCCATTGCATTTCAAGTTTCCTCCGTGCCACCGTTGGTCCCGGCGGTCATTTGTAGAACTTTAACAGTCGTTACAGGTAGACCGAAGCGCGACGGCGCGGCCGTGTCGAGGCGGCGCGTTCGTATTCCAAAGACATGTCAGCAAAATGAAGGGGCCCGCAAGGGCCGAAGCCTGCCGGGGTTGCGGGACTGTTCGAAAGAGATACCGTGGCCCCGGAACATAAAGGGCGAGGAAGGAACATGGATGGGTTTTAGTTAGTAAAAGTCTGACACTCCCACCCGCTAAGCCGAAAAAAAAGGTAGTCAGTGTCCGAAAAAGTCTGACAACCAGTCTTACCAAGTGGTATGGTATTACTCAGTACTAACTGGGTTGTGGAGGTTAGATGCGCAGTCGCTCCATGTAAAATACTGGTATTCAGCTGCATCTGGTTAGACTGGAAGATAACCCTAACATAGTTGCGAAAAGGCTAGACAGATGATGATGTGATTGTAAGCTGATTGAATAACAAGAAGGTTAGGGCAATGAAATTTATAACGTTTTTCATTATTTTAGGACGGTAAGTAATAGTGTAACAAAGTTGCAAAGGCTTCGATTATTCGCAGACCGCTACAATAACGCATTCTCCTTTTCTTGCGAATTTACCAAATCTAGTAGTATATATAAATGAATACGAGTAACATTTTATACATCGTGTAACAGAAAGGGTATAGTCATATGGAAGGATGTGCTACAGACCATCAAACTGAACAATTTTCTCCATGGGACCACCATCGCAATCGCGAAAAAAAAACCTCCCCCTTGCACAATGGTACCACTCTCATGAAAAGATAATGTACCATTCCTGAGAAATACCGATTAATATAATCTAACCTTAAAACACTTCATATTCCCCCAAAAAGCGTAGTCGACGGAGCCCCGCTACGCGGGCCCCCTTTTTCCGAGTGCAGGGTTTAAAGGAACCTAACTAACCTAACGATTATGGGGGCAGAGATACTTCCGTATGTTGAAAATATTTCGAGAGCTTACAACCTCGCTAGAGAGATTAATTACAATCTAACGTGTTTGACAATTTTACGGCAACATACATACATTAACTCACGCCTTTTTCCCATAAATGTAGGCGGAAACTGAAAAACGCCACCTACTACAAACCTTACATAAATAGGTTCTCCTTTTGAGAATCAACGTGCTTCTTATGTAACCGTATGTGTGAAAACAGTCAGTATTTGAAATCTAAAGATTTCTATTAGAATTGGTTTTATCATATCTGCAGTACAAGTATTTTATTGAGAATAAGTGTCAAATTTATCTAACGTGTCCTATCGAATCCTACGTACTTGCACTGCTGATATGATAAAACCAATTCTAATAAATTACGTTAGTGATAAAAACTAGAACTAGTGTTTTTATAGCTGCAGTGCAAGCACGTAGGATTTGATAGGACTCGATTGGATAAATTGCCGGACTTAGGGGAATTAGGAGACTGCCGATTGAAGTAAAAACTCGTAGCGATCCGAGCGCTACGAGTGCTACGAAAAGCGTACATGACGGTCACGCCAGTTCCATGATTTTTGTTCACCCAAAAAGTGCTCAACGTGCCTAAAGAAGTTTTTACTTCAAAAATGTTTTATGTGTAGCTATACAGTCTGTAAAAGTTCAGGAAATCGAACTTAGTTTGTTGGCAGAAGCCCAATGTTCATAGCAAATTTAATTTCGCTATTGCTTCGTATTATATGGCAAAGAAGATATCGAATAACACTTCCTTGGCAGTTGTGTAAAAATGTATTTAACACTTAAAAGAGCCACGGAGCTAAGCGAAGTTTTCCATTATAGAAAAAACTTTATGGAGAAGACTAAGTATTTTTCCCGAACAAAACAAAAATGAATAAAATAACTCTAGGCACATATTTCTTTCAGTACCTATTATTTATTCCCGCCACACTGAGCTGTCAAATACAATAGACTTCATACCATAGACACGACCCAGATGTGCACAGTACTCCTTGTTATTTCCACAGATAATAAATGCCATCTTGTGTGACTGTGACAATTTTATATCTTTAGGAATAGACAGCATTGCCGATCAGACAATACAATTTTGGCTTTAGCATAAGTCACAAAAGTCTTATGTCTTATTCTAGAAATGTCAAGAACATTACGTTTTTCCCCAATAATCTTGTAAAGTGGAATTGAGATTACGACTGCCTAAAAGAATGACTCTGTTTGGTTTGTCAGTTAGATTATCGAAAATATTTTGGATACGTGTTTTTTGTTTTATCAAATTAATAAAAAAATACAAATATAAAACGCATCAAAGATCATGAGTAGACGCTTGAGACGTAACTTTCTGGTTAAAAATGTACCGAAATGAGACGCCCCACGATTTTTTGACGCACTGTATCGTCTTAAAATTATGTTTAAGTGAAAAATGAAAAAAGATGTGTCCAATATTTTTTGGAAATCTATCTTCCGTCAGATCGATTTCCAAAAAAATATTGGACTTTTTTGTCGTCTAACCCTGTTGGTAATATTTTTACCAGCGAAAATGTGTTTGTGATCATCCACTTGAACTGGCTGTTTTCCAAAATAATCAAGCGCTTGTTGAAAGTTTATTGAAATTGCACTAAACACTCAACGAGAGGGGTCATCACAGATTTATCGTGCGGTCCACGTCACAGCTTACTAGCTCGGAAAACAATATATTATATTGCGTGGTGTGACAGGTTAAACAAAGGACTAACACAAAAATCGCAAAAATTTGAGCTTTAAAATAATAGCAGACGCATAGGGCCTCAAGTCTGCTATTACAATAGTGTCAGAATAGTCTATCATTGATTTTATATTTTTTAATTTTGACAAGTTTGGTAATCTACTAGTATAATGGCGTCATTATGACTTTCCAATGGTCAACCAGTGACACTCCATTGAAAGAAACGACATAGAATGGTAATGTCATACATAATAACAAATGAGTAAAAGTATATTATGTCACCGTAAAATTGTCAAACACGGTTAGATTGTGATCTCTCTAGCGAGATTGTAAACTCTCGAAATATTGTCAACTAAACATACTGCTTACAATGTAATGCATTATTTTTCGGTAAATTGTAATCTATCGAAGTGAAACCGTGATATTGTGAAATGCATGCGACGGAAGTATCTCTGCCCCCATAATCGGGACTTGGGGCACCCCCACATTAGGTTAATTAGGTTCCTTTAAACAATGCAGACAGAAATAATGCCTCGCGTAGCGGGGCTCCGTCGACTACGATTTTTAGGGGAATTTAAAGTGTTTCGATGTTAGGTTATATTAATCGGTGCTTCTCAGGAACGGTACAATATGTTTTCATAAGAGTGGTACCATGGGGCAAGGAGGACTCCTCCTTCCCTCCCCCTCCTCCACACCGCGCGAGTTGACTTCCATCGCATACATTTCACAATATTACGGTTTCACTTCGTTAGATTATAATCTACCGAAAAATAATGCGTCATATTGTAAGCAGTATGTTTGTTTGACAATCTTTCGAGACTTTACAATCTCTCTAGTTATATTACAATCTAACGGTTTTAACAATGTTACGCTGACATAATCATATTATGTAAGTACCTACCTATAAATGAAATCTGGCATGAATAAATGTTCTTCAGTAGTAGATTTCGAAAACCATTTGTGCCACCGGGCTTAAAATAATGGCAATACGACAATATCATTATAACACAATTCTACTCGTATTACGAGACCATTGACCGATCAAAGATCGACCATTATGAATTTAGCAAATTTCGATTTTTTAGCAAAATGACAATGGGATGAGAATGGGATCGTTGTTAGAATGACGAATTTATAAAAATAGCAGACTTTTGCCCCAGGTTCGTGGAGGTTCCGGGGTTGCGGGATTGTTCGAAAGAGATACCGTGGCCCCGGAACGTAAAGGGCGAGGAAGGAACATGGATGGGTTTAGTCAGTAAAAGTCTGACACTCCCTCCCGCTCCGCCCAGAGTGGGAGAAGTCATTTGATGATTTCCCATCCGAAAAAAAAAGGTTCGTCGAGGTTCAGCAGTGCTTGCTGAGGTCGGTACAAGGATGAGTGACAATCAATACATACTGAGTTCCCTCCGTGTCTCAAAAATCACGTTAAGGCGATTACACGAGCTAAACGCGAGTTTTATAATTACTAAAAGTATATGATTCACTGCTATAAACAAGACCAGAAAAATATATGATATTCTTCAGGATATATGCTAGCATGATACTGTTTTGAAAACATAATACAATTAATTTGGCTCGATAAAAAGAAATCACGAACTTACCTCTAAAAATATCTTTCAAACAATAAAAAACATACTAATATGCATGCGATCATTCTGATTTTTGGCAAATAATTCTACAAGCAATATATTAGCATGATACTGTTTTAGTTTTATAATCCAATCAACAGTTTTTTTGTAAATCGATCGAAACCACTCATTTCGCGCTATTTGGCCCGCAGTGGTTGTCGTAACAACCACTTTGTAGTGCAAGCTGTTTAGAACTTTATTCTAACAGCATTTCAAACGAAGTTTGAACCACCATAAATAGAGTTGCTAATTTAGCTCGTCTAAGCGCCTTCAGCAGTTTGTCCGGCTATCATTTGATGATCTTTGACAGTCGTAACAGATATTTAGAAGCTTGAAAGTCTGATAGACAGTCTAAAAAGGGGAATAGTATTGCCAAGTAATGGCTGTGGAGGTAAGATAGGTAGACTCCTACCGATTTATAAAAAAAAGGGGCCAAGTGCGAGTCGGACTCGCACATGAAGGGTTCCGTAATCGAAAACAGCAATTTACCTTTCATTCAATCTGTTGAATGAAAGGTAAATTGCTGTTTTCGATTTATGACGTGTTGAAAAACTCTCTATCTCTATCTCTCTCTCTCGTATTAAAAAAAAAGATCTCGTTCAAACCAATTTTCGGTAGGAGTTTATATGGTAATGTACATCATATTTTTTTTTAGTTTTATCATTCTCGTATTTTAGAAGTTAGAGGGGGGACACACACATTTTTCCACTTTGGAAGGGTCTCTCGCTCAAACTATTCAGTTTAGTAAAAATGATGCTAGAAACCTCAATATCATTTTTGACCTATCCATTGATACCCCACACGTATGGGTTTGATGAAAAAAAAAAAAATTGAGTTTCAGTTCTAAGTAGCGGGACCCCCAAAATTTATTGTTTTTTTTTTCTATTTTTGTGTGAAAATATGAATGCGGTTCATAGAATACATCTACTTACCAAGTTTCAACAGCATAGTTCTTATAGTTTCGGAAAAAAGTGGCTGTGACATACGGACGGACAGAGGGACAGACAGACAGACATGACGAATCTATAAGGGTTCCGTTTTTGCCTTTTGGCTACGGAACCCTAAAAAACACGTGGAACAGTCTTTAGGGACTTTCGATAGAATCGAAAACTAATTAATCTACCCCGTGTTCCTGAGGTTATACTTTAACTTCGGCATGTGATTCAGATATTTTTTTACCATTCTTTTTTAAGTACTTTTTTTTTACTTTTTGTTTTATTTTTTACCATTTTTTTCACTTTTAGTGGCAATAAGTAAAACATATCGTGTTCATCTTAGATTACAAACTCATTTTATCACAACACAACACAAAATGCCTCTAACTTCAAAAAAAAAAAACAAAAATCAGTTTCAGTCTTCTAAATTCAGTTCGATAGTTTTGGTTGCACAAAGTGGCAACATCTCACAAATAAAGACTCTTTCTCACAGCACAACATAATTAAATTGGTTAAACTTAAATTACCAATAACTTAGAAACTATGCCATTTAAACTACTACTTCCTTTGTACGATATGTTTAATAAGAGCTATAGAAGTATTATTCAAAATTAATGTATATCCTCAGGAACACGGTATATCTGCTACGGGTTGTGTCTGTAGCGTATCGGCTACGAGTGCTACGAAGCGTTAGGCGAGTTCTATGAATTTTGTTCACCCAAAACGTGCTCAAAGAGAAAAAAGAAAAAAAAAAAATGTTCCATCAAAATGTCCCTCGTTTACCTAGCTACCTACCCTGTATATTGAATTCCAATTTCAAACACTGTGAAATTTTAGCTAATTTAATGCATGCAGTATTAGTAGTTTTAATATTCTACGTAATTAGCTCGGTGTTGCAAGCTTTGAAATATTTTGTCAGGCTAAAATTGTTTATGACATTATTGCATATTTGATAACAACCCATTTGATAACTAGGTAAAGGCTTGTTTGGAATTTGATTAGATACTGTCATTAATAAATTAATTTTCACTACTACCAGATAAATTCCAACTAATAATCTGTTAGATAATTTTATAAGAGATCTTTAATAAAAATTTGATTGTTGCTTATTTATTTACGTACACACAACATTTGACGACCCGAATGGCGTAGTGGTAGTGAGGCTGCCTTACGTTCTTAGGGTCCAGGGTTCGAATCCCGGTAGGAGCAAATGTTTGTGTGATGGGCATGGACATTTGTTTCCGAGTCATGGATGTTTAAATGTATAATAAGTATGTATTTACAAACAAAAAAGAGTGTATATATTTATCAACTATCTGGTGTTCACGACACAAGCCATGCTTAGTGTGGCACTAGATGGCGCTGTGTGTTAATGTCCAGCGATATTTATTAAATATTTATTATTATTTTAAGTAGGTATTAAATACTTAACAGGAGAATATTTAAACATAGAAGAGCACAAAAGGTACTGCTTATATCTAAAGACTGTACAACGGGCTCTTATATTTATGAAACCTCTTGATTAAACTATAAAGAAGAATTAAAAAATCTAGCGACGACGCCAAAGAAAACATTAAAAAAAGAATATTCTTCCCACAGCTAATTAATTCAACAAACTTCAAAGCAAAATTAATCCAATATCTATAAGAATTTAATTAGAAAACAGCGGAGACTCTAGTTAATTGCAGTTTTATAACACAAGTGTTGCAAAAGTCGTTTCGAACTTGTTTCTCTGGAAGCGTCGGCTGAAACTAAGCGGGAAACTTAAACTGGATCATTTAACCCCTTCCATTCTGGAAACTATTCTAATTCCGTGACCGTAGTCGAGATTAGATTATCGATGTTATTATTGTCGGCTGAAATAACCGTAAATTGCGGTTTTTGGTTGGGAAAGGGGGAAAGTAAAGTAAGTTTTTGTAATGTGGATCTTAGAGTCTTTGGTTTCCTGCCGGGGTTGCGCCTGCCGGGGTTGCGGGACTGTTCGAAAGAGATACCGCAGCTCCGGAACGTAAAGGGCGAGGAAGGAACATGGATGGGTTTTAGTCAGTAAGAGTCTGACACTCCCTCCCGCTCCGCCCAGAGTGGGAGAAGTCATTTGATGATTTCCCATCCTAAAAAAAAAAGAGTCTTTGGTTTAAACTGGAGTGTTTCAAAACGACATTCATTCATGTAGACATCTTTTTGACGATTATAATAGGTACCTACAATTCTACTGTAACAATTCACAAAATGTTGAAAAAAGTCTCTCTCTCGTCATTATGATCCACAGAGAGGAGAGGAGCAGAGGAGTCCATTGCTAAATAATAACAGCCGCTCGTGTCGATCGTTAGGTTAAGCCATGCATGCCTAGGTTGGTCTGTGGATGGGTGACCACCCATTACATACCGGGTTTCCTCCGTGACTTCGGAAAGCACGTTAAGCCGTTGGTCCCGGTTGCCATTTGCAGACCTTTGATAGTAGTTACAGGTAGTAGTGGCCCAAAAAGTCTGACAACCAGTCTTACCAAAATGTATCGTATTAGGTACCCGCTAGTAACTGGGTTGTGGAGGTCAGATAGGCCGTCGCTCCATGTTAAATATATGTATTCAGCTACCTACATTCAGTTAGATTAAAAGCCGACCCCTAAATAGTTGCGAAAAGGCCAGGTAGATGATGATCGTCATCGACAGCCTGAATTACCCCATGCTGGGTATAAAATATTTCACATCAAATAAAAAAAAAACTTAAAAAGTTTTTCTAAGAAAACAAATAGCTACCTTAACCAAGTATCACAAACAACAATCACGGCCTTTTCCACAACTTCTTACATCGATTTATTCAAATACCTGTGAACACTGAATTCCACAAAACAAAATCCTTACATCTATTTCCCTCCATTTTTCAACTATCAGCTCATTTGTCGCACAAGAGAGGAAAAACAACACGTTTACATTACGACACCGCCTTGTTTTCGAGATTCCAGTCTACAAAGGACAAGACTTTTATTCAATTTGTTTCATCTTTGATACAAGTGTGACAAAGGTGGCTTGGTCTTATTTTATTCCTTTTTTCTAGGTAATGGTGGAAAGCTTTGTCGTTTTTACAATAGACTGGTAATAATAGGTTAGCAGGATATTCAGCCTGTATTTTTTTTGTGGTAGACGTTTGAATTTGGAATATTGAGTTTTGTTCGAAAATTGTGGTTGTTTTATTTTTCTTTTTTGTGTTTAGGCTTTTATAAAGGTTTGTTTGTAAAGACCAAACTTCTTTGTGACAAAAAATACTCTGTTATTTGTGTCTAACTACTTAATTTTGTTTTAAAGGCTTCAAGAAAAAGCTGCGCTGTTATAAATCGTTCGTATAATTCGTTAAAAATTAACAAAGATCGGAATACGCTGAAAAACTGAAAGAATAAACAGTATATTCCTCAAAGTAAAGCCACTATAACACCAACCTCATTATTCAATCCTCCCTTGCACAACGAGCAACAAAATCCTCTTGCTATTCATTACATTGTAATTAAATGAAGATGGTTGCCGCGATATTTAATATTGGCTTCGGAGCCTTCAGCCACCATCAGTCAATGTCGTTCAGTCCAACAATATTAGGTATAGCAGGAGATTGATGCGGCCTGCCGCGCTTTGTCTGTCTCATTGTTACTAGCTTCGGACGCTGATATTAAAAAAATCACAATTGCTTATGGTCTCAACCTGACAAAGAAAATTGTACTCTATCTTGAAGCGCCAGGGTTTGTATTTGCATGGAGGGGTTGGCCAATCGATTCTCCTCTTGTACCAACGACCTGTGTAGAGTGCTTAAAGTTTTTTTCTTCTTTTATGGCATCGCTGAAGAGGATATCTATATTGACAGTAATGTTTTCTTTGCCCTTTGATGTTTTTGTATATTTTTTGAAGGTGGAATGTTTAATTTTCTATTGAGAGTCGCCTTTTCGCTGAATTTCTTTGAGTCTAGCTTTCATTTCGCTTGTTTGGTTAAGTTAAATAATTTGTTTGCTTTATGAAATTAATAATATGATAAAATATTTATCTTTTTTATTTATTTAATCATTTACATACCAATGAATACCAACGATGATGTTTAGATTAATTGCATCAACATTTAAACCAGTGGAATAAGTAAAGTAATGCTAATCAAAATTTCGGTGCATTTTTAGGGCTTAATTTGCATACTTTCATTACGGAATTAATTAAATAATTTACTTACCATAAAATGTTTACTTTCAGTCGTAAACGAAAATGCCGTATTTTAAGGTTAATTTTGAACGCAGTTATTAAATCTACCTTCATTGTTTGTTTCATTAATTTTATTTGTATTCAGAAATCAAAATGGTAATACATAATTAAAATTCCATGCTGTTTTCAATTTGACAAAAGGAGTCAAAACAATAGGTGGGCAAATCTAGACAATACAAATAATCTAGTTTGAATTGAACTTGTTGAAATAATAAAGGGCTGTCGAGAATTTTCATTTTCTGCTGTCAATGTTGAAAATCTCGTGATTGGTATATTGAAGTGTAAAGACCTGAATTTTGTAAAGGTATCTTGCTTACTTGGACGAGAGCTTTGAGCTCCACGAAATTTAATGAAAAAGTTTTGCTCTCTTTCTTGCTAATCAAGCCTAAGAAGACTGCGAGAAGTTTATGTAGTTGCAGTTCAAACATTTTTGCCCGCGCAAAATAGTCAAAATCAACATTTCGTGTTGTTTTCTCTACTCTGACTTACTGTAACGACTGTCATAGATCAAAAAATGACAGCCAGGACCAACGGCTTAACGTGCTTTCCGAGGTACGGGGGAAACTTTGTATAGAGGGTGGAATTTTTCAATGCCACCTGGAGGGAAAGTAGTCTAAATACTGGAGATAGCAAATTTTACTTAAAGGAAACATTCCTTTATTTTTGAAAAGAAACAAATCAGCATTCACAGGTATCGAAAATTCACTAGTCACACTCAGGAATCGAACCGACTAAAATTCGGAAAAATAAAATCCTGTACTTTTTTGACATCAATCGATATGGCCAATCCTATGGATCAAATGTCTCTAACAAACATGACAAATTAAATGAAAGGAAAACCAAAAATACACCCTGTATAATGGGTGGTAACCCATCCACGGATCAACCTAGGCAAGCACGGCTCAACCTAAAGATCGACCCCAGCGGCTTTTATAGTTAAGATTGAGCTATTTGTTATGTTATATATATGTCACCGTAAAATTGTTAAACACGTTATATTACAATATAACGTTATATTACAATATAACGTGTTTCTCTCTAGTCATATTGTAAACTCTCGAAATATTGTCAACTGAAGGAAGTATCTCTGCCCCCATAATCGGGACTTGGGACACCCCCCGTTAGGTTAGTTAGGTTCTTTTAAACTCTGCACTCGGGAATAGGGGCCCCCCGAAGCGGGGCTCCGTCGACTACGCTTTTTAGGGGAATATGAAGTGTTTTCAGGTTAGGTTATATTAATCGCTATTTCTCAGGAATGGTACATTATCTTTTCATGAGAGTGGTACCACTGGGCAAGGGGGACCCCTCCTTCCCTCCGCACCGCGTTAGTTGACTACCATCGCATGCATTTCACGAAAAATAATGCGTTTTGTTGTAAGCAGTATGTTCGTTTGACAATATTTCGAGAGTTTACAATATCACTGGAGAGATTGCAATATAACGTGTTTGACAATTTTATGGTGACAAATATAACATAATTATTGAAAGTTTCAGTAAAACCCTGAAATATATAATATGTATAGTCAAACTGGCTAAGTAATTAATAAGTAATTAGACTATCAAAGCCGTACGTTGAGAAAATTTTCATAGCACGATTGGCTGCTTTATAATGTAGGTACTTTGTAATTTAATATACAGTAACGTAACTACCAATACACAATTTTGCTTCCAAGTAAGATACAAACAAAACGGCTAGACACAAACTAGTCAATACTAACTGAATTAGCAACACTAATACAAAATGTATCAAACTCTCCGTAGTTTGGCTTCATTAATATTGGTAGACTAATAATAATTCTGAACGATATTATGGCAGACGTGTCGGCTATCATAATTCGTCATACGACGCTATGCTAGGAGTAGATAGTTACCAAGGCCGAACTTGCCTAAACAAGAATGCCTCATTATTACTGAGCAAGAATGAAACTAACTGGGGACTAGTCTCTTTTAAGTTAATGTTTCTTTGCGTCGGCATAAACTTACCAGAATAGGCCATACCATAATCAGACTCTGGCCACATTCTATCAAAATCAAATCAAAAGACCAGTGGTCAGAATTGCTGAGCTGTAGTTCACTTTTTGAATGTTTGGTTCTAGTGTCAGCAAAGTGGGGCTGCTGCTGATGTTATTTACAGTTACATCAATAAAAGGTCTAACATGAATATTCCACTAGCACACCAGTCGTCAGCCCAATAAGGTCTTAAGTCTAAAGTTCCAAGTTTGCAGTTCAAGGAATAGAGAGCTCTCGCATCTACACAGACTTTCTTCAACAAGCACAGTTTCACCATGAAGAACGTTTTATTTGCTTGGGCGATCAATTGATGCTGTAGTGCGACCTAATGCGGTGAAGTTTGGTCTCTGTTGAATATTCTACTCGTTGTACCTACCATATCATGTTTTCATGACGTGTAAACAAAATGGCTGCTGTAATTAGTTTTTGTAAGCTAGAGAGAGGTTTTTAGTAGTGGTACTGTTGTCGGGCGGCCTTATAAAAACTGGCTAGACTTTTTATTTCGTATTCTTATTATTTGAATGTAATATCCTATAAATAAAATGAGCCACGATTCCAAGGTATTCTTTTTATATAAGGCTATGGTGCTTCTGGTAACGAATTATCAGAACAAACCGCGGTGGACACATACGGTACAAAAAGATAGGTCGACCATTGGCCGCAGAAGCAGAAGCAGTATTTATTTATTGTTACCAGTATTACTTTCTAACACAATGAAATACCTATTACCTACATTTTCTTCATAAGTACGAACTCATTTCATTAATTTACCCTTTATCTATTTATTGTATTACCATTTATTTATATATTATGTTTGAAACTGTTTTCTGTGTCACTAACCCCTCAAGGTTCATTGGAAGACCAGCGTCAGACAGCATCAACTGTCTGGCATGAATGCTGAAATGTTTATTTTGTCCTTTTTGTAACTTTTTTTAAATATTATTGTGTGTGTGTGCTTAATGTACTGACGTCAAATAAAAATTTTCTCTTTCTTTCTTCTTTCTTTCTTATACTTGAATATTCTGACTATTATGTCCAAATACTTGTAATTATTCATCATGTGCATAGCCTTTCTCAACTATGATGGGGTCGGCTTCCAGTCTAACCGAATGCAGCTGAATACCAGTATTTTACATGGAGTGACTGCCTATCTGACCTCCACAACCCAGTTAGTACTGGATAATGTGATACTCCTTGGTAAGACTGGTTGTTACGACGTTTTAGGCCACTGACTACCTGTAACGACTGTCAAAAATCCACAAATGACAGCCGGGGCTAACTGCTTATCGTGCTTTCCGTTGCACGGAGGAATCTTGGTATGTAATGGGTGGTCACCCATCTACAGACCAACCTAGGCAAAAGATTCCACGGCTTAACTTAAAGGTGGACCCAAGCGGCTGTTATTACTAAGCCTAATAATAATTAATAGTGATTTTTAATATCACAAGGTACCTAAAAGCCGAGCCAAATATTAGGTTTGCCGACATAGTTAACAATATTGAACAACAATCTAGATAGCAAGCAAGCTTTGATAACATAATATTGCCATAAATTCTCTCCCTAACCAGAACAAGTTAACTCGAAACTTCTAAATATTACTAGAACAGGTATACCGAAACTTCTAACCAAAATAGAGTCGGAAAGCAACATCGCAAGTAGTTCCCGTCACAGTTGATGCATGAGGGAGGAGACGATCCCGGGACAAGGCCGGGACGACGTGCCCCGGGAACAAATGCGTTACAGCTTCAGTAACAAGGAAAACATTGGGAGACTGATGTGATGTTGCCAGATTGAACGGGACTTTTTTTTATGTAGTAATAACGTGAATGTCGTGACGACTCTTTTAATCCTCACATGCATGAGATTGTGAGTTCAAGTCAGAGGAAGTACCGAAGTGACTTTTTCAATCCATATGTACTTTCTAAGTATAACTTGGACATCACAAACATCGTGAGGAAACGTGGACTTATAATGAATACAAGTTTGATATAGCCAAAGCGTGATGATAAATGCTCGTACCTTCTTTATTGAGAAGAGGCCTTTGCCCAGCAGTGGGACAGTAATAGGCTGGTATTATTATTATAATAACATGCCGTTCACGAACTCCTTCCCAGGCACCACCACTCGAGAGTAAATACATCGATTTTAAACTCGTTTCAAATATAATATTATATTTTCATGATATTAAAAATTTATTAATATCTATTTGTCCTTAACTTTGCCGCATATTTTTACGCCATAGCAACTGGACAGATTCTCAGCTGGTCAGTGCGTTTTGTAGATGTTCATTTCTTCGAAGTTTTGGTTCCAAGACATGATAAACGTATCCACTACTGATAAACCGAGCCCTATGTGGGAGAGAGACAACCGTAATCCACTGCGGGCCTACAGCGGGTTGGTAGATATCATTATCTTGTCACATGTATTTGGGATATAACCAGAATTTTCCTCACGATGTTTTCCTTCACCGTTTTGAGAGCTGTGTAGTGTTGCTCTTTAAAGTTCCTATTACAAGTGATATCTAGCAAAGGTTTATCAATTTTCCAAACAGTTTTTAATCCAAAACTGAACAATAAACGAGAATACGTTAAGCTATTTTCATAATACAGGATCATTAAACACATCCACTTAGAGCTGTCACACACAAATTAAACTGAATTGCAACATTTGTGTTCAACTTTACCTCAGGGCGCACCGCAACGAGCTCGCGCTCGCAACGAAATACATTCTAAGTGACGTTGTACACACAGTGAAACTGATTGGTTTTCAGGCTTAAGAGCTATCTCGATCTTTCTCAGATGATCCTTCATTTCATTGGCCAGATCCATGATGGATCTGGTGAGATTTGTTTTTCTTTTTGGATTCTGATTTCAAGATATGGATCTACTGAGATTTTTTTTTTCTCAAAGGACCCATTAAACCATAGTGGATCTATCTCTGGTCATTTCATTGGCCTTACCTTTTCCCCCTTAGAGTCTTACCGGATTCAGCTGAATACCAGAATTTTACATGGAGCGACTGTCTATCTGACTGCCACAACTGGGTGTTAAGATTTATTATTATGAGCCTGATGTGTCCCACTGCAGGTTAAAGGCCTTCTTTCCCTCTTTCCATTTATGTCTGTCTTTGGCTATTTGGGTCTCACGATAATAGAAAATGACAAAATATAACATACATTCCACACATATTAGCTACCTATATGCCTACAGTTAATAGTGCACCCACATTTGGCCAGGCTAAGTGCCATGACATAAAGAAATACGAGCTTAATACATCAAACAGTCACTAATCCAGAGAGAGGTTGCTATTGAAGCATTCTTGATGGAAAAAATCAATTATTATTTTCTCTTCCAGAAAATTGAACTATGAAACTAAAGTCAATCTTGTGGATCATCTTATTAACATTTGAAAGACCAAATTACAAAATATATTATGGTATCCTAAAATCTTTCACCAATTCCAAGTGTTTATTTGAGATGAGTCAAAGTAGTGCTGCAACAATCTCCCCAGCAACTCGCCTCTCAACAAAGTTAGAAGAAAAATGTAAAAAACGTGCATACCTATTACCTACTTATTGTTTTTGCCGTTAGTACATTACCTATGTAGGAAAAGCACAGTTTTCTCTAGGGAACAAGCGGAGATTCGAGTCACATTTACGAGAACTGGGTAGAGCAGCGTAATAACATGTAGGTCGTAATGCAATTTGGTATATGGCAGCTACAAAAGTCATAGATTTATAGTTTTAAAAGTTGTAACTGTTGTGGCCAGGACGCTGATTTAAAATATTGTCGAAAAATAAACTTTTGGCGTGTGGTCTCCGGAAGTAATGTCGCCATCTTGTTTTTTGCTGTAACATTTTGTTGTCTATCTGTACATTTGTCAACACCTTTTTTTTCAGGAACGTGTGGTGGTATAAAGCTGAAATTAATATCGAATACTCAAAATAATTTGCTGTGAAGAACTTATTATTAAAAAAATATATATATTTGTCGATTAGTTGTGAAAAAATCAAACTTTGAAGTCGAGGCGATCAAAATATTTATGACCTTATTTATGTCGCATATTTTGCGATTTGTCAAGGGAATCAGAACTTAAAGGGTCCAAAACTTTTAGGACCTAGCATCATGAAATTTGGCAAGAACCAATGTCTTACAACACAAATGAATATATCTGGATACTCGTCGTCTCATCAGACATCTCCTTTCGTGCCATGTCACCCTTCACACAGTCCATCCATCGTTTCTTTGGTCTTCCTCTACTCAAATACTCATCCACATTCATACTCAAAACTCTCCTCACATCATTTTCCTCATTCCTCCGCATCACATGCCCATACCACGACAACCGATTACCACACAACTTTTCAGTCTCCGGCGCCACTTTCAGACTTCCTCTAATGTACTCATTTATTATTTTATCCATTCGCGTAACACCACACATCCCCTTTAGTATTCTCATTTCATTCACATGCGCGCTTGTTACCACAAGACCAAGGTAAATGAAAAATGATGTCTTAAATACTATACAGGTCGCACACAACAATATCTTAATTTAAAACTCTGTTATAATTTTAGTACTGTTTGACTACACGAACAAGAAATAACTTGTGAGGTGGAAGCAAGGAACACGTAACTTGTAAACGTTTTGTACACGTGCTCAAAACTTGTTTTAACATACATTAACTCCCGCTTATAAACTTGGATTAACCAAGTTACAAAATAATATCGCTGAATCTGAGCTTGCTGTGAACTACGATAAATATTTAAAGATTATCATAGAAACATCTTTTGGCCTCGTTCAGGACCTTTCATTATTTTTATTTTTTATCTATGTTTAGTTTTCAATAGTCGTAAATGTTAATTTTTTTGTGTTTTGTCCTGTACGGGCTAATAAATGCTTTTTCTTTCTTTCTTTTTTTCTTTCTTAGATATGTGTTATAGCTCAATGAAGAGGATACTTTAGAGTTGCCCGCAAAGATCAAATCTAACGTTTTTTTGCAATTCGTAGGTCTGTCAGTGTTAAGTTGCAAAGTAATAAATGATTTGATTTGGTTGGTTGTAAAAAAAACGTTCGAAGCAGTCTTTGGGGACGGCCGATAGAAGTAAAACTCGTCGTAGCGATCTGCTACGGCGTAGCTACGAGGAGTGCTTTGAGGAGTGCTACGAGGTGTGCTACGAGGTGTGCTACGTGGAGTGCTATGAGGAGTGCTACGAAAAGCGTAGGTGGCGGTCACGAGTTCCATGTTTTTTGTTCATTCAAAAAGTGGTCAACGCGCCTAAAGAAGTTTTCACTTCAAATTATGTTTTGTGGCCATAAAAATATGGCTTTATAGAGTTATACTAATTAAAATAATCAGTAAAATTCTCTAAGTTCATTTAATTTGAAGATGTACCCGGAGAGATGGGCAAAGATCGTCAAATACTCGTCGACTTCGATTGTTAAACACATACAAGGAATAACAGCGCCGTCAAAGTCGTCCTCGGCGAAGGTGGCGTGGCGATCTGATCAAGTTTGCGGGGCTCACATGACCGAAGATCGTACAAGATAGAGAAGTATGAAAGGAGAAAGGAGAGACCTAGAGAAAAAAACTCTATAGGGACTGCCGATTGGTGATCACTAAGTAATCTATATCTACTAGGGCTTGTGCCCCGCGCACGCCTGTGTAGTGCAACGCCGTAGTGGATCGGCTACGAGTGCTACGAAGCGTTAGGTGCCGGTCACGCGAGTTTCATGATTTTTGTTCACCCTATAAGTGCTCATCGTGGCTAAAGAAGTTTTTACTTCAACAAATATATTATAACACAAGTTAATAAGGCCTGCTTAAGTTGGTTGCTAGTTCCTAAAATAGTCCGCTTAGAATTTTGAATTTTAGCATACTTTTTTTTTTTATTTTTTTTATTTATTTAATCAATAATACAATAGTTTCACTTAATACAACATCTGCCAAACTGCATAGCAATTTGGCGGCAGTAGGTTCTCGTGGAATCTTAATACATATCTAAAATAAATTATAAATCTAAGTTAAAACTAGGTTATTGTAAAACTAAGACTAAGACAATGGGTCAATCAAAGCCACTTTACTCAGCGCCATCAGTCAACCAATGTCATGAGACCACTTATTTTCGCCTCTTCTGGTGTGCGTTGATAAAATGCATGAATGTGTCAAATCCTTCTTTTATTCTTCATTCAATTGAATTGAATTATTTGTTCGCTTTTCTGTACAGCTAAAGTAACAAAGCATCCTTTCTATTTTTATAGTATTATGGTTGAAAAGGCACGTAGGGTTAAGCAGAAGTGTACGTAATAGTACACCCACATTTCGCCAACTCCGTGGTAGCTACTGAGAAATTCCTGATGGAAAAACCCAATAACACTTTGCCTGACCCGGGAATAGAACGCAGGACCTCATGCTTAGCAGTCACGCTTGCGACCACTAGGCCAACGAGGCTGTCATTAATTTTATATTTATCACTATCACTATCATCACTATCACTATCATCAGTATCACTATCATCACGATCACTATCATCACTATCACTATCACCACTATCACTATCATCACTATCATCACTATCACTATCATCACTATCACTATCATCACTATCATCACTATCACTATCATGAATATCACTATCATCACTATCATTATCATCACTATGATTACATATTATAAAAGAAAGTCTCCCGCCGCGTCTGTCTGTCCTTAAGTATGCTTAGATCTTAAAAACTATGCAACGGATTTTGATGCGGGTTTTTTTAAGTAGATAGAGTGATTCAAGAGGAAGGTTTTAGTATATAATTTTAGCCGGGCGAAGCCGCAGGCATCGGCTAGTCCACTATAAATCGTACTTAAAAAACCAAAAACGATAGGGGAAAATCCAACAAAAATCTAATTGGTCCGTCAGAAAGATTTTCAAAAAACACTTCGTACTAGTTTTTACCCACAAGTGACGTCACAGGCCCCCACTCATGATCTTTGATGCGTTTTATCTCCGTAATTTTTTATTGATATGATAAAACAAAAAATACGTATCCAATATTTTTTGATCATCTAACTGACGGACTAAATAGAATAAAAGATTTTCTAGTCAGGAGCATTCCCTATTGTTTACGAACTCTAATTTAGTTTAGTACCTGCTTTATAAATAAACATGTCTCTAATACATAATCGAATCAACTCATACATAAAGGTTGGCGCAGACAAACCGTGTAACTAAAGCGGCGGCCTCACTGGCTATTTAAATGTAAATAAAACTTATTCTTATGTACATACAGGGTGTAAACCACCTCATCACAAAGCCGTTAACCAAGCATTCTATCCATCAAACTAAGTAACTTTACGCAAAAATTATTGCTGGGAAACAACTTTTTTTTTTGAGGTTATAAATCATGTTTTGTGGTAGAACTCAATGTAACGCACTTTAAACATTGTGCTGATGGATGGATTGAATAGTACGGGGGTCGTGGAGGTGTTAAAAGTCAAAATCTTACAAAAAAACTTGTGTTTAAAAAAAAAAACTAGTCAAAAAGTTGCAACTTTGACCCCCCATATCTCCGTAATTAGAAGGTTCCCAGGTATGGTATAGAACAAAAAAATGATCGCAATGATGGGGAGAACAAGTGCCTTTCGGCTTCGTGAAGAGGTGTTTTACACCCTTTATATGAGTATTGGAGGCACACTGGGAGACACTTCAAAGTAGGTTACTATGTGTAAAGTACATTTAACTACACTTAAAGTCATCACCATCTGCATAGCCTTTTTCTCAACTATGTTGGGGTCGGCTATTTTACATCGAGCGACTGCCTGTCTGACCTCCACAACCCAGTTAATATTGGGAAATACGATACCAGTTGGTAAGACTGGTTCTCAGACTTTTCGAACCACTGACTACCTGTAACGACTGTCAAAGATGGACAAATGACAGCTGACACACTACAATTAAAGTACTTGCGGGATAATATCCGTGATTTTGCTTTGTTTCTATGAGCTGAGTGTGAAAAACCGTGAAAAGTACATTCAACTAGCTTATGTCCGCGGCTTTACCCGCGTCGAGTGAAAAACACACACACACACACATAAAAACCTTTTGCATGTATAATATTAATGTGATTCCTTTTATCTAGGTATAGTGTTGTCGGGAAACCGTCGAGTTCAACTAGCTTAGTTGTTGAAGTTTAATTTAATAAAAACAAATAATAAAGCTTGTTAGCTGTTTAGATATTGCCTCAAAATTAATCACGGATCTCCCGAAAGTTTTCCCTGTTTTATTGAGGGGATTAGTTCTACAAATTTTAAATTTCTGTCGGGGTAAGGATTCAACCTAATTTTCAGACTTACAAATTAGATTGAAAAAGTCATCATTATCATCATCATTTCAGCCGCAAGACGTCCACTGCTGGACATAGGTCTCAACCAAGTGCCGCCACATTGACCGGTTGGTCCCGTGCGACTCGCATCCAGCGGATTCCCGCAACCATCACCAGGTCATCGTTTCACCTAGTGGGAGGCCTTCCAACGTAACGGCTCCCAGTTCGGGGTCGCCACTCCAGAACTTTTCAGCTCCATCGGCCATCCGTTCTGCGAGCAATGTGCCCTGCCCACTGCCACTTATGTTCGCCAATTCTTCGGGCTACGTCGTTGGCCTTGATTTTGGTTCTTGGATTGAAAAAGTAATATTATCTATACTTAATATTATAAAGCAGAACAGTTTGTTTGTTTGTTTGGTTGAACGCGCTAATCTCAGGAACTACTGGCTCGAATTGAAAAAATCTTGTTGTGTTGGATAGTCCATTTATCGAGGAAGGCTTTTTAGGCTATCACGCTAGGATTATTAGGAGCGGAGCAGGAATGAAAAATGTTGCAAAAGCGGAAACTTTTTTCCTTTCGTTTTTCTCTCTTATGTGACGCAGACGAAGTTGCGTGGGTCAGCTAGTAATTAATATTATACTATTTATTTCAGCGGAGAATGGTAAAAAAATCAAGTATCTTGACTTAGCACATGAGTTTGTCGACATGTGGGATGTGGGGCCATGACCAACGGTTAATGGAATAATACCAAAGTATCTTGATAGACACCTTGGCTCTCATTGCACGACTGGATCAAGGGCTTGATTCAGAAAGCAGTACTCTTGGACACGACGCACGTAGTGTGGAGGTTCCACTCTCTGAACCCCTGACTACCAGCGGCCTGGACCTTGTTCCTGATGATGATGATGATCTCTTTTTAGGGTTCCGTACCCAAAGGGTAAAGGTACTAGGACTCCACTGTCCGTCGCCGCGTCGGTCTGTCCGTCACCAGGCTCTCATGAACCGTGATAGCTCGACAGTTTAAATTTTCACAGATGATGTATTTCTTTTGGCGCTTTGATAGTACAGAACCCTTCATGCACGAGTACACGTACACACGCTGCCTTGCACTTGGCTTGGCACTTGGCCTTTGTATTTACATTTCTTATTTAAACTTACATATAAAAAAGCAAATTATTTCGGCATTATTTCTCTAAAATCGAATCTTATTTAAACTTACATATAAAAAAGCAAATTATTTCGGCATTATTTCTCTAAAATCGAATCAACACTCCCTACTCAAATACACCACCGCCATAATCTAAAAAGCTTTTCCATTCGATTGAACTCGTTCTGACGTCACACATAGGAGACAGGGACTTTGCGTCCGAGTCTAACGTCCAGTTCCCACACTCCTATTTCCACATAGTATCTCGAGACGACAGGTCCTACACAACGAAGATACTCACAGAAGCTCGGATCGACACAACCAGTACCTAAAACTTTTGTAGATGCATGGCTTTTTTTGATTTTTCCAATCCAATTTTAAGTTGAACGTTGTGTAATATCAGGTACTAATATTATAAATGCGAAAGTTTGTGAGTATGGATGGATGTATGGATGTTTGTTATTCTTTTACTCAAAAACTACTGATCGGGTTTGGATCAAATTTAGCACACAGATAGTTAATAACCTGGATTAACACATAGGATACTTTTTTATCCCGGTAATAAGATCCCATGGGTCAATTTCAAACTTCACGCAGGCGAAGCCGCTGGCAGAAGCTAGTTAATTTATATGGGTGATATACCTAATTACTTTCTTCATAACAATCTGGTTGTGACATACATGGTGTAAACAAACTGCGGTCGAACAAGCTATTTGGTTAACAGTTTAACCCACAAATTACATTGTAAAGTGTAAACCAAATAGCTTGTTCGACCCTTACATGTCAGTGTTTATGTTGCTTGTTCTTGTTCTACAACAACTTTTTCAACGATTGACGTTGCGTAAGCTTTTCAACTATACATTTTCGGCTTCGTCATCACAATTCTCGCTGATATGACGTTACCGTTGGTGCTGTGGCTGAGCGATTGGCTGCTGCGTTGTGTCACAGCTTCGATCACCGCACGGAACAAATATTCGTATGATCTACAGGGTCCAGCGAACATTGCCCCGACATACGAACAGTAAGCCGTGAGTTTGAACTCACGAACCATTACTTTGTGTAATTATTTTCATTACCACTGCTCTCAAAACGGTGAAGGAGAGAGAAAACCGGCACATCCTAGAACCAAAAAAAATCGAAGACATGTGACATCTACCAATCCGCACTGGGCCCGCGTGGTGGATTATAGCTCATTCCCTTTCGTTGAGAGGAGGCCGTTATCCCAGCAGTGGGAACATTATAGGCTGATGATGATGACAGGCAGTTATGACCTACTGTTTGTGTATGTGAGTTTAAATATTTGTAAACGCACCCAAGATACTGGAGAAATACCTAGTGAGACCCAGTTTGTTTTCCAGATCTGGTAGGTACAACTTTTGGACTTCTGTATCTATATATTCTGTGGCCCATAAGTCCGTGGGGACCGATTTCCCTAATGTTGTTCACCGAACTTACATAACATTTGAATATCTCATCATATTTCGATTTTTTATTTTGTCTATTTCCGTTTGAATGGCTTCGATGGTTTTGGCGTTGTTATGCGGAATTGGATCCTTTTGGTGTCTGGTGTTTGCATAATGTGGAATGTCTAGTTATTTCCTTTTATTGTAGTTAATATTTTTTATAGCATCATGAGACAGACTGGAATGTAATCTTAGAGATGTCTTCGTATTGTTTAGTTCTAGAACATGGTTTCCTTCAGGTTTCCTTCCGATGCTTTGCTTCATTATTTTGAGAGCATTGGTGATGAAATAATTTACACAAATATGAGTGCCTGCTTGGATTTGAACCCACGATGTGCGTCTCATTCGTCTGCACCGATACTACTAAGCCATCACCAGCAGACTAATGTTTCGGACTTATGCTGTCGGCTCGGTCGGCTTCCAGTCTAATCGGATGTAGCTGAATACCAGTCTTTTAGATCAAGCAAATGCCTATCTGGCCTTCACAACCCAGTTAGTACTGGGTAATCCGAAACCTCTTGGTAAGACTGGTTGTCAGACTTTCGGGCAACTGACTGCATACTTATTTTAAGGTGTTGGGTAGTTCTCACAGTCGGAACCTTCGAGCTTCCAAAAACCTTATCCTTCAAATTCCCTCTCACCGTACTGGTTTTATGTCCTCTTCTTATGCTATCTCCACTATAAAGCTCTGGAACGCGCTACCCCTTGGCATTAAAAAAGCTGAAAGCAAATTAGCTTTCAAAAGAGCAGTTCGGAAGTTTTATTTAAAGTCTGTCTAAATTGTTTACCAACAAGCCTACATTAGTTGTAATAATTATTATAAGGTTTCTCGTATTTCGGACTATTTGTATGTATTTTAATATGTATTAGTTTATTTTATATGCTTATTTATGTATTAGTATGTAGGTACCCATGTATGTGTTTGATCTTATTCTTGCAAAATGGTATGTTTATTTTTATTGTACTGTATCACAATGCTGTCTTATTTGACCCAATGGTTGACTGGTAGAGAATGCCTTGTGGCATTAAGTCCGCCTATGTACCACTATTGTACATGAAGTTTAAATAAATAAATAAATAAATAAATACGTCAAAGATCTACAAATAACAGCAAGGACAAACAGCTTAACGTGCTTTCCTACACACGGAGAAAACTCGGCAAGTAATAGGTGGTCACCGATCCCCGGACCAACCTAGGCAAGCACGACTTAATCTGAATTTCGACTCGAGTTACTACTGTTACTGTTAGCCTGTGTCATCCCACTGCTGGGCAAAGGCCTCTCCCCATGACTTCCAAATTTTTCGATCCAGGGCCAATGTGGGCCACTGGTCGTTGGTTTTATCTAGCTCACCCCGTCATCTCCTGCGAGGTCTACCACGTCGCCTTCTGGCTGTGTCAGGGCTCTACATTGTGGTTATTTTGGCCCACAGCTCGTCAGGCATACGGCAGACATGGCCAGCCCAGTCCCACTTTAGCTTGGCGGCTTTTTGAGCTACGTCAGTGATTTGTGTTTTGGAGCGCAGTGTGTTGTTGCGTGCATGGTCGGTATGTGTGACGCCTAGGATGCTGCGCTCCATTGCACGTTGACAAACCTTGAGCTTTACTTTTGAATCTTGTCAAAGACCAAGTCTGGGATCCATATGTCAAAATGGGAAAAATGCACATGTCCATGTGTCATGTGTGCACATGTACATGTCATGTATCTTGTCTGGGCTGGAAAGAGACTAACTGGCCCAAGTAGATGTATTGTGTGTGTGTTGTGTTCGACTCGAGTGGCTGCTATTAAGTATTTAGCCAAGAGCTCTTCTACTTCTATTCAGAACAGAGTAAATACCGTATCAATTCATAAATAACAATTGGGTATACTGCCTAGTGCCCACCAACATGTAATTTCAATACCTGCCATATTGTGGGAATATCATTGGTATTCAGGACAATGGTCGGCATGTAATTGGTACAGCTTCAAAGGTATTCTACCGCCTATGATATAATGTAGTATATTAGGTATTGTAGTATTGTGGTATTGTAATTATTTGGGTTTACTAACGTGTAAGGGATCAATTACGCTATGCTTCGGAACGGGCAACTACTATTTATTTATTTATTTAAGATAAGTGCATCAACAGTACAAGTACATATAACATTTATCGATAAATTTACACTTGTTAGGGTTCTAGTGTACGTACCAATTATAGGTGTACACAATATTTTTAGTACAATAAAGCTTCTTTGACTTAAACTAAAAAAGAGAACAAATAACAGACTTACAATAATTACTACAGTACTTAAGCCTTCACAAGTTATTATAGATATAGATAGATGTCGCTGGACATTAACACACAGCGCCATCTAGTGCCACACTAAGCAAGGCTTGTGTCGTGGACACCAGATAGTTGATATACTACATATATACTTTTTTGTTTGTAAATGCATACTTATTATACATATAAACATCCATGACTCGGAAACAAATGTCCATGCTCATCACACAAACATTTGCTCCTACCGGGATTCGAACCCAGGACCCTATGAACGTAAGGCAGCCTCACTACCACTACGCCATTCGAGTCGTCTTCGTTTTTTTGGGGTGAAAAATCGCGTTTTTGAATTCGATCCAAAGGTTGCGAACTCGAATGTGTGTTTACAAAATTTATAGTTTCTCGTGGCGGGGACTATAGAAAGATACCAGGTATGGTCTAGAACAAAAAAAGTGATCGATTGATAAAGAGAATAAGTGCCTTTCGATTTCGATAAGGGTATTTTTATACCCATCATTTATGTAACTACATAAAATTTTAAATGATAGTTATTTATTCTTGTTACTAGGGATTCTTTAATTATTTTTGATACCCAACAATACCACGGTGTAGTTAATTAATTCTTCTGTGTCCATTTTGACGTAAAAACAAATGAAGTACTTACCCGTCGCGTCCCTCATTAAGTACTAATGAGGGCAACGCCTCGTTATGAACAAAATAAATCAGTATCCCTTGTACCTATAAAAGCTGTGTTGTTGAAAAAACTTTACGTTGCGTTATACATATTTACGGTCGGCTACTCTCCATACTCCATTCCATCCTTCTCAATTTCTACCTTTTATGAAGTGAAAACTTTTTTAGGCGCATTGAGCACTTTTTGGGTGGACAAAAATAGCAGTTCCCAAAGACTGTCACGCATGCTTTTTTTTAACCGACTTCCAAAAAGGAGGAGGTTCTCTATTCGACTGTATGTATTTTTTTATTTTTTTTTTTTATGTATGTTACCCGATTACTCGAAGACGCCTAAACCGATTTGAAAAATTCTTTTTTTGTTTGAAAGGGTATACTTCCAAGTTGGTCCCATAGTCGCCAAGTCGGGATCTGATGATGGAATCTTGGCGAAATCGAGGGAACTCTTCAAATTTTATAGGATAACGTACAGCAATTTTTATATTTTCTACAACAAGTGAAGCATTTGCGTTTGATAAGAACCATTCTACCATCAGATCTGATGATGAAGCCAAGAGTCACGGAACTCCATAATGAGACAATGTATCCTAGTCGTGTTTGGGCTTGTTGTAATTGTAACGGTATGCACTTTCCATGTGTACCAAGCACATGTGAACCACTAAAAAGTGAAAAATAAAAACTTTTTTGCAAAAAATAAAACCGACTTCAAAAAGAAAAAGTGAAAAATAACTTTAGCTTCTGAAGTCGGTGACAAAAAAATTAAATCAATCATACAAACGTCACCGACTTCAGAAGCTAAAGTTATTTTTCACTTTTTCTTTTTGAAGTCGGTTTTATTTTTTGCAAAAAAGTTTTTAATAAAACCTCTTTTAATCAAACCAAACTCACAATCACCATTTACCAGAAAACCGTCCACTTCTTGACATAGAACCTCCTCCAAGTATCGCCAACACAAAATCGAAACTTTTTATTCATCTGCCTACATCGGCACTTATAAAACGTCGAGGAAAGGTTTACGGTTCGGGTTGGTCGTTTAATATGGAGACGAAAAGCGATGGAGTTTCTTGCTGGTTGGCAAGAAATTCCATGGCTCTTCAAATGCCTTTGTTTTACAATATATGTTACAGCGTTGTATAACACACACACACACACACTTCTGCTCCCGCCATCAGCATACCATACCTTTGAAAGATTGGTTCGGTTCATCTAGCGGCTAGATAGAGGTACCTCCCGAAACATCCGTGTCCGGTGAGGACCTGCGTCAGGCGGAAGGTGAGGACGCCGTGGCGCCTCTCTAGCCACTCCTCAAAGAGGGGACTTACCGCCACTATCGTGGCGTGCCCTTTATCAAACAATCCTTAATTTAGGAAAACCAACTGGGTGGTCCCCGGCAAGACAAACATTTGGTAAAATGGTCCCTCATGACTAAAAGGTTAAGAACCACTGATCTAGCCGGTAGAATCCCAGATAACGCTTGTCGCTTATAATACGTTTATCAATATCCACTTCAGAACTTATATTTTGACAAGCATGGCCAGCTAACTGTTACCTTATTTGCCTACTATGTTAAAGTCGTTAATTTATAATAAGTCATCAACATCGTCATTTCAGAAGAAATTCATAGCCCACTGCTGTATAAAGGGTGTAAAACACCTCTTAACGAAGCCGAAAGGCACTTGTTCTCCTCGTCTCGTTTTTAGTCCTACACCATACCTGGGAACCTTCTTGTTACGGAGATATTGGGGGTCAAAGTTACAACTTTTTGACAAGGTTTTTTTTTTTAATACAAGTTTTGTACAGTACGATTTTTACTTTAACCACCTCTACGAACCCTTATACTATTCAATTCATCCATCAGCATAATGTTTTAAATGCTTTACATTGAGTCCTACCACATAACATGATTTTTTACCCCAAAAAAAAAAGTTGATTCCCAGCAATTATTTTTGCGTATAGTTACTTAGTTTGATGTACAGAATGCTTGGTTGACGGCTTCGTGATGAGGTGGTTTACATCCTGTATAGACCTACCCCAAGTGTCACCACATTGACCGGTCCCGTGCGACTCACATCCAGCGGATTCCTGCAACTTTCACTAGGTCATCGGTCCACCGTGAGAGGTGTTCCTGTTCGCGGTCGCCACTCAAGAATTTTCGGTTCTATCGGCCACCCGTTCTGCGAGCAATGTGCCCTACCCACTGCCACTAAAGTTTGGCATTTCTTAGGGCTACGTCGGTAACCTTGGTTTCCTGCGGATGTTTTCATTTTTGATTCGATCACGCAAGGAAACTCTGAGCATAGCTCTCTCCATTGCTCTTTGGGTGACTTTAAGCCTTCTGATAAAAATAATAATACCAGCCTATTAGTGTCCCACTCCTAGACAAAGGCCTCTTTATAAAGGCACGAGCATTAATGATCACGCTTACTCAGGGCTGATTCATCATTTCCGACTATTAAAATAAAGGCTAATAAAATATGAGTACGAGATATACAGTAAAGATGAACTCCACGATACCCCAAAAAATTATCGACCGGAAAATGTTGAGGTAAGCGTTCTACAGCCATTTTTTACTTTTGAAAATCTCTGGCTAGCGTAAAGCGCTAAATGACATTAATGCTGGTAGCGATTCAGCAGTAAATCGCGAAAGCTAGGCCAACAAAAATGAAGACTTGTCTTGATTTATAGGCTTGGAATCGCAGTTCAGCTTATACTTCGACGGTTTTGAACTGAGTCCTTAATAGAGTAATAAATGACCGGGTTTTTTTTTTGGTGCGGTTTTTATTTGGCGGTATTATTGTAACTTTGTGTTGTAGTTAATTTTTATGTGATAAAACTTAAAATACTTCCCCGACCCCCGTGCTTTATATTGAGTACTACCATGAAACGTGATTTTTGAACTCCAAAAATAAAAGTCGTTTTCCAGTAATATTTTTTGGGAAAATTTACTTACTAGTTACTAGTAAGTCTGTACCTGTACAGAATGAATGAGTGCGTTACGTGATGCTTGGATGACGGATTCATGAAGAGTCCGTTTACACGTTTCATAGGTCTAGAGCAGCGGTCGGCAACCTTTTGGCAGGCAAGAGCCACAAGGGTGAAAAAAAAACTAAAGGCGGGCCGCACTTGTAATATTAACCCCAGAAGCTCAATGTACCCAGGTATATTTGGTCAAATCCCATAGAAAAAATGAATTACAAATAATATTTATTGAATTCTTCGATAATTGTGCTTTGTCGGTACCGACTTTGTTTTGGAATTTTGACACTTCTTTTATTATTAAGTTACATCAAAATTGGCACTAAAAACGAATCTTTGGTAACTTTTTAATGGGTTTCTGTTTAACTATTCTGTTTCAGCACAGACAAAATTAATAATGAAAATAAAACGATATCATATTTAACTTTGAATGTTCAAACAGTGGAGTAATTACCTCCCAAAATTTAAAAAAAAATGTGTGAGTGTTTTAAGAGTAGGTAACACACACATACAAGAAAAATTGTGATAGCCCTCTCAAGCCCTCTCCTCCACACTATTCGGTCGATTGCGGTTCGTTCATGCATTTATTTTGATATTTATAACTTATTTACAAAATATTCACGGGCCGCAAGTAAGACGTCCGCGGGCCGCGGGTTGCCGACCGCTGGTCTAGAGCGATTGAAAGTTTGCGACAGCGTCGTTACTAATGTCGAGACTTAGTCCTGAGTGATAGTTACGTAGTTACGAAAATGACGAGTAGGTACCTGTTTGGGCTGAATTCGAAAAAAAAAGAGGAGAAAATCAGCAATGATAATTATCCGATGAGAATTTATCAATACATAAATAATTAATAATTATAATTATCTTGGAGCCGGACCCCGGTAGCTCGCGGACTCTGTGCCTGATACCAGTGGGCTACTATTTTTTATATTTTATAATACTACATACTTCTTGAATTTTGAAGTCCAAATAAAATAACTTGCGTTGCTCTGTAAATAAAGATTTTTATTGTTTAACAACGAAACTAAACTATACACAAATACATTACACCAACCCATTAGATATTAAAACAAACCAACCTGTAAATTAAGAAACGACATTTAAAGTCTATTTATCTGACCTTCACAATTCTTTATCTCTTTAGGACATTATAAATCATTTTGAAAAACACATTTTTATATAAGTAAACGTCATATATGTCTTGTGTCCTTCAATGACCATTAACTAAACATAAAAATAACATTCAAACTCAAAATGAAAGCAATGCAGAGTATTTTCTTTACATTTTTAAATCTTTTTAATTTCAATGTTCTTAAAGAAATATTTTAAAAGGTAAATGTCCATAATAAAATAAAGTCAATAAAGGAATAATAATCTTGATAATTTCAAACCGAAATCCTTACTAAAACAAACAAGACGACTCGCGACATTTTACACGAAATAGGAACAAAAGCAACTCCTATTACAGAAACAGGGCTGTGACAGTAATAAAAATAACTAGGGAGGTCAATTGGAGTTTTATTAATCGACCCCTCTCAAACAATTCCTGTTAAGGATGCTTGAATCCTGAGCAGCGTTTTAAGGGGCCGGCGGAGCATGCGTTTTTCATACAAACGTAATACCAAAATAATATGAAAATCGAACATATTCTTAAGGTAGTGTGTATTTATTTCGATTGTATTACAGAATATCTATGTTCCCAAATGTATTTTATGAGAGGACAATGATACAAAGACGAGATATGGGGAATTTAAAATTTCTATAGAAAACTTATTTTTCTTATAACTCTTGTTAAAATCAGTGTCTAATCAAAATATATATTTGGGAACCTAGATATTCTGTAATTCAATCGAAATAAATACACACTACCTTAGGAATATGTTTAATTTACAAATTTTTTTGGTATTACGTTTGTATGAAATACGCATGCTCCGCAGGCGTCTTAAGACCTGCGGAATGTTTCGAAGAAGTTTCAGCGAATGTCCTTATTCTGAAAGTGTACTTTTATACTTTTTAATACTTGTTTTATACTTTTAGGTAGTCAAAATGATGTTGAAAGATAGAATTTGTAAGGCTGTGTCCCCAGTAGGCAAACTGTTAGCGGCCGACTGAATTTGCAGCGTATCGGTTCAGTGCGCCCTTCCATATATTTGAAATGGAATGTCCACAGTTTGCTAGTTTTGCGCTCACTTTACGCAGTTTGTAGCGTTACGTGCGCCGACTGTCTCAGTTAGTCGCCGACTTAAAGCAAAACCGGTTCCAGTCGGCGCCGGCGGCGATATGGTTGTTCGCCGGGCGCAGATCGTGAAATTGTTCAATATACCACCTTTTTTTGTTTAATGGATGAACCCAGTGCTTCTTTTTATCCTCTTTCAACGTCTCTAAGATACCAATTACTTCAAAAATATCCATCGTGACCAACACAAGCACTCCCTTCGTACAACAATAGTAAAGTAAAAATTCAGTCGGTCGACCTAAGTAAGCGGCTAACTCATAACAGTTTGCTTGCGATGCACGAAAATTGATCTGAGTTTGCAGCTAACTCAAATTTCAGCCACTTGCGTTTCACTCAGTCGGCTGCTAACAGTTTGCCTACTGGGGACACAGCCTAGTACTGCTCTTAGGATGTAAGTCGTTCCGTCCCTTCGTATATTGTACTAGCTTATGGCCCGCACGCGTGGAAGTCAATAATGTTCCTACAGGATATACTACCGGAATAAAGAGAATTATACAAAATCGATATTCCAATGAATAAGTAAGACTTCTTCATACTTCATTAACAATATTATGGTCTAGTCATATCACAGCTGGGTGCACGCTTCTCATTTTTGCTGCCACACTTCGGTTCTGTGCATCCTTTGTTAAGGACTAGCTGACCCACGCAACTTCGTCTGCGTCACATAAGAGAGAAAAAGCTCGCAAAGGGAATAAATTACCTCCGTTTTTGCGACATTTTTCATTTATACTCAGCTCCTATTGGTCGTAGCGAGATGTTATATAGCCTAAAGTCTTTCTCAATGAATGGACTATCCAAAACAAAAAGATTTTTTTTCAATTCGAACCTGAAATTAGCGTGTTCAAACAAACTCTTCAGTTTTATATATATAAAATACAAAATATAACAAATATATACAGGGTGACTGGCTCGGGACCCGCCATAGCAAATTCGCATATAGAGGAGGTCATTTGCTAATTACTGAACCTTACTTTCCCTAGCCAAAGTCTTATAGTTTAGGAGATATGTCAATTTTTTTTTGTTGAAATTTTTCCAAAATTTGCCCTTCAAGCAAGCATAACTTTTTTTTTGCTTGATTTGTGTGGGTTTTTTATTATTTGTTGGTAGTCATAAACATTGGTTATTAAAATACCTCAGAACTTCCCTCAAACTAGGGTAAAAAAATAAGATAGTACGCTTTTTAAAGAAAGTAATGAGAAATCCAAATCATTACGATCAAATTCAACCTCAAATAAAAAAAAAGCTGTTGTGTTTCAGTAATTATTTTTATCAAAATTTGTTCTCTAGTTTATAACCTTTCCAACGATATCAAATTTGTCTTAAAAAAGTTGCTAGTTTAAAAAAAACATTTCAGTATAGGTTTGTTGAAGCTAATTGTGCAAAGAATTTTTGCAAATGTATGAACATGTATGAATGTATTAGGTAGAAATTCTTAGTGGATTTACATTTTTATTATTTAAAATAATACTTTTACAATGTAAAACAGAAAAGTACCTATAGGAAATGATACCGGGAATTTAAAATCCTTTGTCCTTATTTTTTCATTGCAGGCAACTCTTTGGCCCAGCCCCAGACTTAAAAGAATCAAGTGCAATGAAGAAAATTAAATAAGGACAAAAGAAGAGTTTATTAAAAAAAAAACAACAGTAATTCTTGTTCAGTTATTTATTAAGATATTAAGCTTGTCTTACCATTACGGAAATGAGTAAAAGATATCAGGTGTGTTTCAGAAATCGCAGGCAGCAATTCCAGCAAAATCATAAATTTTTGCTTTGCTTTCCGATATCTTTTCGTTTTTTTTCTGTTTTACATTGTTAAAGTATTTTTTTGAATAATAACAAATGTAAATCCACTAATAATTTCTACCTTCCTAGTAATAAAATTGCTAAAAATACTTTGCACAATTGGCTTCAACAAACCTATTCTGAATTGTTTTTTTTAAACTAGCAACTTTTTAAATATAAATTTGGTACCGTTGGAAAGGCTATAAACTAGAGAAAACATTTTGATAAAAAGTAATTATTGAAACACCGCAGCTTTTTTTTAATTTGAGGTTGATTTTGATCGAAATGATTTTGATTTGGCATTATTTTCTTTAAAAAGCGTACTATCTTATTTTTTACCCCAGTTTGAGGGAAGTTCCGAGGTATTTTAATCACCAATGTTTATGACTACAAACAAATAGTAAAAAAAACCCAAAAAAATAAAGCAAAAAAAAAGTTATGAATGCTTGAAGGTCAAATTTTGGAAAAATTTCAATAAAGTATAAAAATTGACATATCTCCTAAACTATAAAACTTTGGTAAGGGAAAGTAAGGTTCAGTAATTAGCAAATTACCTCCTCTATATGCGAATTTGCTATGGTGGGTCCCGAGCCAGTCACCCTGTATATATTAGTATAAATATCGTCGACCTAACGAGCTTCAGGAGGGCTTTGGCTCGAACCTAACCTTGGCCACTCAGCCATTCTATAACACTATATTCGTGAAGACATAAAAATTTCAATCACAGTAAAATAATCAAATCACTTTTAAAAGTTGCCTCGCGTTTACATAATATTGCGTTGGTTTACTTTTTAACATGGCTCACATTGTAAAATGTTAACAAAAAATTATAGCTTGGTCGACCGTACCCTAAGCAGGCTTTTTGTACTCCGATTCGAAAAGTATGATTACAGGCTCATTATACAATTATCTTTGCAGCTTTATCTTTGAGATGGGATTGCGACGTTCTTGCAGATATCTTAAACGATTTCTAAGGTGACCACTTACCATGAAAGTAGAAGAATTTGAAGACACATTATTGTAGTTTTTACCAGAATTAGACAGAATCTACAAATGGGTGTTCTAGAAGCGGATCCTACCAAAAAAGTAGTCGAACCAGGTCAAAATGATTACCATAAAAGCGAGCAATTCAAAAATAACACTTAACTAACAAACTTTTTCACTAAAAAACATCGCTATATTTTGCACCAGTTTCCGCAACATAGCCTTATTATGAAATTTTCGGCAATATATTAAGTGGTTGGTGCGTTCCAACAATTTATATGAAGACAGAGGGCAATCCGTCTTCTTCCCTCCAAGGGAGGGATAACTTGAGACTTAATTAATTTGCTAAAATGCTCTCGTCGACGCGGGGGCCTTAACATTGTAAGTGTTCAGGAAATCACACTTTGGTACTTAGACGTCGAGATTGCGTGGGCTGTTTATTTGCCCTTTAAGCCGCATAAATGTTCCGATATTTTCCATTTTAAATTGTTTTTTAGGTATTTTAGCTCGCGGCTAAGTAATAATTCAGCCACTCGGGTCGATCTTAAGGCGACTACATGAGCTAAACACGTGTTTTATGATGCCTAAAAGTATATTATTCGCGGCAATAAACAAAACCAGAAAAATGTATGATATTCTTCAGGATATACTAGTATGATAGTGTTTTGAAAACATAATACAATTAATTTGACTCGATAAAAAAAATCACGAACTTACGAGTACATATCTCTAAAAATTTATTTCTACCAAAAAAAAACTTACTAAAATACATGCGATCATTCTGATTTTTTGGCAAATAATTCTACATGCAATATATTAGAGTTTTAGTTTTTAGTCCAATCAATAGATTTTTTGTAAATCGATCGAAACCACTCATTTCGCACTATTGGGCCCGCAGTGACTGACGTAACAACCACTTTGTAGTGCAAGCTGATTAGAACTTTATTCTAACAGCATTTCAAACGAAGTTTGAACCACCACAAATAGAGTTGCTAATTTAGCTCATCTAGTCGCCTTAAGGCTAAGCCGTGCTTGCCTAGGTTGGTCTGTGTATGGGTGACCACCTATTACATACCGAGTTTCCTCCGCGACTTGGAAACCTCGGTATGCCGTTGGTCCCGGCTGTCATTTGTGGATCTTTGACATTCGATACAATTATCAGTGGCCCAAAACGTCTGACAACCAGTCTTACAAAGGGGTATCGTATTGCCCGGCACTAACCGGGTTGTAGAGGTCAAATAGCCAGTCGCTCCATGTAAAATACTGGTATTCAGCTGCATCCGGTAAGACTTTGACTTAAGTACCTACCTACTTACTCGTAGATACCCGGAATATTACACAACTCCTTGAACTTTTGCTAGCCTAGTACATTTTGATAGGCTATCAATTTTATTTAAAATACGGATCACCGGATGAGCAAAATAACTTTAAAAATTAAAAATCCGTATTTTGTTTTTAATGTGACTGTACTCTGTGACAGTTATGTCGAGGCGAAACAAAAGGCAATACAACAAAACCAAGAAAAATCTCTATAGTCGACGTAAAGGGACTCGCGCAGAGGCCTAGCCTTTTCCCAGCATATTTGGGAAAAGGGTAGGCAGATGATGATGTCTGTCTCGTTGGACTGCCTCGTTGCTTTACGGCCATTTTCAACCGACTTCCAAAAAGAGGAGGTTCTCAATTCGTCTGTATTTTTTTTTTTTTTTTGTGTTTGTTACCTCATAACTTTCGACTGGGAGAACCGATTTTGATGGTTCTTTTTTTATTTGAAAGCTGGTGCTTCCCGTGTGGTCCATTTTAATTTGCTGAAGATCTGATGCTGATCTTCGGAGATATACAATGGAACTCTTCAAAAATAGACAGCAAATCTGCAGTGATTGCTGCAATCGCTTGTAGGTTCATTGTTTATACTATATCATGACATAACATCACGCCTGTATGCTCTGAGAGGGTACGCATATGTGTACAATACACCTAGATTTCGACAGTGTTTGTTACCTCAGAACTTTCGACTGGGTGAACCGATTTTGATGGTTCTTTTTTTATTTGAAAGCTGGTGCTTCCTGTGTGGTCCCGTTTTAATATGCTGAAGATCTGATGCTGATCTTCGCAGATATAAATGGAACTCTTCAAAAATACACGGCAAAGCTGCAGTGATTGCTGCAAAAGCTTGGTTGTTTATTATTTATACAATATCATGACGTAACATCACGCCTGTATTAATTAGCTGTGTATAGATCCCCATCTGTACACTGCACAAATAGCTTTCTCACTTCGTTGGATGCGATCATACGTCCTATTATAGCTAAACACATAATAATTGCTGGAGATATAAATATCGATATTAAATTGAACAACACTGACAGAAACAGTGCGGCTTACCTTAATCTGACGGCAGAATTAGGGCTACTTCCGGCACACACCTATCCAACGAGGCTTGCAAACTGTCTGGATCATATTATGGTGAACACATCCTATTCTGCTACGGCCTTTGTAATAGATTCAACCGTGACTGATCACGCCTCAGTCCTCTTAAGCCTTTGCTGCCGAAATCCTGACATTAGCAGAAATAATGTGTACAAGAAAGTTAATTATGACGCTGCCCTTTCACACTTGCAAGCTGTTGATTTTTCCTTTATCAATAGTGATTCTGACGCTAATGATGCCGCCGCTCTCTTTGTGGATCATCTTTCGACTGCGTTGACACAACACTCGATCACAATTTCCCGACCTTGTAGGAAAAGATTGCTTAAACCCTGGCTTACCCCTGGATTACTGCGATGTATCCGCCACAGAGATAAGCTGCACAAAACTCATACAAAGGACCCACACAATAACATCTGCTGAACTGATATACAAAAGATACAGGAACTTTTGTAACGGTCTTCTGAAAAAGATAAAAAGGAATTACGAAAAATCTTTACTAGAAAATGCTAATTGTACTAAAGATAAATGGAATGCTGTCAAATCTATTATCAGTACCTCAAAACAAAAAACTGCTGGGGACCACCTTTTAGTACCACAGAAAAGTGGTTCAAGTGCTGTAAATGAGATAAACACCTACTTCTCTAATATCGGCAGACAACTAGCAGATAAAATAACACCAGCTCAAAATAATTATAAATTTAACATAACCCCCAATCCGAATTCAATAGTGTTACTTCCGCCAGATGAAGTCGAAATTGAAGCTCTGATTATGAATCTCAAGAATGACTGTGCTACTGGTTGGGACTCTATCTCAGCCAAGTTTCTTAAATTAGCTAGACACATTATCGTCCCTCATCTGACTAAACTCATTGATATCTGTCTTACCCAGGGTGTTTTTCCGAAAGTCTTCAAGAAGTCCCTTATTACTCCTGTCCACAAGGCGGGAAAGAAGGACGATGTTGGAAACTATAGGCCCATTTCAGTTCTTACTACTCTATCAAAAATTTTAGAAAAGGTTCTAAACAAAAGGCTCACAAACTTCCTGCGACACAATAAGATACTGTCAGAAGCCCAATTTGGCTTTAGGTCGGGCAAAAGCACTGAAGATGCTGTAAACCAATTGGTAGAACACGTTACGCTAAAATTAGATCAAAAACAAAAATGCGTCGGCATATTTCTCGATCTGGCCAAAGCTTTCGACACCGTCATGATTTCTCTTCTTGTGGACAAGTTAGATAAGATTGGTATTCGCGGAAATGCTTTAAACATTTTTAAGGATTTTCTCTGTGACCGTACGCAAAGAGTTAAAATAAAAGAATATGTTAGCTCTGATGCTGGGGTCACGTATGGGGTCCCACAAGGCAGTATTCTTGGCCCAAGTCTCTTCCTGATTTACATAAATGACCTGTGTCAGCTGCCACTTGTAAACGGCAAGATTGTCACCTATGCCGACGATACAGCATTAATATTTCATGGAGGGACCTGGGACGAAGTTCGACGAAGCGCCGAACTGGGACTGCATAGGGTAAGCCATTGGCTGAGATCTAACCAACTCACTTTGAACCTTTCCAAATCAACACTTCTCCAATTCTGTTTTTCTAAAATGAAACCTGCCAATTTCGATATTAGGTTACATGACTGCAACTTTGCTTCTTCAACGTCATGCTCATGCTCTTCTATCACTAAGTCTACACATGTAAAATACCTTGGTGTGATTCTAGACGAAAAACTTGGCTGGCGACAGCATATAGACCTCACCACAACGCGTATCAGAAAACTGATCTGGGCATTCAAAAAACTTAGACACGTAGCAGACTTCGAACTCCTTCGCACTGTGTACTATGCGCTCGTGCAGTCAGTTGTGGGATATTGTGTTACTGTATGGGGGGGTGGATGCAAGACTTTTATGATTCACTTGGAACGGGCCCAAAGATCTCTGCTTAAAGTCATGACTTTCAGACCCTTTAGATTTCCCACCAAAGTCCTATACGAGAAGTGTGAAGTACTCACAGTAAGACAGAATTATATTCTACAAGTAGTTTATAAGCAGCACAGTATCACCCCTTATAACGCAGAAAGTAATAAGAAACGCACTATAAAAAATATTTGCTTACCTTTACGATGTCACACGGCGTCTGCTAGGCGACAGCGGGTATATCTTGCTGCTTTTCTTTATAATAAATTAAACAAAATCCTGAACATAAATCCCCTTACGACTCGCGAAACAAAGCAGAAGGTAAAAATCTGGCTAATGACACAGGACTACAACGCTACTGAAAATTTACTGCAATCAACATAAATATTTAAGAACCCAAATAAATGGTACACACAACACATACACACACACACACACACATATACACATACACACACACACATACACACACCAACTCACACCCACGCCCACATACCCTTATTTCTGAATTTCAATGTATTCTATTTTTATTAAAAGGATCAATTTTTTTTTTTTTTTAATGCAATCATTATTTTTAAAATTACTATTGTTTTTGAAATCCATTATTGATCTAAAGTTAATGCTGATTTTATTTTAATTCTATTTTTAATGCTTAAGTGATTAAATGTTTAATGATAAGTATGTATTGAACTTAATTTAAGTAATATAGGTTTTTTCACCTTTTGCTGCATAAAACATTTGTAACCTAAATGGAAGAAGTCACTGGCTTCTGAAATACAGGTACTCTAACCTAGCTCAGGAGCCAGGGTTTCACATTTGTATGTAACCTGTTTTTATGCCAATAAAGAATTTTATTTATTTATTTATTTATGTATTGTTTTATTTTATTGGAAAGGATGTACTTCAAGGGTACATTGATGAGAATTTGGTTAGGTTCTGAGTACTTCTGATTATGTAACTACCTGTACTAACTTAGTTTGATGTACAGAATGTTTGGTTGACGGCTTCGTGATGAGTTTGTTTACACCCTGAATGTGTGATGGTTTATTACAAAAAACGTTACTATTAAACATTATAACTATTGTCTTATAACGACTGACAGTAAGGAGCGCCATTAACATACATTTACCACCGTAAAAAATAACATAAGATAAAAAATACTTTTTTACAACAAGAAATTCCAGACATAATATTAAACAATACAACATTACAAACAAGCAAAATAAGCACTAAACATAAACAATAAAGTCTCAGTTTCAGTATAAAACATTCCATTTCATGAAACAAAATAGCGGCTCAAGAAGCGCTACTCAAGTGAGCTTGTAACTTCTCTTTTATTGCACTTTATCATCCAGATAATATCCTGCCTTCTACAGCGAGGCCATTAAGCCTCGTACAACATGCTCTAACAACTAGACTGTGTGCTTCCATTAAATATATTTGACGATGGACTTAACAAGATACCTTAGACTACTTTCACAAAGCGTTGTATTATGTAGCTAGTTTTTAACTATAAGTATTACATGTATAAGTATATATGTATAACGCCTGTTATTATTCCCGAAGGATTCGGTAGAGGGGTTCCTACCTAATTAGTAAAGAAGATATTTTTTTTTGTTCGGAGATTAGGCCACCCACATAAATTGAAGCATTTAATAATGAAACTTACATTAATTTCTTCCTTATAACCTCTACATTACAGTGGTTACATTAGTTAAGCCTTGTCTAACCGGAATAAATGCGAAACATCTGCAAAAACACTTACGAAAACCAAAACAAAGAAAAAGTAAATGTCAAAATAATGAAGTTGTCTGTAAACAACTAAAAAAGTGGATTTATTAACGTTCCTTGCCACGTTGATTGTTTTAACCATCTATGCGATTTTAGTGTAAACCTTTAAAAATAGCATTAAATATGCTCACAGTTTAATAATATTTATTTTAAATTCTATTCTGATTCTATTATAATTATAACAGGTATACCAATGAGTAGGTACCGTACTTTTTTAGTAAATGGAAAAAACGTCCCTATTCACGTAAGTATTTTCTGGCAAATGACATTGACCGCAACAGGAATGATTTGACTCGAAAGGAAATATCATAACATAGCTTATTTACTATTATTTTAAGATTCCGGTTTCATTTCTATGTAATATTTCGTTTAATACTATAGTAAAATGGTTACTTTTTTTTGGTGTAATGTGAATAATAAATGCAACGACTAGGTGGGCCCAAAAAAAATTGTCTCCTTTGCATTTCAGTTCGGAGGAGCTCGTGGCTACATGATAACAGCCGCTCGGGTCGATCTTTAGGTTAAACCGTGCTTGCCTGTTGGTCTGTGGATGGGTGACCACTGACCACTCTTACATAGCGAGTTTCTTCCGTGCCTTGGAAAGCACGTTTCATTTGTAGATCTTTGACAGTCGTTACAGTTAGTGGCCCAAAAAGTCTGACAGCCAGTCCTTGCCAAGGGGTATCGTAATAGCCAGTACTAACCGTTGCGGAGGTCAGATAGGCAATCACTCCATGTAAAATTCTGGTTTTTCTGCTGCATACGGTTAGACTGGAAGCCGATTCCAACATGATTGAGAAAAGGCTAGGCAGATGATGCATTTTCCAGCTCAACGAGCCTATACGAGCCACAAATTGAGATTTCGTTGCTGAAACTGAAAAATGTCTGATAAAAAACCCTGAAACAAACTTCCCGACCTGGGAATCTCAGGCTCAGCAGTCCTGTTGCAGCTACTCTATCAACGAGATAGTCGATCTGAACATTCAATATACACACCAACAAAATCATAAATTATTGGGTTATCCGGTCAATTTGAACCGGTAGCAATTTACGTTACTCGTACATCGAATTTGACATCCTTACAAGAAACTCAACTTAGTAGAGATCTTTCCCAATATAGTAGATCGAAAATAATTTACTGTAGGTAACATCGTTAGGCACAAAATGTCCAATTTGTAAAATGTCTAGCGATCGAAAAATGTCCAAAGCGCAGAATGTCCAATTCGCAAAATGTTATAGGTACTTTTTCATGGAAGTTTTTATCTAATTGAATCATCAGAATTGGCCTGTTACACAGATTTTTCTGTGACTCACAGACGCACTGATATTATTTTTTTTTTCGAATGGAAAATCGTCAAATGACTCCCTCTCGCTCCGCCCAAAGCAGGTGAAGGTGTCAGACTTTTACTGACTAAAACCCATCATGTTTCTTCCTCGCCCTTTCTGTTCCGGGGCCATGGTATCTCTTTCAAACAGTCCTAAAGCAAACTGATATCTCTACCCTGCGGGCTGAGATGTTGAAAATCACGATATATGACGATTCAAGACAGCCACAGGCTTATTTTTGGATTTCTAAGTTAAGAACTTAAATTAATTATTATAATTAACAATAATATGTCATTTAATTCAGGCAACAAAAGACCCATATTACATATACCTTACAGACTAACATACATATTTATAAAAAACCACAATACATTAATAAACTATTACACATGAGGAGACGGCGATGCTGCGCTGCGTTGTGTCGCGTAGCCTTCCGCGGAATCGCCGATATATGACACCCTTCGGCCAAAACTCTTCCTTGAGGAAAGTCTCAATATGATGAGTCGGAACTCGCACCACGAACGACGAACGACGATTATAATTAACAGTAATTAACCTGCATTAATTAAAGTTCTTAACTTAGAAATTACCACAATTGCGATCTTAACTGGCACCAACTTATATTTCTCGAATTTACGAAACTACACAAATATCAGTTTCCTCACAATCTTTTCGTCGTTACAGGTACTAAATAGGTGGAGGCCAGATAGACCGTCGCTCCATGTAAAATACTGGAATTCAGCTGCATCCGGTAAGACTGGAAGCCGACCCCATAGTTGGAGAAAGTCTAAACAGATAAAGGCTTATGTGACGATAGAGCAAAGCCAAAACAGGTATGTAAAAACCAAAAAACGTAACAAGTATGACTATTATTGGTTCTCGAAAGTAAAATAGGCAATTTCGAAAGTCATTACTTTCCCGTAGGCCCCGCCCGTGAGGTCAGGCGGTACGAAACTTCGAACTAATCGTTAACCTTGAACTGCGTCAGACTTTTAGGCTGAGGCTACACTAGGCTGCGATTTGCGATGCGACTGGAAGAGCGAAACGAGAAAAACATGGTATGGCTACATTACAAGTGAGATTCCGGCGTATTTTCTGATAAATTCGCTTCAATTTTGCTATGTTGATGTAGCCGATGCCGTGATTACAGTAAAGTTATTCCTATCGCATAAAGAAATCAAAGATCGCTACTAATATTTGGTGTACAGTGTAGCCATATACATGAGCATTCATTTACTTGTTTTAATCGCTCATGTGTCACATGTCGCGTCGCGGCCTAATGTAGCCTCAGCCTTAGAACCTGTATGATTTATATGTAAGGTGTGTTATAAAGTGCAATGTATTAATTTAATTCTTGATGTTGCTTGTTAGTATTCTAATTCTTCTAAGGCTTCTAATCTAAGGCGTCGGGCACTAGAAATAAGTTAGTTTGTGAATCGGCGAAACATAGTTCGGTAAAATAATATCATGTAAATACTAATGTATCATTACATGATACTTCGATGATTTAAAAATATGTCAAACAATGCATACTTATAGGAGTAGCATAAAAGACGTAGGTCAATAGTTTTCGGTAAAATGAAATAGGAAAAAAAAGTGATCGTTTCCCTTTTTGCACTTAAACAACGTTATTTTTAATCGTTTTAATTACTTTGAGGGCCCCATTAAAAAAATGCTTTAATCCTCATGAATTTGAACAATTTTTAGTATAGGACCAACTATGAATCCTCGAAAGAAAATCAGCTGCTTCATACATTATTGGTCGCGTAACTCAAAAAATGTCTATGTCCCATAGTAAAAGTTGTTCATTTTTACGAGGACTAGACTCCCTCAAAGTAATTCAAATGATTAAATAATAGTGTTGTTTAAAGGGTGTAAAACACCTCTTAAAGACAACGGCGACGGACGTAAATATCTCTTTTTGTTCTTTCATTCTAATTACGGAGATACATATTGGGGGTCAAAGTTGTAATTTTTTGACATGTTTTTTTTAATACAAGTTTTTATTGGAAGATTATTTTTAAAGACATCTACAACCCCCGTGCTATTCAATCCATCCATCAGCACAATGTTTTAAGTGCGTTACATTGACTTCTACCAAAAAACATGATCTTTCACCCCAAAAAAAAGTCGTTTCCCAGAAAGAATTTTTGAGTAACGTTACTTAGTTTAATGCACAGAATGTATGGTTGACGGCTTCGTGATGAGGTGGTTTACACCCTGTATTATTTAACATTTTTAGAACAAACCAAATAAAACAAGTGCGCATCGAGCCAAGCGCAATATAGGGTTCCGTATTAGCCCGTTATCACAACATGCGATTTGTTCAAATGATTTTATATTTGGAACAAAATTATCCAAAACCTAAGTTCAACGACTGTTACTGCTAAACTAATAAAGTTAACTTAACCACTATAATTTTCCATTTAAGTTCATGAAATGTGCTATCATCATGATTTTTTCCAGATTTTTCAAGCCAAGTTTAGCTTTTAGAGGGGAAGAAATATCACTGTTTTAGGCTTTCACGGTTTAAAACTAAACTTATATTGTCACTTACGGGATATCTTCCGTGATTATTTATTGTTTTGAGCTCCCGATATTAAAACAATAAAACAAAACAATAAATAATCACGGAAGATATCCCGTAAGTGACAATATAAGTTTGGGGAGAAATATATTAATATTTTGTTCCCTACTGGAACAAATATTTGCACTCTAAAGTTTAATATTTCGTAAAAAGAGCATTAAATTGAAAAATAGCACAAGCAACTCCAATAAACTCAAGTCAATTTAAATGACCTACTCAACGATACCCACACGAAGGGATAGACGACGAAAAAAATGCATTTCTACTTCACATGTAGGGGAGCTACCCTAAAAAAATATATTTTCCAAAACTTTATTTTACCATTTTGTAGGCGTGATTGATTACACCTCTACAAAATTACAGCTTTCTTGTACTAACAGTCTCTGAGCAAAACCTCGGACGGGCGGACGGACAGACGGACATGACGAAACTATAAGAGTTCTTTTTCAGAATTACGGAACCCTAAAACATTAAAAATTATTTTAATTCTATTTTAAATTTAATTAAGCTAATTAATAAATTAATTTGCCTATAACGTTTCTAGTTAGTAGTAGTCAAGTAGTCTTTGTTCCGCATGGTGTCGGACGTAAAGGTTCCGCATGGTGTCGGACGTAAAGAATAGCACCATCCCATATCTTCCCGTGGGTGTCGTAAGAGGCGACTAAGGGACTTACCAGAGAGTGGGCAGCAGCGTTCTCTGTGCTTTTGTAACAACCGTACTGCGATCGCCAACCCGCCTGCCAAGCGTGGCGATTATGGCAAAACCCCCCCAAAATGGACACCGCATTAAATAAATGGCCCCTAGTGCCCGGCAGCCCGATTACCCTCGACTACGGCAGCGGTCGAGGTTATGGCGTGGCAAGGGGTGCGAAGAATCCCCGGATGGGATCCGGCTGCCTATACCAACGACTGGACCTGACAACTTATAACACGCGCACACTCCGGACCGACGAGAAGATAGCGGAACTCGAAGAGGAATTAAGCAGGCTGCGGTGGAGTATTGTGGGATTATCTGAAGTTCGAAGAGAGGGGGAGGACACGATAATCCTAAAATCCGGCAACCTGCTTTATTTCCGAGAGGTTGACCGCCAGTCCCAGGGTGGTGTTGGGTTTATCGTCCACAAGTCCCTTGTGAACAACGTGGTGAAGATCGAGAGTGTGTCGACCAGGGTGGCGTACCTTACTTAGAATATCCTCAAGATATTCGCTGTAGGTCATACAGGTCTATGCCCCGACCTCGGCACACCCCGACGACGAAGAGGAGAACATGCATGAGGATATCTCTAAAGCCATGCATGGTTTCAAAACTCACTTCACCGTTGTCATGGGGGACTTCAACCCGAAACTGGGCAAACGAGACGGGGATGAGCTGCAGGTGGGGCAATGTGGAGTTGGACGTCAGAACCACCGGGGCCACCAACTGGCTAGTTTTATGGAGAAAGAGGGCCTCTATATTTATTTCCTTATTTATTTATTTATTTATTAACTATGGAAGACTTACAGCTAAGATAAACAGATTAAAAAACAATATGTGAGACTGACAGTCATTAAAAGTCCTCACTTCTAAAAACAGATTACAAAGAAAGAGAGTGAACAACACAAATAACACAATACAGCCACAAGAAAAAAAAACAGGATAACATTCAAACTTAAACTAAATTCACATTATTTATGCCACATACAATTCAGTACCTAATAAAAACCTGAACAAGCAAACAAAATCCTTATTAAAAAAGCTAAGGCTCAAGCACTTTCTGGCCGAGGACACACTCGTTATGAAAGCATGAAAATCATGCTGTTTACAAATGTTATTAAAGTTTCTACTTGCACGCACTATAAATGAATTCTGCCTGTAATTTGTAGACGTAAATGGAACACGGAATGGCACGTTCCATCGTTTTGACCTTCCGGGAACGTTAAAATAAAATTTGGATAGGACATCGGAATTATTAATTGAATTGTTCAATATTTTGAATAATGAAATACAATCAGAAATTGCTCGCCGATTAATTAAGGCGCTTAGACGACCTAAATTAGCAACTCTATTTGTGGTGGTTCAAACTTCGTTTGAAATGCTGTTAGAATAAAGTTCTAATCAGCTTGCACTACAAAGTGGTTGTTACGTCAGCCACTGCGGGCAAAATAGCGTGAAATGAGTGGTTTCGATCGATTTACAAAAAAACTATTGATTGGATTAAAAAACTAAAACAGTATCATGCTAATATATTGCTTGTAGAATTATTCGCCAAAAAATCAGAATGATCGCATGCATATTAGTATGTTTTTTATTGTTTGAAAGATATTTTTAGAGGTAAGTTCGTGATTTCTTTTTATCGAGCAAAATTAATTGTATTATGTTTTCAAAACAGTATCATGCTAGCATACATCCTGAAGAATATCATCTATTTTTCTGGTCTTGTTTATAGCAGTGAATCATATACTTTTAGTAATTATAAAACTCGCGTTTAGCTCGTGTATTCGCCTTAAGGGTAATATATGATACTTCTTACAGAGGCTGAGGTAATCTTCAGACCGGGAGGGCTTAAAAATAATGTGGAATTAAAAAATAACGTCTATTTTCACTTAATTCATTAATTAATTATACCAAACAGTTATCTTTGTTGTTATTTTCTTTTATTTTCTTTTTTGTCAGGAACATGAGAAAACGCACACATGACATTGATTAAAAAGATAATTTAAACAATTTGTCTAAATTATTAATGATTATTGTGAATTACTCAAATAACCACTTACTTTAGTTTAAGATTATCTACAAACTTCAAATATAATGCCACAATTTCTCTTGAAATCGTTGTTTCAAATGTTCGAAATTACATTTATATTGAGTGACACTTAATGAAGGATGTTCTTTATACAACAAGGTATTAAAAACATATCAATAAAGTTTTATTACTATTTTCAGTCAATATATTACCGATAACATAATTTGAAAATGTTTGAAGATATGCTCATCAAAAATACATACATAAAGAAGAGTCAAATTCAAATCAATCAATGTCAATTCAAATTGCTTACCAAAAAACCTTGCTATTACTAAAATATCGTCAATCAGCTACAAAATAACAAGTAAATTTTTTTATATAATTCAAAATTGAATTTAAACACAAAAAGTTCCCAAGTAAGTCACCACTTATTATTCCTAGAGAATCTCTTTGGCACACACAGGAATAACTGTAACCAGAAGAGGATTAAGAAATATTTTATCGTTTTCTAAATGTTCATCCAGACTATGTTTCTTACTATTGCGACCATTCGAGACGTTATTCTTGTTCGGGGGAAGCATCTCTACAGACACAAGTTATATTTATTGTTATTATTCTTTATCAGCTTATATTATTTCGTGGAGTGTGTCACGACGACATGCGACAGTAGGCTCTATGTCTGTGGTGTGCGTACTGTATTGACACAACTTACACATACAGCCGCACGGACGCTCGCCCGTGCGTTCACAGCAATACGATCCTTAGCGTGCCTATGCACTTATGAACACTTACTGTACATCCTGCCCGTTTTAGTCATGTTGACTGTCAACCATGTTATTGTCATGTTGCAGTTTTATCACGTAATTTAAGTTTCACAAATGTCAAATTTATAATTTCGGAGATGTCATAAAAATGTAAAGGAGATCACCCAGCCTCCATACATTTTTGGGCTGTTTTCAAAAGTGCCGGCCAATCAAAATAAACTCTTTATTTGGATAGAACATAACATGATAAACATATTTTATTAAAACACCTAAGTCGTAAGTCGATTCACCGACAAGTTATTCGACCACAAAATATCTGAGATCACCCAGATAGGGGGATTTTTTTTGCCACCCTTTTAAATTAAATGCAATAATTAAATAGAGCTTATGGATATGAACATTTTTTATTATGTCACCTAAGTTCTATACATAAGTTTTAAATAAATAATAATGATTACCATAGTATAAATGCTGCTGGTCGATGAAGGCGCTAATCAAGGGAGATCAACCAGTCGCTTTGAAGCTCTGCTCTACTCCTGCGCCACATTGAAAAATTGCCTTCGTGATGCGCGTTTAGATTATCGCACCACCTCTTTCTAGGCCGGCCTCGGCAACTCTGTCTATCTTCAGGCACCCATCGTGTTAAGACCTTTGCCCAGTGGTCGTTATGAATGCAGAACACGTGACCTGCCCAATCCCAATTGAGCCTGGCAGCGTTTTTACCTACGTCTGTAATTCCTGTTTATGAGCTCACCATTGTGTACCGCATTTTATCTGTTCTCTTTACACGCAGAATGCTGCGCTCCTGCAATAAGTTAAGTTCGAGTAGAGTTGAGCCTGTCCTAAAATACGGAGCTCTGACCTAACTGGGTCAGAGCTCAGTGTTTTATGTTAGGACGGGCAGGCTAAACACATCGATGATTACTGTCTTCATCGACCACAGTAGCATTTGTACTATGGTAATCATTATTCTTTATTTAAAACTTGGGTATAGAACTTGGGTGGCATAATAAAAAATGTTTGTATCCTTATGCTCTATTTAATTATTGCGTTTAATTTAGTTGGCCGGCAAAAAAAAAATTGTCGTCAGATTAGTTTAAGAAAGAAAATATTGTAATTCCGAAAATCATTACAGCATTTGCTGACATAATATTTTTCCACTATCTTAAATTGCATTTAACTTAGAAAAAACATAATACGTAGAAAATCGATTCGCTTGCTCTCAAGACAGAGTCGGGGTACCCCAAGTCCCGAGTTTGCTTTGCTCGCTCTTCCATCCTAAGTTATAGATACTATTTTTTTCTGAAAAAAAAAATGGAAGCTTTGTTATTTCCCTTTAAGGCGACTACACGAGCTAAACGCGAGTTTTATAATTACTAAAAGTATATGATTCACTGCTATAAACAAGACCAGAAAAATATATGATATTCTTCAGGATATATGCTAGCATGATACTGTTTTGAAAACATAATACAATTAATTTGGCTCGATAAAAAGAAATCACGAACTTACCTCTAAAAATATCTTTCAAACAATAGAAAACATACTAATACGCATGCGATCATTCTGATTTTTTGGCAAATAATTCTACAAGCAATATATAAGCATGATACTGTTTTAGTTTTTCAATCCAATCAATAGTTTTTTTGTAAATCGATCGAAACCACTCATTTCGCGCTATTTGGCCCGCAGTGGCTGACGTAACAACCACTTTGTAGTGCAAGCTGATTAGAACTTTATTCTAACAGCATTTCAATCGAAGTTTGAACCACCACAAATAGAGTTGCTAATTTAGCTCGTCTAAGCGTCTTAAGTATCTTGTTTTTTTATATGTTTAAGCATAATATGCCTCAAATGTTCATACTGCTTGACCAAGGCCTCTTCTTATTTGTGAGCAGGAATAGGTGATAAGCCAGCAAGAGTGGTTGGCAAATGACACATGTCATCTATTATTTGGTTTCCTCACGATGTTTTCCTTCACCGTTTTAAGAGTATTGGCGAATATTAAGTTTAGTTTTAAACTGAAAACCATATAGTTTGTTAAAAGTAGGCACGGAAAGGAAAGAGAATTAAGAAATATTTTATTGTTTTCCAAATATTCGTCCTGACTTTGTTTCTAACTATTGCGATCATTCGAGAACAGTTATTCTTGTTCGGGGGAAGCATCTCTACCTCCACAGAAACAGTTTATATCTATTGTTATTTTTCTGTATCAGCTTATATTATTTCTTTGCCAACCATCATAAGCGGCATTTATTACAGCCGCGACTTCATGTCGTACATTGAAACCATCAGTCGCCTCTCTGAGTGTTTTAAAGACGACAAAAAATTAATTAATTCTCTTAAGAAACTGTACCGGTTCATTTTAGGTTTCATTTTGTTAATGATGTCTTTGACTGTCTACAGATCAACAGACGTGCTTTTAAAATTACCAAAAATCGATCCATTATTTTGGAGGTCATATTATTTGATACCCGTTCTGATAACACATGCCATTTTACGAATTACTGTTATATTTCAGTTCTTCATGTTGTTTACTGCTATTATGATTATAGTTTATTTGTTTAAATGCCTGAATTCATTGATATCAGCCGTTCAGGAGAGAGCAGGGAGACGTGATAACAGTTTGGATGAGCAATGTGGTATCACAAGCGAGCAGATACAAGAATGGGTTGAACTGTATCGCGATTTGTCAAACTGCTGCGAAACCGTGTCGCGATGCTTTGGACGCACGGTATTGTATTTAATCATGAGTTGTGTTATGTATAATAATAAGTTTTTCAAGGTCAACATAGCTTACAGAATAACTGAGCTCAATTGGCAATGGGCCAGTTACAATAGCCATAGAACCGATGATCGTTGTGGTAAAGTCGTGTTCTTGAGTGCAGACCCCGATATAGCAAGCGTAAGGTATTACGCCCTCTGGCTACATGGAGTGACAACATCCCTACGGTGGCCAGTAGCAGCTATATAAGAGTTGCGAAAAACCGAGTTAAGGAGCGTGCAATTGAAGAGGCCTATTATAGCACTGGACTGTTGTAGGGGTGTTATGATGATGTGATGTGGAATAATGTCTTTTATTTATTTCAGTTATTATTGTCGTTGACATTATCAACATTAAACTTCATTGTGATGATGTACTTCGTTATATATTTGTTGGCATCAAATGTAAGTAGTCGAATGCATTCAATCTGTGTAAAAATATCACATTAATTTAATCAAATTTTCCAGGGTGCACATTGGGTTTTTGCAAAGCCGTCATCTATGTATTGAGTGCATCAATCTTAGTAACATTGTAGAAACATAATAGGTTCCTTCTCTGGCATCTGGCAGAATCATGATGCTCCGAAGTTTATTTGGCATAACACACTTAATATATTTTTTTAAACGAATATTTTTAAGGCATAAAATGTTTAATATAATTTTTGTCTGGCCGAATTTTTATATGGCCGAATTTACAAAGGCCTGCTTTAAAGATGGCATACTTTTATTTTGCATAATTACCTTTGGCAATGTTCAAATTCCGCATTATTTCGTTTATAATAACGTGTATTTAGAGCGACGATTATTTGGTTTATTTTCACTTGGCATACTGTGAACATGGCAGAATTTCATTTGGAATAATGTTATTTGCCATAATTGCCATTTTTATAAAATAACATTTTTTACCTTAATCTAAAATTATAATATTGTCTTAAAAAAGTCAATCTAATGGTGCCACAAAAGTTAGTGACAGAAACGAGTCTTGTCTGCTCTACCCCTAGAGTGTAATTTAATCCCGCGTAGGCGCGGAGGGGTGAGGCGGCTCGCGTTAGCATTAAAACCATTGGCGACGATAAGTTCGCGTGGGGCTGCCGGAGCCCCGCAGCGCCGGAGCCGTGACAGAAACCATGCCTGCTGCAGGTTGCATGTTAGTTTGAATGCTGCATGCTTGCTGCATGCATGGTGTGGGCTGGTTTGCATGCTTGTTTGCATGTTTGTATACTGCATACTTGCTGCATGAACGATGTATGCTTGTTTGCATGTTTGCCTGCTTCAGTTTCAATAAATGAACTTTTTGTGCTGTGATAGCTGAGTGTTTCCGTTCTTATGCATATGAAATGTATGCCAAAAGATATTTCTTACTGTAAACTTTCTGAGATATGACAGTTTTGCCTTTAAATACTAGAGACTATCGATGATTTTGACTTTGAACTTACTGCGATAAGATGGTTCTACTTTTAATTCTTATGCATATGAAATTTATGCCTTAAGATCATTCTGACTTATTAAATTATGAGTTGGGAACGTATGATAAATTAGTTTCTGCCAAACGATTTTCTGCGAAATGAAGTTTATACTATCCGTAGGTATGCAAAATAATATTATGACATAAAAGTTTTCTGCTATAAGGGTAGACCCAACAAAAACACGGCGTATTGTTCTGTATCAGCCTGGGCACTAAGCACAATGTTTTGAGGGCGTTACATTGAGTTCTACCAGAAAACATGTTTTTAACCCCAAAAACATGTAATATTATTAAACCAACAATAATTTTTGCGTCAAATTACTTAGTTTGATGTACAGAGTGCTTGGTTGACGGTTTTGTCATGAGGTTGTTAACACCCAAGTATATGTTTATCCTTATTTCGCATGTTACTTTAATTTCCCGGTTTTTGTTTTTGTTTTGCGTCATAGATATCGTTACAATCTCAATAAGAATTATACCTGTATCAACATCATTTTCTCTACCCATTCTACCTGGAGTCGAAGCAACTCTTTTTTTCTTTTATGATCCTGTGTCAATCAATCTTTAAATCCTCCACAATCCAATCATCTCTTTCCCTGTATTATTTGTTCCTTTAAAGTATTTATTAATTTTATGAATTCCAGATGCTTAATGACTCCATTGAGTTCAAAAAATTCTTTTTGGTGCTGTTTGCTTATTTATCAATGATTTTGAAACCAATAGTTGCTGCACAGTTATTGCGAAACCAAGGAGTCAAGTGCCACCGGTTGTTGGTTCGAATTTACAATAAAATGCTTATTGGTAAGAGTTTATTGAAATAATGAACTTATGACAAAAATGTATCCAGAAAGGGAACAAATAATATCTTGACACTTTTACTATGGAACGGACGATGGAAGTCGCAGTATCCCCGCAAGGGGGCGCGGCAGGCGGTCACTGGGATTCGCCCGCTGGCCGCAGATGCCATGCCTTGGCCTGTGAAAACCAGTACGTCGTTGGGGTGGCCTGTTTAGGCTGCAGCCTGTTGGCTTGAGATACAACACACGCCTATGAAAACAAAACCATGACACTCTTACCTAGGATTTCAGTACACTGTTTCCCTAAAAAATAATCAGCTGTTCCATAATAGTGTGTTATTTATTTGGACAAAATATACAGAATGTAAGGGACGGCCATCCGAAAATATATTTTGAACCATATTCCACCAGGTTTTTTTTAGGTTATTTGTATCGTTTTTTCAGTTACGTTTAAATTATTTCAATGTTAAATAACATTCTCTGTACGCAGCACTCCTTTTTTTTGGGACAAGCCCGCCACACTATTCCCAAACCATTGTATCTCCTGAAAGCCAAAATCAACAGTGGCGACCACCAGAAAAGCGCCGAGACAAAGAAGCTCGACCAAGTCCTACAGAATAAATTTAACTGTCATGGATCCTGCTACGCAATTAATCCGAAAGTATAGGGAAAGAGTAGGAAACAACCGTAATTTCCACTTCCCTCCATATCAGCAGGAGACAGAACAATATAAGGCCAATGGGCACAAAGGGACGTTTACAACTGGGATAGGACCCGGACACGTACCCAGAACCGGACCCGGTTGCCCAGAACCACGAATAAATATAAACATTAATGGTTCCTTAGGTTGTGAGCTGTTGAATATTTGATTCCAATAATAGATACGGCAGAAACGCTTGAACGTAAGGTTTGTTCTAGTGTCCACAAGGTCTGTATAGTAAATAGCTCCAGATGTAACCTGTATACTATCCTACATAATAATGCGTTTATTCTGCCAAAGAGTGCACTCTCATAAAATGAGATGAGCAGATCGTTCATATTCGCAGTCAGATGTAGAACATTGACAAAAAGGCCAGTCAACAAGCTTGAAGAACAATAATTTACTCTTAAAGTTACCATGACCTGTGAGAAATTGGGCAACACAGTGATCAACCTCCAGCCATGTCCCGGCCAGCCGTTCACGAACGAATGGAAAAACTGGTGGAGGTGTCAGCCCTTGATGGAATTATCCCACCTACATTGACATTCAGACAACAGTTCCTCCCAGATGTCGGTCTGTGGTTTGAATAATCTAGAAATCTTAGCACGGTCACGTATGGTTAATTAAATAAATCTGCCTCCGTAGTCTCAAGCGCGTTATAGTACATTGCAACCCGTCGTTACACTTCAACATCGACTTGAAGTATACCGGTAAAGCTTCAGTACTAACCGTCCTTTCCGCTTTGCATAAGAATATCAAAGCCTAATGCTGGCATAGATGGACTTAAGTTGGAAGATAAACGACAGACCCCAGGTAGATTTGGATATTCTCTCTAAGACCAAACCAAGGTAGCACACGGACTGCTTTCTTTTCACGGGAATGTTGTTAAATTGAATACTAGGCCACGAGAAAGAGATAAAAAACTCCATTTTAGTTAAAAAACAGCCAACAGCTAAAACCAACAATGGACGTAGAAATATCCTATCGAATGATGCGCGAAATTAGCTGTTCACTTCCTGTCTAGTTAGAGTTCATCGTCCTCGTCGTCGCACTTGCCGTTCCCGATTAGTTTATTTCCATAACGTTCCTGAAATATATCTGTTCTTGTAGCGGTCATCTCAGTATGATATACTGACCCTCACACTCTGTATGTTACAATAAAAATGATAACATATATTTTTTTTTAATTATTGAAAAATTTAAAAGATCGTGTCATAATGTCTCTAACACCGTATAGAATTATGCACTATTTTCAAATGCTTTCAGATTCAAGTGAAACTGAAATGAAATTGATAAAGGACTTCATACGCCTGTTTAAGAAGAATCCGATGAAGATCAATTTATTTTCCAACAATCCTGCTGGGATGTGCATCCTGCCAGTTTTACTCACGTTGACTGTCAACCATGTCATTGTCATGTTGCAGTTTAATCACGTAATTTAAGTTTCACAAATATCAATTTTATAATGTCGCTATGATTATGCAAATGTCATATTTATTTAATTCATAAGAACTCGAATGATTGAAAGCAAATTTTTTTTTGGTAGTTCTTCAGAATTATAAGCTTCGATAAAATGAGCATACCTACTTAAAATATGAAAACTGCTTTATACAGTTATCTTGTCCACCAGATTAGTTACTAATCTAGTATATAAATAAAATACTGAAACGAAAGCAGTTCAAATTTCAGTAAAAATACATAAAACGAATAACGTAAAATTAATTTACTCACGTCGCTCGCTCTCAAGACCAAATCAGGCTACCACAAGTCCCGAGCTCGCTTCGCTCGCTCTTGCATCCTAAGTTATAGAGCCGAAGTATTTGGGAAGAACTTAATTTTATTTATATTGTTTTTGCATAATTTGCCTCTAATGTTAATACTGCTTGACCAAGGCCTCTATTTTGTGAACCGGATTGGGTGATAAGCTAACAAGCGGACCCTGGTAGATGACACATGTAGACTTTTATTTGGTTTCGTCACGATTTCTTCACCAATTGAAGCGCAATGGTGAATGTTTTGTTTAGTCATACTAATCACTTTTGTGGTTGTCCACAACGTTTGCTAAAAATACGCACGGAAAATAAAAATGTGTCGGTGTGTATGTAGATTTTATTAGGCAACAAATCATTGAAATTAAAGAGAATGTCTGTTGTCACTTGATGTCTATCTTGTCTTTTGTACTTTTGTGTGTTTAAAGCATTAAATAAATTAAATATCATTTTTGTTTGATTAAAACATGACTAAACCCATACCACCCCCAACCATTTACTGAAAATGTAATTTGAATTTGTTGGCTCATCAATAATACAAAGACACACTGAAGTCAATTTCTTAATACAATTTTTTACCAAAAACCGGGCTGTTACTTTAGTAACATCGCCGAGTTACAACATAGAAAAGGAAAATGATCCCAATTAAGTGGCTTAACCACCTATTATTCCTGGAGAATCTCTTTGGCATACACAGGAATTACTGTAACCAGAAGAGGATTAAGAAATATTTTATCGTTTTCCAAATAATCGTCCAGACTATGTTTCTTACTATTATGATCATTCGTCAACAGTTATGGTTATTCGAGGGTAGTCTCTCTAAAGAAATAAGTTATACACATTGTTATTTTTCTGTATCAGCTTACTTACTGTCTTTGCTATCTATCCTAAGCGGCATTTATAACAGCCACGACTTCATGTCATATTTTGAAAGCAGCAGTCGACTCTTTGAGTGTTTTAAAGACGACAAGCAATTAATTAATTCTCTTAAGAAACTATACTGTTTCATGTTGACTTTAATTTTATTAGTGTTATTTTTGTTCATCTTCAGATCGATGAAGGTGTACTTAGATTTACCAAAAACTGAACCGTTATTTTTGACACTCGTTCTGATAACATTTGCCATTTTACGAATTACTGTTATATTTCAGTACTTTATGTTCTTTACTGCTACTATGAGTGTGGTTTATTTGTTTAAAAGCCTGAATCCGTCGGTATCAGCTGTTCAGGAGAGAGTAGGGAGATGTGATATTAGTTCAGATAAGCAATGTGATATCACAAGAGAGCACGTACAAGAATGGGTTGAACTGTATCGAGATTTGTCAAATTGCTGCGAAAGAGTGACGCGATGCTTTGGACGAACGGTATTTGTATTTAGCATTCATTTGTGTTGTGTACAGCGTATATGTTACATCCTTAGTACTTGTATATAAACCTTTTTGTGTATTAGTAAAAATATTCTTTCATTTATTTCAGTTTTTCTTCACGTTGACAATATCAATATCAAATTTCATTTTGACGGTGTACAATATAATATATTTGAATGCATCAAATGTAAGTAATCAAAGTTGGGCCTGGACCCAAGCTACTCTACCCATTCGTATGGGAGGGCTCGGCGTCCGCAAAATTTCTAGTATTAGTTTACCGGCTTATATATCCTCGGTTCATGGCACTGAGAAATTAATCGGGAAAATCCTGGCTTCCACACTGGTTGATTTTGATGTGCCGTGCTTCGCCGAGGCTATAAACGCTTGGAAACTCGCTTGACCGAACTCTGAAGAACCCGATTACCCATTTTCCCAGAGACGGTGGGACGAGCCGCTCTGCAGAGTAGTTCAGATCAATCTACTGAACACGTCTGCTACTACTGCTGAGCGTGCGCGTCTGCTGGCTGTGGGTGAATGGGAGTCGGGTCTTTGGCTTCACGCACTACCTTCGTCGAACACAGGCACGTTGCTCGACGACACCACTTTCCGTCTCGCTGTTGCTTTACGCCTAGGCGCTCCATGTTGTTCTCCTCACCGCTGTCACTGTGGTGAAGTTGTCAACAGCCTTGGACACCACGGCCTGTCATGCAGCCGAAGTGCGGGCCGTTTTGCGCGGCACGCGAACTTGAATGACATCATCCGCCGATCTCTTGTTACCGTCGGTGTTCCAGCTTTATTAGAACCCAATGGTTTGGCATGCGACGATGACAAGAGACCGGAAGGTATGTCTTTGTTTCCATGGAAGATGGGTAGGCCTCTAGTGTGGGACGCTACATGTGTCGATAATCTTGCTCCTTCCCATCTTCCAAGTTCATCGTGCTGTGCAGGGGCTGCCGCTGCGGAGAACCTCAAGCGGCGTAAATATAGTAACCTTATTGCCCAACCAGCAAAAACTAGGCTTACAACAATCTCAAGACTACTCTTAAATCACTCCTATATATTCGTATAAGCCTGGGTTTGGGCACTAATTATAAGCTTATTTAGTTTAATATCGTTCTAATATCAGTCCAATTGAATGCTGTTTGCACTTACTGAACTCTAGCCAAAATCAATTTAAGCCGACTTAGGCTAATATTGGTCTAAGGTTAGAACCATTTGAGGCAATACAAGCTCATTATGATTGTACGTCAGATCAAACTTAAAAGTTTGTTTGAGTGTTGGTTTCAAAGTTACAATGAAACAATTAATAAATGAAAACAAATTAAAGTTGCTGTGAAGTTAATGCGTCAGTGTATTTAAGTTTTACGGCAAGTAATCGTTTTGGAATTTATTATTTACTGTTAAGTAGACCTCGTTTTACGCTTCAAAATTCATGCGCCTTGTTAAATAAGGTATTTTCTGTTCTCGTTTGATAATTTTATTTGTAAATTTCTATTGATAGTGTCGCCATTAGTATAGCTGCATTTTACAAGAGCAATATTAGACTATTGTAAGATTGTTTACTCTAATTTTAGCATTTGGTATGCTAAAGATAACTCCATATTGGAATAAATTAGGGTTCCTCGCAATTTTACATAAAACCTTAAATCGAAAGGGAGAAAAAAAAAATTACATAATTTTCCAGTTTTTGTAATCCATTATCTAATACTATTAAAATTTAATAAAAATGAAATTAAATATGGCCAGCAAAATGACTCGATCTAAGATCAAACGGTCTTAAATGAGTCTTGTCTTATGTATTGTAAATACATTATGTTGATCCAAAATCACTCTAATATCATACTTATCCAGTGCTATTGATCTAATAATAGTTTAAAATAAGATCAGAAATGCACGTACTCACAGTACTCTTATGCAATGCTGATATTAGTCTGACATCTTACAATAGCATTTAGCAAGTCTAATATAAAATCAAACGAGCTTAGAAATTGCGCATATAAGAGCAAGTTTTCTCAAGTGCAACTAGTCTTAGTAAATGATCTTATATACAAATATGAGACTTGGTTATGAGACTGAGCGTTCTTGAGCCCATACCGGCTTATCTAAAAGTAATATAGGATCGATGGCATGTTCTAAAACAAATATAAGAGCGCTTAAAGCCTACCACTCTTAAATAGTGCGAGTTCTGAGACTATTTTGCTGGTTGGGTGGTAACTATATTTTCGAGCCGTTTGGGGTTGAAACTCTAGGACCGTGGGGTCCGAGTGCTCACAGCCTTTTCAAGGAAATTTCAAAACGCTTAGTTGGCACCTCCCGTGACCCTAGGGCTGGCTTTTACCTTGGTCAAAGGCTTAGCGTTGCCATTCAGCGTGGTAACGCTGCCAGTCTCTTGGGGACATTACCAGTTTACAGCGTAGAGGAGGAGTTTTTTGACGCCATTTTTTAAGTTTTTAGTTTAAGTTAGTTAGTTTATTTAAGTTTAGCAAATTGTAAATAATGTACATTTATATCCCCTTTAATAAAAATTCCTAGTAATCAAATGCATTGAATAAAAGTTATCTACTTTGAACAAAAATATTACCATAAGGTGTTAAAGAATTAACTGCAAGAATTTCGTGTACGTACTCGGTATCCAAAACAAACATATTCCAAAAAAAAAAACTTTTTTCAAGCATCTTTAGTTTTTACATAAAAGAAAAACATTGCCAGTCCAAAGTCTGCAAAATGTGATGGGAAAGTTAGAATCAGCTGTCTACGTTTGCGCTGTCGCAGCGGTAAACGACCACGCGCGCGGCGCCCTGCACAGTGCAGTCACAGTACAGTCAAGTGCGCATATTCAATAATTTTGTGCGTAGTGAAAATTTTGCATATCTTTGAAACGGATCGTTACTTATATAATTTTTTTTCGTGATTATTTTTTATTTGTGTTTTCAAACAACTTCTCAAGTTTCTTGCAGTTAATTTTTTAACACTTTATACACCAATCGGTTTTAATTCCAAAAGTTTAACGATAGTCATTTGTCATAAAAATAATAGCGGTTTTGCTTATGTGTGGTTCAATTATGTTCAGTAAGAGCGCCAGAACACTATCACAGCGCAGTTTGCCTAGGGGCGACTACTCGACGTTGATTGCTGGTAGCTGCAGGAGTGGTATGACGCGGGCGGCGCTGACAAACAGCGCTTGCGGTTTGCCCATTTTCACCGACAACAGTTTGTTTGTTTGTGTTGTGTTACACTTTGTCAGGCACTCAGGCAGCAGATTGAGCACGTGAAGGGTCTTGGCGGCCGCATGTCTCGCATTATGTGGCGTAGCGTTATCGGCGTATAGCGTGGGGTTCCTTCTATCTGGCAGAATCTTGATGCTCCAAAATTCATTTGGCATAACACACTTGGCATAATTTTCTTTAACCGAATATTTTAATGGCATATTTAAAAAAAATATAATTATAGTTTGGCCGAATGTTTGTATGTTCGAATTTACAATGGCATACTTTTAAGATGGCAGAATTTTATTTGGCATAATTTTATTTGGCATTATTGCCATTTCTATAAGATAGCATTTTTAACCTTAATTTAAAATTTAAATATTGTCTTAAAAGTCATTAGGTTGTGCTAGAAAAGTTAGTGACAGAAACGAATCACTCCAAAACCGACTCCACGTAGTCTTGTCTGCTCTACCCATAGAGTGTTATTTAAAATCGCGTAGGCGCGGAGGTACGAGACGGGCCACGAGTTGAGGTGCAGGTGGTGAGCGTTAAGGTCGTGGCTCACTTGACAAGCACCGCACCAGCACCGCTCCAACCCAGCAATTTACTTGCCATTCAAATTAGAGCATTAAATCGTGTGTCGCATAACATATATTTTAATGTCCATATGAAAAAGCTTACTGCGGGTGGTCAACGCGCTTGCCGCTACCATACGACTCGCCTCGCGGGCGGCTCGGCGTCCGCGCGCGGTCCGCGCGCCACAAGCGAGGGGACGGCGCGACGTCCGCGCGCCGCAAGCGAGGGGTCCGCGCGCCGCAAGCGAGGGGACCGCGCGCGGACGCCGAGTGGCCCGCGAAACAACGTCATTGCGCCGTCATGCTTCTCCACGTCGTGGGTACTCTTTGTTTAATGTATGGCCAGTTACAAATTTAGTTAGAGAGCCCACGACACTAAACCTAGTTCGGTTAGAAATAAAAAGCAAATAAAAAAGCCCTAATAAACCGACTGATATTGTTGTAATCGAAGGTTGATCTTATGTTACAATAACTGAATCAATCGTTACAGTACACCGGCTGAAACTTTTTTATAAATAGTTTACATATACTGAACTTAAAAAAATCTCAGAACTGTAATGGAAAGGGTGTTCGCGGTGTAGGTGAATTAAACCACGAATCCACGTTAACAAAATATAATTACTAGAGATAATACCTAAAATACAATGCTACCTCCCGGACTATTACTACCAGCGTGCGGACTACGAGCTTGCGCCTTGCGGACGGCGAGTGGCCGTCGCGTGGCCCGCGCGCCGCAAGCGAGGCGACCGCGTGCTTACACCTCGCTTGCGGCGCGCGGACCGCGCGCCGTAGCCTATATTCGAGGCGACGAAGGTCAGGAGCTGTGCTGGTGCCGTGCTGGTCGCAAGCGAGGTGTAAGCACGCTGAAGTCCTATTCATGAAAGGTATCCGCCAGTCATCCATCTTGACGTGCACCTGGCAGGCGGGCAGCGAGTTTACTTTCAGCCAGAAAATGTGGCAGAAAGAATGAACAAACCAAGACAAACCACCTTGCTCGCATTCTTTCGCCTTTGCGAAAGAGACAATTTCGCTAAGTCTCTGTTGTACAATGAAGTGCCACATTATTATACTTATAACAAGCAGCAAGGTGTTTTTAATCGCAGGAGACGTGGAACTGCTGTAGAAGGCGAGTCCGGCATTTTTAAAGAACACGTGATTGGAAGAGTATACACGGTGCACCCAAATAATGCAGAGTGTTATTATTTACGCCTTCTTCTTCACACAGTGCGAGGACCTACTTCTTTTGCTGAGCTCTGCAAAGTGGACGATATAGAATATCCCACATTTCAAGCTGCTTGCCGCGCACGGCATTTATTAGATGGCGATCAGCATTGGGATGATGCTTTAGCCGCAGCATGCGTCAGTGATAGTCCACATCGTTTGCGCCATTTATTTGCCATTTTGTTGACATTTTGTGGCCTATCGGACGCTGGGCAGTTGTGGCAAAAATATAAAGACGCGTTTGTCGAAGATTTTTTGAGACAGCAAAATATAAATAGCGAAACTTCTGAATAAGTACGTGAAAGCTGCCATAATAGGTCTTTGCTGGCTATACAAGATATAGTTACAAGTATAGGAGGGAACCCCCTCAGTCAGTACGGCTTGCCGACACCGACAGTTGGTGGGGAACGAATTAATAGGGAGTATACATCTGAAATAAATTACAACCCCGAAGAGTTAGCAGAAATATTGCGAAATGGCTGTTCAAATTTGACGTCAGAACAACGTCAAATCTTTGATAGAGTATGCTGTAGTGTAGAACATTCATTAGGAGAAATGCTGTTTTTAGATGCACCTGGTGGAACAGGTAAAACTTTCCTCACTAAAGTTATCTTGGCTCAAATAAGGAGCCAAAACAAAATTGCCTTTGCCGTCGCTTCCTCAGGAATAGCTGCCACTTTATTACCAGGAGGAAAAACTGCTCATACAACATTTAAAATACCAATCGACTTGGACCGCACAGAAAACCCTGTTTGCAACGTGTCTCGCAATAGTGATAAAGCAAGGGTTTTACGCGATTGCGCCTTTATCGTTTGGGACGAGTGTACGATGGCAAATCGTAAAGCTGTGGAAGCTGTAGATAGAACGTTGCGAGATATAAGACAAAATGACCGACCGATGGGAGGCTTAACGGTGCTATTCTGTGGAGACTTCAGGCAGACACTCCCTATAATACCCAGAGGAACGAGGGCCGATGAAATAGGTGCCTGTTTAAAGAGCTCTATTTTATGGCGTAGTGTCATATTAACTAATTTGAGCTTTAATATGCGAGCATATTTGGGAGGTGACGCAAACGCGCAGGTTTTCTCAAATTTACTACTTCAAATTGGTAACGGCACATACCCGACTAAAGAAGGAGGTAAAGTAACTTTAGTCGAAAGCCTGTGTTCTTCTGTTGCCTCACAGCAGGAACTCATTTCCTCTGTATACGGAGATCCATCAGAGATCTCGAACCATGACGCTGCTTGGCTATGCCAACGAGCTATTTTGGCACCTCGCAACGACCAAGCAGCAGCAATAAATTCTCAAATATTGGTACATGTTTCTGGAGAAAGTAGGGAATATTTATCTATTAACACGGTTTTAGAAGAAGGAGATGCCACCCACTATCCAGTAGAGTTTTTAGACTCTCTAAATACACCAGGTCTTCCAGCACACAAAATTTATTTAAAAGTCGGAGTACCAATCATTCTACTCAGAAATTTAAGCCCACCAAAACTATGCAATGGAACTCGGTTGAGAGTAACAAATCTCCAACGAAATGTCAACGAAGCCGAAATCTTAACAGGTTGCGGCTCCGGTGATGTTGTTTTCATTCCCAGGATACCCATTATCCCCAATAATTTTCCGTTTACTTTCAAACGTGTGCAATTTCCTGTAAGCCTCTGTTACGCTATGACTATTAATAAAGCCCAAGGCCAGACGTTATCCGTTGCGGGTGTAGACCTTACTTTTGATTGTTTTTCACACGGCCAACTCTATGTTTCTCTATCACGTGTTAGCAACCCAAACAACCTTTTTGTATATGCTCCGGGTAATTCCACCGCTAACATAGTATATAGAGAAGCATTAACGTAATCAACTATACCAAAGTCAGGACTCTTATCTAAATCATCAAAAAGGTGATATACTCTTATCTAAACGACGTTGTTTTGTTCTCGACAACCACGCGAACGAAGTCGCGGGCACAGCTAGTATTTAAATAATAATGGCTTTTGAAGTGAACATTACAAGCTTGTGTAAATGAGAAATGTAATATGGTTTAAAAGAGTGTAAGGAGTTTCTTTGTCCGTTCTTCTTCTTATTAACAATATTTGCGAACGGGCTGCTCGACTCAGAATGTTTATTGTGCCTGTACCTAAATGGTTTCTTAGAAATAAACGTTTGGAGTTTGAGTCCAGTGTTGTGTGTGATTTCAACTACCCATCTACCTATCTACCAACAATGAAGAATCGTATCGCACGGCGATGTGATGGTTAGAGACTGCAAGACAATAAGTATGGCGGCGAATGGCGCCAATATTCGAGAACTGCTACTCTCCAGGGTTTCCCTGTCGTGATATATATATATATATAACATCATATTTCTGACCGTTGCTTGGAGTAAGCGCAATTATTTTTTTTCTTTTATTATCCTGTGTCAATCAACCGATCATTTCTCCACAATAAATTCATCTCTTTCCGTTCTCTGTATTGTTTGTTCCTGTAAAACATTTATTAATTTTATCAATTACAGAATCATATGCCGACGCTAGACGCCACTGAGAATAAATGGTTTTTTATGGAGATCTTTATTTATACATCAGTGATGGTGATGCCATTAGTTGCTGCACAATTATTACGAAACCAAGGAGTAAAGTTCTACCGGGTGTTGGTTCGAATTTACAATAAAATGGTTATTGGTAAGACTTTATTCACATTATTTAGTTTAAAAAAAAGATGTAAGTAAATAGCACACCCATGGCACTTACTAAGGATTCCATTACATGATTCCATTACATGATTCCATGATTTCCAGCGTCGAATTTGATACTATTCCATAGAAAATTGTGTTGTCTATTTATAATTGAATGATTTAAATGATTTTGTTTTTCAACCTATGGTAAAAGTTTATGCCACAATCAATATCCCTAACACCGTATAAGCTTATGAACTATTGACAATTGCTTTCAGATTCAAGTGAAAATGAAATGAAATTAATAAAGGACTTCATCCGCCTGATTAAGAAGAGTCCAATGGGGATCAAGTTATTGTCCAACATCCCAACTGGGATGTTCATCCTGCCAGTTTTACTTATGTTGTCTGTAAACTATGTTATTGTCATGTTGCAGTTTAATCATGTAATTTAAATTTTACAAAATGTCAATGATATAATTTTGGAGATGTCATAATTATGCTTATGCAAATGTCATGTAAATAATTTATATTACTATGATTGTAAAAAAATTGTATATTCTGCTTTCAGTACTGCCTACTTTTCATAAAAACGCTTGCACGTGGTTATTCAGTTATAACTCACCTATCTACGATTTTTTCAACAAATAAGTATCTTGTGCACTATAATATTAGGTTTTAATCAAGGCTAAAAAATAAAAATGTAGAATCCAAATCAGTAATAAGCCTCTAGAAATCTGCTGCTTGACACGAACTTTACCTGAATTTTGGCCGTTTGTAAAACTAAAAAAAACTTGATAGAAACCTTGCACGTCATATAATGGAGATTCTAAATAATAAATATTTATTATTCAAACCTGTAACACTTATTCAAAAATATTTCCTGACAAATAAGTTTTATGAAATCTTTAAACACTAACTTTCCTTCAATGTGGAATTTATCAACGTGAAGATGAGTCTTGCGGGGTCGGGCCGGTGTGAGACAGGGGAGTTGAATGAAGATCGACGGTCTGGTTCTGGATGAAACAACAAGTATCAACCATGCTCGCTTTGGCGATAGATGGACCGGGAAGGGCCCTCTTAAATGTTCATACTACTTGGAACCAACCCTCCAATCTGTGAGAAAAAAAATGTTGAAAGCCAACAACCGAACCCAGTGCGATGTTTTCCTTCACCGATTGGAGAGCAGTAGTGAAAATATTCTAAAGTATTTAATACGTACTACTTAATAGTGAGTCACTGAAAACCACAAGGTTTGCTAAAAAATAATGATGTAGGTAGGTTTGAAAATGGAAAATTTGAATTAACAGAAACTTAACATATCAATAACTAGCTTCTGCCCGCGACTTCGTACGCGGATCCTGTTGCTTATGCCAGCGACAACGGGTTCGTCAAAATCGAAGATCTGAAACGTCTGATGTCGAATTCTAAGAGCCCGGGGAAAGGAAAATAACGGATCTTTCCCATCTGAGCAACACATACCGTTTGTTTCTTTTTGCTATTTAACAGCTTCACAAAAAGTACAATTTTGAACCATACCTCCGATGGCGGAATATGTGGCGTATTCAATCATAGGAGTATACGTAAATGCACTCCGTTCCTTATCAACCCAAGGAAGGTCGCCATGCCCTACGGCTATATCTTGAGACACATCCGATTCTTCAGATTATAGCGACATTCTGTTCAGACAATGTCGAAGTCGATCAGAATTCAAATGTTCGTTGCGCTCTTCTTCTGTCTCTTCATGCCGTACTCCAGTAATTCTTTCTCTCTCACTTTCTAACTGATTATGAACATTTTGTCGTGTGCGTGTTCGGGGCAATGTATGATAATCTCGAGCAGCAGTTAGTCGCGCATCACGTTCATCACTCGTTTCAAAAGACCTGCAGTTAGTAGATGTGCGAATACGCTGAGAACTCACGCGCAATTCTCTATCCGTGAACGTCTCCGACTCGCGAGACAATGCATGACGTTCACGATCAGCAGTCAGTCGCGCATCTATTCTTCACTTGTCTCTATAGACCTGGATGTAGATGCGTAAATACGCTGAGAACGCAGGCGTGCTTCGCGATCCGAAGAGGTTTCCAAGGAGCAAGTTGCAGCCTGATGTTCTCGAACAGCATCAAGTCTCTCCTGACGCTCGATTCTTGGGATCTGATGATCCTTTGGAACATTGGGAAAGATTTGACCTCTTTCTAGGCATGGTTATAGTTTTGTTGTGAAGATACCTGATCAACTAAAATCTTAGTAACTGCTCCCCTGCGTTACCCGGTAGGCTACCGAGTCACGAAGATAAATGGAAAAGGAAATTAAACACTCAAATAACATAAGCCCGAAGGCATATTTATTCGATAAAATAAAATAATAAATGGAAGTTTTGGCCAGTAGACTCATATTTTCAATGATATACCATCGTCATATAATATTGAAAATCAGTCCTAAACTGTTACCGCCTTCACCGCCGCGTGGAGGAACTCCCAGCTTATGTTATTTTATGAAGTATAATTAGTGATAGCTTTGCAATAATTTTCACATCAGATGTTTCTGATCTTCGATTTTTTATAATTCAACAGGAAATGCCCATCAGACCGAACAGCTTTTGCTAAGACGTCATACCTATATGTGTTATGGTGTAGCTGGGCTATTGGAGTTCCACAATAGGTGTCCCAGATCTTCAATATTTATAAGTCAACAGAGAGTGCTCATCAGATTGAACAACTTTTGCTGAGACGTCATTCCTATAATAATATGTGTTATGGTGTAGCTGGGCTCATGTTCCAGTGTTCCAGATCTTCAAATTTCTTCTCTCAGCAGAAAATGCTCATCACGTGGAACAATTTTTGCTATGGTGTCATATTTGTATCTCTTATAGTTTAGCTGGTCTGTTGCGGTTCTGCATCAGGTGTTCAAGTTTTCAAGATAAATTATAGCCTATAGCTGACCCACGTCACTTCGTCTGCGTCACATAAGAGAGAAAAACGAAAGGAAAAAAAAAATCCCCGTTTTTGCAACATTTTTCATTCCTGCTCCGCTCCTAATGATTGTAGCGTGATGTTATATAGCCTAAAGCCTTCCTCGATAAATGGACTATCCAACACAAAAATAATTTTTCAATTTGAACCAGTAGTTCCTGAGATTAGCGCATTCAACCAAACAAACAAACAAACAAACAAACTCTTCTGCTTTATAATATTAGTATAGATTTATAATTAGTATAGATAACGTTTTAAGTCCGCCTCTGTACATGATGTATGCTTAAATAATGACGACATAGATAATATCATTTCCAATACAATAACTTTAATATAATTGAAACATGAGTTACACACACATGGACATCCAGAAGATACATTTAGTAAAACCTTATTTGAAAATTTTTACAATCGATACATTTATAATACATACCGACAATTACTTAAGTCAATTTCTTGATAAAAAAATGTTTACTAGAAACCGGGCTATTACTTTATTTTCATCGCCGAGTTACAGCATAACAAGTAAAATGTTCCCAATTAAGAGGCTGAACTACTTATTGTTCCTGGAGAATCTCTTTGGCATACACAGGAATTACTGTAACCAGAAGAGGATTAAGAAATATTTTATCGTTTTCCAAATATTCGTCCTGACTATGTTTCTTACTATTATGGTCATTTGTCAACAGTTATGGTTATTCGAGGGAAGTGTCCCTAAAGAAACAAGTTTTATGTTTTGTTATTTTTCTGTATCCGCTTATTTAATGTCTTTGCCGTCCATCCTAAGCGGCATTTATTACAGCCGTGACTTCATGTCGTATATTGAAAGCAGCAGTCGACTCCTTGAGAGTTTTAAAGACGACAATACATTATTTAACATTATTTAATTCTTAAATTGTACTGGGTCATCGCGACTTTTATTTTATTCTTTTTCTCTTTGTCTATCTTCAGATCGACAGAGGTGTATTTAAAATTTCCAAAAACTGATCCCTTATTTTCGATACTCGTTCTAATGGCACATACCATTTTACGAATTACTGTTATGTTTCAGTACTTGATGTTGTTTACTGCTATTATGATATTGGTTTATTTGTTTAAATGTCTGAATCCGTTGGTATCAGCCGTCAAGGAGAGAGTAGGGAGATGTGATATTAGTTCGGATGAGCAGTGTGATATCACAAGGGAGCAGATTCAAGGATGGGTTGAACTGTACATAGATATGTCAAATAGCTGCAAAAAAGTGACGGAATGCTTTGGAATACCGGTATTTATATTTCGTGTTGATTTGGTGTTGTGTTGTAAACAGCGTATATGTTACATAAACCCTACATATATTACCCTTTTTGTGTATGAATCACAATATTCATTATTTTATTTATTTCAGTTTTTCTTCACGTTGGCAACATCAATATCAAACTTGATTGTGTTGGTGTACAACATGATATATTTAACTGCATCAAATGTAAGTAGTCAAATATATTGTATATGTGTCTATCTAATCAAATTCTTCAGGATGCACATTTAGCGTTCACAAATCTACGTATATTAAGGGCAGGTATTCCGATATTCTGTAATTTTACATAACTTTTATTCAATAGTTAATAAACAAATAGCAATTGTTTAAAGCCACAAAAAAAAATAGATGTAGTAGTGGACTATATAAGGTGTTAAAAAATTAACTGCAAGAATTTCGTGTACGTACTCGGTATCAAAAAAGAAATATATTAAAAAAAAAAAAATTTTTTTCAAGCATTTTTAGTTTTTACTTAAAAAAAATCAATTTAGTACAACTGTTTGATGTGCACTGTACGCAGGGCTGCGCCGGCGCCTCGTCGCCGGCAACGCGGCTCGCTATCCGTTCCCTCAACTCCCGCAAACCTACCCCACCCACTTCAGTCGTCCGATATCTGTCGCGCGGGAAGGGTGTGCTGCCCTGCGTCATCTCGCTACTTACGCGCGCCCGCGCAGCCTCGTGTAAACAATGCCGTTTACGTATTCTAATCGGGAGTATTTAGATATGGTAGTGTGATATATCATGACCATAATTAGCGCATTCGACATAGTTAAAAGTGACAGACACATTAATCGCAGTGCAATCGAATGTAATAAAAACGTCGTGCTCACTTGTGCATTGGACAAAGTGGTGGACATTTTCAGCACCTTTTGTAAATAAGGTAAAAATTAACACTTCATTTAATAGCTTTTAAATGATTGTAAATAGGTTGATTCAATTTTTTTTAAACAAAACAGCTTATCGAACTTACTTAATTTAAAAACAGTACTTAATTCATTAATATGGTCAATAAAATAAGTTATTCGTAAGTAATTCGATGAATTGCCAGTCCAAAGTCTGCAAAATGTGATGGGAAAGTTAGAATCAGCTGCCCTGTCGTTCACCCCTGTCGCACGGGGTGAATGACCAGCACGGTGTACAGTCAAGTGCGCATATTCAATAATTTTGAGCGTAGTGAAAATATTGCATATCTTTGAAACGGATCGTTACTTAGATAAATTTTTTTCGTTATTATTTTTTATTTGTGATTCCAAACAACTCCTCAAGTTTCTTGCAGTTGATTTTTTAACACCTTATATATATCTACTTTGAAAATTTGCGGTTCAAAACATGATATCGAAATTTTTAAACGATCAAACCAAAAACCGAACAGGAGCCCATTCGATTTTTTTTTATGTTTTTCTTATTTTTCAAATTCAAATTCCGTTTTTGATGATTCTTTTTGTGTTGAAAGGGAGTTATCCCAAGGGTGGTACCATGATAAGAATCTGATGATGTCATCCTCGAGAAATCGAAGGGAACATTCGAAAATCGTGGTGCGATTAGTGCGTTTGTTAATGTTTTCATTAATTATTTTAAAGCACTATTATTTAATGAAGGTTTGGAGTCGATCCGATGGAGTCGAAAGACTGTCGAGGGAACTCCTCAAAAATTCACAGCAATTACATGGAGTTTGAGATTAATTAATTTGTATAGATGACGACTTTACACTTAGATGGGTAGTACCTCTCATTAGGGGTCTGATGTTGAAGACGAGGGAACTCCTCAACGTTTTACAGTAGCTACCTTGTGATTGGACTTAATAGATTTCTATTGATGAGAATTTTGCACCCTTATCTATACTAATATTATAAAGCGGAAGAGTTTTTAGTTTGTTTGTTTGGTTGAACGCGCTAATCTTAGGAACTACTGGTTCAAATTGAAAAATTCGTTTTGTGCTGGATAGTCAATTTATTGATGAAGCCTTTAGGCTATATAACATCACGCAACAATCATTAGGAGCGGAACAGGAATGAAAAATCTTGCAAAAACGGGGGTTTTTTTTTTCCTTTCGTTTTTTTCTCTTACGTGACGCAGACTAAGTTGCGTGGGTCAGATATAGACTATAATTTATCTTGGAAACTTGAACACCTGATGCAGAACCACAACAGACCAGCTAAACTATAAGAGATACAAATATGACACCATAGCAAAAATTGTTCCACGTGATGAGCATTTTCTGCTGAGAGAATAAATTTGAAGATCTGGAACACCTGATGTGGAACTCCAAGAGCCCAGCTACACCATAACACATATTACTATAGGAACGACGTCTTAGCAAAAGTTGTTCAATTTGATGAGCAATCTCTGTTGTCTCTTATAAAAATCGAAGATCTGGGACACCTATTGTGGAACTCCAATAGCCCAGCTACACCATAACACATATAGGAATGACGACTTAGCAAAATTTGTTCGGTCTGATGGGCATTTCCTGTCGACTTATAAAAAAATCGAAGATCAGAAACATCTGATGTGAAAATTATTGCAAAGCTATCACTAATTTCACTGTATAAAATAACAGAAGCTGGGAGTACCTCCACGCGGTGAAGGCGGTTACAGTTTAGGACTGATTTTCGATGACGATGGTTTATTGTGTGTCATTGAAAATTTGACTCAACTGGCCAAAACTCCCATTTATAATTTTATTTTATCGAATAAATATGTCTTCGGGCTTATGTTATTTGAGTGTTTCATTTCCTTTTCCATTTATCTTCGTGACTCGGTAAGGCTACCGAGTGCTGCTCCCCTGCGTTACCGGGTAGGCACCCGGTAACGCAGGGGAGCAGTCACTAAGATTGATTGATCAGGTATCTTCACAACAAAACTATAACCATGCTTAGAAAGAGGTCAAATCTTTCCCAATGTTCCAAAGGAGCGAAAATATTGAGGATCATAAGACTCTTTTAAGCATCTACATCCAGGTCTCTAGAGACCAGAGAAGAATAGATGCGCGACTGACTCGGAGACGTTCACGGATAGAGAATTGCGCTTGAGTTCTCAGCGCATCTACGCATCTGTTTCTAGGTCTCTAGAGATAAGTGCGGAACGTACTGCGCGACTGTCCGCTGATCGTGAGTGACAGGCATTGTCTCGCGAATCGGTAAAGTTTACCGATACAAAATCACGCTTGAGTTCTCAGCGTATTCGCACATCTACTAACAGGTCTGCGCACTGCGCACTGCACTGCGCATAAACGTGATGCGCGACTTACTGCTGCTCGAGATTATCATACACCCGAACACGCAAGGAGAGCGCAACGAACGTATGAATTCTGATCGACTTCGACATTGTCTGAACAGAATGTCAATATCATCTGAAGAATCGGATGTGTCTCAAGATATAGCCGTAGGGCATGGCGATATTCCTTGGGTTGATAAGGAACGGAGTGCATTTACGTATACTCCTATGATTGAACACGCCACATATTCCGCCATCGGAGGTGTGGTTCTAAATTGTACTTTTTGTGAAGCTGTTAAATGGCAAAAAGAAACAAACGGTATGTGTTGCTCAGATGGGAAAGATCCGTTATTTTCCCTTCCCCGGGCTCTTAGAATTCGACATCAGACGTTTCAGATCTTCGATTTTGACGACCCCGTTGTCGCTGGCATAAGCAACAGGATCCGCGTACGAAGTCGCTGGCAGAAGCTAGTGGGTTATAAGTGCCATTACAGGTCTGTTGATGGAGACCATAGGCAGTCGAGGGAATTCCTCAACGACAGCAATATGCCAAAATGTTCAGTTCATACAAACATTATACCTAATTAAGATTTAAGTTTGCAAAGCAAATGTTTGTATATGATATTACAACTAAAAATGGAAAAATAAAAACTTTATTGCAAAAAAAATACAACCGACTTCAAAAAACATAAAAGTGAAAAATAACTATCAACTGAAATCTGAATCAAACAATTGTTTGTTTGAATAATTTTTTTTTTAAGTCACTGAGTTCTGAAGCTTATTCAATTTTTTTTTTCTGAAGCTTATTCGTTTTTTTTGTTCGTTTTTATATGATATTATAGTAAGTTTAGTTTTTTTTGGTTAGTTTTAGTGTAATTTATATTAGTATAGTTTTACTTTTTAGTTTAGAAAGTAGCCAGATACATTTAAGTAGTTCGAAGTTGTTTTTTTTTTCTCAATTGCTAGTGCAAGCGTAGCTTTTATCATTTAATTTTGTTAGTATGTGGTAGAAATACATTTTTACAATAGTGATTCTGATGTAGTAACGGGCAAAAACATCAGTAGCTTATCTCACAAAGTAAAACCGCTCGACACCGCCGACACCGTGTGTCTGACTCACTGACGCTACTCGTCTTCACGCAAACAATCACAGTGTGTTTTTACACTTGGATACAAATAAAAATTGTGCTATAAATAAATGATAAATTTTATAGGTAAATAATGCGCGTGTCGCTTCGTGAGGTAAAAACTACGTAAGAAACTTAGTTAAATAATTAAATAAATTTTGACGTACAGCATTTTGCATTGACAATATCTATGATGATTATGATTGATTATGATTGATTTATACATAAAAACGTTAGATTTTTGCAATTACTACGTATTTTAATAAATCAAGCTGACAATTTAACAAAAATCAGCTTTGGGTTCACGTAAATTCATGCCATCGACGCGTGTGCACGGCTATGGTAGCGTTAAATACCTACATTGCTTGGTCTACCCAGCCTTAAGTACATCAGCACGAACATCATCTTTCTCACCCATTTTACTTTGAGTCGGCACATTTTGATTTTTTCTTTTGTTATCCTGTGTCAATCAACCGAGTATTCCTTCACAATCCATCTCTTTCCATTCATTATATTTATTTTTTCTTTAAAGTATTCATTAATTTTATGAATTACAGGAACTTTATGACTCCACTGAGAATAATAGGTTTTTGGTGATAATGCTTACATATACATCACTGATGGTGATGCCATTAGTGGCTGCACAATTATTGCGAAACCAAGGAGTGAAGTTTCAACGGGTGTTGGTTCAAATTTACAATAAAATGGTTATTGGTAAGACTTTATTTAATGTTTGATTATAGAAGACTGCCTCGTTGGTCTTGTTGTCTCATACGGTTCTGCTGAGCCTTGGGTTCTGATGTACTGGATTCAACATCCAGAAACTCACTCACTAACTTTTTTAATGGGATATGCCCTCAACATATTCCCAAACCACTGTAACTTCTGAAAGACCGAATTAAAATTAGTGATTCTTGCCGGTTGATGGCAATGGACTCGTCTATTACTTTAGACTTGAGACTACACCTGTCTTACCAGTTACAGTTAGAGATACCATCGAGAAGACTTGGTTTATTAACATGAGGGTCACATAGCAAGAGTATCACAGACGGGCTTCACAGTCATACAGCAATTAAGGAAGTGTCGATAATCATAGACAAGGCATAGACAATGACTAGTGATGTGTAGACTAATTACATACTAAATAGTGATGTTACAACACCAGTCAAAAATAACAGGCGTGAATAATTCAAGTGAAACAAATATTAGAATTCATGAGTAAAAAAATATTTCAGATTCAAGTGAAGCTGAAATGAAATTGATAAAAGAGTTTATCCGTCTGATAAAGAAAAATCCAATAGAGATCAAGTTACTGTCCAAGATCCCTGCTGGGATGTACATCCTACCAGCTATGCTCACGTTGACTGTCAACTATGTCATTGTTATGTTGCAGTTTAATCATGTTATTTAATTTTAAATAGTTACGCAAACTTTTGTTATTATCAATATAAGAAGCATATTTTTATTATTTTGTTTAGCATGATAAACTTATCGCTAACGGGTTACTGCTTGAAAAAGGTTATTATGCTTTAGACGAGTTTCTTAATGATGAATCTCTGTAACTATAAATATTTTACATTTATATATTAATCTCTTATTTAATTGAATTGACTTTAAATATTGACATGAGATAGAGAGGAGGCCTGTTCCAGCAGTGGGAACATTAGTAGGCCGATGATGATGATGATGATTGACATGAATTGAAATTGCCTATGAATAATAAAATTTAACTTGTATCCATGTGTAAATAGTTGTCTTTAAAATCTTGATATGAAGTAGGTAAAATTGAATAGAAATAATGAAATTAAACTTGCTTACATATGTTAATACAATCATATGGTATTCTAATAATTTCATCATTTTATTTTAGTTTAATTTTATGTAATAATTTAGTATAATTATCATATAATCGTTGTTATTTTTTTGTTAAAATAATTTGTATGTCAATTGGCAAAACATAACGCACTACCAAATTACGATCTTCTTGTAATTGTTACCTATGTTTAAATGATTCTGATTCTGATTCATCTTTCAAATCAAATCAAAATCATTTATTGCTTTAACCATAATGTGATAAATGGTGGTAAATACTTAAAAAATCGCTCACAACTAGTGTATCTCAAGGGTTTTAAATCAAAACGATATTACGTACCGACAGGTGTGCCGCAGGGCTCACACTTGGGGCCTCTATTTTTCTTAGTGATTGTAAATAATAAATATCGCTGGACATTAACACACAGCGCCACCTAGCGCCACACTAAGCAAAGCTTGTGTCGTGGACACTAGATAGTTGATATACTACATGTATACTTTTTTGTTTGTAAATACATACTTATTATACATATAAACATCCATGACTCGGAAACAAATGTCCATGCTCATCACACAAACATTGCTCCTACCGGGATTTGAACCCAGGACCCTAAGGGCTCATTTCTGGAGACGCGGCGCATCGGGCGGCGCGTTGCGCGGCGCGTCACGCGGCGCGTCGAGCGTTTTTTCCGTTTACGGAGAGGCGGCGCGTGCAGCGGCCTCAGTACAATATTGTATAGGGAGACGCGGGGCGTGCTGCGACGCGTTGCCCGCGGCGTCGCACGCCGCGTCCGACGCGGCGGTGCACGCGGCGTTGTGTCATCATGTCACGTCACGGATGTCAAACAGACATAAGCTCTTTGTGTTTTTCTTCTCGCGAATAAATAAAAATAACAGTCTAATTCGCCTAAGTTTAGTGAATAAATACTTCTGCCAGTGCAACTTACGAATAACATTGTTATCTAGTGTTCATGTGCTATTTAAATCTTAAAAAAAAACAGTAAATAACTATAAGTGAACCCCATCAATACACAAGTACCCGAAACCCACAGTTCATAGAAGATAATTATTCGGGGAACGGAAAACCAACTTGTGGCTTAACGTCGGTATGTGCGGTCCTGTACTCCGTTGCTGTGCTCAACCTATGGTGTTTGTCTGAACTTCTGAAGCTAGAACAATAGAATGAGTAACTTGGAGTTGGATAGTGATTATGGAGACCAAACTGGCTCAACCCGAAATGTCGCAATCGTCGAATGTGGATCTTACAAATCAGTTGAGCGACATAAACGACCGTGACCAGGACTTGCTCGCAAATGATGTCCTTAGATCTAATATTCCAGAGATAAGTGGAGAAAACACCACCTACACTGCCATGTTGGTGGCCGCTAAGATTGGCGTCAAAATTAAAGCGCGCGATTTCGTGAGCCCCAAGCATGGAGCAAGGAGGCTGGCGTTTCAACACAACGCAGGCGACGGCGGGCGCCGGTGGAGACCCGCCCCCGCTTCCTCGTCGTGCGGCTCGCGCGTCGCGACCTACGGGACGAGCTGGCCGGGGGGAGCGCGAGTGCGTCGAGGCATGATAACAGCGGATCTCGCTCGATCTGCCGGGCTCTGCAAATAGAAGCGCGCTACATCTACGAGTGCTTAACTAAACTAGGCCTATTTGGCGCAGCCGTGAGACGCACAATAATTATTTCTTTCCATTTTTTGTCTGTGTAGTTTTAAGTTTTTTAATTGTGTAATTAAGTTTTTATTTTTTTCTGTTCTTGTTGTGTGCACTTATGGCATAATTATGCCAAATAAATATGTTTTCTTTATTTCTACCTTTCATCCTATCTTACTCGGTCATAACAAGCATTAGATTAGAATAGAACGACTATTTTAGACCAATTATCACTGGGGCGAAGCAGCCCAGCGGTTTAGTGGCCTCTTTATAAACCTAGGGTCTCAGGTTTGAATTCCAGACAGGTACTCATTTTTTGTGTAAAATAATCACGTTTCGCGAGCAATTTTATACAACTGCTACCTGATAAGTTTCATAGGAACCGTGATTAAAATTAGGGACATACACAGACAAACTTTTCGGTTTTATAAAATAGCGATGGGCTGATCGTCACCGCCGTCACTCTATTACGCCGCGCTGTTTACCACGGATCTTGTAGCGTGTGAGTGTTGCCTGCAGTCGACAACGCTGCGGCACACGCGTCGTTGCAGTAGGAGGGAAGGAATACGTGCTGCACATCCGCACGAGAAGCATGTCGATTTATTTTAATAATCGATCTCGGATTCGATAAAATCAAGTTGGAATTATCCACATCATCTATGCAAACTCTTTTGATGTTGTGGAAGTCTCAGTATTGTCAATTGTCTGTAAAAAAAAATACAGCACAGAGCATCAAGTAGTCTTTGGTCCCAATGCCAACTCGAGAGCTTTTTAGGGTTCCGTAGTCAAATGGCAAAAAACGGAACCCTTATGGATTAGTCATGTCTGTCTCTGTGTCTGTACGTCCGTATGTCACAGCCACTATTTTCCAAAACTACAAGAACTATGCTGTTGAAACTTGGTAAGTAGAGGTATTCTGTGAACCGCATTAAAATTTTCACACAAAAACTAGAAAAAAAAAACAATAAATTTTGGGGGTTCCTGATACTTAGAACTGAAACTATACATTTTTTTTCATCAAACCCATACGTGTGGGGTATCTATGGGTATATCTGCAAAAATGATATTGAGATATGTAGTATAATTTTTATCTAAACTGAATATTTTGCGCGCGAGACACTTCCAAACAGGTCAAATGTGTGTGTGTCCCCCTGTAACTTCTAAATTAAGAGAATGATAAAACTAAAAAAAATAAATGATGTGCATTAGGTACCATGTAAACTTCCACCGAAAATTGGTTTGAACGAGATCTAGGAAGTAGTTTTTTTTTAATACGTCATAAATCATAAACCGCAATTTACCTTTCATTCAATCAACTCAAATATAAAAATAATAAAAAAAGCGTTATGTTACTTGCTGCTACGGAATCCTTCATGGGCGAGTCTGACTCGCACTTGGCCGCTTTTTTTAGTAACTTCAAACAAAATCTTTTTGATAGACTGCCCCACAACGTTTATTTTCTCTAAACAGCTAGTTTGTTCTCTATTATCATCACGAAGTTATGATTGGGTAGGTTGTGAACGCTCGTCTCTAATTGGCTAAGCAACGCATAGTAACAATGGCATCATTGGCGCTGGCAATGTTATATTTGACGGGCAGCAAGAATTGTCAAAGTAGACGATTTATGTGAAAAAGAGCAATGAAAGATTTGAATATTTTTGATTATGTATATTTATTTCTTTTGCGTGTGATGTAGATGCATAACAACAACAAAAAATTGTGCGGTCAACCGTTTTTTCTTTAATATCGAACGTAATTCGTATTTCAAAACTAAACATATTCACGTATGATCTAACACAAAATAACAAATGCGTTTTCTCAAAATTTCCACGTGTCTGTACAACCCTGTTATGAGGTTATAATTATGATAGTCAATTTAAAAAAAAAACGCTTTAATTACCAGTATAAAAGTACTATAATTTATGTGGTTAAGTAAAATATTCATTTATTGCGCTATCGTACACAAATATGACAATTTATATTAACTACTGTAGTGTTTAATAAATGAGTTATGCATTCTGTGGTGGGGGATGCATGTTGGAGGGAGCGCGGGGTGATGCGCCGCGTTCAGTCTAGTCCGAGCAGCCTTAGCGACAGCACGCCTAACCCAGGAATATTGGAAACAGTGTTTTATTGTACAACCCTGAACAAAGACACCACAGTAATATACGGTGGTTTTACTCTAAACCCTAACTAGTGTACGAGTGAACACCACATCTACCTACATTATGAATCTCCCTCTTACGAATTTTCGATCAGGTCACGTGTCCAGACGCGAGTTTAACATTTTTTACCCATCCCAAAAAGTGCACAACGCCGCTAAAGAAGTTTTCACTTCCAAATTATTTGTGAAAACCTATGACAGAAGCAGAGAAAGATGACAAAAACGTTGGATAGAGAAACATTAAGAGTTAAATCAAAAATGATTTGAAAGTTAAACCCCTCGCTCGATAGATGGTATTGTAGTCGAATTAGAAGTACGTAAAACGCATTTAACGAAACCATAGCGGTTTCGTTACCTAGGCAAGATGGTATTTTACCCGATATGAGCTTACAGCAAATATATATGTTTCATGTCAATGTTAACAGTTTCAAGTGTTGTATTATATTCTTTGCCCGGGACGACGGGACTTTGGAAGGGACGGACCCTCGTTCAGTGTTTTACGTGGTAGTATACAGCAGGCCGCATACAGCATTTCATAACGTGACGATTTCTACTAAATCGCACTATCTGTAAGACGCGTTAAGAAATTTTGTTCCAAAAAGTACACGTTTATAATTACAAAACATGGCTCATACGACTATGTATAAAACAAATCTGCGACTAAATTTTGAAGGAATTATGTTTTTTCGTTTTTTTAATAAATTCGTGATTTATAGCTATGCAATACACAAATAATGCTATATGAACTACGACTGCCTCAAGCAATACGGTTGGATTTATTTTTTCTAGCAGTTCCAAGCGAAAACCATATTATGTTTTTATCTAGTTTAAATCTGTCAAAGTAGAAGAGTATTTTTTTAATGTAGCAAAAGGAAACACAAACATATTTTACTTCATACTGTTATCATTGAAAACTAATTTACAAGTCCATTGGGCATAACATCATCCTCCAAAAACTGGCAGAAGTCTCCATGACATAAAGCCGCGTCGCACGCCGCGGGGGACGCCGCGTGCACCGCCGCGTCCGACGCGGCGTCCGACGCTGCATCTCAAGCAAACGCGCGTAAAAACGCTTCTCCGTAAACGCTCTCATACATTGACATATGTTTGAATTTGAAGCGGCCCGCGCCGCCCGACGCGCCGCCCAACGCGCCGCGTCTCCAGAAATGAGCCCTAAGAACGTAAGGCAGCGTCACTACCACTACGCCATTCGGGTCGTCGCAAATGATTTGGGTTGCATAATTAATTCGGAATACAAACTTTTTGCTGATGATTTAAAAATATATCGAGCTATTTACAACGAATCCGATTTTATGCAGCTTCAGCTAGATTTAAACAACGTACATAATTGGTGCAAACAAAATAAAATGTCATTAAATCAGATCAAATGTTACTTTATCAAATTTAGCAGAAAAAGGAAAACGTCGATTAATAATAGCCCACTCCAAGAAATTGATACTATTAGGGACCTCGGTGTTTTAGTGGATAGTAGTTTGAGTTTTAGGAGCCATTACGACCAAATGATTGGTCAGGCATCAAAATTGTCGGGGTTCATCGTCAGGGAAATGAAAATTTTTAAAGAACCTATTCTGACTATTTCCATTTACAACAGCGTTATTCGAAGTATTCTGGAGTATTGTAGTACGGTGTGGAACCTGTTTTATCAGGTGCACTCTGATCGGATTGAACGTGTTCAAAAAAGGTTCTTATACCACTTAAGTTTCTCGGAAAACAAATGTCGTAGTCTGAACTCGTATAACTCTAAGCTGAGTCATTATAAAATGAAGCCTTTAAGCGCACGAAGGAAATCCCTGGATTTCATGTTTTTGTTTAAACTAATAAATGGAATAATTGATTCTCCTGAGCTTTTAGAAAGAGTGAAATTTAGTATCCCACGTAGTAGTAGCCGCTTAATAAACCGAAGGACTTTCGTTCTGCCTCATAGTCGAACTAATATAGGTAATTCTTCGCCTATTTACCGCATGCTTTCTCTAGCGAACTCCATTCGTAGCGAAATAGATGTCTTTGCTGGTTCTGTAGTCTCAGTTAGGACTAAACTTAGAGCTTTAATTGTGTAATACGTTTCTGTTTTTGTTTTTATTTTTTTAATTTGTATATCCTTAATTTTTCTTTCCCAAAACTTCATAATTGTTGAAAAATTCACAATTTGTAGGTTTTATTTGATTGTTTTTGTATGCATGCTAGATTCACTTCTAGTAGATGTCAATCAGAAATATTGTGTTGTAGCTGTTTTATTGGTATTGTGATTGTACATCAGTTTAGTGAATTAAAAAAAAAAAAATATATATATATATAGTAACAATTATGTACCCTGTCGGGCACAGCAATTTTTAAAGTAAAATAAATAGAGAGAGGAAAATCGCTTTATAACTTATACTATTAAATATTTCTTTCTCCTTTATCTAATAATCATAATAGTCTCTAATAATAATAATAGTAATTTCTTATTTATATAATTATGTTTAAAATTGCTAATAAATTTACTAGCTTAAAATTGTTCATTTTTATTAATTAAATTATAGTTATTTAATAAAATGTATTGTGTGTAAAAGTATTTTATTTTAATTTAATTTTGGTTATTTTATTTATTTAATGTCTGTTTTTCATAATTATGAATGATTCTTAAATTTATCTGTTAAATATTCGTTGACTGTATAATAGCTTTTTTTAATTAAGAATTTCTTTAATTTATTTAAAAATGTACTAGTTTTATTTTGGTTTCTTATGTCTTCAGGTAGTTTGTTGTATATTTTTATTGACATAGAATATGGACTGGATGAGTGAGATTTAAGGCGGGAGGGGGGCAAGTTTAATCTATTTTTGTGTCGTTGTATCTTATGTTCATACTGCTTGGACCTAGGTCTCCTACCAGTGCGGGTTGGTAGATGACACATCATATTTGGTTCCGGGACATGCCGGTATCCTTACGATGTTTTCCTTCACCGCTGGAGAGCAGAAGTGACTATTTTATTAAGTACTATCCCTAAATTCTAATTCAAATTTTACTGGTTTGTATATATAAAGTTAAGATCTAGATATCGGGCTACAGGACTGTTTGAAAGAGATACCGTGGCCTGGGAACATCAAGGGCGAGGAAAGAACATGGATGGGTTTTAGTCAGTAAAAGTCCGACACTCTCTCCCGCTCCGACCAGGGCGGGAGGAGTCATGAATATCGGGAGCTCAATATTAATAAATATCACGGAAGATATCTAGTAAGTGGCATTTTAAGTTTAGTTGTGAACCGTGACAGCTTAAAACAGTGTTTGGAAGGAGTCATTTGATGATTTATCATCAGAAAAAAAAAGATCTAGATAAATATTGTAGTCGTAAAAATGTCCTAAAAATTTCCTAAATCATAAAACTAGTGAAAATCAATGCACTTATGTGCGTGCATATACCGCCAAATTGATGTGTGTACTAACTGCTACATATCTAGATTGTTGAACTGAATTATGCTGTTACTCTTTCCACACAAGCGCTTTTTGGTGGTGGACAGGAATGAAATCGTATTATATATTTTTAGGGTTCCGTAGTCAACTAGGAACCCTTACAGTTTCGCCATGTCTGTCTGTCCGTCCGTCTGTCCGTCCTCGCTTAATCTCTGTGACCGTTAGCACTAGAAAGCTGAAATTTGGGACCAACATGTGTATCAATCACGCCGACAAAGTGGTAAAATAAAAATTGAAAAAAAAAAACGTATTATTAGGGTAGCCCCCCCTAATGTAAAGCGGGAAGTGATTTTTTTTTAATTTCAACCCTAACGTGCGATATATTGTTGGAAAGGTATTTAAAAATGAATAGTGGTTTACTGAAACCATTTTTTGATAATGTCAATAATTTCGGAAATAATCGCTCCAAAAGTAAAAAACAATATGTCCCCCCCCCCCCTTTACCTTTTGAACCATAAGTTTAGAAAATATGAAAAAATTCTTAAAAGTACCTAGAACTTGACATGCCCTTCACACAACTCCCAAATCACTGAAAGACAGAATCAGCAGGCGAAAATTGCCGTTTAATAAATTATGTCTGTTGAATAATTCTGAAAAAAAAAAAAAAAATTAATTGATTCAAGTGAAATTGAAATGAAATTGATGAAAGAGTTTATCCGTCTGATAAAGAAAAATCCAATAGAGATTATAAGTTATTGTCCATGATTCCTGCTGGAATGTACCTACATCCTACCAGCTATGTTCACGTTGACTGTAACTATGTCATTGTGATGTAGCAGTTTAATCATATTATTTAATTTTAAATAGTTTCGCAAAACTTTATTTTTATCAATATAAAAAGAATGTTTATTATTTTGTTTAGCATAATTCGCCAATAATGTTCATACCAGTGTGGGTTGGTAGATGACCCGTCTGACACGTGTGTGTTCTATTATTTGGTTCCCGGACATGCCGGTTTCCTTACGATGTTTTCCTTCACCATTCGGAGAGCAGTTGCGAATATTTTGTTTAGTTATGGAATAAGCGGCTTTTCCATTTCAAATGTTGTTGTTGTTATAGGTTTTAGTAAATTTAGTACGTAGTAAGTTAATATGGTAAGTCATCTCCTTTTTGAGTAAAGGCCTCCTCTAGCTTTTTTCAAGAATCCCTGGCCTTGTCAATATTGGTCCTGTCGTATACTGACACCTGTCATATAGGTCTATCAGCATTCCTCTTTCTTTGTGGAAATTTCCATCGTGTAGTTTTTACGATCAATCTTTTATACGTAACGTGAGGTGTATTTTTGTTTGATTTATCACAATAGGTCTTTTAGGGTTCTTGGTCATTACATTTTCATCCCCCCATCTCGGAAAGAGTATTTTTGCTCTTCGATAGGTATCTGAGTGCAAAAGCCGTTTTTATCCTCTTGAGGATAAAGTAAATTGAATTTAGAACATCGTGTGCACTAAGTTTGTGAATTCAAAACATCATTAAACCTATTTACTTCTACCTCCATGGTGCCGAATTTATCGTACATTTTTTTTTTAAATTTGTTAATAACTCAGACTCGGAGCCTTCTTGGTGTACTTTTTTTAATTAGCTTTGCGCGCGCTTTTTTCTTTTCACGACATATTGTTAAAACCTTAGATTAAAAACAAGAAACTTGAAAACAAGTGAAAAACCTAAAATGAGTGGTTCTAGAGACAAGGAAGTTTATTTGACGCCAACTGAATTAACTGAAACTGTTAATAATGCGCATTTTTTTTGCGTTTAGTCATTTCTTCGCTGAGGTGGGATGAAAAGTAACGTGTTGCACTCGAGTGCAAAGATTTTTCACCTCGTGCTCTTTTGATTCCCTCGGTAACGCTCAAGATTCTAAGTTTTGAACCGCTCGCTGCGCTCGTGATTCAATTTTAGAATTTTTGCTCGGTCATCAAAATTTACCACGCGGTTAAAAACCAACTTTGCACTCTTGTATAACACATAACTATTTCTCTTATTAATTTCTAAATACATTTCTTGGCTTTTATGATGCAGTGACCTCATCATTTTCCTCCAGGTTCCGAGAAGTTTCGGCAAGTTAGGCCCTGAAAACCACAATGTTTGTTAAAAATCCGTAGGGATAGTAATAATGTAGGTGTGTTTATGCAGCAAGAAAGTTGAAATGAATAAAAATGTCTGTTGTCTCTTGATTCACTAATAACAGGCATCAAGTCTGCATCTGTAAATTCAAATTCAAATGGCCTTTATTACTGATAATATGAATACATTTAACTATTTTTAACCGACTTCCAAAAGGAGGAGGTGCTCAATTCGTCGGAATCTTTTATTTTTTATTTTTTTATGTATGTTCCCCGATTACTCGAAGATGGCTGGGCCGATTTGGATTATTTTTATTTTGTTTGTAAGGGTACATATACTTCACAGGTGGTCCCATAATCATCAAGTCAGGATCTGTTGATGGAATCCTGGAGAAATAGAGAGAACTCTTCAAATTTTATAGGCACGCATGAAACGATTAGGGTAGTTTTCGGAACAGTACTTTTTCGGAGTGGTCTCACTTCAATTTGGTAAAGACCTGATGAAGAACTTTGGAGATAGGCAACGGAACTCCTCAATAAATGATAGCAAATGGACTGGGATTGCTGAAATCTCATGTCTGTTTTTTGTTTACACCAGTTACATAACAATATATGTATAATCATTAATTTAATTTTTTGCAAAAAAGTTTTTATGTCAAAAAAACTTTTTTGCAAAAAATAAAACCGACTTCTAGAAACACAAAAAAGTGAAAAATAACTTAAGCTTCAGAAGTCGGTGACCTTATCGGTTTAGTTTTTTTATCACCGAATTCTGAAGCTAAAGTTATTTTTCACTTTTTTGTGTTTTGTACTACATCGTTTTATAATTTTATTTTGCATGCTATAATATCATTTCACTATATAATCATGCAACTAATTAAGAAATATTACTTATAAGATACTGTATCATGATAATTTAATTGTTTTATATTTTTATTTATTACATTTAAGCTTACATTTTCTTCATTAACATAATTATAATTCTTTTTGTTTGCTATAAAAGTAATAGTATGTGTTATAACTTTTGTCCTGTTAGAATGCTTTATGTTTAGAATGCTTCTTTCCATTTTGTTTTGGCACACTCTTAGTGCTGAACTCTGCTTCTTAGTGAGGGCTCAAGTTTGTGCTCCATAGGTTCAACATGGTAGTATGTAAGAGTTGAATACTGTAGTTTTTTTTCTTTTAGGGGTATGTGCGGGTTCTTCATAATTTCTTTCAGAGACCAGAATCTTTTCCATGCCTTGCTTATTCGGTTGTTTATTTCTTTCTGCATCTGATTTTCCGGTGAAATAGTTTGTCCTAAATATGTGTATTCCTCTACATACTCTATCTGATTAGAATTTATAAAGATAGGCGTTCTCATGTGATTTGTCATTACTTTTGTTTTGTTTCGGTTCATAGTTAGCCCTACAGTCTTACTTTCTCTTTCCAATTGAGTGAGTAAATGATAAAAACATTGCTAGTATCACTTCAAACACAATTACATTAATTTAATTGAAACGTGGCTAAACCCACACAAGTAAAGCCAGAAGTTACATTGAGTGAAAAAATAATTTGAAACGTAAAAAATAGTGGCTCATCAATAACACCTGTAAAATAATTGAGTAATTGTCCGTACACAATTACTTAAGTTAATTTCTTAATAGAATATGTTTATCAAAAACCTAGCTATGAGTTTAGTTTAAACGCCGAGTCACAATATAAAAAGCAAAATGTTCCCAATCAAGTGGCTGAACCACTTATTATTTCTGGAGAATCTAATTGGCATACACAGGAATTACAGTAACCAGAAGAGGATTAAGAAATATTGTATCGTTTCCCAAATATTCGTCCAGACTATTTTTTTTACTATTACGACCATTTGTGAACAGTTATGGTTGTTCGGGGGAAGTGTCTCTAAAGAAATAAGTTATATGTATTGTTATTTTTCAATGTCACTTTATATAATTTCTTTGCCATCCATTCTAAGTGCGATTTATTACAGCCGTGACTTCATGTCATATCTTGAAAGCATAAGTCGACTCTCTGAGTGCTTTAAAGACGACAAAAAAATAACTTTGTCTCTTAAGAAACTGTACTGGTTCATATTATTATTTTTTTTATTATTTTTGTCTTTGGCTATCTTCAGATCGACGGAGGTTTATTTAAAATTGCCAAATATAAGTCCGTTATTTTTGATATCCGTTCTTATGAATCATGTTATTTTACGAATTGCTGTTATGTTTCAGTACTTCATGTTGTTCACTGTTGTTATGATTGTATTTAATTTGTTTAAATGCCTGAATTCGTTGGTATTAGCCTTTCAAGAGCGAGTAGGGAGATGTGATGTTAGTTTGGATGAGCAATGTGATATCACAAGAGAGCAGATACAAGAATGGGTTGCACTGTACCGAGATTTGTCAAATTGCTGCGAAAGAGTGACGCAATGCTTTGGACGACCGGTATTTGTATTCAGTATTGATTTGTGTTGTGTTTTATAATGTTACATAATAAGGGCTTGTACTCGCATAAAGGTTTTTGTGCATGAATTACAATATTCTTTTTTCTTTCAGTTTTTCTTAACTTTGACAATAACAATATCCAACTTCATTGTGATGGTGTACAACATGATATATTTGAATGCAACGAATGTAAGTAGTCAAATGCATTGATGTTATAAATATACATACTTTGTTGATGATGATGATGCCCATATCAACGAAAGCGTTGTTCATTTAGTCACATACAAGTGCCGGGATGTCTGTGGTCGTCTATCCGCAAGATCGTCTAGTGGGGTGTAGGTCTGGGTGCGTGCACCTTCTTTGTGTTCCCATAATTATAGATTCTGGCAAAGGCAAGCGCGCACGTGGCTTGCCTTTGAGTGGTTGAAATTTTGTTTGGTAGGTGTCATAGCGCCGGTTGCTTCACGATACCTCGGCGATCAGTCACCCCCATGTGAGACCTCCGGTGGCCCGGAGAAGGCCCGCCGGGGACGACCATTCACAGAAGTGCCTCAGGCTATCCCTACCGAGGATGTTGACCCCCATTTGCAGACGCTTCAGATCGGGCCTACGGGCTGTTTGTGTGTTTATGAGTGTCAATGTAGTTGTTTAACTCCGCTCATGTCAGCGACTGAAATGCGACCCCGCGGCACACATTCATCGCGTGAGTTTGATTGCTTGTGGAGTCATGTATGTGTGTTGCGGTGCGTCGTGCCTACGCTTAACTTTCTACCGTTCAGGGTGCATGTTATGCATATACTTGGGTATATCCTGACGGCCGCGTGTCTCGCATTAAGCGAGGTCACTATGTACGTGGCATCAACGGTGAACAGCGTGATCATAGTGTCATGTCCCAACTAGCAATTTTCTCTTGTAGATGTGCTGATTTAAGAACTAAGGTGTTACAACTGACTTACATGTGTCTTGACTATGACAGAACATCTTATAAAAGCATGATTCAAGACGTTTTGTACTTAAAGAGTACTAACACTTAGTACGTGCTCTTACAGATGTATATAAAGAATCGTTGTAACACATCTATCAGTACAGTTGTCTTATAAGCGCATTTTTACAGAGCAATTGCTCTTGAATATTATTTACACTTAAAAAAGCATCTTAAAAGTACATTCTTTCTTAGTAGAGTCTGCATTGAGTGTTTTATAACACTTATGACCTTAATAAACTTTTGCATAAAACTACTATAAAACCAACACGTTGTAAGTGTGAATGGACTTCTCTGAGTCAAATTAAAGAGAAGACGAATAATTGTAGAGCTCTATCAGAATATTTTGTCTTTTAAAAGACTTGTGAACACTTTATTAAGAATCTCACAAAAAAGCTACTTGGTACTAGTAGAACTACGATAGAAAAAGATGGCGCCAGAAAATCGTTCGATGGTTTCGTACAAAACCAAGAATTTAGCAGCTCTGAACACTTTGAACTGGCAGATTCTAGTCTTAATTCTGGTTCTGACTGTTGAATGTGAAAAAGTTACAACGGATAACGAAAAAAATATACAAATTCGTGAAGAAATCAAAATGTGGGCGGTTCAGAATAGTATACCAGACTTTCCTTAATATTTTAGCAATTTTCGCGAGAAATCACGATTGTAACTAGGAGATTGGATCTTTTCCATAAAAATATGAGTTCCAGAATACTATGTACGTAATAACATTAAATTTTAATCAGTACATTAGGAGAAAAACAATTTAAAAAATTTAAAAAGTGTTTACATATTATTTTCAAAGGAACCCTAAATTTATTAAATGGCTGCAAGTAGTTATACCTTATGTAAGTGCTCATTAAGACCAAAAGGTTTAAAATTAACTTAGGTAGTGTAAAATAAGACATTTTAGTATTAAGCTTATCTTAGAGAAGAGTAATTGGTCCTATCAATCTGTAATGGCGTCAGTTTTTATTTTTACAATTAATTAATATTTTTTTACTATTGTTCTAAATACATAATGAAGTGGGCCTGTGAAAATATTTCACTTTATTTCACAAAACATTCGAAGAAATGTACACCGCAACTCTTTTAAGTTCATAGACATAACTATCAACCAAATAATTAAGTAAATGATTACAAGAAATAAAAATACAAATAATAAAAGACATGAATTGACACTTAAACTTGTTTTTGTTTTTATTCCAGCAGCACTCTTTCGGCCGTTGTGATAAAACTCCTTTATTGAGCTTCCAGAGAGCAATATAAGGGGAATTACACTTATAAGAGCAGCCGTAAGATCGCTCTAAGTCCTATTTTCCCTCAAACCATGCCATTATAAAACCATCATGTTATTTTGGTATTAAAACAGCAGTAACAAGATTATTATAAGGGTAAAGTAATCTTCAATTAGAGCGTTATAAGTTGACTCTAAGTGAGAATTCTCTTATAAAGTGCGCCTAAATCGACACTTACAGTTGTTTGTAAGTATGCTAAAAGAGTAAAAAATGTTGGTCTTAGGACACTTGTAAGTTTAAATTTTGCTAGTTGGGGTGTTTTGGAAATCTCGTCGGTGTAGCACGAGTAGCAAAGGGGCGAGCCGCAGCTGCCCTGAAGTACCCCCACTGCCTGCTATCGACAGGCACTTGATAGTGCGCCGTGTACAACCACATGGGAGGTTCTATTAGAGAGGAAGGACAGACGTGCCTCGTCGCTTAATACAGATGGTGTCCCACCTGTATTAAGCGACGAGGCACGTCTGTCTGTAGCAGCTTGTACAGCAGAACGACCATGCCAGACACGGTCAAAAGCCTTTTCCATGTCGAGGATTACTACTTATAGACACTGTAAGTGGGTGCAGTACTCTCGTCAGTTGAAGTGTCGTCTAGTGCTCGTAGCCAAACCCGAACTATTTCGGGCGCGGCGTTACGTGCCGAGCAAGATGTCGCAGCAGGAGTTGCTCAACAACTTCCTGATTGTGGAGAGCAGCTTGATGGGCTTATAGCTCTCTGACTTCTGGACGTCCTTGTGCACCTTGGGCAGCTTTATAATGTGCCCTTCTTTTCACGAGGACGGGAAAACACATGTGCGCAGTATGCCCGTGTACAGGCGCGCCAGTTTTGATATCGTACAGTATGGCAGGGGCCGATGGTTATAATCGGGTTGTTGTATAATATATGTTTTATTTGCACCATCCATTCATCATTCATTCCTCAATTCCGTGTATTGTTTGTTAATTTAAAGTATTTATTAATTTTATGAATTACAGAAACTCATTGACTCCACTGAGAATAATAGGTTTTTCATGGTGATGTTAACTTATATGTCAATGATGGTGATGCCATTAGTGGCTGCACAATTATTGCGAAATCAAGGAGTGAAGTTCTACCGGGTGTTGGCTCGAATTTACAATACAATGGTTACTGGTAAGCCTAATATAATTAAATTATTGATTTTAGAAGACTGCCTCGTTGGTCTTGTTGTCTCATGCGATTTTGCTGAGCATTATATTTATTGGATTCAACATCCAGATTGGGCAAAGTGCTATAGGGTTTTTCCAGCAGAAACTCAGTTATCAAAGTTCCTGATTTTTTTAATGGAACATGTCAACACTATTTCCAAATCACTGTAACTCCTGAAAGACAGAATCAACAGACGAATATTCCGGTTACTAATTATAGGCATGAATATTTCTGGAGAAACAAATATTAAAATTATTAATTTATTTATTTCAGATTCAAGTGTAACTGAAATTAAATTGATGAAAGAGTTTATCCGCCTGATAAAGAAAAATCCAACAGAGATCAAGTTATTGTCGAAGATCCCTGCTGGGATGTACATCCTACCAGCTATGCTCACGTTGACTGTCAACTATGTCATTGTTATGTTGCAGTTTATTCATGTTATTTAATTTTAAATACATAGTTTCTCAAAGGATATTTTCAACATTTTGCGAATGTCATTATTTCATTAAAGTAAACGTGTGGTTTTGAGGAATTTTCTTTTATTTTAAAACATTTGTACAAGAACCCTTTAACCAAGCAATCTGTACACTAAAATAAGTGAAATTGGAAAAAAATTGCTGTGAGACCACTTTTTTAATGGAAAAAATCACGGGTTGTCGTAGCCCTCAATGTAATGCACTCAAAACATTGACATTGTTTGTATTGAATTGTACAAAGACTATGGGATTATTTAAGGCTATACAATTAAAACTTGTATTTCATTGAACAAAGTGTGTAAAAGTTGCTCATATGAGCTGCTTAGATGAACATCGCAATTATCAACCAAATGAAGTAACTACGCCTGAAATCGATACATCTATACAAATATATAATTTAAAAGTGTCTGTTTGAAATGTTAAAATTACAGCTTTTTACTGAATTCAGATAAAATTAGATTCGATACTTATTATAACCTTAAACAAATATTGGTCAATCTGTCGGTCTATCTGCCTGTCTACTTGTTCTGGCTAATCTCTGAAATGGATGACAGCACATAGGTCTAATATTATAGGCTTAAATTTATTTTAGAAATAAAATTATTACCCTTTAAGTTGTTAACGAAATTCGATTAAAAAAAGAAGTAATATTTAAAAAATAAAAAATTGATAACCTTTGAGTGAAAGTGCGGGAACGATACACGTGATTACAGTTACAGTATTAACCTTATGAAATTTAGATCATGTTTATGTTCTTTAACGTTTTGTGATGTATATCAAGCTGATGATCCTAATGTAGCGTACAATAATTTTATAGAAGTACTCCAGCTGTTTTATGATTTGTGTTTCCCCTTGATCAATAAAAAAATAAAGTTAAAAAGGAATCCGAATTGGTTAACGCCCGGTATAAGGCGCTGTAGCAAAAATAAGAGACACCTTCTTTGGCAACTTCGAGCAAAACCTAATAGCGATAACTTAACTAAATTTAAAGACTACTCACAAAGACTTAAGAAAATAATAAAATTAACACAAAAGGCAAAAAATAACCATAAGATAATAACATCAACAAATAAGTCAAAAGATACATGGAAAATCATAAATGAAAATAAACATTGCCCTCCCTGTGAACATATAACAGAAATACAAAATAACGGGGTTACCATAACTAACCCTAGTGAAATAGCGAACGCATTTAACGATCACTTTGTGAATCAAGCAGTATTACTTTCGAAGGCCTCAAGATCCCCGAGCTATGAGACCCCGAATACATGTTGTTCTTGACCCCGACTACACCTCATGAAGTATATCGAATAATACAGGATTTGAAAAATAAAGTTAGCTTAAGGTATGGTGATATTGCAACAAAAGTATTAAAATTTGTGTCCGATGTGATATCTGGCCCCATTTGCCACATCATTAACGTTAGTATCTGCTCTGGAATTTATCCTGATAAACTAAAACCAACAATCACTAAGCCCTTATTTAAAAAACATGACAAGACTGATATGAATAACTACAGACATGTTGCCTTAATACCAGTAACATCAAAAATATTTGAGAAGGCCATTTATCATCATAGTTTATCATCGTATATTTTCATTTTTCACGAAACACAACATCTTGGTAAAAGAACAAAAGGGATTCAGGAAAAACAAATCCATAAATTTGGCTTTCTATTATTTTCTCAATATTATTATGACAGATATTAATGAAAGAACTCCTATTAGCGCTGTATTTATGGATATGACGAAAGCATTCGATCTAGTCGATCATAATATTCTACTACAGAAACTTAATGCATATGGAATTAGGGGCAATGCACTTTCCCTTATACGGTCTTATTTAGACAATAGAACGCAGTGTACAGAAATCAAACGGATTTCTAAAAAGCATAAAAAAGAACTTAAATACATTTCAGAAAAACGTAAAATAATTTATGGCGTACCACAGGGCAGCGTATTGGGCCCCCGTTGTTTTTAACTTACATAAATGACTTTCCAAAACACGCCGCTTTCCCTATGGTCCTTTTTGCTGATGACAGCACAATCATTGTAAGGAATAATAAAAATAGAAACCATGAATCTGACATTAAAGACGCATTACAACAATCAATTAACTGGCTTGAAAATAATAATTTAAAATTATGCAATTTCGACAAAGATTGACCACTCTTGACTTAAATATAACTTTTGACGATAACATAATTGAAGAAGTAGAACAAATAAAATTTCTAGGTTGGACAATTGACTCTAAACTGACTTGGATACAACATGCATCAATTCTTATAACGAAATTAAGTAGGTTCGCTTTTGCTCTTTATAAACTGAAGAAAATAGTTAACCAGGCAGCTGTTGTAGCTGCCTACTATGGCTATGTAGATTCCATATTACGTTACGGAGTAATTTTTTGGGGAAATTCCTGTGAGAAAATTAACATTTTTAAAGCACAGAAGAGGTGTATTCGATCGATATGTGGTCTTAAACCAACGGAGAGTTGCAAACCGCATTTTAAATCTCTTAAAATACTATCATTGCCTTGTCTCTACATATACGAGACCGCATTGTTCGTCAAGAAAAATAATGAATTGTTTAAAAAAGTTTCAGAACAACGAAATAGATCGACAAGACATGAATATTGTCACGAATTACGTCTAAGAGCCTCAAAGACCGCCCTTATGCACAAAAGCATCCTCTGTATGGCTCCGAAAATATTCAATAAAATACCAAATGACATTAAAGATTTTAACTTGACACAATTTAAAAGGAAACTAAATATTTTTTTAATTGAAAAATGTTACTATACCATTGACGAATTCCTTCTTGACAAATTTTAATAAGCTGGGCTGATTTGTTTTTAGATTTCGTAATTATTTTGACATATACTCTGACATTACTTATCAATTTGAATTTTTATCGTATTATTTGTTACTCTATGACATTGCATTTTAATAAGTATTCATTTGAATTTATGATAGTGTTCAATGTCTGCAATCTATTTTAATCTAAATGTTATTTTAAAAATTTAATGTATTTTAGACGTTGATTTTTTTTGTATTTTTTTATTCATTTGTATGTAATATCACTTTTAAATTCTTATAATGTGAAATAGTGTATGCCCTAATGGGTAGTTTTTTGAGTTACTATAAGCTAACTATAAGACCAATTGTATCACCAAAAAGCACACTAATAAGTACTTTGACTTTGATAAGGATTTCAGAAAGTGCTGCAAACCGTACCTTTACTGAAAAGGCTGTGGCCGAAACGGCTGTCGCAATTTCTCAAAATAGGACAATATAGGGTACTGAAGATGCTTCCGTCGAGTGTAAGACAAAACATCAGGGCAATGAAGCCAAGTTGAAAACTAACATGGACTCAGAAGGGTACTAAGTAGAGGAATAAATAACAAGAATTTTTGTGTTTTTTTGGTTAGGCCGAGCATTTCAAGCTATGAATCTTCGTAAAAAGCGCCTAATTATAGAACAAATTCAGTAGTTTTAAGTTATTTGATAACGAAGGCGACGTACCTTAATATTGTAATCGACCGAAACGTATAGTAATATTATTCTTGTTGGATCATTTGTCAAATATCGGGACTAAACTAAATAATCACCCATTAGTACATTATTATGTTAACTAGTCTAAGTGTACTTCATTAAAATTACTGTCACATTATATTTCTCAAGGTATACGACTCCAATGAGACAAATGTGTGTCCTGTCTCCTCCAATAAAGTAACAATAAATAAATACAACAAAAATGGCAACACTAAAGTGTTTGAACAATTTGTTATTGATTGAAAATATCTTAGGCATATACCGAAGTTATTCAAGTGAGAGAAAGATTAAGAAATGTTTCATAATTTCTCAAATATTTGTCCAGAGTACGTTACACATAGCGGCCGTAGTAAATGAAATATACTTGTTGTTAGAAGGAGTCGACAACAATAGCATAAAATTCATTCGTGGCTGCTTTGCTGTCGTAATATGCATAAACTCTTTCTTATCCGTCACAATTGGAATCTCTAACAGTTCCGCCTTCAAATCATATTACGAAAGTATTAGCCGTGTCTCTGAATGGTTTCAAGAGGACAAGAAATTGAATAACACCCTCAAGAAAATATATTGGTTCAGCATAACAGTCCTTTTACTTTTTATCGCGTTTGCAGCTTACAGATCTACGGTAGTTTCTAGAAGTTTACCGCAAACCAAGGAGTATGTTTTCATTCCCATCTTGGTGTCTCAAACTGTTTTAAGAGTAACTGTAGTATTTCAGCAGCAGATGTTGTATGTCGTTATTATGGTGGTAGTCTATTTGTTTAAATGTTTGACTTCGTTGGTATCAGTCGTTCAGGAGAGATTACGGAGATGTGATAGTAGTTCGAATGAGCAGTGTGATATAACAAGGGAGCAGATACAAGGATGGGTTGAACTGTATCGAGATTTAGCGAACTGCTGTGAAAAAGTAACGCTATGCTTTGGACGCCAGGTTTTACTATTTATTTGAATTGACAAATATTTAAATATTGCAACAGCTTGTTTTGAAAGATTAACAGAATTCTTTTGTTTCAGTTTTATTTTACGCTAATAATATCAATATTACATTATGTTTCATTGGCATACCAAATGTGTTACTTTAATGTTTTAAATGTAAGTGTTTGTTTCTCTCGTTTGTTTTTGTCATTTTTTTTCTAGTTGATTAGCTGAGAGCAATTCAAGCAATCGCAATAATTTTTCTGTGAAAATATCTAACATCTGTAGGTTTGACCTTCAGATGTTATGTGTGACTTTTGTGAAAGAGTAGAGAAAGACGAAATAAGCGATAGATAGACTGAGTGCCAAGAAGTGTCTGACGAGATTACAAGTAATAGACAAGTATTGAAGAAGAAGACATGTTGCTCCAAACCCAAATGAATAGGGACAAGGGCACGAGTACGATGCTGATGACTATACTGTGCCATTTAAATAAGTTCATCTGCTACACGCAACAAGTTCCAGGGGATAAAGGGTCATATCATATACAACCGGGGCTGCGGAACTCTTCAAAAGAGATACTGTGGCCCTAGAACACGAAGGGCTAAAAAGGAACGTAGATGGGTCAACAAAAGTCTGACACTCCGTTCCACTCCGCCCACAGCAGGATAGGTCATTTAAAGATTTTCCATCCGAAAAATAAAGGGGTCATTTACATTGAGGGTTTTTGAGCATGCCTTTAATTATGTCGTGTAAATAAGCAACTGGATGGGACCCATTAATGTTAATATACACAGGTATAGTAACATTAATGGGTCCCAACCACCACCACAGGGTGCTAGGCAACTGGTCCTATCCCAGTTGTAAACGTGCCTATTGGCCTTGTTTCATTCTGTCTCCTGCTGATATGGAGGGAAGTGGAAATTACGGTTTTTTTCCTACTACTCCGCTATAATTTCTGATTAATTTCGTTGCGGGATTCAAGACAGTTAAATTAATTCTCTGGGACTCCGTCGAGCTTCATTGTCTCAGCGCTTTTCTGGTGGTCGCCACTGTTGTTTCTGGCTTTCAGGAGTTGCAGTCGTTTGGGAATAGTGTGGCGGGATTGTCCCAAAAAAGAAGTTACTGGTTGAGGAGCAATAGGTAGCTTCAAAATATTTCAAATACTGGCTTTATTGTAAATTACAGAAAGACGATACTAGTGACGCCCAGAAGATGGTTTTAGTTATATTTGCTTACGTGCTATTGATGATGCTACCCATCGCTGCTGGACAAATGCTTTGTAACCAAGGGAGAAATTTCCACAGAATAGTGGCTCGACTTTATAAATCAATTGTCATAATTGGTAAGAAATATTTTTTATTTGTTTATTTATTAAACTAACACACACTATCTTTACAGGATGACCCCAATACGATAGTGGTTTGCAAACACACACCCGATAAATAGAAAATCAACAGACTTACGGCTAATACTAAAATATGTCGATCCTCTCGAGCATTTCGTTCAGTACACGTATTGTACGGGTGAGGGGTGTTTTCGACAGTAGATTGGTTTTGGCAGTAGGCACGGCCAGCAGTGGCGGTCGCCGCCGCCTCCTCACGTACCGGTCTGGTATGCTCAGCTTTAGGTGACGCAGCGCAGCACACCTGGGTTGTGCGCTACTCCACACAGGACCTTTTACGCCGCAAGTGCAAATTCCCTGCGCACTTGTTCGTTGTACCCTACCATACCCGGTACAACCAGCGTAGGATACATCAGCGGGTAAAATGGGTAAACCCCATAAAGTTTGAAATACAAAATGAATGTCTTGTAAATTTATTTTGCACTCGTTCCAGCATGACACTGTACTACTTTATCGACTTGATACTTGACTTGAATTTTTTGATAGTCTCTTTGGTCTAGTGGTGCGACTGCTGAGCATAAGGTCTTGAGTTCGATTCTCAGGTCGGGCAAAGTGTTATTGGGTTTTTCAATAACACCCACGGATTTTGTACTTGTGCCCGGTGTAATGTTACGTAAAACAAAAATGTTTATTTCAATTACAATAAACATTTCGATACATATTATTGAAGATCACTTTTTAAGCAAGGAATTGCTTGTATTAGGAGACTCCGCACTTCCACTTGTCATTTTTATGCAATTGAAATGTAGACAATGTAAACATGTAAGATTAAAAAATATATTTATGTTATGTATTTAACATTATAAGTAACTTGCTTCTTAAAGAAAACCCTATATGATTGTCCCAGTTCATAACATCATCATCTTTTTGTCCGTCCCATTTTACTTGGGGGCGGAGGTCGGCGCATCGCATTTTTTTCAATGCACTTCCTCGAAAAGTGGTTTATATCACATTACGATTTGATTCAATTTTTTTTTTCGGATTGGAACACATCAAATGACTTCTACAACTCTGGGCGGAGGGGGAGGGAGTGTCAGACTTTTACTGACTAAAACCCATCCATATTCCTTCCTCGCCCTTTATGTTCCGGGGCCACGGTATCTCTTTCGAACAGTCCCGCAGCCCCGGCAGGCTTCGGCCCTTGCGGGCCCCTTTCTTTGCGCTGACATCTCTTTAAGGCGCGCGTCGACACGGTCTGCGGTCATAAGACGGATGCACGGCGAGCTAGCCCATATTTCACCGTCCACAGGCCCGCATCTACGGTGGCCGGTAGCTACCACGTGGCCCTAAACGACCGGTGCGTCTCCCATGGCGGCTAGGGTGAGAGGTTCCCTCCCTCTCGCGTTACGCCACATCCTTCGCTAACATTACTGCTGCGCAGAAGGAGGTGATGGCTTCCCGTTCCGTCTCGCTCCGGACCATGAATTGAACCAGGGCCGGACGCGAGAGGTTGCCGCCGCCAATCTCCGCTAGAATGTTTTGATTCAACCTGCAAGGTTTTTTTACACTCGTGATTTGTTTGTTTGTCGCAACTAATTTGGAAATAAGATTCCACAAATAACCAAACCAAGTCCAAATTGATTCAATTCCTATAGTCGGTGGTGATTGTTTTCTTTAAATCTTGCCATAACTACCTCGCCTGCGGCTTGGGTGTGATTTCTGCCTCGACTGCAATAACAAAGTTTTCCCACTCGTATCAAAATGTACTATTTCTATACACCGTAAACTATCTTTCTATCTTTCACCACCTTTTCTATCTTTGATCTAGCAAAATATTTATAGACCTACGTCATTTGATTTCAGAATCCAGTAAGGCTGAAGTGAAATTGATAAAAGACTTCTTACGTCTGATAAAGAAGAATCCGACAGAGATTAAATTATTGTCTAACATTCCTGCTGGAATGTATTTACTGCCAGTTATACTTACTTTAGCTGTTAACTATGTAATTGTTATGCTACAGGTTAATCATTTTGTTTGATTAAAACAAATGAATTAAAACTGTTTTACGTCTGTCTTATCACTATCTCAAGTCCAGTTAGAAACCAGTGTATGTGCTTATTTGGCGCAGCCGTGTGACACGCAATAATTATCTTAATTTATTGTTGTTTTTTTGTTTATTTTTTGTTAAACTTTGTGTGCACTTATGGCATTGTCAAATAAACCTGTTTTTTTTCCTTCTTTACGTATCTATGAATTCTGTACATCAATCTAAGTGAGCTTTTTTTTATTATTTTTTTCCGGATGGGAAATCATCAAATGACTTCTTCCTATCTGGGCGGAGTGGGAGGGAGTGTCAGACTTTTACTGACTAAAACCCATCCATGTTCCTAACTCGCCCGTTATGTTCCGGGGCCACGGTATCTCTTTCGAACAGTGTCTCGTGCGGCCTGCAAGGGCCGATGCCTGCCAGGGGGCAGGCATCGGCCCTTGCAGGCACCTTCCTTTATGCTGACATCTCTTTGAGGTGCGCGTGGAACACGAACGCGTCATCGATACGGTCTGTCGTCATAAAACGGATGGACGGCGAGCTAGCCCATAGCTAACCGACCACAGGCACGCGTCTACGGAGGCCGGTAGCCACCACCTGGCCCCCGACGCCCGGTGCGTATCCCGCGGCGGCTGGCGCCAGAGGTCGCCGTCGCCGATCGCCGCTACGAGGACACGGTGGTGCTCCGCTCACGCGGGGCAGACCTCCACCGTGTGCTCCACCGTGGCCTCCGGTCGATCCTTGCAGTAGAAACACCCGGGCGTTTCCTCCCACCCGATTCGATGCAGGAACCCCCCGAAACATCCGTGTCCAGTGAGCGTCAGGTGGAAGGTGAGGACGCCGGGGCGCCTCTCAAGCTACTCCTCAAAGAGGGGACTTATCGCCACTTTTGTGGCGTGCCCTGCACGGGGTTGCGACAGTCGGATCTCTCCATGTTAACATGAGATCGCGCCGAAGGTCTGTCCGCTGAGCGGTGGTTTGCCGCGGCAGCGGAGTTTCCCCCCAGCGTAGTGCCTCCGCGCTCCATTCGTGCAGGTGCGCGAGGACTATCGCTTCCAGATCCCATGGCGGCAATCTGGCAAGCTGGCTCTCCGCCTCGTGGGAGATCGTGCGGTACCCACGGACCAGCTTCACGGCTACCTCTTTTTGGGGCGCGTTCAGGTAATGGGCGGCACGCCGCCTCAAGGAACGCACCCACACTGGGGCCCGTAAAAGGCCTAAGACCGCACGACCCTCGCGTAGAGCCTACGGCAGGAAGCGTTTGGCCCCTCCAGGTTGGGTAGGAGCCGCCTAAAGGCAGCACCGGTCGGTTCCAGTTTGGGGGCTAAACGTAGGAAATGAACGAAGTCCCACCGGCTGTCGAGGACGAGTCCTAGGTACAGATCAGTTGCCGGATCCTCTCAACGACTATCGCAACCCTACATGTCATAATTTTGGCCGGCGCCTCGTGCGACCACCCCTGTGCCAGCACCAGCCGTGTCGCCAGCGTAGCAAACTACGTTGACACCACTATGGAGGTCGGCGCGCAGCACCCAGTCGTAACCGATGTTCCACAGTGATGCGGCACCAGAACCGAACCCTGTGGGACACCGCAGGACATCTCTCGCGGGTTCCATTCTCCGCTGCAGCCGGGGTAAATGACGGCCCTGTCCGTCAAGTAGTCCCCGACCACAGATGGAGGTAGGTCGGCACCCGGTGATACCGGAGTGCCTCCCTGATGCAGCTCCCGGGCATGGAGTTGAAGGCGTTGGCGATGTCGAGAGACACCGCCAGGACAACGCCACCCCGGGACACTGCCCCCCTCGTAAGGGCTCTCACTGCTCTCTATGGTCACTGAGCCGTCAAGGTCCGCCACCCAGTCTTCCCTGGGCAGGACAAAATACGGCTCAGCGACCGCAGCGATGTTTATCAACCACTGCGCCATGCTCTGGAGCAACAGATCATGAGCGCAGGCGCAGTGGTTGATGTTCGCCTGGACGAAGGGTAATGGCACCGTTATTAGCATTCCATTACCGCTTCCTCCCCCCGGGCCCCCTGTGATGTCCCCTCTGCAGGCGAACTTGACGTGCTCCGGGCGGCGGCGGTCGCGGCAGCGGCGGTGACGACGGTGGCGTTGGTGGAGGCGGCGGAGGGCCTGACCCCCGACCTCTGGCTCCGGGCTTGGCGGGAGCAACGCAAGCCTTGCTCCCGGCCTGGTGATCGGCCGGCTTGCGAGCCGCCGCACATGCAGGACAGTGTGGCGCAGCGCTGCAAGTCACGGACACGTGGCCGGGCTGACCGCAATAGCCTTTGTTTCCGCTCCGGCAACCTCTGAGGCGCACTGCACTGACACGTGGTGTCCCACGTGGCAGCGATAGCACCTCAGAGGTCTGGGTTCCAGCAGCTTAACCTGCGCTGAAACCCAGCCCACCAGTAGCCTTCGGCCCTCCACAATACTTTTGGCCGCCGTCACTGGGCAGTTCACCATGTCCATCATGGACGTAGGGTGCCTGCCCTGACCTACTTGGCAGAGCACCCTCTGGATCTGGCGACGGCGGCCACCACTTCCTTCTCGGTGACAGTGTCGTCCAGACCCATGATGCGCAGGTCTGCGATCTGATTGGCCTGGAGAGCGTCAGCGGACGAGCCGCTGGTCTCACCGGGGATCTCCAGTATCCGCGCTCCCGTTGCGGTGACTTTAAGCTGGAGGCCCCCGGCGATCCCGAGCTCACCGCCAGCAGGTCGCGGTAGGACTCCATCTAGTTTAAAAAAAAAATTACGTGTAAAAGTGTTTGAGAAAACCTACTTGCTGAATAAATATAATTTATCATTAAAAGTTATGTGTGATTACTTATTATTTTTTATTCAAGTGCGGTCAATGTGGCGACACTTGGGGGAGGCCTATGTCCAGCAGTCTTTCGGCTGAAATGATGATGATGATGTCCGACTGCTATGTTAAATAGTCTGTCATTATTCTGTTTGTTATTACTACGTCTTGTAATAATTGTGACTTAAAATGGTCTAATAAAACTTATTATTAAGTTTTAAGTGTTTTTATTTATTTATAAATAAACACATCTACCAAGATTCTACCTGAAATAGTTTTTACTTCGATTGACCGATTAGTACCAAGTTTGATGATTTAATTTAAATAAGCCCTTATCCCAGTCCTATTTAAAGAAGATTTCGACATTATGTTAGTTTTCAGAATATGAATTTATTAGATACGCTGTTTACAGAGAACACCTGAAGACAAAGCTGGCCAAAAGCTTTGTCTTCAGGTGTTCTCTGTAAACAGCGTTGTAATGTAGTAGTGACACATTCAAAGTTATTAAAAAACTAGCTGACCCGTGCCCATTTCGATGGGCGGTGCGATGTTGCAATGTTTTCACTCTTTGGTTAGCGAGCCACTGCAAGCACTCAGCGCTACTCTCCCTATCCCTTGTTGCTGAGACATGCTGCCTTAAATCAGAAAGACGCTACGCACGTTCAGCGCTAGATTCTCGAGCACGGGCCTGCGATGTTCACGCGCTTTGGCTAGCGAGCCTCTGCAAGCGCTCAGCGCTGGACTCCCTATCCCTTGTTGCAGTGACATGCTGCCTTAAATCACTGAGACGCTGCGCACGTTCAGCGCTAGATTCCCGAGCACGGACCTGCGTTGTTCTCCAGCTTTGGTTAGCAAGCCGCTGTGAACGCTCAGAGCTAGATTCCCCAGCGCGTGCTTGCGAAATATTTTCTCTATTCTGATGATTTTCAAGAGCAGGGTCTTCCGTACGGCGTACTCGAGCTGCTCTTGTCTGGGATGTCTGACGGGAAAGTTGTGATTTCCTTTTAGGCATGATAAACAATCGCTGAAATGGTCCGATATCCCAAAAACAGAAATACAAGAGCTTCAACTCGAAGAATGAGAACGAAGTAGTATTTGTGTTTTAAGAAACCGAGCAACCAAAACAATTTTAAAGACCAGCAACATCCAACCAACTGCGTACAACTCACCTACCTAACGACGAAACTCAAATAATAACTGGAGAGGGTCATTAATCCGCGGAAAATCTTAACACCGCGATTCAGAAAAATGACGTAAAAACGTCCGTACAAATGCGGTTCGTGAATGGACGGCGGCATTTTGCGATTTAGTAATTTTATATTATCTTCGAAACTATTTAACCAATTGACATACTGTTTTAGGCAAATCGTATCTCTATGATGTTCTTGTGATCATAATAATATTTTTTTCGATAAGGTTTAACATTTTGTTTTTTAAAAAATCGTCCAAAGGTATGTACGTCGAAAAATACTTTTTTTAACACATAAAAGCTACTATATCTGCTAAAATATAAAAGATACAAATATGGTGTCGCCGACTTTTTTGTAGAACTATTCAAAGCGGACTAGGTTGCGATACATTATTTTCAATTATATACAACTGTTAAGGCAGCGCATGCAAATAACTCTGTTGTAAGAGCTATTTTTTCCGCCTGGCTAGACAAAAATTGAGATAGTTCCGCTTATTTGCATGATATCTTTATAATTTATAGCCTATACTTATAGCACTCACGAATAATGTAGCTATCTACCAGTGAAACAATTTTTAAAATTGGTTCATTACTTCTAGAGATTACCCCCTACATACAAACTTACAAACAATGTTACCTCTTTATAATCTTATATAATATAAATATATTATATTATTTTAGTATATTATAGTATAGATAGGTACATGGTGTGTCATATTAAGATACCCATGATTAACGATAATACACTATGTTGGTGTTAATGTTTTCTAAAATATACCTAGAATTAGATACGGACTCAGCTAGTGTGATACACATGGCAGTGTGACAGTGTGTGTCAGACATTGTTATCAGTTCATTACTTTACTATATTACTTTATAATTCGATCGTTCAACTTACTATTACTTTTTCGTCGTATCCAAGGCACACATTACTAACAAAAATGTCTTCACTAAAGTGGTTTCATAATTTGCTGTTCCTAGAAAACCTCTTAGGCGTATACAGAAATTTTTGTAGCCGGAAGAAGATTACTAAATATTTTATTGTCTTCCAAATTTTTGTTCAGACAACTTTGCACGGCGCATTCGTGAATCTTGAAATACAGTTCTTGCTAAACGAACATTTCAACAATCATATGAATGTTATTTATGGGGTGTTTTCTTTTATAGCATATATCATCTATTTGTCTTGTGTCGTGGCCTGCTTCAGTTACAGCCACGCCTTCGTGTCATATAGTAGAAGTATCAGCCGAGTTGCGGAATATTTCAAAGAAGACAAAATGTTAATTATTTCATTTAAAAAAATATACTGGCGTACCACTTCTTCCTTTTTTGTTGTATTCGCTTTTGTCACCTACAGATCCGTGGACATCGTAGTGACCATTTTTCAAAAGTCCCATGCTACTGATCCATATTATCTAATTCCCGTTTTTATATCACAAATTTTCATAAGAATGACTATGCTTTTTCAGCACCTTATGTTGTACGTTATCATTACGATAATAGTTCAACTGACAAAAAGTTTTACTTCGTTGATGTCCGCAGTTCAGAAGCGTCTAAGTAATTATCATATTAGGTTGGATGAGCAAAGTAATATCACAATGGAGCAGATTCAAGGTTGGATTGAACTGTATCGGGATTTGTCAAATTGCTGTGTAAAAGTAACGCTTAGCTTTAGTCGCCAGGTAAGTATTTGAAACTAAATTAAGTATTTTTTATGATAAAACTTTAAACATCACGAAGTCAGAACACATTATATGACATACATACATACATATGAAACCGGGTATTTATCGCAAATTTACCTTTAATGTAAGCCAGACGTTGTTCCGGATTGCCCCCGCGACCACCGGCTAGTGCAATCCGGTCGAAACATCGGGCTTAAATTAAAGGTAAATTCGCGATAAATACCCGTTTTCAAATGCTATATAATCACGAAGTCACATATTCTTATAATATAAATATTCCGGTGATTTGAATTGTTTTTGTTCAATGTTACTCGGTTTAGTGTACAGTACAGAAAGCTTTCTCTGCTCTCCGGAGGCAAGTGTTAAGTATTTGAGTAATACAGAATGTACACTTAAAATGTTACATGTCAATATTCGAAGCATCAAGCGTAACTTTGACAATCTCACACTGTTACTAAGCAGGTTGAGTTATACACTGGATGTTATTGTATTGTCTGAATGCTGGCTGAGCAAATGTCCAAATATCCCCCCTCTATCAGGCTACAATACTTGTACAACTTCCTTCAAAAACCAAAACGATGGAGTAGTCATCTACGTCAAAAAGGATTTACAATACTCTTTTCAAACTCCCTCGGTTAATGATGCAAATTGTTTGGTACTGCAATTATCTGACAAAGTTGCAATTGTCGCGGTGTATAGATCGCCCTTGATTAAAGACCTCAATCCATTTCTTAGCAGTCTAGATGCGTTGCTTCACCACTTAAGAAAATTCAAGACTATCTCTCTTATCGGGGATATAAACATTAACATTGCACCCACGAGCGTGGATCCAAATTGTGATGAATATTTGAACATTGCTGCATCACACGCTATGCTTCCAGCACATTCCTTCCCCACCAGGCTTGCAAATTGTCTAGACCACGTATTGCTGAAGTCGACACACACCGCCACAACTTTGGTACTAGAATGCGACATAACTGACCATTCTCCTGTTGTACTGTTTTGTAATCCTGATATCACAATAAATAAACAAAAACTCTCAATTACAAAAATCGATATTGCTAAAGTGAAATCTGACATCGAAAAAGCTGATTTTTCCAAAATACTAAATTCAAATAACCCAAATTTTGCTGTCGAAACTATCGTATCTCTACTATCTTCTTCAGTAAACCTCCATACATCTTCTTCGGTCATTCCTAGTAGAAAGCGCATCATCAAGCCTTGGATTACCTCTGGCCTCCTCAGATGTATTCGACACAGAGATAAATTACATAAAACCACCAAGAAACACCCAGGAAACGATACTCATAAAACTATTTATCTTCGCTATCGAACTTTCTGTAATAATTTGCTTAAGAAGCTCAAACGCGAATATGAAAGATCGAAATTTCAGAAGGCCGGAAGGAACCCAAAGGCAACCTGGAAAGTCATTAAAGAAATATCCCATTTGGACAAAGGTAAAACTTTTTCTTCAGAGTTACTGAAATGTGAAAACGACCCGCTTCTCTCTGTCAATATGGTAAACCGATACTTTGCAAATGTGGGCAGTAGCCTTGCATCCAAGTTTTTAAATTCTACATCACAAAATAATTTCTCAGACCTTCACGTTTCACCCCAAGTAGCTAGCACTTCTATGACAGCCCCGCTGGAATCGATGGTCATGTACGATGTTGATGACGCCGAAATTGAAAGCATTATTTTAACTCTCAAAGATGAATGCGCGGTCGGTTATGATAGAATCCCATCCTCAGTTATCAAGGCCACAAAAGATACAATTGTCCCTCTCCTTGTCCACATATTTAATCTTTCTCTATCCTCTGGTATTTTTCCGGATGTTTTCAAAACTGCCATAGTCCACCCTATTTACAAGGGAGGAGACAAGGGTCTTGTTTCTAATTACAGGCCCATATCCGTCCTTTCAACCATCTCAAAAATCTTCGAGAAAGTCATTAACGCGAGGCTTGTGAATTTTTTAACAAAATTTAATATCCTGGCCGAAAATCAATATGGTTTCAGAGCGGGAAAATCAACAGAGGATGCTACCTTGGACCTCACTAGTACAATAGTTGCACACCTTAACAATAATCAGAAGTCTCTTGGTGTCTTCCTTGACCTCTCGAAGGCGTTCGACACCGTTTCTGTCCCCAAATTGATTGACAAGTTGGAACAGATTGGCATACGTGGAATTGCACTCGAAATCTTTCGTAGCTACCTATCGGGGCGTAAACAGGTTGTAAGGGTAGGACCATACATGAGTGATGAAGAAAGACTGTTTTATGGGGTCCCTCAGGGCAGTGTCCTAGAACCAACCCTCTTCCTCGTATATGTAAATGAGCTGTGTCAGTTATCTCTTCCGAACACAAAAATTATTACGTATGCGGATGACACAGCTCTCATTACCCATGGCAAAGACTGGTCTGAAACTCGTGAAAAGGCAGAATTAGCACTGAGCATGGTTATGAGGTGGCTGACCTCGAACCTGCTCACGCTCAACATCTCCAAGACTAAGTTCATCCCCTTCACCCCGAGTATTCTTAGCCAACCGCCTTTGTCGTTTGAGATGAGGATCCATGTATGTAACCCAGTCGTCAACACCTGTAACTGCGCCCAAATAGAACGGTCTGATAGCATAAAATACCTTGGAGTTATATTGGTCAATCTTTTGACATGGAAAAAACAGATTATCTCAGTTCTGGTTCGAGTCAGAAGATTGATCTATTTATTCAAAAAACTCCGAGCGGCTGCTGATTTCCAATGCCTTAGAATGGTCTACTTCGCCCTCGCTCAATCAGTTCTCGGTTACTGCATAACCACGTGGGGGGGGACGCACAAGACAACCATGCTGCGGCTAGAGAGGGCTCAGAGAGCAGTTTTAAAAGTACTCGCTAAAAAACCTATCAGATTTCCCACTTCTGAGCTTACTCACTTTGTGATGTCCTCTCAGTTAGACAGCTGTTCGTGCTGCAAACAGTTCTTAGGAAGCACCTACTTCTCCCTTACGAACCACAGTCCCTTACAAAGAAGCGTCGTGCTGACAGAGTCTGTAAAACTGAACACTGCAGGTTAGCGATGGTCAGTCGCCATTTCACTCACATCAGCTCCAAACTTTATAATGCCCTGCATGAAAGAATTAAAATATACCCTATGACTAGGATGGAACTGAAGAGAAATGTGACCAACTGGCTTAAGTGCTTGTCCTATGATGAGACTGAGCAACTTATGGTGTCATAAATGCGGTAGACACACACACACACACATACACACACATACACAAATACACATCTCATCCCCACCTCCACTCTACATATATATATATTACATAGTAACCACGTATAGTGTTCTTTATATTTTTCTTTGTCATCCATAGTTTATAATTTAACTTTCTTTTTTAGGTTAATCTGGAACAATGTCTGTGATTGTATATGTATCTTGAATTGGGCGTTGATAGCTGCGCCACAGTACTTTACTTTTGTAGCTATCTTCGTTTTTCCTTTGTAACTTGTAAACTGAAGTTGTTCCAAATAAACTTTATTATTATTATTATTACAGTACCTAGTTTATAATTGTTCACGGATGGGCCGGGTAGGGTTAATAGAAATAAAACACACCACGTACTTGGAACGAAGACTATGTATTTTTTGGTATCAAAACTACTTATACCTCGCAAGTGAAGCAAACGATAGCTTGCATTTAAACCGATCAACGCCGTCTATGAGACAAAAAGTAAATCTTTAAGAAAAACTGGTTTTATTCATGTTATGACGTTAACAAAAATAACAGTCTTTTTACATTGTTAATTACCTTGCGAAGTTGAATAAAATTGGCATTTTATATGAATGTCAATATCGTACTGCGTTCAGCTGGTGAGTTATTTGTTAAGAAAAACAGTTTAACTGTATGTATATTCACTATTTATGGTTATAAGCAAATTGTTGACGTCGAGTTGACAAGAGTGGGCCCAATATACTGCCTTGTGACACACCAACACTTTAACAGTCTGTACAGTTCTGACGAATACACATGACAGTTACCTCGATCTTGAACATTGTTGTTTTTTCCAATTTTTTATTGTTGCGTATTTTCAAAGGTACTATGCATTCATTTACATGTTCTACGTTGCTTACATTTTTGGACAACTAAGACAAATGCTTTGCGTAAGTCGAAACGATTCAACATTTCGATTAACTTTTATTCATTTAGAGTTGGGTTTTTTATGTGTAAGTCTGGTTTTGTCGATGATACCTTTGTGGATAGGTGGCCGTTGGTCCAAAGTTGGCACAACATTATGATCAGTGTTGGTACTTAGTAAAATTTGTTGTCACAAAGAAACAGGGCAGAATTTCTGCAAAAAAAATACCGCAATAAAAATATAATGTTAAAAGTAAATAGTTTAAAAAAGTTCTCCTCATCATTATAAATAGTATAGAGTCCCGGCATATTTTACTATTGAAAGAACAGTTATACAAATATTGTGAACCGTAACATACTGCTTACAATTTAACGCATTAGGTATTTTTCGATAGATTATAATCTATCGAAGTGGAACCGTCAAATTGATAGCGCGCTGATTGGTTGAACGTATTGTGCCTCGCGCCGCTCTCAGTTTTGTTGATGGAAAGGGTCAATATTATCAAATGAGATCACTTATAGCTTCACACGCATAAAAAATATGAAAACACGGAAAATGTACTTATGTTGTTGAGACTATGTTCGATGACTAAAACTAACTTAATAATCATTAAAACTGCACTTATTTAGTGAATCACAGAGTCAGTTTACTTCCACCACCACAATTTCATATAACTAATGCATAATATTACGGTGCACACATTTTTAATGATTTATTTATGTTATTCTGTTGGTATGCCCAGTCCATAAGCTTGTAAGTCTGTGAATATGAGTCAGATCACTTGTTTGCCAGTTTGATATATCCGTTAATTTCACTTGCCACTTCGTTTTTTTATTTATAAACACAAAATGGCCAGTAATGAACGAAACGTAACGAATGTTAATAAAAACCATTTAAGTACTAATTGGACAATTTGCGATTTGGACAATTTGAGATTTGTACAATTTGAGAATTGGACAATTTGAGATTTGGACACTTTAAGAATTGGACAAATTGCGATTGCTGTTTCGTATTAATATTATTTTAATTTAATAATTTCAATCCAATATCAAGCAACTAGGTCAGAATTTTTTTCTTATCCATCAAATATGACGTGCAGTCATATCCAAAAAACGAACTCCGTTTGACAAGTACATAAAAAAAGAAATTATTTGGATACAAAATATGTTTTAACCTAAGAGGTAAGGTTTCACCAGCAGAGCTAACGCTGCAATACGTTTGTTGTTTATAAAAATATCAGAAAACGAAAAAAAAAGAACGAAACGTATCGAACGTATCATCTATCTACTAAACTCCTTAAACGACTTTTTTTTGGACCATTTGCTAATTGGACAGTTTGCGATTTGGATAATTTGAGAATTGGACATAATGTGCCCAAACGGTGCAAACCCTGTGCAAAATGGGCAACGAGATGAAACGAAAAACTGATACATACATTTTGAAATATTTTAATTATCATCATCATCATCATCATCATCATCAGCCTATAATGTTCCCACAGCTGGGACACGGCCTCCTGTCAATGAGAGGGAATGGGCTATAATCTACCACGCGGGCCCAGTGCGGATTGGTAGATGTCACATGTCTTCGAATTTTTGGTTCTAGGACATGCCGGTTTCCTCACGATGTTTTCCTTCACCGTTTTGAATTTTAATTATACGAGCTATTAAAAAGTATATCAACCTACTTCTGGTAATGTTATCCTCAACATTAAAAAAAATTTTAAACCCCCAGAATGAACTCTATTATATACTCTTTCTGTACAAATGAATGTGTGGAGGTGGCCATGATTCTTTAGATTTAAGTGAAACATAATAGACAAATTAAAAATTATTCCATTAGTTAATAAACATTACATAACATCACACCTTAATCCCTGAAGAATAGGCTTGTTAACTGAAAAAATCTAATTAGTCCGTCACTTAGATTATCAAAAAATATTTGACCCGTATTTTTTCTTTTGTCACATAAACCAAAATTGACGAAGATACGACGCTTTTAAAATTCCCAATACGTCACTGTTTGGTATCATTCTTAGTGACGTCACCAGCCTCCACTCCCGAGTTTTGATGCGTTTTATCTTTGTCAATATTCGTTGATTTACAAAAACAAAAAATACGTGTCCATTATTTTCAAATACTCTAACTGACGGACTAAATAGATTTGCAATTTATTGATGGTGGAAACTAGCCCATTATAATAGGCAAACCACCACCAACCAACCAGCCAATAATGGTGAACCACATTTCACCAGTATTGTTTTATTAACCGGGTACAAATCCAGGTACTGCGGCTGCTACTCTAAAATTCCTGCTGCTGAATATCGTCACATTGGCTGTTAACTGTGTCATTGTTATGCAGTTTAATTACGTCAGATGGCTCATTAATAATTTATTCGTTTTTAGTAATGATTATAATATGTAGGAGTACTCACTCGTGTTTGGTTGTGTTGGGTCTGGTGATTACTTAAACTACTTATTACTAAATTAAAATAACAAAATGTTTCTTTCCATCCATCAAAATTTTAGGTTTACCGTCGTCACCGAGCCGAACAAGAATAAAAATAAAAATGTCTCCAATAAAGTGGTTGAATTATTTACTATTTATGGAAAATGTCTTGGGAATCTACAGGAACTATTGCAGCCAGAAGAGGCTTAAGAAACGTTTGATAGCTACCCAATTATTAGTTCAGAATATATTTCACTTTTCAATCATTTTCGGTGAAGCTTATTTCTTGAGAACAGCACATGATAGTGCTAAAGCTAAATTCATTCATATTTGTTTTTCTGCATTAACTTATTTAAACTCGGTGTCATCTGTTATAACTGGCGTCTGTTACAATCGCGCCTTTTTGTCATATTTAGAAAGCGTCACTTATATCTTTAATTGTTTTAAAGATGACGAGTTTGATAGATCTCTTAAGAAACTGAACCGGTTCAGCATTATTTTTACAACATTAGCTATCGTATTTAGTGTCTACAGAGCTGCTGAGATTTTAATAAATTATGTGAAAGATGACGGTGATACTAATGTAGTGATTGTTATTTCCATTTTTGTGTCGCAAGCTTTAATTAGAACTACAATAGTATTTCAGAAAGTCATCTTGTTTGTTCGTATTATGGTAGTGGTTAATTTGATCAAATGTATGAATTCAATGATATCTGCCGTTCAGAACAGAGTAGGCAAATGCGTTAACAGTCCAGAAGAGCAATGTGATATCACAAGGGAGAAGATTCAAGGATGGGTTGAAATGTATTGGCATTTAGTAAACTGCAGCAAAAAATTGACGTTATGCTTCGGACGACAGGTACGTTTTAGTTTCCCTAAGTCACCAAGTTCACAAAGTTCAATTATTAATTGAATCTTAGTCACAATAGTTAGTTTGTCTTTGACTATATTGTAATGTTATTAATTCTGTTTCAGTTCATATTTTCCATATTATTATCAATGATATATTACATGCTGTTAACGAATCATATGTGCAATAAGAATGTTCCAAATGTAAGTATTACACAGACTTGTGTTTTATTTATTTTTAGAATAGGAATGGAGGGTTTTTTTAACATTAAAAAGAAACAATTAATATTAAAGCAGAATGTGAGTTTATCACGATTTGGATAAGATCTATCAAATTTTATCTTTCATAAACAGAATGCCAGTTCCATAGAACTACTGGGAGAAAAAAATAAGGATAAGGAGAAGGACGGTCGCCATGCTACTCCATGTTTTCTTTATTTAACTCTTGTTAACCCAAACAATGATTTGATTCTGTTGTGCACAAACTAAACTTAATTTAGGCTACTGCTATCTTTTACTAAAAGGCAGTGCGAGAAAAGGGGGATCTATTCCTTTCGCATAATGTTCTTTTTCCTAAATATACTTTGGCATAACTATTTTATCATAATTTGTTTTGCCATAATAATACTTTGCCATATTTTATTTTGGCAAATAGTTTATGTTGGCATAATTATCTTGAAGACTAATAAATTTGTTTTGGCATACATTTAATTTGCATAATATGACAAGGCATAATGACTGTTAGCATAATAGTATTTAGGCATACAATTAATAGAGATAACGTAATCGAATTTATGTTATTTTTAAGTATTTTATTTTGAACTAGCTGTTGCCCGCGACTTCGTTCGCGTGAAAATATTGATGGGTCATGTGTGAGACTGCATCGTTGGTCAAGTTGTTGCAAGCGCTACTGAGCATGAGATCCTGGGTTCGATTTCCGGGACGGGCAAAGTGTTATTGTATTTTGTGCCCGGTTGATGGAAATAAACTAAATGTGCGAAATGTGGGTGTAGGATTGGATACACCTCTACCTAACAGCGAAGGGTGAAAATAGTGTCGGGGGAAGCCGAAGAAAAAAAAAGAGAACTGTTTTTTTTTTTTGCTTCTGTTAACTTTTTTACCATGTTAATTTTGAACTGATTTTCATTATCAGCGACACCAAAAACCACGGAAACGACACCATGATGGAAAATCCAAAAATATTCGTCGCCGCCATTTTGGATTTTTATCTTCATTCATCAAAAGTAAGATCAGAAATGCAGAAGAGTTAGAAAAAAATCCCTCCGGCAAGCCGCAGGAGGAGGTAGATTTCGGAGAAGGTGCTGGAGCGTCCGACTATTGAAAATTTGTATAAAGAGTTGTACTTATGTGTACAATCTACAAAAAAAAAATATGATTTCAAAATCGTTGTCCTGTAATGGAAATTTACCCTTTTTAAATCCTCTCATAAGAGTTTAGCATGGAAACGCCCTCAAATTTTTAGTTATGATTTTTTATTTAGAAAACTATAAGTTTTATCGCTAAACTTAGTAAGGGTAACAACTGTAGAGTAAACAATTTTCTTTCAAAAAAAAAATATTTGCGACGCTCAAAATGTTTACTGTTTCGGAGATATGATTTTTTTTCGCAAAAATCTTGGAAATTTCAACCCCCTCCCCAATTTAGGGGTTGCATCAAAAAAGTTTTATTTTAAAGTTGTCCGTACTTTTACTCAGAATGATAAAAATGAAAAACGGTACAAAAATTTTTTATAGGATAAAGTTATGGCCAAAAAACTGATTTAAGAAAAACCGCCCCCCGCCGCCCCCCATGGACGAATTCCACCCATTCACGAACATAGCCTAAGTTTTGACCTTTTCGATTTTTTGGCCAAGTTTGAAAGCACTCGGTTCATAATTGCGACCTGTAGAGTGTGGCTAAATTTTGCTTATCACCCTTAAACATACGTATACATATAAATCTCCCTAAGTGAGAGACCAATAGGTAGATTTTTTTTTAAAAAAAAAAAGGAAATCTACCTAAAAACAGAAACCAACAAAATAAAAAAATCTAGTTGGTATCAAATACGACATCGACAATTACTCATTCTATCTTGTTCTACTATACGTACTTTCTTTTTCTGCCCCTGCCGTAACTCCATAATCTTCGGCTTACCTAGGTCCCTACAAAACGGTAAGTACTGCCAGCCGCGAAGTCACGTGTGCGCGTCCATACGATTGGTACCTACCTGTACTATTAACTTGTGTACTGCCTATACTATTAACTTGCACTGCTGCAAAAGGTCTCTCCTGCTGCCGTTATTGGTGAACGAATGAACAAATACAATGCAAAACTTCATCCCCTTTTCCCTTTGTGGGTTGAAAAAAAAAAAAAAAAACAACGACTTACTAACTTTGATACTATTTAGTAACTCAAAAATAAATACTTTAATTAAAAACAAAATGATGGTCTTTTTTCACCCCTCAAGGGTTGAAATTCTAATAAAGCTTCCAATCATAAGCCCAGATAACAAATTTTGTACTTTTTACGTCGAAAATTAAAGATTTTTCACACACAATTTCATCCCCTTTTTAAGCCTTCGGGGTGGAATTATCAAAAACGCTGAAACACGTATAAATTAATTTTCAATCGTCAGCCTACACACAAAATTAGAAGATCCTAACTTTAAAACTGACGGACTTTCATATAAACTTCCATCCCCTATTTTATTCCCTTGGGGGTAGAATTGACCAAAATCCTTTCTTAGCGCATGCCTACGTCATAACATCTACCTGCATGCCAAATTTCAGCCCGATCCGTCCAGTGGTTTGGGCTGTGTGTTGATAGATCACCATGTCAGTCAGTCAGTCACTTTTGAGTTATATATATTTAGATTTAGATTAAAAGTTCATTAAGCTGTGCTACAAAAATTAGTGAAAGAAACGAAGAGCTGTAAATGCTTGCTTGCTGCATGTTGCATACTGCATGCTTGCTTGCTGCATGTTGAATACTGCATGTTGCATACTGCATGTTGCATGCTGCATGTTGCATACTGCATGTTGCGTACTGCATGTTGCATGGTGCATGCTCGCTGCATGCATGATAGATACTTGTTTAGATGTTTGCATACTACATGCTTGCTGCATGCATGGTGTATGCTTGTTTACATGTTTGCTTGTTGCATGTTTGCTGCATGCATGGTGTATGCTTGTTTACATGTTTGCTGCATGTATGATGTATGCTTGTTAGCATGCTTCTTGCAGTGCTAATACCCACTTATGTTCACAATCAACTATGTTCAAAACAAATGTGTTATTATGTATTACCTGCCTGAGGAGATATTGTTTTTGTTCTAATCGTCGAAATAAATTGGTATATTCAATTATGGAATGTCTAACATTTTAGGTGTTAATTATTATGCTTCTTTGTTCAAAAATATGGTTAAACTAGCTTCTGCCCGCGACTTCGTACGCGGATCCTGTTGCTTATGCCAGCGACAACGGGGTCGTCGAAGATCTGAAACGTCTGATGTCGAATTCTAAGAACCCGGGGACGGGAAAATAACGGATCTTTCCCACCTGAGCAACACATACCATTTGTTTCTTTTTGCCATTTAACAGCTTCACAAAAAGTACAATTTTTAGCCATACCTCCGATGGCGGAATATGTGTGTGTTATTTAACAACCATCCGCAAATGGTGTTGTTTGCTGATGATACTTCTTTAATATTTAGGATTAACAGACGTGCCACAAATCTTGACGACGTAAATAGCGCCCTACTGCAGGTTCATAATTGGTTTACCGCTAATAATTTAGTACTAAATGGGAAAAAAACTAAGTGCATAAGATTTGCTTTACCAAATGTCAAAAGTAGTGATTGTGACATAGTATTGAATCAAGAGAAACTTGAATTTGTCAATAAAACGGTTTTCTTGGGAATTACGCTTGACCACAGGCTACAATGGGGTCCTCATTTAACATCTCTTGCAGGCCGGCTGAGCTCAGCAGCGTATGCTGTTAGAAAAATCCGTCAATTTACTGATGTTGATACGGCGAGGATAGTCTATTTTAGTTATTTTCATAGTATTATGTCATACGGTATTTTACTATGGGGACGTGCTGCAGACATCGAGTCTATTTTTATTCTGCAGAAAAGAGCCATCAGAGCCATATATGAATTACGTAGACGCGATTCTCTAAGAGAACTGTTTAAGGAAATTAATATCATGACAGTACCTTGTCAATACATCTATGAAAACATCATGTACGTTAGGAAAAATCTGCATTTATTCAGTAAAAGAGGTGACAGACACCACTATAATACTAGAAATAGGGACCAACTAGTTCAGCCAGGTTTCAGGCTTGCTAAAGTAGATTCATCTTTCATGGGGTACTGTTTAAAATGTTACAATAAAATACCTCCCCACATTCTACAACTGAATGAGACGAAATTTAAATCTTGTGTAAAACGCACACTATGTAGGCAAGCATATTATAAGCTGGGGGATTACATTGAGGATAAAAATGCTTGGCTAAATGCTGGTCCTGCTCCGCAACCTTAGATGCAAACTTATTGGACAATTATTGTGGTAGCTGCAGAAGATTGTAAAAATATTCTTGCATTGTATAGATTCCATCTCTTAGTATTGTATAGTTGCATAACACATGTGTGAGTACCATGTACCGTAAAGCTACCATTTGCATTTAGTTATGTTTCATTGACTTGAATACGCCTTGGTGGCTGAGAGAATGTCATGCTCGCTTAAATGTCTTGCTGATGGTGGCGGGTGGGTCGGGTCATTTAGTTCCCTACAATATGGTTGAATTGAATGGCGCTGATTCATGCGTCATGTTCGTGAACGGGCGCTGTCAGTCGGGACTGGTCATCTCTTAGCTGCCGTGGATCATTTGAATTGCTTTATTTTTAATTGTTGATTTATTTATTTTTACTCTGGACGCTCTTATTGTGCACGTCTTTCTACATCGTTCTCACATATATGTATAATCTCAACATGAAAGATGTAACCAAGATTTTGTAACAACATTTTTGATTGAAAAGAGTGTCCATGGAGTTTCTTGCCCGTTCTTCTCCATAGAGATCTACGTTAGGGAATGGGCAACTACAGTACTTTCTCAAGTTATTATGCCTTGTGTCTGTGACTGTAGCTTCGCTTTATTTTTCGTTTTATCGACATTCAAAAGTGCCGTAATGGTCTAGTTGAAATAAATGATTTGAGTTTGAGTTTGAGTTTGAGTTTGTGGCGTATTCAATCATAGGAGACGTAAATGCACTGCGTGCCTTATCAACCCAAGGAAGGTCGCCATGCCCTTTTTTTCGTTTGGGAAATAATCAAATAACTTCTCCAACTCTGGGCGGAGCGGGAGGGAGTGTCAGATTTTTACTGACTAAAACCCATCCATGTTCCTTCCTCGCCCTTTACGTTCCAGGGCCACGGTATCTCTTTCGAATAGTCCCGCAACCCCGGCAGGCTTCGACCTTTGCGGGCCCCTCCCTTTATGCTGACATCTCTTTGAGGCGCATGTAGAACATGAACGCGCCGTCGACACGGCAGGTCGCCATGCCCTACGGCTATATCTTGAGACACATCCGGTTTTTCAGATGATATTGACATTCTGTTCAGAGAATGTCGACGTCGATCAGAATTCAAACGTTCGTTCAATGAACGTGCATCGCGCATCACGCATCACGTTCATCACTCGTTTCAAAAGACCTGTTAGTAGATGTGCGAATACGCTGAAAACTCAAGCCTGATTCTGTATCGGTAAACATTTCGGATTCGCTCACGATCAGCGGACAGTCGCGCATCACGTTCCGCACTTGTCTCTAAAGACCTAGAAGAAGCTATGCGTAGATACGCTGAGAACTCAAGCGCAATTCTCTATCCGTGAACGTCTCCGACTCGCGAGACAATGCGTGACGTTCACGATCAGCGGTCAGTCGCGCATCACGTTCCCTACTTGTCTCTAGAGATCTAGTAGTCGATGCGTAGATACGCTTGAAACTCAAGCGCAATTCTCTATCCGTGAACGTCTCCGACTCGCGAGACAATGCGTGACGTTCACGATTAGCGGTCAGTCGCGCATCTATTCTTCACTGGTCTCTAGAGACCTGGATGTAGAAATACGCTGAGAACGCAGGCGTGCTTCGCGATCCGAAGAGGTTTCCACGGAGCAAGTTGCAGCCTGATGTTCTCGAACAGCATCAAGTCTCTCCTGACGCTCTTCGATAGATTCTTGGGATCTTATGATCCTCAATCTTTTAGCTCCTTTGGAACATTGGGAAAGATTTGACCTCTTTCTAGGCATGGTTATAGTTTTGTTGTGAAGATACCTGATCAATTGAAATCTAAGTAACTGCTCCCCTGCGTTACCGGGTAGGCTACCGAGTCACGAAGATAACTGGAAAAGGAAATTAATTCTACAACAGGTGTCCGAGATCTTCGATTTTTATAAGTCAACAGAGAGTGCTCATCAGATTGAACAACTTTTGCTAAGACGTCATTCCTATATGTGTTATGGTGTAGCTGGGCTCTTGGAGTTCCACATCAGATGTTCCAGATCTTCAAACTTATACTCTCAGCAGAAAATGCTCATCATGTAGAACAATTTTTGCTATGGTGGCATGTGTTATGGTGTAGCTGGGCTCTTGGAGTTCCACAACAGGTGTTCCAGATCTTCGATTTTTATAAACCAACAGAGAGTGCTCATAAAATTGAACAACTTTTGCTAAGACGTCATTCCTATATGTGTTATGGTGTAGCTGGGCTCTTGGAGTTCCACATCAGATGTTCCAGATCTTCGAACTTATACTCTCAGCAGAAAATGCTCATCATGTAGAACAATTTTTGCTATGGTGGCATTTTTGTATCTCTTATAGTTTAGCTGGTCTGTTGCGGTTCTGCATCAGGTGTTCAAGTTTCCAAGATAAATTATAGCATCATAGCTTTTGCCCGCGACTTCGTTCGCGTGAAGTTTTGATATCGCAACGCATCGCCTACTCAACGGAAGTTTAAACTGCTTTGTTCCCGCTTGCAACATTTCTTATTGCTGCTCCGCTCCTATTGGTCATAGCGTGATGTTATATAGCCTATAGCCTTCCTCGATACATGGACTATCCAACGCAAAAAGAATTTTTCAATTCGAGCCAGTAGTTCTGGAGATTAGCGCGTTCAACCAAACAAACAAACAAACAAACAAACAAACTCTTCTGCTTTATAATATTAGTATAGATATCACTATGCGTAAATTAATTTATGCTTAAGAATTATATGCTTAATCATTATTATGCTTATAGAAATTATGCGTAAAAAATTATGCGTAAAGCTGTTATGCATAATTAATATTATGTGAAAACGTAATTAGGAGTAACAAAAGTAAGCCAAATTATATTAGGTCTTAAAATTTAAGCAAATGGATAGGGAACCCAGAAAAGGACGGATATAGCTATGAACTAAATAAGATATGTCAAACTAGTTTATGCCTTGCGCTTCACCGCATAGATTAGAATACTTCACCGTGGTTTTAGTCGATATGTTTTTACGTGCACCCTTCATTTGTATGGAAATATTAGTTCCAATTAAATTTGACAGCTCCAAATTACTTCGGTCTCTTTTTCGTTTTATTAGAGAAAAAAAGATAGTAATAGCCTAAATTATGTTTAGTTTGTGCACAACAGAATCGACACCGATGAATGACAAAATGTTTAACCACTTTATTTTTTATACCTACATTTCAGAAAGGAGACATGAAAACAGTGTTTATTGTGTTGAGCTTTGTAGCAATAACGATACTGCCGATTTATGCTGGTCAATTGATGCGAAACCAAGGGGCCAAGTTCCATATACTCTTGGCTCGAATTTATAATACAATGATAATCATTGGTGAGATAATATTATTTTAGGATAGGTTTTAAAAGGAACGTATAAAAGTGTGTGGAATGGAATGTTGCGGTGTGAGTGAGAGAAACATAGTATGAAAGGAAAGAAGAAAGAACAAATGAGTAGTGACAGAAGAACGGACGATGAGAAAATTTCAATTTTGCTATAAGACGTAATTTTATTTTATGAAGTTATTTATGTTGTTTTTGGTGTAAAGCGTCAAGCGAAATAAAGTACGTTGTACATGATCAAAAGATTTTATATCCACGGTCCCGAATCTACATTTTTTACTAGCACTACGCCCGCGATTTGGTTCGCAAAAATTATGATAGCTCGGCTAATTTGCATGATATCAATATAATGTATAGCCTATGTAAAAAAAAAAATGTTGCTTTGTAATGGTTAAAGATTTTTTAAAATCGATCGAGTTGTTCTTGATTTAAATCGTAACAAACAAGAAATCAAATCTTTCCTCTTACTAATATTAGTTTAGATAAAAGGATCAAAATCAGTTGTTTAAATTACTGCCAACTGTATCCTTTTTGGAAAGAAACATTAACTGTTTAGTCTGCACAAACAAGACGTATTTGAAATATTTCGTAAATTAATATTTCAGATACGAACGAAGCTGAAGCGAAATCGATAAAGGACCTTATGCGTCTGATAAAGAAGAATCCAATCGAGATCAAGTTGTTGTCCAACTTTCCTGCTGGAATGTATTTACTGCCAGTAATACTATTTTTGGCTGTCAACTATGTTATTGTTATTTTGCAGTTCAATAATGTTATTTAATTAAATTTTTCGTAAGTGTGGTCTGTAACTTTTTAGCTTAGACTTAACTAAATAACGTTGATATTGTGATATATTTTTTAAATTTTCTTTCCTATTGTGCATTCATGATAATATTTTACATTCCCAACAAAATATTCCATCTAATTATAGCTGATCAATAATGGGTAAAAGTAGTGAGGTGTTGCTTATAATATATACTTATCGTTGATAAACCACTTACCAACATTAAAAAAAAAACAAAAAGTTTCCATTCATTATAAATACTTAAAGGTCGTAGGCGTAAATATGTCTGCAATGAAGCGGTTGGATCATTTTTTGTGTCTGGAAAAACTATTAGGAATTAACAGGAATTACCATAGCCAAAAGAAGAAGACGAAATATTTTATAATTTTACAAGTTATTGTTCTGTTTTTGCTGCACGCTTTCATCCTTATTACTGAAGAATACTTTTTGTTAGGAAGACAAGAATTTGATCCAAATAAACTAATGCATGGTGGCTATTCTGCTGTATCCTTTGTAAATTCGTTGTCATCCGTTGTAGCTGGGATCTGTTACAGCCGCGCCTTCATGTCATTTATCAGAAGCACCAGTCGTGTCTTCGAATGTTTTCGAGATGACAAGTTTATTCATGGTCTCAACAAAATATACTGGTTCAGCATGAGTTCTACAGTATTATGTTTGCCGTTTTCACTCTACAGATCTTCGCAAATTTTTACTAGTTATATACAAATGGGTGCAGAGATGTTTACTTTGGTTTCTGGATTTATGTCACAGACTTTAACGAGATATACAATTGTATTAGAGAAAATCATATTTTTCTTTGTTGTCATGATAGTGGTTCAATTGGTAAAATGTTTGAATTCAACGGTATCAATCGCTCAGGGGAGAGTAGGGAGATGTGATATTAGTTCGGATCAGCAATGTGATATCACAAGGGAGCAGATTCAAAAATGGGTTGAAATGTATCGAGATTTGGCAAACTGCTGTGAAAAAGTTAGTCAATGCTTCGGACGACAGGTACATTTCAATTGATCATACTTAGGTGACCTATTAGAAGTCTTATTTTCATTTATCTTTTACAAGAACAGTTGCTACGGTTTGTGATACATTCTGACTATAGGTTTTTAACACACATCGGAAAACTTCGCATTATTTACATCAAACTAAGTAACATTGAGCAAAATGATCGCTGGGAAATGACTATTTTTGTTAAGTTATATTAATTTACTATTTTCTGTTAAATGTAGAATACAACAAATACGAAAGTTCTGCGCTCTTTTTAAAATATAAGAGGTTTTTAAATATAGCTTAGACAATAAAAAACCAGTTTTATTTTAAATACATTTTGACTTTGAATATCTAAAAAGATATTCAAAGAGAGAAGAAAGAAAGAGACAGAGTGAATTAGAAAATCGTAATGACGGAAATAATAATATGTGACTCTTTACATTATTAAGGAATTTTTTACACTAGTATCTATTATTTCTGTGTCATTTTTATTATTATATTTCAGTTTATATTCTCATGTCTAATGTCTACATCGTACTACATGCTGCTGACGAACCATATGTGCAACAAGAATGTTGAAAATGTAAGAATATTATATGTTTGAACTTTTAAATTTTATATTTTATTTTCTTATTTGGTTTACAATTGCATGCACTTTAATGAACCAAAGCATCTCCTTGCTTAAGAGGGCATCGAAAGAAAGAAAGAAAAAGCATTTATTACCCCGTACAGGACAAAACACATAAAAATTATCATTATTTACGACTACTGAAAACTAAACATAGATAAAAAAATTAAAATAAAAATAAATGAAAGGTCCTGAACGAGGCCAAAAGGGTATCTCAGCATAGTGCTGTAACATTAAAAAAAGTCAGATACGGATAAGATTAAAATAATGAATAATGAATAAAGTGTAGACGAATAAACAATAGGTACATAAATGTGAAGTAATTATAATAAAATACGGGGAAAATAACAATTACACCTACGCCCCATCTCTAAATAATGTTTGATAAGTCTCAGTCGTAATAAAATTAAATAAAAATAATGTTTATTTAATTTAAGTACATAAAATTTAAACAAACATTATTTTTGTTACCGTAACATTGTAAAACCCGTTAGATTGTAATATAATTAGCGAGATTGTAAACTCTCGAAAGATTGTCAAACGAACATACTGCTTACAGTATAACGCATTATTTTTCGGTAGATTGTAATCTAACGAAATGAAACCGTAATATTGTGAAATATATCGACGGAAGTCAACCCGCGAGGTGTGGAGGGGGGAGGGAGCAAAGGGGGCGTCCCGTTTGCCCCATGGTATCACTTTCATGAAAAGATAATGCACCTTTTCTTGAGAAATACCGATTAATATAACCTAACCTCAAAACACTTTATAATTCCCTAAAAGCGTAGTCGACGGAGCCCCGCTACGCGAGGCCCATATTTCTGTGCTAACCTAACGTGGGGGTGCCCCAAGTCCCGATTATGGGGGCAGAGATACTTCCGTCGCATGTATTTGACAACATTACGGTTTCACTTCGATAGATTACAATCTACCGAAAAATAATGCGTTATATTGTAAGCAGTATGTTCAGTTGACAAAATTTCGACAGTTAACAATCTCGCTAGAGAGATTACAATCTAACGTGTTTGACAAGATTAGATCTAAGTCTTATTGGCCTAAAAATCTAGGAGAATTATGTTTAGTCTTGACTATTTTTTTATTTTACAGAAAGGAGACAGAAGAACTGTATTTGTTGCATTGAGTTTCATATCAATAATGATGCTGCCAATCGTTGCCGGACAATTGGCTCGTAACCAAGGGATCAAATTCCATCGAGTCTTGGCCCGACTTTATAATACAATGATAGTAATTGGTTAGTCAGTTTCTATTGATTTACTTTTTAATTTTTCGAATTGTGAACATAGTTGGCGCGGCGACCTGGACACGTACTGCGACGGTTGGTTCGGGGTGGCGCGGCAAAAAGAACAAACAAAAAGAAAAGACGATAAAAATTGGGTAGGCATTGTATGCATGCATGCATGCATGCATGTATTGCATGGTTAGGCATCCCAAGGGGTAAAATAGTATAGATAACATGATAGAGAGGCCTACAGGGTGTAAACAGACTCGGCCCGAAGGCGTCAACCAAGCATTCTGAACATCACCCTAGTAACTTTACTTAAAATGATTGCTAGGACTTTCAGGGGTAAAAAAACACGTTTTACGGTACCCGTACAGGTGTATAAAGTAAAACTCTTACATTAAAACATGTATTAAAAAAAAAAACTTGTGATAAGTTAAAACTATGACCCCAATATCTCCGTAACAAGAAGGTTGTAGAACAAAATAAAGAAGGGGAGAACAAGTGCCTTTCGGCTGCGTTAAGTCTTTTTACACCCTTTATATGCAACAGGGTGAAGATGAAAAGAAAGAAATTGTACTCAGTCTTTCGAGCAAATTTTATCGTGCTGTGAAAAAATAGCAGAAATAAATAGCGCTTAATTAAGGTGACCAATGCACTTAGCTACCCAGAAAACTTGTACAATTTTACGACATTAATTTCAGATTCAAAAGAAGCTGAAGCGAAGTTAATAAAAGACCTCATTCGTCTGTTAAAGAAGACTCCCATAGAGATCAACTTATTATCAAATGTTCCTGCTGGGATGTACATGCTGCCAGTTGCACTGATGTTTGCTATCAACTATATCATTGTTATAATGCAGTTTAATAATGTTATTTAATTGCCTCGTTGGTGCGTTCTAAAAAACAGATGCAGATAAACTGCAGCAGTTTATCGTCGGCTTTGCAGCTGCCGTCGACGCGTCGGCGCCTGCCTTCGACGCCACAACTGCAAGCGTTGACGCTTCAGCTACGCACGGTTGCATTTTATCTGAAGTTTGCAACGTGCCGCTTGTCTGTAAGAACCCTTGGTGGTAGGAAGTGTTATTATGGCGCATGAGATCCTGCGTTTGATTTCCAGTTCGCGCAAAATGTTAGGTACTGGGTTCTGTCCATCAGGAACGACGGATCGACTACCATAAAATGTTTAAAAAAACTACTAAAATAATGCAAAAAAAAAAGTTTTGAATGCAGAATTTTGGATAAATCTCAATAAAGTATAAAAATTGACATATCTCCTAAAGCTGTAAAACTACAGCTAGGGAAAGTCAGGTTCAATAAATAATTAGTAAATAATGTCCTCTATACGCAAATTTGCAATGGCGGGTTCAGATCCAGCCACCCTGTATTACTATTACCTAGGTACACGTCTGCCTATCCTTCGAAAGAAAATAGGCGTGCTGTTATGTTCTGTGTGTTAATTGATTGTTTTGCTTTTCGTAACTATAGGTGTCCATGTAAATTTACGATTTTATATTTAAGCAATTAAAAAACATGAAGTAATTTAATGTTATCTTCGCCATTCATTTTGTGTGACTCTCTCTTTTACACTTATGTTTATTTTTTTGTGAGTACAAGAGCTGAATTTTGGAAGCATTACGACATTTCAAAAACCTGGTAATTGTTTAGTTGACTTTGTGTGCAAACTCAAACTCACAGTATTTATTTCAATTTGACCTTAACAGACCTAGTGAATGTCAGAAAAGCAAAGAAGGCGAAACCACAGTCACGAACACAAGGCATAATAACTTGTGAAAGTATTTTAGTTGCCCATTTAAATTGTAATATGCAACTGAATGTCAATTACGTATTAATAAAAGGCTGATGAGTTTAGTTAAAATAATTTAAAATAATTTATTATGCTCTCAATCCAATTAATCTCAAATTATCTAACAATCCGCACTGGGCCACGTGGTAGATTATAGCCCATTCCCTCTCATTGAGAGGAGGCCGTGTCCCAGCAGTGGGAACATTATAGGTTGATGTTGATGATGATGATGATGCTCTCATCGTCTACCTAGCCTTTTCCCAACTATGTTGGGGTCGGCTTCCAGTCTAACCGGATGCAGCTGAGGTCAGTTTTTTGTCTGACCTCCACAACCCAGTTAATACTGGGTAATATAAGGTGTTAAAAAATTAACTGCAAGAAATTTGAGGAGTTGTTTGGAATCACAAATAAAAAGTAATCACGAAAAAAAATTATATATGTAACGATCCGTTTCAAAGATATGCAATATTTTCACTGCCCACAAAATGATTGAATATGCGCACTTGACTGTACCGTGACTGCACCGTGCAGGCGCAGCGCGCGTGGTCGCTCACCCCTGCGACAGCTCAAACGTAGACAGCTGATTCTAACTTTTCCCATCACATTTTGCAGACTTTGGACTGGCAATTTTTTTTTATGTAAAAACTAATAATGCTTGAAAAAAGTTTTTTTTTTTTGGAATATGTTTGTTTTTCGATACCAAGTACGTACACGAAATTCTTGCAGTTAATTTTTTAACACCTTATATAATACGATACCACTTGGTTTTTGGGCCACTGACTACCTGTAACGACGGTCAAAGATGAACAAATGACAGCCGGGACCAATGGCCCTAGAAGTCGGTGTGGGTGATGTTAAGCGGTATTTATTTTTAATCATTTATTTATTTTAGGAGTGGGTCAGAGCAGGCTGAAAAAAATCATTTGGTTTTAAAGAATACAATGTTTAAAATGATTGAAGCATTATTTTTTTTTAGAAGGAACAAATACCGTTTCCTCTCTAACATTGTCAACTTTAAGTGGGCCTAAACTAATCAATATATATAACTTTACTTATAGAACTTGAAATTAAGGCGAGCGCTTAATTAGTGTTAAGTAGTAACGTTATTGTGAAGCTACTTCAATATTGATAGTCACCTAAAACCGATAAAATGAACTACTCTAAGAAATGAATACGAAAACCCCATTAAAAATTACACTACCTCTCGCGTCGTTACCTAGACACACCACATTACCGTCAAAAATGTTCCCAATAAAGTGGTTAAACAATTTACTGTTCATGGAAAACATCTTTGGAATATACAGGAATTATTGTAACCAGCAAAAGATGAAGAAATATCTTATTTTATTTCAAATATTTGTCCAGACTTTGTTGCACTCTGTAATCGTTATCAATGAAGTCTGTTATCTGATTGGAAGACATGACTTTGTTCACGTACATTTTATGTTTGGATATTTTACTGTTTTATCTTTCGTCATCTCTGAGTCATCCGTCGTGACTGGGATCTGGTACAGCCGCGATTTCATGTCGTATTTAGAAAGTATCAGTCGTATATATGAATGTTTTAGAGAAGATAAACAATTAAATACATCTTTCAAGAAAATGTACTGGTTTAGTCTCACTTTTGTTACATTGGCCACCAGTTTTTCTATCTACAGATCTACGGATATATTAACAAATCAATTGATAAAAAACGATTCTACGGCTATCTTTGTATTTTTTCTTGTTTCTGTTTCTCAAATTTTTATAAGAATTACTGTCGTCATTCAGAAACTCGTGTTGTTTGTTGTTGTAATGATTTTGTTTTATTTGATAAAAAGCTTGAATTCATTGATATCAGCCGCTCAGGAGAGAGTACGGAGGTGTGATGTTGGTTCGGATGAGCAAAGTGATATCACAGGAGAGCAGATTCAAGGATGGGTTGCACAGTATCGAGATTTAGCGAACTGCTGTGAAAAAATAAGACTGGTCTTTGGGCGCCAGGTACTTGCTTGTTATTGATTTATTTAACATGGAGGTTAATTGATAGTTCGCAGGTCAGGGTCTGTTTGACCGTTTATTACCCGTAGTACTACCAAGTGATCCAATGGTACCACGGGAAGTTTTAATTTTACTCGTGATACGACTGGGTGTACGTAGGATCAACAATCATTTTAATCTCAACATTGAAAATCTCAAAACCGTGGCTTTTATGATTCAATCTTTCTTCTGTCCACGGCACTGAAAAGCTAACCAGGAAAATTTTAAGTCTTTCCCTGCTTGACTCGGAAGTGCCGTGCTTGTCCGAAGTAGAGGACGCCTGGAAAATGACTTGCCCGGACACGGATCGGCCCGAGAACCCGTTTTCCCAGAGACAGTGGGATGAGCCGCTCTGCAGGTTGGTACGGATTAAACTTATTATTACGTCTACCAATACTGCTGAGCGTGCCCGCCTGCTGGCTGTGGGTGAATGGGAGTCGGGCCTCTGGCTTCAGGCACTACCGTCACCTAATTTAGGCACTATGTTAGGTGACACAACCTTCCGGCTCGCTACATGTTTGCGTTTGGGCGCTCCTTGTGGGGCCCCACATGGCTGTCAATGTGGTGAAGCAGTCGACTCCCTCGGACACCATGGACTTTCATGCATTAAGAGTGCAGGTCGGATAGCGCGGCATGCCAGCATTAATGATCTCATCCGTCGTGCTCTTGCCACCGCCGGGGTGCCAGCTATATTAGAACCTACTGGCTTGGCACGCGTCGATGGCAAGAGACCAGATGGTATGACCATAATGCCATGGAAGTTGGGTAGGCCTTTGGTGTGGGACGCAACTTGCGTCGACACCCTTGCACCATCCCATCTTCCTAGCACGGTGTGCTGCGCTGGGGCGGCTGCTGCAGGTGCTGAAAACCTCAAACGGCGCAAATACAATAATTTAATTGGTAATTATGTGTTTGAGCCGTTTGGGGTTGAAACACTAGGGCCATGGGGTCCGAGTGCCCACTTAGTATTTCGAGAAATCGCCAAACGGTTAGTCGACTCTTCACGTGACCAGAGGGCGGGCCAATTTATTGAGCAAAGAATCAGCATTGCCATCCAACGTGGCAATGCTGCCAGCCTTCTGGGCACTTTTTCTGTTGGCAGCGATGTGGACGAATTTTTCGATGCCCTGTAACCCTTTTTGATACTTGTACATATTTTTATTTCTAGTTTAGAGTTAGTGTGTATATATACTCGTATTGTAAATAATTAGTCTGTGGTTTAAAATAAAAATGTTTAGAACTTGAAAAAAAATAAAAAAATTTATTGCAATAACGATGCTTGCGGGAAACGCAAGTCTTTACATCCAAGATGCGATTCTGACAAGTATCGTCATTGCAACCGATTTTTTTCAATGTTATTTTAGCGATCGAAATATAACGAAAAAATGTCACTTACGGCATATTTTCCGTAATTATTATTTTTATTGAGGTCCCGATATTTCGACGCTGTTGCATGCGCCATGACCGCGGGTTGAGTCGGGATTGATATCGGGACCTCAATAAAAATAATAATCACGGAAGATATACCGTGTTTTTTAAGTGTATTTGTGAACCGTGATGGCTTAAAACAGTGTTGTTACCTATGTCGAGACCCTGGTACGCAGTGTGCACGGCAGGTCCAACAACGTGCTTATGATGAAAGCCGACATGCTCGACTGTCCATACATTAGACGCTACAGTGACTTGCACGTCACCTACAGATGTAGATTACATAGTTATGTAGATACAAATGAAGATTTTTTTTTTGCTTTGTTGTATTGGAATGTTGCTGTGTGATCGAATCAGAAATAAAGACATCCGCAAGAGAACCAAGGCCACCGACGTAGCCCGAAGTATTGCCAAACTTAAGTAGCAGTGGGCAGGGCACATTGCTCGCAGAACGGATGACCGACGGGGCCGAAAAGTTCTGAAGTGGCGACCGCGAACCGGAAGACGATGGGTTGGAAGACCTCCCACTAGGTGGACCGATGACCTGGTGAAGGTTGCGCGAATCCGTTGGATGCTAGTCGCACGGGACCGGTCACTGTGGCGACACTTGGGGGAGGCCTATGTCCAACAGTGGGCGTCTTTAGGCTGAAATGATGATGATGATGCTTGGAATGTTTATTGTAATTGTGTTTGTTTAATGAAACATTTGTCTTATTTATTGAATTTTGTGTGTGTTAATGAGCCTTTGTTGCTTGAATGAACAAGTGACAAGTGACAGTGTTTTGATTATAAAATTACCTAGGGTATTATTTGTATCTAATGTCAACCTTTTGTTTCAGTTTATCTTTTCGGTAATAATGTCAGCATCTTATTAGGTGTTGCTCGTCCAGTATTTGTGCCGAACAAGTTCTTTAATTGTAAGTATTTAACCATTAACCATACAAATTTAAGCGCTGTTTAACAATTGAACAGCTCCTAAACTTTAAAGGAGAATGAACTAAACTGGTCCAATTAATGTCCACAAAATAGAGCCCATGTTACTTGCTGATAATGTAGCTATCCATTGCTGAAAGAATTTTTCAAATAGATCCAGTACTTTTTAAGTATTTATGTAACATACAAAAATATAATAATAATACCAAAGTAATAGTTAAAAAATTTTGCCTTGCTTTTCGACTTTTTTACCGTTTACTGAACTTTTTCCGAGTCTTTACTTGCGACTTCGCACTTTCTGTTTTTCCTGAGTGGTTGATTTTTTGTGACAATGCAAGTGAAAAGAAGAAACGGTGTGTTTGTTCCAATCATTCATTGATACAGAAGGAATTATCAGTTACCTACTTCAACAGTTTCTTCTTTCTTCTGGAGAACCGGAAACTGCTGAACATATTCAAGGACTTTTGAAACCTCGACAAGTTTTATTTTTGGAGATAGGGCAAAATTGCTCTAGCGTCCAATAACGTTAAGATATGAACTAATGAAGAGATCTCTTTCAGAAGAATTTTTTTTATTACGGCGACTTCTCCCGATTCAGAGTCAAAGAGGAGTTCGGTGATAGAACCAAACAGACTACGAATTAGCAAAATTTATGTTAGTAGTAAAACTTCCTATCGAAAGGCTCTCTCCAATGGTGAATATCTTATTGCTATGGTTACTACTGACTGAGAAAGTTAACTTCATTGTTCAATTAGACACACATTTACGTCAGTCATTCTGACAGACTACGAAATAGCAAAAGTGGAGCTAGTAGCAAAAGTCGTATCTAATAGTGTAAATCCTATGGCTGTAAGTGGCCCATAAACTCTTAATTGTTTGTAGATAAAATATTAATTTTGGTGATCAAGTAGTCAACTACTTAGGTCAACAACTCCGTACGGAACACGAATTACCGAAAGTCGTGTAAGATAATAATAATAATCTGTGGCCCGAGTGTCAAATTGGCAACACATAATTTTTTTCCGATCCGATTTTTTTTTAATATACAACAATTTATATCAGAAAACCGTGATTATACTCGTACTTAAAGTGATAAAAAGAAGGAAAGTGTTTCTGATTTTTAAAAATTTACACACAAAAAAGAACGTCGTTTTCGACTAAAATCTTTAACGATTATTTCGAAACAAATACATGTTAATTTCAGAAAACGGTAAGGAAAGTTGTGTTTGCTGCATGCAGTTACGTTACATTCTTGATGATGCCAATTGTAGCTGGACAATTAACTTATAATGAAGGGGTGAAGTGCCAGAGATACTTGGCTCGACTTTATAATACAATTATAATAACAGGCAAGATAATTAATTTTTTTTTTTTTTTTCTATCATTAGTATCCATACATCCTGGTATACAAAGCATCGCACCGAGACGCGACGCGGCGCGACGGTACTGGAAGAAGCCAGTGATTTCGCGCTGCAGTGCGCGGCGTCTCGAGGCGCAGCGCTGCATGGTTCAACGTATTCTGAATTCTCATAATGAAAAGTGTCGTGTACTGGGTAAAGTTATAAAGGGTGTAAAACACCTCTTAACGAAGCTGAAAGACACTTGTTGTCCCGAACACTTTTTTTTTCTACACCATACCTGGGAACCTTCTAGTTACGGAGATATTGGGGGTCAAAGTTCCAACTACTTGACAAGTTTTTTTTTTTTTAATACAGGTTTTTATATAAGATTTTTACTTTAAACACCTCTACGACCCCCGTACTATTCAATCCATCCATCAGCACAATGTGTTGAGTGCGTTACATTGAGTTCTACCACAAATCATGATTATTCACCCCAAAAAAAAAAGTCGTTTCCCAGCCATATTTTTTGCGTAAAGTTACTTAGTTTGATGTACAGAATGCTTGGTTGACGGCTTCGTGATGAGGTGGTTTACACCCTGTATTTTGAGTCGCCATATTAAAATATACGCGCAGCGACGCGTCGCGTCGCGTCTCGGTGTGAACTGACTCTAAGGGGAAAGCGTCAGATTGGCCCGCGAAATTCAATTAGTTTTATCATTGTTTGAAAATAACAGGTTAATGATAGGTTGTACGTTGATTGGAGTATGATTCGCGATAATTCGTGATCGTTACAAATATGGCTGTAAACACAGTTATAATCATTAAAATCATCAATATAATCCCATAAAGGTTATTTAAACCGATTGAATGACTATTTCATGTATAAGTCATTCAATGGTATTAAATGAACTAAAAGGTCAACCATTTAAGTTGATTAGCGTATTACGGCCGCAAATCAAATAATATACTGACCGGCAAATTGCAAAAAAACGTAAGAAAATTTAAATTTCGCGAACCACCCTGGCGCTTTCAATCCCTAGTAGCAATTGCCGTTGGCTTCCTTATGCCAACAGTTGGGAATGTATTGGCAGACGGTTAGTTGTTCCGCCAACCTAAACTTAAAATAGGCCCATTGTCATAAACATGCACTATTTGCCCAACGAATAGCCAACAAAGGGCCTTCTGTTACTATTCCTACTGTTGTTTGATTTTTGCAGGGATTTCAGTTATTATAACACCATTGGGCCAACTAACGACGGGCCTGCTGCGTCTATTCCTACTGTTGGGAGATTTTTGTAGGGATTTAAATTACTAAAACAACATTGGGCCAACTAACGACGGGCCTGCTGCTTCTATTCCTACTGTTGGGAGTTTTTTGTAGGGATTTAAGTTATGATAACAACTTACATCGGTCCAACTTAAACCTTTCAATGGGCCTGTTAGGGATGATACGTATATACTGGTACACCCAGTATGAGCTTACTCTTAGTAACTCTTAGATTTACGAAACATATTTTTTTAAAATTTTTGTTTATATTTGAGATTTATGGTTTATATTGTAAACAAAGTGCAAAATTGAAAATTAAGGATAATTTAAGAAGGACATTCCGTCACTAAATGTCCTTGGTGGGCGGTATGTTCATGCCGAAACCGTAATGATAATATCGTAAAGGTTCAAAAGTTGTACCCCAACCTCGATAGATGGCGTTGTAGTCCAATTAGAAGTCGCTATCGGTGTGTTACCACGATTTGGTTGGGTTCGAGTGAATTTTAGTAAATATATCACCAGCTTGGGCGCCGGACAAACACGGGTGGCGTACGGCGTATGGCGGTGGCGCCGAGTAAGTGGCGCCGCTACTTGCTACTGCCTCGCCCCCCGCGTACCCGCACACGCGCCAGCGCCATACGCCACTTGTATATGACCCGCGCCTTAGATAAGAAAGCAATTTGGTTTTATTTCAACCCTATTAGTGTTCACACAAGGTTATTAGTTCAACACTACTAGCTCGGTAGTACACATTGGTAGTAGTTGGTTGGTTGGTGGTAGGCAAATCCACGTTGGCCCCATCGCAAGTTGGGCCTTCGTAGGCAAATCCACGTAGGCCATCAGTTTTGGGCCCAACCCGCAAACTGCCCGCCAATTGTATGCATTTGCCAACTAACCAGAGGTATGTGGCCCAACTAAATGCCAACAAAAAATGCTACTAGGGATGGCACTTATTTTCCCCGTCATTGCGACATTTTTCTTGTTCTGGAAATCTACGAGTTAAGGAGATATTGGAAGTCAAAGTTCCAACTTTTTCTCAATTTTTTTTATTTACTGGTTTAGGTCTTATGTATATAAAGTTAATAATTATATGAAATGCCTCCATACCCATTTACTCTTAAATTTGTCCATAAGAACATTGTTTTGAATACGTTACATTGAGTTTTGCCGTAAAACGTGATAATAGGCTAGTTTCCACCATCAATAAATTGCAAAACTAATTAGTCCGTCAGTTAGAGTATTGGAAAATAATGGACACGTATTTTTTGTTTTTGTAAATCACTGAGTACTGACAAAGATAAAACGCATCAAAACTCGGGAGTGGGGGCTCGTGACGTCACAACGCACTAAAAACTATAGCACGGTGTGACGTATTGCGAATTTTAAAAGCGTCGTATATTCGTCAATTTTGGTTTATGTAACAAAAGAAAAAATACGGGTCAAATATTTTTTTATAATCTAACTGACGGACTAATTAGATTTTTTTAGGACACAAGCCTATTATTTCACCCCAAAAAAAAATTTGTCTCTCAACAATAATTTTCGTAGTTACTTAGTTTGATGTACAGAATGCTTGGATGACACCCTGTATGTGTAGGGCTTATTGTTAGGCAGCGGCATTATAAGACTTATGGATGAAACTATATTTTCAGATTCCCGTAAAGCAGAAACAAAATCGATAAAAGACTTTATCCGTGTCATAAAGAAAAATCCGATAGAGATCAAGTTATTATCCAACGTACCTACCGGGATGTACATGCTGCCAGTTATACTCATGTCGACTGCCAATTATATCATTACAATGTTGCAGTTCAACAATATTGTATAATTTAATAAACAGTAGTATTCAGTATTTGATATATGTGTATAGTATTGTGTATATCCTTGTATAGCGTAGTATTAAATAAAATTATTCTCTGATTTTCAATAATGATACCTACCACTGCTTGCCTCTGCATTACCTACAGGTTGACTGGTAAAAAATGCCTATGGCATTAAGTCCGCCTCTGTACTTTTGTGCTTGAAGTGTTAAATAAATAAATACATAGTTTGTTTTTTGTTTCTTTGGCCAAAGAATTAGCATTGCCATTCAACGTGGCAATGCTGTCAGTCATCTGGGCACGTTTCCGGATGACAGCGATGCGGAGGAGTGCTTTGATGCCTAAGAGCGGTTTCGCACTACGTCCGATCCGAGTCCGATCCGTACTCGTTAAAAGTCAGTCATAAGGTACGGTATGTGTTTACCTTTATAAACCACAAGTACTAATACTCTACACATGTAAGTAATTATAAAATTAACAGAAAACGTAACGTAACGTATAATATAATGTTAAAAATTGCATTTTATATCATTCTGTAGTTTCAAAGTTGTAAGCATTCACACAGACCGAAACAACAAGTAATATTAATTTACAAACGAATGACGTCTGTCAGATGAAAATCGTGCAGTTACCTTAAATTTTACTTTAACCGAACGAAAAAGGCAATCAAAATCATGATTAAGAAACCTTTTTAGGGTTCCGTAGCCAAATGGCAAAAAACGGAACCCTTATAGTTTCGCCATGTCTGTCTGTCTGTCTGTCTGTCCGCGGATAATCTCAGTGACCGTTAGCACCAGAAAGCTGAAATTTGGTACCAATATGTATATCAATCATGCCGACAAAGTGCAAAAATAAAAATTTAAAAAAACATTTTTATTAGGGTACCTCGCCCAGACGTAAAGTGGGGAGCGATTTTTTTTTTAATTTTGACCCTGACGTGTGATATATTGTTGGATAGGTATTTAAAAATGAATAGGGGTTTTCTAAAATCATTTTTTGATAATATTAATATTTTAGGAAATAATCGCTCCGAAAGTCAAAAACAATGTGTCCCCCCCCCCTCTAACTTTTGAACCATAAGTTTAAAAAATATGAAAAAAATCACAGAAGTAGACCTTTATATGAACTTTCTAGGAAAATTATTTTCAACTTGATGAGTTGAATAGTTTTTGAGTTATATAGCACTTTTTCAAAAAAACGCAAATGATAACTTTGTTTTTCATACAAATACTATGAAAAACAAAGTTATTTTTGCTGACGAAAAATGTTGGTATTTTTAATGGTCTGGGAAGCTACGGAACCCTACAGTGAGCGTGGCCCGACACGCTCTTGGCCGGTTTTTTATTTTAAACAATAATAATATGAGTCGTAATAAAATAGGACATACAGAGGCACATGAAACTGGAACTAAATCCGTCTTGTGACTGAATAATGACGATGCTTCTTCAAAGCTTCCAACGGTATATTACGGGATTTAAGAGAAAAAGAATTACCCTCCACAAATTATTTATGTGTGTAGCGACAAATGTATGTTTTAACTAAGGACCTCTTCATTTTGCATAGCTTTAATATGAAAAGGAATATTTAAATTACCTAAATACATATATTTTTGTAAGGCTGTGGGCATGAAACCTAGATATTTTCTAGTACTAAACCATTCTAACTGCGACTGTTGTCCACCTGTTTTTTATAATAGGCTTGTGTCCTAAAAAAATCTAATTAGTCCGTCAGTTAGATTATAAAAAAATATTTGACCCGTATTTTTTCTTTTGTTACATAAACCAAAATTGACGAAGATACGACGCTTTTAAAATTCGCAATACGTCACGCTGTGCTATAGTTTTTAGTGCGTTGTGACGTCACGAGCCCCCACTCCCGAGTTTTGATGCGTTTTATCTTTGTCAGTACTCAGTGCATTACAAAAACAAAAAATACGTGTCCATTATTTTCCAATACTCTAACTGACGGACTAATTAGTTTTGCAATTTATTGATGGTGGAAACTAGCCTATTATCATGATATCGATGGATTAAGCTGTGCTTGGGTTTTTATTGATTAGGATTATAGTAGCATTGATTATTCCGAAAAGCACAATAGCAGGGTTAGCAAGCTGAAGTGGTTGAGGTAGCCATATTGATCAAAGGACACGGGGGTACTGTCTAAGCTAGTTTGAGCGACAACTCGCTTTAACTTAACAAAACAATTGAGTGTGAAGTTGTACCAAAAACTTGCAATGGGAATATGCAAATATTTTCATTTCTGTATTTCGATATAGAATGTAAAACAACTATAAAAATAATAACAAATACTGAAAACAAGACCAAAATCGGCCAAAAAACACAAAGTTAAAAACACTAAAACTTTTGTTTTTATCTCTTTCTAGATAAACGGAATTTAGTGTGGATTTTGTACGTCGATATGACGAATGACGTCAGGAAAGGTATCGGATCTCTCTGTCTAATCGGCAGTTTTAAATGCATGGAATTTAGTATTTTTATGGATATTATAAATGTAATTTCACTTCGCTATTTCTGACGTAATACGCTTTGTTTAGAGTAATAAACAAAAACATGCATATACCCTTTTGTAGATACAGAGGTCCGTCTCGACGGAGATAAGTAAGCAGATAAACCATATTTATGCCGAGACTGCCGGCCGGTCCTGTATTATACGCGTGAGATAGCTATTAGCGAGTTTTAGCACAGATTGTTTTAGGTACAAGTTCACATTCAATTGTTTTGCTAGCTGCTAGCTAAAAACGATTCTACGACAGACGTGGAGAGTAACGTGAGAGAATGAATGGAGATATTGATCACTTTTAGTTCTTCAAAGTTATTAATTATTTTTATTTAACCATTTATGAACACACTTATTATAGAAAAGAAGAAAGGAATAGCAAATATTACAAAGGTGATGCTTATTTCTAAAGAAATCTCTTCCAGCATACCTGCGAAAAAAAGAGTTACCCAGACCACCTAACTTAATTAACCTTTTTTAAAGCCAACATCAAAGAATTATTAGTCTGCAATCAAATGTTACAGTGGAACAAAGAAAAAGTGTACTTCGAATGAATTTCACACAAGAATGTTTCGTTTACACTAATAGTGTTAAAATTCCAGTGTTTGCCATTTTGACAGACAGTAAACTAGCATCGGCCGCTTGTCCAATTATCAAAACGATAGATAGTGATGGTACGTTACCTAGCAACTACACACAAACATAATTTTAAATGTTAATTATTATTTAAATAAATATTACAAGAAAGTGAAATAGTATATTATTGATTCACTATATTACTTTACCGGTTAAGAAGCACACAGTATCACTACGAAAAATGGCTCCAATAAAGTGGTTAAACAATTTAGTATTCATCGAGAATCTCATTGCCATATACAGGAATTATCAAACCCAGAACAAAACGAAGAAATGCTTCATAATTTTCCATATTTTTGCTGAAACCATATTGCACACTTTAATGACTATAATTGAAGTATACGTATTATACACAGCAAAACTCTATAAACAGATAAACCATATTTATGCCATCTTATGTATTTCATCTTATTTCTACTTTATTGTTTCAATATTTAGCGGCATCACTCACAGCCGCAATTTCATGTCATATTATGACAGTATTAGTTGCGTCTCAGACATATTTAAAGACGATAAAAAGTTACTCATTTCTTTAAAGAAATTGTACTGGTTAGGCATTACGTTTGTTTTATTAATTTTAACGTTCGTTGTTTATAGATCTTTACACGTTATTCTGAACTTCGATCAAATAGACTATGACACCTATTTGTATTTTGGTACGTCTATTTTTATATCACAAGCTTTGGTAAGATTCAACATATTATTTCAGAACCTTATGTTTTTTGTTGTCATTATGATAGTCGTCTTACTGTCGAAATGCTTAAATTCGTTGATATCAGCCGCTAGGGAGACCGTAGGAAGATGTGATATTAGTTCGGATGAGCAATGTGATATCACAAGTGAGCAGATTCAAAAATGGGTTGAACTGTATCGAGATTTAGCAAACTCTTGTGGAAAAGTATCGCTAAGCTTTGGGCGTCAGGTACTTGAATTGATTATTTATTTAATCAAGTAGATTAAGTGTGCCTCAGTGTCTAGAACTATTCAGTTTTTAGGTTATACATATCGAATTTTCTCTTCATTTTCAGTTTTTCTGTTCTTTAATAATAACAGCATCGTACTACATTTTGCTGACGTATCAAATTTGTTATTCAAACTATATAAATGTGAGTACCTACCTACATTGCAGTTATTTTTTTGCTCGAGTATTGACTTTTATTAAAACTGCGGGTTTATTTTGACAAATTACAGGTTGAAGACAAGAAAATAGTGATTGTTATTCTTTGTTATGTTTTGATGACGGTGCTTGTTATTATTGCTGCACAGTTCGTTCTTAACCAAGGGCGACAATTCCATCGAATTTTGGCTCAACTTTATAATAAAATGATAAATATTGGTAAGTGAATGCATTACCTTCCATACGCAGATGATCAAGTTCTTTTTGCATCGTCAGCGTAACAGTTGTAAGACACGATAACTGTAATTAATGAATCATTGAAAAAAAAGGTACGAATGTAAATGTGAATAACTCGAAAGTTATGGTGTTTGAAAGAAAACATGTAAACATTGGTATATTCGGGGAGTATGTTTACAATAGATGGAAATGTTGACGCAGAAGGAGCAAATGCGGGAAATAAAGTGAATGGTGCTCATTTCAAAAAGTATCGCGAATTTTAGATTTCCGAGTGCTACGCATATTTGTTTTTTTTTGTGGTGTTATGTTGGCACTTATGTCCCTCACTTATGCTGACAAGCTCAGCCATTTTAAATGATGAATGTTTATCGGTGGTACGAAATGGTCTCAGAGGGCCGAGAAGATGTGAATGACGAAGAGCGTGCCGGACGCCCGAGCATGTCAACAACGGATGAGAACGTCGAAGAAGTGATGAAAATAGTATTGCCCCAATCTTCGAATCACCGTTAGTACTCATTCAAGTTGACTCGCGGGCGCGGTGGCGGGCGCGGTCACGAAATATCAAACATATGGCATAATATCTAAGTGTTCACGTACACAACGCACGTGCGGTCTAAGTAGCGGGCAAGCTAGCGAATGGCGCGCGCGGCGGGCTCGCGGCAATATCAAACGCGTGAGATGTTTGTGTGTGTTCACGTCGAACTAGCGGCGGAGCGCGCGATTCACTCGCGACGTCAGGTAAGTTCAACCAGTATGAACTTGTCGCTAGAAACGGACTCGCGCAAACGCCTGGCGGCCAATGTGAACGCGAACTCGGCACGTCTCCGCGCCCGCACCCGCTGTCGCGCCCGCGCTTTCCTACGTGAACAAGTACTTAGAGAAGTTGCTGAAGACCTAAACGTATCGATTGACTCGTGCCATTTGATTCTTACCAGTGATTTGAACATGAGACGGGCCGCCGTAAAATTCGTGCGCTTGGCCTTTCCGACACCGTTAGCGCGCCGGCGCCACGCCATCGCCTCGCCCGCGCCTCGCCTGCGCCCGACGCCTCTTGTATTTGTCCCGCGCCTTACACATCGTTGCTTGTGCTGAAAACAACACACTAATGATACCGCAGCCACCGTATTCTTCAGACCTGGTTCCCTGTGACTTTGCCATGGTTCCCAAAACTGAAGAGGCCCATGATAGGACGACGCTACGCCACGATTGAGGAGATAAAGATGGCATCGAAGGAGGAGCTGAACAAGATCACAAAAAAGGTTTCTTTGAGGTGCTTTGAGTATTGGAAAAAACGCTGGTACAAATTTTTAATATTTGATGGGGATAAAAAAAAATAATGAATAAATAATTACTTTTTTGAAAAAAAAAACACAAAATTCGCGATACTTTTTGTACAGACAGCATAAGTACATGTGGTTGTGGCTAAACAATCGATGTTCAAAACAAATCAACCGGTTGTTCACATTTACGCAGACTTTCACAGCTACAGCTAAATAAATCATCATGGAAATGATTTCAGATTCGAAGGAAGCGGAAGTGAAATTAATAAAAGATTTTATTCGTCTTATAAAGAAGAAACCATTGGAGATCAAGTTATTGTCCAACATTCCTGCTGGGACGTACTTTCTACCAGTTATACTCATGACCACTGTCAACTATATCATCGTTATGTTGCAGTTCAACAATATTCTATAAGTTTTTAGTAAAAAAATATCCCTTAATACACATAATACTTTTATACACGGACAAAATTAGTTCAAAGTAAAAAAAACCGGCCAAGAGCGTGTCGGGCCACGCTCAGTGTAGGGTTCCGTAGTTTCCCGTCCGTCACAATAAGTGTTCAATCCAATCCGATTTTAATAATTATTTTTTTGTTTGAAAAAAGATACGTTCAGGATAATGGAATATGTAAACGAAGTTAAAAAAAATGCTTGCATATACGATTATACTACAAACTTAGTCCAGAAATTATTTTGTACAACTTTCTGTCTTTTTTGTACAAAAACTGTTGTTTCCATCCAAGTTCAAAATAATTTTCCTAGAAGTTTCCATATTTTCTAAACTTATGGTTCAAAAGTTAGAGGGGGGGACACATTGTTTTTTACTTTTGGAGCGATTATTTCCGAAATTATTGACATTATCAAAAAACGAGTGTGTTTGTTTATTTTATAAAAACAAAAACAACAAAATGTGGGGTTGTTAGAATTTATTAATAGAGAAATAATAAAAATGGTCATCACTGAAAAATATTGAAATGCTAAATTAACTCCCTGTTCGCTCACTAACGCGTTCGTTACGCACTTTTTCCAAAACATTTCGAGTCTGAACAGCCATATGACGACGATTTCTTAAAGTCGTATAAAACGCCGTCTACGCGATTTCTGCCTTGCCTCGCCTGCGCACGTAAAATCTTGTCTGTCTATATCTTTGCACATTACAGTGGATCCCGGCTACTGATACACTCAACGTTCGACTGACTGTACCCATAAGTTTTTAAAAAACGTCGCTTTTATTTTGTTCACTTAATTTTGTCCGTGTGTCGCTTAAACACGTATGACTCACGTCTGACTTCAAATTTGAGTTTTTGTATGTTATATAGTTTTATGAAGTATGTTTAAAGTAAAACTGAAATTATATTATAATTCGATGCATTTTTACTTAATTCTCATAAACAGACAAAAGGGCCTCAACAATATAACAATTGCTCGACGATATCGGTACTGATAATGTCAAAAAAATCTTACGAGTATAATCGCATTGACATTAATGTCTGTCAACCAGTCTCACAGAGGGCTTTCGAATTACCCAGTAACTGAATTGTTCAAGTCAGAAATAGGCACTCGCTTCTCGTGAGATACTATCTGGTGAGATTGGATAGGATTGGCCTTTTTTTTCTCGATTTGGAAATCCTCATGGACGTCCTCCGCCCTGGGGAAAGCGGAGGGGTCTGTCAGATTCGTATTTCGGGGACAGCAAGGTCTAGGGCAGCGGCCCCGGACTAGTGCCGGCCTCATTCCAGGGGGGGAGAGTGAGCTGTAAAACTCCCCCCGTTACGTCTAAGAGAGGTACGCGTGTAACACAACGCGCTGCTGTCTGGGGTTGAGTGTGATGGGGGTGACGGATGTCGCCGAATCCGTCGTATTTAGGGGGCCCGGTGCGTCTGCTGCAGGATGAGCGAGAGCTCGTCATCTGCTTCTCCCTTTCCGCAGCTTCCTTCTGACGGCCGGCAGCGACAAGTCTCCTCATACATCTGTGACGCGGGCACGGTGCGCGGCGTGGCTCATCCCACGCGGCACACTCAGACAGTGTAGGATCGGATTAGCATACCCCAACATAGTTGCAAAAGGTTACGCGGAAAATAGTGATGCCACCAAAATGTAATGTTAACCATAATATTGGATGTCGTTGAAGAAATACGAAATGCTTTGAAAACGATTTTCTCTTGTATTTGCCCTAAAAAGAATGATGCATCTAGGCATGGTGATAATGAGAGAGGGCTTCATGTAATTTTTGATCCTATAATGATTCAGAAGAGAGTGATGAGATATCACATGGAAGGATTTAAGGATGGACGGATTCGTACCTACTCGCCGAAAGTAAAGAATAAATTGGTTGTTTGCAATATTTCAGTGAAAAAAAAAGAAACGGCCGAAAACGAGTTGGACACGCGGGCTGAGGGTTCCGTATGTATACTTGTAAACATACGGAGCCTGTTTTGTTATTAAATTACATATTTTCATATTTTTTATTTTACATGTGCTGTAAGACATTGGAAGGGAATACAAGACATCGTATTATAAAATATTAGTTGTGGAGGTCAGATGGGCAGTCACTCCATGTAAAATTCCGGTATTCAGCTGTATATAGGGGCGACCTCTGAATTAGACAAATAAATAACTAAGACATAGTACTTGTTCAAGAACAATACCAGAACGCTCACCTACGTCATAAAGTAGTTCGCTGGACAGCAAAGCACGAGCCGGAATTTACGTGACGCGTTCTTCTAACTTAACAGTAACATCTTTGCGTTACCTCATGACGCCCCACTTTGCCGTTGCGGAAGTCTCATCAGCTTCTTTTAAAGTTTACGTTTAGAGCTGTTACTTTCAATACTCAAATCCTGTCGTCACCCCTGATGCACCACCTACTTTTTGCAGCCCAATGGGCGAATCTTGTATTGACGTCACACTTTCTAGTGCAGACGTACGCTTCGATAGGTGGCGTGTCCTACCAGATGCGTCTTGTAGTGATCATCGCCTGATCGTGTACGAATTTGTTCCGATGTCTACTAAAGGTCCGTCTCATATCACTGGTAATTAAAGATATAAAAGTAAAGGCTCGAATCGGGAATTCTTTAGCTCGCTTTTTGTAAGTCACGGCAAAGACTTCACTCGTGATGGGCTGTCAACTGAAGAAAGAGCTGAAATTATGTCAGACACCTTCACTTACTGTGCTGACATCGCTATTGCTCGCACATCTATGACCAACATGCGTAGATGTGATTGGTGGTGTGATTACTTAATTGAACAACGTAAAAGCTATCGTCGAGCGCGTAAACATTTAAACAAGCTTAAAAAACAAAAGGTCACTGGATACCCACGTACCTTTGCCTTAAATGCGTTGAGAGTTACCAGGTTCCGCTACAGAGCATTGATGGAAAAATCTAAGGGTAATTTACTGTGAAAAATTGTAGAAAAAGTCCGTGGTTTCCTTTGTATCACGAGTTCAAGGCTAATCCATCAGTCGACCTGGCGTTTGTCCAGAACATTAAAGTAAATAATAAATACACCACCGGTATTGAGGAAACGACCGAAGTACTATTAAATAGTCTAATACCTGATGATTCGCCGGTAAATGACAATGACTACCATCAACAGATCGCGTGGGCTGCTGTGCCACCTGAATCACCAGCGTCAGACCTTCCATCCATTGACGAATTCATCACAAACAAACAACAAACAAAAACAAATCATCAGGTGAAGATAAAATATCTGATCGGATGATGTAAAACAGCGGGCGACGCCATTCTATCTGTTTTCAACTGATGTATTGCGGAAGGCGTTTTCCCTCGTATATGGCGACGTGGCTTTATACAAATAACTCCAAAAAATGGTGATAAGCCACTGGACGACCCTTAGTTGTACAGGCCCTTAACCCAACTACTATCTTTGGGAAAACTCCTGTAGCGCCTTATTGTTCCACGTTTGCTACCAGACGGGCCAAAGTTTCATAACAACCAATTCGGTTTCACCCTGGGAAAATCTACCGTTGACGCGGCACTTTCTGTTAGAAAAATTGTTAATAACTCGGAACACAAGTACGTAGTAGGAATCTTTTTAGATATTTCCGGGCCTTTTGATAACGCATGGTGGCCGATGCTACTACGAGTACTTAAAATGAAAAATCGTGGTTGCTACATATATAAACTTGTTTATTCATTCTTTTTAAATGGTTCCGCGATACTCAAACTCGGACATCATTCTATGTCAAAGTCCCTTACCATGGGATGTCCTCAGGGCTCGGTAATCTATCCGTATAAATGGAATTAAGGTTTTGATGATTTCCTCGCTATTTCCCTTCCACCCGGCTGTTTATTAACCGGTCACGCGGACGACGGCCTGCTGCTCATTCAGTCGAGTACTCGGGCTGGACTCGAAAATTTAGCTGACACTTGCCTACGATTAATATCTCATCTTAGTCATTCATCATCATTTCAGCCGAAAGACGTCCACTGCTGGACATAAGGCCTCCCCCAAGTGTCGCCACATTGACCGGTCCCTTACGACTCGCATCCGACTCGATTCCCGCAACCTTCACCAGGTCATCGGTCCACCTAGTGGGAGGTCTTCCAACGCATCATCTTCCGGTTCGCGGTCGCCACTCCAGAACTTTTCGGCCCCATCGGCCATCCGTTCTGCGAGCAATGTGACATGCCCATTGCCACTTAATTTTGGCAATTCTTCGGGCTACGTCGGTGACCTTGGTTCTCTTGCGGATGTCATCATTTCTGATTCAATCACGCAAGGAAACTCCGAGCATCCCCCTCTCTATTGCCCTTCGGGTGACTTTAAGCCTTTTGATAAGGCCCATTGTGAGCGACCACGTCTCGGTCCTGTATGTAATCACTGACAACACACACTGGTCATAGACTTTCGTCTTGAGACACTGCGGTAAGTTGAACGAGAAGATACCGCGCAGCTTCCCGAACGCTGCCCAGCCGAGTCGGATTCGACGATTGCCCTCTTTCTCGAAGTTAGACCTACCTAACGGGACCGTTTGTCCTAGGTATACATATCTTGATAGGAATGGGTGTAACATGGGCATTCAATATGACCTTCGTCTTGTCCATGTTCATTTTTAGACCCACTCTTTCGGAAGCTCTACTGAGGTCATCGAGCATTGTACTGAGGTCCTCCATGGTCTCAGCCATGACCACAATATCGTCGGCAAACCGAAGGTGAGTGATGTACTCGCCATTGACGTTGATGCCTAGCCCTCTCCAGTCCAGAACCTTGAAGACATCCTCCAGTGCATCGGTGAACAGTTTCGGAGAAATGACGTCTCCCTGTCTTACACCTCGCTGCAGAAGGATAGGTTCCGAGGCTTGGTCCTGAAGTCGGACTGACATGGTGGCGTTTTTGTACAAACACTTCAACACCTCGATGTACCGGTAGTCAATTTGGCACCGTTGCACGCGTTGGAGAGACGGCAGTACAGCCCAGGTCTCGATCGAATCAAAGGTTTTCTTGTAGTCCACAAACGCTAAACAGAGAGGCAAGTTGTACTCTTCGGTCTTCTGTATAAACTGCCGAAGCCTATGTATGTGGTCCACGGTACTAAAGCCTTTTCGGAAACCGGCTTGTTCGGGTGGCTGGAAATCGTCAAACCCGCGCGCGAGACGATTTGTGATGACTCTTGAAAACAACTTGTAGACATGGCTTAGAAGTAAGATGGGCCTGTAATTCTTCAACCGCATTGTCACCCTTCTTGAAGAGGAGCACCACCACACCCCTGCACCATGCCTGTGGCGTTTTCCCCTCGAGTATGACGGAATTAAACAGCTTCTGAAGGGCCTTAAGTACCAGTTTTCCACGCGCTTTCAGAAGTTCGGCCGTAATTCCGTCATCCCCCGGTGCCTTGTTGTTTTTGAGCTGTTTCAGAGCCATCCTAATCTCGTACAGGCTGACGTCCGGCATGTCTTCGGTATAGTGTCAGGTTAGTCTAGCTCTTAGGTCGTTTGCTAGGTCGAGAATGGGTTTGCTGGTTGACGTGTACAACTGTCCGTAGAAGCTCTCAATCTCCCTCAGTAGCTCTGGTTTGGCGGATAAGATCCTGCCATCGTCGGTCTTCAGTTTCGTGAGCTGGCTCTACCCAATAGCCAGATCTCATGAAAATACCTTGGAGCCTTTGTTCCGCTCAATCGCGTCTTTAATCCGCTCGGTATTAAAGCGGCGGAGGTCGCTCTTCAAGGATTTAGAGATCTGCCGGTAGCAGATATTGAGCTGCCGGTATTTCGACGCTTCGTCTGAAGACTGCAGGATCATCTCACGCCGCTCCTTCATGAGCTTGAGAGTTTGATCGGAGAACCTCTTGTTCTGATCTGTATGACGTGTCTTGAAGAACTTAGATCCGGTCGTATGGACAGTTTCCGCGAACCTATCGTTGTATTCGTCCACTGAGCTCCCTAGACACTCGAAACGATTCTGGAGTTCGAGCTGAAAGCTCTCGGGGTTTTGAATTTGGATCTTTGCTGGACGGAGCGTAGACTTCATCAGTCGACACCTTTCTAGCTTGATAGTGATGTTCAATGTGCCTCTTACCATGCGGTGATCGCTCCCGATTTTCACCGAATTGATCACAGAGACATCATTGAACATTTGCTTCTTGGTTGACATGTTGAAGTCAATCTCGTTTTTTATTGCACCATCTGGGCTCTGCCGGGTCCACTTTCTGTGCTCACGCTTTTTGAAGAAGGAGTTCATCATATAGAGGCCCTCCTCCATAAAACTAGCCATTTGGTGGCCCCGGTGGTTCCGACGTCCAACTCCAAATTGCCAAACCTGCAGCTCATCCCCGTCTCGTTTGTCCAGTTTCGCGTAGAAGTGGACATGACAACGGTGAAGTGAGTTTTGAAACCATGCATGGCTTTAGAGATATCCTCATACATGGTCTCCACTTCGTCGTCGGGGTGTGCCGAGGTCGGGGCGTAGACCTGTATGACCTACAGCGAATATCTTGAGGATATTCTGAGTATAAGTTATGCCACCCTGGTCGACACACTCTCGATCTTCATCACGTTGTTCACAAGGGACTTGTGGACGATAAACCCAACACCACCCTGGGACTGGCGGTCACCCTCTCGGAAATAAAGCAGGTTGCCGGATCTTAGGATTATCGTGTCCTAGACCTCTCTTCGGACTTCAGATAATCCCACAATACTCCATCGCAGCCTGCTCAATTCGTCTTCGAGTTCCGCTATCTTCTCGTCGGTCCGGAGTGTGCGCGGGTTTTAGGTTGCCAGGTCCAGTCGTTGGTATAGGCAGCTGGATCCCATCCGGGGATTCTTTGGACCCTGTCGGCGCCTCACATATGCGTGGACGACCGCGGGGAGGGCGCGGGGCTCGGGGTACTGAACCCGGCTACGCGAGCGCGCTGCGCGCCCTACCACTCACTGAGCTCACAGACGCCGGCCACTCCGGGCATTTCTTTGTACGGTCTTCATATCTTGTTGTACTTGTTAATTGTGGTATTACACCTATTTAAAATACAGTCCACTACTTTTATTACAAAGTCCCACCGAGTCTATTCATTGGTCCTTCGATTGCCGTAATTAATTACCGGTATCGCCGTAATTAACGCCGTCAACATCATCGGTCGTCGTGTTCACCTGTGCGGACTTTGACCGCGCGCGAACGCCACGCGGTACGACCACGAAGATTGAAGCGAAGGAGTCGTTCCCGAAGCAGCCTGCATCGTCATCGTGGGAGCTCATGTCATACTTACGGGAGTATAATACTGTATTTGAGTGAGTCCGTTCCAATTAGTTTTTTTTCTGCTTTCTTTTCATGCCGAAAACATCGTCTTTTTTATCTTCTCATCTTTTATATTCATACAGTCTTTCCAAATAAGTGCTTTCCCATTATAATCCATATCACTGCTTGTAAAACACGCATATTTTATGTCGTAATTAGTTAATTTGCACGACGTTAACACGTGTTGAGTGCTTGACCTTGACAGTGATTCTTGAATCCTTTCACTAACGCACAGCTGTTTTGCCGTTTTTTATCTATTAAGATCATTAGCATCAGTGCGTACAGCTGTTATTTTTATTTAACAATGGCAGATAACATTAAAACATTAATAAAGAAGCGTAGTTCAATTAAATCGAAGCTTACTATTTACAGCAACTATTTAAATTTAGTAAAAAGCAGTTCCGCGGTATCTGAGTTGCAACGTTTAGATTTAGAGGAGCGTTTTAATAGATTCGAAAACTTACACACCGAATTTGACGCCTTTCAGACACAGATCGAAGTGCTTTCCGATGATAACGAGTCTGCGATGACTGAGCGTGAGGACTTTGACCGTCAGTTCTTCAACCTGGTGGCACTCACGCGCAGCCTGCTCGGTGTCTCGGCCAACGGTGCTGCGTCGGAGGCGGGCTTCAAAGATGCTGACTCAGGTGCACATGTTTCATTTAGGAATTCTTTTGTTCGTTTGCCCAAGATAGATTTACCTCATTTCGATGGGAACTACCAATGCTGGCTTGAGTTTAGGGATACCTTTGGGTCATTGATTCACGACAACACTAGCATAAGTGACATCAACAAGTTCCACTATCTGCGAGCTTCACTCCAAGGAAACGCGGCTTTGATTATTAAAAATATAGATTTTAAAGCCGACCATTATACTGTAGCGTGGGATCTGTTGTGCGAACGGTACAATAACGACCGTCTGTTAGTGAACAACCACTACCAAGCATTGTTTGAAGCCGAAATAATAACAAGTGAGACAAGCGTTTCCATCAGAAACCTTGTCAACATTATTAATAAAAATATTAGGGCACTTACAACATTAAAAAGGCCCACTCAACATTGGGATGATATCATTATTTATTTCATGGTTAAGAAATTAGACTCAACAACACTACGTGCATGGGAAGAGCACAGAAACACTTTTAAAGACGATCCGACTTTAACACAATTTTGTTCATTTTTAAGCAGGAAAGCGGACTGGTTGGAGTCAGTGGAGTCCAGTCATGGGACTACCGGCCGGAATACTGTTGTCGCTTTAAACAATAGCCTTAATTCCGACAAAACTGACTCCAAGCCTAATCCAACAAATAAAAAACTGGATAAAAATAAAATTAATAAAAATAGTAAATGTCCACTTTGCTCCCAAGCACATACATTATTTAAATGTGAATCTTTTAGAAACTTGTCCATCGAAAGTCGCTTACAAAAGGCAATGCAATTTAAAGTGTGTCTTAATTGCTTACGCTTTGGACACAATGTTAAAAAATGTAGATTTTCACATTGCAAATACTGCACAACAAAACACAATACGCTTTTACATTTAGAATCTAACGAGCCACAACTTGCTTCCAATCCATTGCCTTCTGTCATGCCTTCTGCTTCGCCTTCTTCAAATGTGTCGCTTTCAGCCAATTCCATGCAGCTTGCTACTTCTGCGCATGTATTACTGTCCACAGCGATGGTGAACGTGACTGGCGTGACGGGTAAGAAGTACACTGCGCGCCTACTACTGGACAACGGCAGTACGGCGAACTTTATTACGCAAAGCTTGTCAGAGAAGCTGGGTTTGTTACGACGCGGTACGAGCACCAAGGTAACGGGTATTAATAATCACATATCCACCAGTACACAGTCTTGTCACCTCTCAATAGAGTCTTTATGCTGTGCCTTTACTGTAGATATCGAGTGTCACATTTTGCCTGAAATCACAAAGGTTCTACCGTCTTCATTCGTACCTATTCAACACGTCCCTATTCCTTCAGGACTTATGCTAGCAGACCCGAACTTTAATGTTCCGTCGGTCGTAGACATCCTGGTAGGGGCTGAAGTTTTCTGGAATGTCTTAGGTAGCAAAACGATAGACTTAGGGAAAAACCTACCTAAATTATGCGAGACCAAGTTAGGATGGTTAGTTTCAGGTAGTATTTCGCGCCAATCATGTTTTTCCGCTATTAATTTTTGCCATCATTCCAATGTCACTCCCGACCTTACTTATTTTTGGGAGCTTGACAACGTCGCTTCAAAACATTCACTCTCACTTGAAGAGAGAATGTGTGAGCAATCTTTTGCTCAAACCACTGTACGTAATGACAGTGGGGGATTCGTCGTCACTATGCCTTTAAAAGGGGATCCTAGTACATTAGGTCATTCTTTTACTAATGCTAGAAATCGTTTTCTTTCCCTTGAACGGCGATTTAAACGCGATCCATTATTTCAGAATAAATATAACGAGTTCATGAGAGAATATGAGCGCCTAGGTCATATGACGTTAGACTCAGACTGTACTACTCCACCAGAAAACTCCATGAATAAATATTACATTCCACATCATGGAGTTATTCGCAGTTCTAGTACCACTACACAACTACGCGTAGTATTCGACGCATCAGCTTCGACCAGTTCGGGCGTGTCACTTAACGACATTCAGATGGTCGGTCCCGTAGTTCAAGACGATCTGTTTTCCATTTTAACACGTTTTCGTCAGCATAGGTACGTGGTCTCAGGTGACGTAGAGAAGATGTACAGGGCCATTGAGATAAATCCAGTCCAAAGACCTCTTCAAAAAATAATTTTCAGGTATGAACCTTCAGAACCTCTTAGGACCTACACCTTGAACACGGTTACCTATGGTACCGCTTCCGCACCTTATCTAGCTACTAAGTGCCTTGTTAGTCTGGCTGATAACATTGAGGACAGTCGTGTCCAATGTGCCATACGACGTGACTTCTACGTTGATGACTTTCTTAGTGGAGGGGATACCATAGCTGATACTGTTGACATTTCTAAAAAGGTACATTCGGTTCTAGCATCTGCAAAATTTAACTTACGTAAATGGCGATCAAATAATCCTCAAATTCTCAAACAAATCACTCATAGTAACGAGTTACATAATACTTTAAATTTTTCTGAGCAAGGTCCAAACTCATCTCAATCCAAAACTTTAGGACTTAACTGGGTTTGTGACTCTGATTTACTTACTTATAATATAAATATCACCTCCACTACTAAAGTCACCAAACGTCATGTCCTTTCTGTCATCAGTATGATCTTTGACCCACTAGGCCTCGTAGGTCCGTGCGTCGTCGAAGCAAAGATGATAATGCAGCGTCTTTGGTTAGATAAATATGACTGGGATGATGAAGTATCACATGACATCAAAAATCTTTGGTCTACATTTGAAGGCACAATAACAGCATTGAACAACTTAAAAATTCCTCGTTGGGTTTTACGTGAAGACTCTATTACGCATGAAGTACACGTCTTTACCGATGCGTCCGAGAAGGCGTATGGCGCATGTGTGTACATACGGTCATGTAATGGCAGTGGATCCATAGGCGTACAACTTCTAGTCTCTAGAAATCGAGTAGCGCCCATCAAACCAACGACGATACCGAGGCTTGAACTTTGTGGAGCTTTGTTAGGTGCAAGGCTGTGTACTAAGGTTCAGGAATCACTTACCATGCCCATTCATAAATGTAGATTCTGGTGTGATTCAACCATAGTCCTGGGTTGGCTCTCTACTCCTTCAAATCAATTAAAGCCTTTTGTCAGACACAGAGTCAATGAAATACAGGAGAGTACATGTGGTCATACCTGGAGCTACGTACCGTCGAAGGACAACCCGGCGGATCTTGTTTCCCGCGGTCAGAGGGCCGACGTTCTCATAAACGAACCTCTGTGGTGGTCTGGACCCTCATTTTTACAGCATAGTGAAAATGAGTGGCCCAGCATGCCAAACACCGGGAAGGATAGTCTGCCGGAAGTAGTGACTCATTTAATTAGTGGTGATAGCAACAACCATTCATTCAGTAGTAATCATTCAGACCTTACCATTCATTCATCAATCATTCATGATTTATTCATAAAGTATTCTAGCCTAACAAAAATACAAAATATATTTACATATGTACAACGTTTTATTTACAATGTAAAAAATAAAAATAAATTGCAAGGTAATTTTTCAGTAACGGAGCTTGAAAATTCATTAAATTTAATTATACACTATTCACAGCTTGAAATGTTTCCTGAAGAGTATAATTTGTTAAAGTCTGGACAAAAATTACCACGCAAAAGTAGATTGCTTCCTCTCACACCGTTCATAGACAATCATAACCTCATTCGCGTGGGCGGGAGGCTCGATAACTCCCCCTACGATTTTAAGGTGAAACATCCTATTGTTTTATGCAGTAAGCACGTACTTACAAAACTTATATTTCAAATGCAACATTTAAAGCTTGTGCACGCTGGTCCACAGTTGTTATTGTCTCATATACGACAAACTTATTGGCCTCTAGGTGGCAGAAACTTGTCTAGGTTTGTCGTGAATAAATGTCTTAAATGTTTCAGACACAAGGCTCAGAACGTACAGCCTATAATGGGTCAACTACCGAGTTCAAGAACTAATCTTGAGTTTCCTTTTTTGAATTGTTACGTGGACTATGCTGGGCCAGTATTGGTGGCCAATCGTAAAGGCCGAGGATGCAAACTGACAAAATCCTACATGTGCATCTTTGTTTGCTCGGCAGTTAAAGCCATACATTTGGAGCTCGTCACCGACCTCACTACTGAGGCCTACATGGCCGCTTTAAATCGTTTCGTGGCGCGTCGTGGCAAGCCTCGAAGCATCACGTCCGATAACGGAACTAACTTCGTAGGCGCATCAAATGAGATGTGTAGGTTCTTGCAATCATCAAATGTTGCATCTGAAATGGCGCAGGAAGGCATTGAGTTCATTTTCACGCCTGCTTATAGCCCTCATTTTAATTCATTGGCTGAAGCTGCTGTAAAATCCTGTAAGCATCATTTAAAACGATTACTGCATCTTACCCACTTCACTTTCGAGGAGATGGCTACCTGTCTCACTCACATAGAGGCGGTGTTGAATTCCCGCCCTCTTACTCCTCTTTCTTCTGACCCCAACGATTTTTCGGCTCTTACTCCCTTTCACTTCCTAATTGGACGACCATTCTCATCAGTACCATTTCCTCAGTTGACTGAAGCCAACATTACGCGGCTGGATCGTTGGAAGCGGATTCAGCTCATCAGGCAACACTTCTGGGGACGATTTCATAATGAATATACCTCTCTGCTGCAGGCGAAATCAAAGTGGTTTGATTCCAGAGGCGAAGTGAAGCCGGGGTCATTAGTCCTGATCAAGGACAAGACGACGCCACCTCTGCTCTGGTCCCTGGGTCGGGTCACGAAGACCTATCCCGGCGTAGACGGGGTCACGAGAGTGGCTGAAATGAAGACGAAGCGGGGCACCATTCGCCGTGCTTTCAACTGCATCTGCCCCCTACCAGTCGAAGATTGAAGACTTCTCTTCAACCCGGGGAGTATGTCGGCGCCTCACATATGCGTGGACGACCGCGGGGAGGGCGCGGGGCTCGGGGTACTGAACCCGGCTACGCGAGCGCGCTGCGCGCCCTACCACTCACTGAGCTCACAGACGCCGGCCACTCCGGGCATTTCTTTGTACGGTCTTCATATCTTGTTGTACTTGTTAATTGTGGTATTACACCTATTTAAAATACAGTCCACTACTTTTATTACAAAGTCCCACCGAGTCTATTCAGACCCCTTGCCACGCCATAACCTTGACCGCTGCCGTAGTCGAGTATAGACGGGCTGCCTGGCACTAGGGGCCATTTATTTAATGCGGTGCCCATTTGGGGGTTTTTGCTATAATCGCCACGCTAGGCAGGCGGATTGGCGATCGCAGTACGGTTGTTACTAAAGCACAGAGAACGCTGCTGCCCATTCTCTTGTAAGTCCCTTACTCGCCTCTTACGTCACCCACGGTAAGATATGGGATGGTGCTATTCTTTACATCCGACACCATGCGGACAATATGTCAGTGACAATATCTCAGTGGGGCGATCGAAACCGTCTGACCTTTGCACCGCAAAAAAACTCATCGACTAGTTTTAAAAGGTGATCTTAAATCGTGGTCGAGCATTAAATTTAATAACGTTTCCGTGAAAAGAAAGCAGTCCGTGTGCTACCTTGGTTTAGTCTTTCGAGAGGAATTTTTCATTCATAGATCACATAAAAACTGTCGGTGAAAAAGCTAAAAAGAACTTTTGTGCCTTGACGAGAATACCCAAATTTTCGTTCGGTCTGTCATTTATAACTTTAAAGACCATTCTATGTGGCTACTTACTTGGGTTGTATTGTGTTGTACGAGCGTTGCGACGTAAATTACTTCAAAGCCAGCGTTTGGCTTTGATATTCTTATGCAAAGCGTATAGGACGGTTAGTAACGAAGCTTTACTGGTACTTGCAGGTGTACTTCTAGTCGATGTTGAAGTGCAGCTGCGGGCTGCAATGTTCTATAACGCGCGTGAGACCATGGACGTAGACTTTTTAACCATACGTGACCGTGCTAGGATTTCTAGATTATTCAAACCACCCGAAACCGACCACAGACCGATGTCTGGGAGGAACTTTTGTCTGAATGGCAATGTAGGTGGGATCATTCAAAATCAAAATCAAAAATCAAAGCATTTATTTCAAGTAGGCCAATAACAGGCACTTTTGAATTGTCGAAACAAAGATGAAAATTAAATGTAGCTACAGTCCCAGTCACAAGACATAAAAACTGTGAAAGTACTGTAGTTGCCCATTCCCTAGCGTAGATCTCTATGGAGAAGAACGGGCAAGAAACTCCATGGACACTCTTTTCATTCCATCAAGGGCCGACACCTACACCAGTTCTTTCCATCCGTTCGTGAGCGGCTGGCCAGGACATGGCTGGAGGTTGATCACTGTGTTGCCCAATTTCTCACAAGTCATAGTAACTTTAAGAGTAAATTATTTTCCTTCAAGCTTGTTGACTCGCCTTCTTGTCAATGTTCCACGTCTGACTGCGAATATGAACAATCTGCACATCACATTTTATGGGAGTGCAGTCTTTGGCAAAATTAACGCAATATTATGATGGTTAGTGTACAGGTTACCTTGCAGAAACTAGAACAAATTTCCGTGGGTTCAAGCGTTTTTTCCATACCTATTATTGGAATCAAGTATAACAGCTCACAACTTAGGACCCATTAACGTTAATATTTATCCGTGGTGTCAGGCAACTGGGCCTATCAAAGTTGTAAACGTCCCTTTGTGCCTATTGGCTTTTTTTCGTTCTGTCTCCTGCTGATATGGAGGGAAGTGGAAATTACTGTTTTTCCTACTCCTATGCTATACTTTCTGATTAATTTCGTGGCGGGATCCAAGACAGTTAAATTCATTCTCTGGGACTTCGTCGAGCTTCATTGTCTTGGCGCTTTTCTGGTGGTCGCTACTGTTTATTCTGGCTTTCAGGAGTTACAGTGGTACCACACTATTCCCAAATAGTGTGGCGGGCTGGTCCCAAAAAAAAATGTGCTGCATACGGTTTAACTGGAAGCCGACCCCAACATAGTTGGCAAAAGGCTAGGCAGACATTGCTTCTTGCCAAATTTTATGATTATAGGTCACAGGAAGATTTTGATTCTCTGTGAACTCGCAAAATATCTTTTGATCACGATGACTAACAAGTGACTGATTTACAAGTAACACGCGGGACAACTACAAGAAGCGTCAGGCGGTGATGTGGGCCGGACGTAGAGCGGTCGCGGCGCCACTTCTTTGATATTCCATACAAAATGACACCGTTAGCGCGCCTGTTCTGCGCTGCGCTGGCGCCACGCCATCACCTCGCCCGCGCCGCGCCACCGCCATACGCCTTTTGTATTTGTCCCGCGCCTTAGCAACCCTAAAAAGAAAATAAGCTTGAGAGACATGAGCTTTAACTCGATTGTCTCATTTTTAATCGGTCAGACAATGTAAACGAAACATATTATTATAGTCGTTACCTAGCAACTACATACATACTTTCAAAAAACACTTATTTTTTCAATTAATTTATTAATGACAATGATATAATGAAATATCATAATGAAATTCTTTATACAGAATTTAATTCACATTACAACTGTTTCACCGTCAAAGCACAAAGAATTATAACTAAAGATGGCTTTAATAAAGTGGTTGAAAAAAATGGTTTTAATTGAGAACCTCATTGGCGTTAACAGGAACTATTGTAGCCAGAATAAGATTAAGAAATACTTTATGGTTTTCAATATGTTCGTTCAGATTATATTGCACACAGTTACAGTTATACTTGAAATTGATGTGCTGTTGATTGGAGATCACTCGAGACAGATAACCCGTATTTACAGTATCTTTAGTATTTCATCTTATTTATACTTTCTTTTATCAGTCGTGATCGGCACCACCTATAGCCGCGAATTCATGTCATATTATGAAAGCATCAGTCGTGTATCAGAACGTTTTGAGGACGACAAAAAGTTAATTTCTTCTTTAAAGAAATTGTACTATTTCAGCATATCTTTTATTTTATTGTTTCTTACGTTTGCTGTTTACAGATCTTTTTATATTGTTAAGAATTATATTCAAATAGATTCTGCCAAGTACATGTATTTCGGTGTTTTTATGTATTTATCACAAGTTGTGATAAGATTCACTGTATTGTTTCAAAACTTTATGTTGTTTGTTGTCATCATGATAGTAATTATTTTGTTTAAATGCTTGAATTCGATGGTGTTAGCCGTCCAGGAGAGAGTACGGAGATGTGATATTAGTTCGAATGAGCAATGTGATATCACAAGGGAACAAATACAAGAATGGGTTGAACTGTATCGAAATTTAGCGAACTGCTGTGAAAAAGTTACGCTATGCTTTGGACGCCAGGTATTAAACCTACTGATCCATACTAATAACATGTTACAGAGGTTGGGAGGAGGAGAGAGATCCATATTAATTTATTCATGACTGCCAGCAACACTTGCACGGATAGAAAATACAAAAGAAAAGATTTAAAAGACAAATTTATCCGAGGCGGAAACCAAAAATTTTCGAGCTATCTTCGGTCGCTCACAATCCTATTATATTTTTTGTTGTATTTTTTTTCTTTAAAAATAACTCGATTTGAGCATATCCTAAAATATCAAATGTTTCAACTGAAATCATGGAAATGAAGATGCACCCCCCTGGAAATAATGCAGCCAGCGCTCATATTTGTTTGTAAGTTTGAATGTAGGGGTCATCTCCGGAACTAATGATCTAATTCTAAAAATTCTTTCACTTGGCAGAAAGCTACAATATTCGTGGGTGATAGTATAATTATATTTATATTATATATATTACTATCACGGTTTTTCGGACGTTGTCCCGGGTGAAATGCTAGTATTTTTTAATTAAGTAGATGCCCTGGTGCCTTTAATAAAATCTATTAATTTCAAAGGTAATCTATCGTTTTTTTATTCTCTTGTTTTTCAGTTTTTCTGTTCTTTAATGATGACAGTAATGTACTTCATTTTGCTGTCGTACCAAATGTGTTATATGAGCTTTTTAAATGTAAGTATATCACGATTATTGAAGTGAAATCTTCTCTCTCTCTGAAAACTCTCTTTTTAGGTACAAAAATCATGGAACTCGCGTGATCATCATCTAAGACTTCGTAGCACTCGTAGCGGTCTTCTACCGACAGTCACCAAATACTGTCCTGCTTTTTTTTATGACTACGTCTGAGTATTGGCTCTTGTGAATCGATGTCTTTTTTTTAGGTTCTTGACAAGAAAATAGGAATTGCAATACTAAGTTATGTATTAACGACGATACTTCCAATTATTGCTGCACAATTTCTTCTCAACCACGGGTTGAAATTTCGCCGAATTTTGGCTCAACTTTATAATATAATGATTATTATTGGTAAGTATTTATTTCATCACTACTGCTCTCAAAACGGTGGTGCTCAATCATAAATTTATCATCATCCATCCGCAATAACGCTCAATCTTTCTATTGCTAGATTATGTGCGCTATTGAATTACATAAATATTAGTTACTCGCTCACAGGTATACCCCTCCCCCGTTTTATATCTTTCAACGGTGAAGTATACTTTCAAGATATTTTTATCTGTCTTTACGAGGCCTTAACGAGGGCAGCCTCGTAAAGTCCTATTTTTTTCGAAACCTCTTTTATTTGCTACACTTCTGAAGTCCATTTATTTATTTATTTATTTAACACTTCAAGCACATAGTACAGAGGCGGACTTCATAAATAAAAAACAGTACAATTGATTTCAGATTCAAAGGAAGCTGAACTGAAATTGATAAAAGAATTTATTCGTTTTATTAAGAAGAATCCATTGGAGATTAAGTTATTGCCTAATGTTTCTACTGGGACGTATTTACTGCCGGTTATACTTATGTCGACAGTTAACTATATTATAGTAATGTTGCAGTTAAACAATGTTCTTTAGATTTTGTCAAATATTATGAATTTAACATCGTTTAACTTCAAAAAGGTTATACTATGTAAATTTAATATTTATTTAAAGTCATTCAAAGTAAAAGTTAAAATTTTATTTTGTTGCGTTATTACTTAATTCAAATGAAAAAATCAGAGGGCCTAAAATGACCACTGTAAAAGAATCATAATCTATAAAATAAAAATATCGTGTCACAGTGTTTGTTATCAAACTCCTCCAAAACAGCTTGACCGATTTTTGTGAAATTTTTGTTCATATTTGGTACTAGATTCTGCCCGCGACTTCGTACGCGGATCCTCGCGGACAAACGTGAGGTCGTCCAAATCGAAGATCTGAAACATCTGATGTCGAATTCTAAGAGCCCGGGGACGGGAAACCAACGGGATGCGAGAGACGATTCGAGACTTTTTTTGTTTTGCCCAAGGTCGTTGCATTTATTATTCATATTACACCAAAAAAAACTAACCATTTTACTAATGTATAAAACGAAATATTACATAAAAATCACAATAAATAAGCTATATTATGATATTTTTTTGCGAGTCATTCATCATCATCATTCATGTCAGAAAATACTTACGTGAATAGGGGCGTTTTTTCCGTTTACTAAAGAAAGTATGGTACCTACCCATTGTTAATCATATCTGCTATAATTATAATAGAATCAGAACAGAATATAAAAATAAATATAATTAAACTGTAAGAATTTTTAATGCTACTTTTAAAGGTTTTATCCTCATTTACTTCAAGTGACAATACGTCATCAAACTCTTTGAGTTTTAGCGATAGCTCTAGTAGCAGTCATTTGGATTTCGAAACTGAAACCAGGGCTACACCTGACACTGTAGCACAGCCTCGAAACCATGAGGTTTCTGAAATTGAAACCACAGCTGGTACTGATACTGCTGGACAGCCTCAAACCCAAAACGTTATTGATACTGAGTCCAGAGATGTTACTGATACTATTGCACAGCCTCAGAGTCCTCATACTCTAGTTGTCAATGAAGTTAGCAATGATCAGGCAAATTAAGAAGTTCAAAGCGGAAATGAGAGGATAAAAAACCGGCCAAGAGCGTGTCGGGCCACGCTCACTGTAGGGTTCCGTAGCTTCCCAGACCATTAAAAATACCAACATTTTTCGTCAGCAAAAATAACTTTGTTTTTCATAGTATTTGTATGAAAAACAAAGTTATCATTTGCGTTTTTTTGAAAAAGTGCTATATAACTCAAAAACTATTCAACTCATCAAGTTGAAAATAATTTTCCTAGAAAGTTCATATAAAGGTCTACTTCTGTGATTTTTTTCATATTTTTTAAACTTATGGTTCAAAAGTTAGAGGGGGGGGACACACATTGTTTTTGACTTTCGGAGCGATTATTTCCTAAAATATTAATATTATCAAAAAATGATTTTAGAAAACCCCTATTCATTTTTAAATACCTATCCAACAATATATCACACGTCAGGGTCAAAATTAAAAAAAAAAACGCTCCCCACTTTACGTCTGGGGGAGGTACCCTAATAAAAATGTTTTTTTAAATTTTTATTTTTGCACTTTGTCGGCATGATTGATATACATATTGGTACCAAATTTCAGCTTTCTGGTGCTAACGGTCACTGAGATTATCCGCGGACAGACAGACAGACAGACATGGCGAAACTATAAGGGTTCCGTTTTTTGCCATTTGGCTACGGAACCCTAAAAAGAGAATCGGCATGTATAGCTAATATTTGTAGAGACAAAAATGATTCAACAAAACTGTTTCAAGTCTAATTGGTGTTTATTTTTTGTACATAGTCACCACCCTAAAGTGTAACAACACAAAAGCAGCGATAATCGATAAAAAGAATTGAATTTTAGCCTCAGTTTATATACAGTGACATTTAACAAGCTATTAATTATCTACAATCAAATTAAAATGGATGACTTCCCTGACAAAAAACGAAGATATAGGTTTTTTTCGTCTCCTGAAAAATGACCTTTTTTGTTTGAATTGTCTTAGTTTAGATCCAGGTGTGCGATATATATGTTATAGTATAGCTGGGCTCTTGGAGTTCCACATCAGGTGTTCCAGATCTTCAAATTTATTCTCTCTGCAGAAAATGCTCATCACGTGGAACAATTTTTGCTATGGTATCAAATATGTATTTCTTATAGTTTAACTGGTCTGTTGCGGTTCTGCATCAGATGTTCAAGTTTCCAAGATAAATTATAGCCTTTATGTTGCCTAGACTTAATACCTATATAACAACAAAAATCATTCAAAGCCGTCCTGTAGTTCTGAAGATTAGCGTGTACAAACAAACAGACAAACAGGCAGATATCTTTTTTGGATTTGTGCTCTATTACTGTTTCTAAACGTCTTTTTTTTGTTAATATATTCAATGTGCAGGTACAGTTTTTTTACTGTTTTATTGTATGTAATATAATAATGTAATATAGATATATAGATTTATTGTCAGTTTGTCACCATTTTACGAATTGTTACGTATTTTTCGCATTTTAGGAGTGTTTAGGCCCCAGAATGCCTAGAAATTATGGCATTCATTTTTAGCGTAAACAAATCAAAATCTAATCTATCAATTATAAAGCTGAAGAGTTTGTTTGTTTGAACGTGCTAATCTCAGGAACTACTGGTTCAAATTGAAAAAATCTTTTTATGTTGGATAGTCCAAAGGCTTTAGGCTATATTATAACATCACGCTACGACCAATAGGAGCGGAGCATAAATGAAAAATGTGGCAAAAAAGGGGGAAATTTTATTCCCTTTGTGAGCTTTTTCTCTCTGTTACGGACGACGTCGCTTCATAATAAATAATGACTATAGATAATGTAAATAATGATGATTACATAAGTAGATTTTAAGTAGATATAAGGATGATTAAATAAAAACCATTTGAAAGTAGGGAAATCTTTATTGTTATTCGAATAAGGCTGTTTTTATTATCCCATAGTAAGTAAGACATCAAAATATGACGATGTAAAGTGGACGCGAGCACGATCCGAGCAGGTTCGGACAAGTCGGAACCTGTTCGAAGGCCATCACAAGTAAACTCTGACAAAACGCGATATGATTGGTCGAAAGGAATATATTATTCTGCTATCTTACGCTCGCCTCCATCCACTACTTGCACTATGCAAAAATAGTATATAAACAGGACGGTTTGTTGCGAAATTTGTAGTTCAGCAGCAGTGTTCTCTCAAGCAACTCCGAAGCAACAAGCCGATCCTGAAAAGTGCAGTACAAATTGTGAATCAAGATTTTAATGAAGATTCTGAAGAAATACATTCAACTTACCATCAAGTCAGGCGTTTCATTCCTTGGGAAAAATACAGTCCACCTCGACACTCTCAGTGGTGCAGACGAAGTTGCGTGGGTCAGCTAGTGTAAAATATAGGTACCTATTTAAGCAGACTGGAATCTCAGTGGAACAAGTCTTCAAGTGTTGAAGTATGACAGTTTTATGTCATTGTTTGTGTCTGCTGTTAATGTTAACATTAGACATGTTTGACATCGTATCAATGGCATTTCAACCATAGCCTTGAGATTTCAACATAACATTATAAGATGTACTACACTAACTGTTGTGGGGATGCCCGATCTTTAGCTTTGAATCGATTTTTTGGATCGTAATGGATCGCAACCCTGTGAATCGATCTACGATCTGAATCGTATTGCATTGAATCGATCTTAGTCGATCTCTGAAGATCGTATCGTAATTATAAAGGTATATTAAAAAGGCACAGTTTGCATGCAAAGTTGTTTATTTTTATGTAAATGTACTTAAATTCGGTTTTCATATTAACAAAAACAAAGTTTACAAAACTATAAATCCCAACTGTCTTCATTTAAACTTTTCATAAATAATAATTTGGACAAACGTACTGGATCTAGCCTATTACGGCTATCGGTCAAAGTATTTCCAGCTAAAGAAAACAGGCGTTCTGAAGGAACAGATGTTGCGACAATCGTCAAATACTTTAAAGCCAAGCAGCTTAAGTGCGGCCAGATAGTAAACCTGGTGGTCCAATATGTAATTGGATCAGCTTGTCTAGCAAGTAACGGTTCCCTCAGGTACCGTTTTAAAATGTCATCCAGACCTTCCTTTGGAATATTTTTTAAAATAAACAAAATATTAACACATACCTTCATTTCATTTCATATTTCAACTCTGCGGGCAGTCTTAGGTAACTTGAAATTAATTTCAATGAAGGAACTTAGGTGTAATATTACTTTGTTGTGAATACTCTGCCCCGCTACAATGTTAGTGTTATCAAAGATCATAATTCATTCATCAGAAAAAATCGAATCTACTACAGATTCGATTTTTTCTTACGATCTTTCAGGCATACGATTCGATCCGAGCGAAGATCGTATTATGTTGAATCGATTCAAAAAATCAGTAGATCGTATTGCCGTGAATCGATCTTCTAAAAGATCGATTCAGATCGGGCATCCCTAAACTGTTGTTCTCTGTAAAATAGAGCCGGAGAAGATGTAGGTGAAAATATTTTCTATATTAATATTGTCAAGGATGAAGAGGGCCAAGCAGACTTCCCAGTGGTACTCCAAATGAAGTACGTAGTCCATCACTTATTTGATCATCCACTCATACCCACTATTAATTGTTATGTTGAAATGTAGTAAACCAATTCAAAGCTGCTCGTCTTATATAGTTTTAGCATATTCGTTGTAAGGCATTGATTTAGTATATGGTGTCGAAAGTCTTTGCAAGATCTTTGAATACTCAAACGTCAATTTATTAAATTAAACTGATATTACGTATAAATATTCCATGTGTAATGATAACCAATGAAACTACTAACGTTAATACCTGAATGCGGGGTGACCCGACGTCCATTAATATTATTTAATTTCATCGTCACTGTTACTACTTGCCTAGCACCTCATCGTAACACACATATTGGTTACGAACAAAAATGTCTGCCCTAAAGCGGTTGTATTTTTTATTCATAATTGAGAATGCCTTAGGCATTTACAGGAATTATTGTAACGAGGATAAAATTAAGAAATGTTTTATTTTGTTTCAAATTTTAGTTCAAACTATGTTGCACTCTATTATGGTGGCCGGTCAACTATATTTTTTGTTGATAGAAAATCAGCCTAATTATATTTTGAGTGATTTTCTAATTTCTGGTTTTATCACGGCTTTGTTATCCGTTGTAACCGGCATCAATAACAGTCAGGCTTTCGCATGCTACATCCAAAGCATCACTCGTGTCTGCAAATGGTTTGAAAAAGATAAAAAATACAACAACTCTCTAAAAAAAATATACTGGTTTAGTATTATTTTTACTTTACTATCTCTTGTATTCTCTGCTTTTAGAACTTTGGATATTATGCTTAATTTCAAGCCAAAAAACTATGATCTACTTGTAATATTGTTCGTGCCCTTTTTCATATCACAATTTTGACTAAGATTTTCTTTATTATTTGAAAAACTAGTGATGTTTGTTTTAATTATGATAGTTGTTAATTTATCCAAAAGCTTCAACTCCTTGACATCATCTGTTCAAGAGAGAGCAGAGGGTTGTGATATAAGTTTGGATGAGAAACATTATATCACAAAGGAGCAGATTCAAGAATGGGTTGAACTGTACCAGGATTTAGCAAATAGTTGTAACAAATTGTCATTATGCTTTGGACGCCAGGTATATTTTGGTGATCTTTAACAATATTAAATCCTTGGATATCAAAGCGTCTATTGTTTGGTAATACTGTTTTATGTTTCAGTTTTACGTTTCCTTAATAATGTCAGTGTCGTACTACATTTTGCTGACTTACCAAATGTGCTACTTGAGCGTTTACGTAAACGTAAGTATAATAAGACTTTACTTTTAATGGTTCTCTTGCGGATGTCATTTCTGATTCGATTACGCAAGTAAACTCCGAGCATAGCCCGTTCCATTGCCCTTTGGCTAACTTAAAACATTCTGATGAAGTCCATTTTGAGCGACCACGTTTCGGTCCCGTATGTTGTCACTGGCAACAAACACTGGTCGTGGTGAACTTTTGTCTTGAGACGCAGTGTCTCAAGACAAAAGTTCACCACGACCAGTAAGTAGAACGAGAAGATACCGAGCAACTTCCCGAACGCTACCCAGCCGAGTCGAATTCGACGATTGACCTCTTTCTCGAAGTAACTGGACCATTTGTCTTAGTTAGTTACACATAATCGTCTATAACCCAAGGTTCAAGTAAAGTTGGTTTTTATTATAAACAAACGCCACCTTCTTCGTCCTGTCCTCGTTCATACATTCGGTTCGCCAGGTAAGTAGTAGTCACAACTCATTTGGTTCATCTCAGAACATCTGTTAAAAGAGTTCTTTGATGTTATTATTATTATTATAAGCCTATATTGTCCCACTGCAGCGTATAGGCCTCCCTTCCCTCCTTCTACATCTCGCGCGCTATCTAATGCGATTGTAGGCCAATTCTTTGCGGAAGAGTCTAGCTCATCCCGCCTTCTTCTTCTGGGCCTGCCGCGTTGTCGTTACCTGCTAGTTGGTATGCACTGAGTGGTAAGTTTTGCCCATTGCTCCTCCGACATGCGGCGGATGTGACCAGCCCAGTTCCATTTTAGCCTAGCAGTTGTAATGCCAACGTCAGCTATTTGGGTTTTGGAGCGAAGTATGGGGTTTCTTTGATGTTGCGTTTCAAAATATATTTTTTAAGTTACAGGTCCAAGACCAGAAAATAACGATTGTAATAGGATCCTTTGTTTTATTGACGATATTACCAATCGTTGGAGGTCAGTTGGTTCATAATAATGGAGTGAAATTCCACCGAGTATTGGCTCGACATTATAATAAAATTAATATTTTTGGTAAGGAAATGTAGTTTAAAATTTTGAAATAATTAAAAAGGGTTAACCAGAAAGTTGCATGCATTCTAGGTGTTCTAGTTGCATCAAAACTAGAACACCTAGAACGCCTGCGATGGCTATTGACCCTATTATAAGTATTTCACTTTTGTGACCACCTAAATGTTGAAATAGAGCACAAAAACAAAAAAAAATATGTAGAACGTCATACAATTTATAAACTGTCAAATTTAATTGATTTGATCACGTTTGCCTCAACACGAATGAGAACAACGCAGTGGGTTACTGCGCAACTTTATTATGGTGGCGGGTCAACTAATTTTTTTTTGTATAAAATAAACCTAATTAACATTTTTACTGAGTTTCTTGTTACTTCTTTTATCACGGCATTGTTATCCGGTGTGATCGGCATCAATAAAAGTTAGGCTTTCACATCGTGGGACACAATTCCTTCTTAATTTTTATCTCTTCTTTTTATTCCGATTACACTTCTCTCTATTCCATTTTGCCATACTATTATTTTATTGTTGAGTTTCTCTGATGACCATGTTTGACAACCTTATGTTAAACATGGCAAAATGCAGGTGTTATACACATTTCTTTTGTCTTTAATTGGCATGTCTTAACTTATATTGTCACTTACGGGATATCTTCCGTGATTATTTGTTGTTTTGAGCTCCCGATATTTCGACGCTGTTGCAAGCGCCATGATCGCGGGTTGACTGGAGACTGCGGGTGGATGGAAAATAAAATTGTTACGAGCAGACAAATCTGTCTACCCTCTTTCTTTGTCTTTTGCTACGCGCACTATTGGAACTCGACACTAAGTCACGACAAAACGCACTCACAGTATCACCAGGTAACCATCTCATGCCGAAGCTTGTTAAAAAGTAAAACATCGATATTTTCTATTCCAGACGTGCGATTTTCAATCTGTTTTCGGTGTTTTTAGACATAACTAGGCCTCCGCCTACGTACTGACCATAACGCGCGCATTTTACACGCGCGTCTGGACTTCATCCCTAAATTCCAGAGATATTCCTCAAAATTAAATATTTTTCCAAATTTTCCTTCACATTTTAAATTAGATTATAGTTGTAATAGTACTCACCCTTCTTCCCTGAATTCTGGTCCGCGTTCCGTGTCCCGGTCTCCAGGTTGTGGGGTGAAAATCAAAATTTTTTCTTTCGAAAACTGGTTTTTTGACCAAAAGTCAAAATTTTTGTTCGGCACCTACCACGTTTTATTCCATATATCGCTAGCCCGCGCGGAGACGCGTCTCTGGACCCCTCGCACGCGCCCCTAGCTCGAAAAAATTTTGCCCACCCACCCGCCCTCTGGTATATAGGAAGGTAGACGTGGGGATTTTAGGCAAAATTTTTATTTTTGCAAATTGTAAGGATTTACTTTTGTAAGGGATTTTTATTGTTTTTAGGGATTTTTGACTTATTTTTACCATATTTGACCGAGTCTGCAAAGGCTCATACAAGCGTTGACATATTATAATAGTTATTTAATACCATATTTACTTTTATTTGATTATTATTTATTATTTTCTGTGTGCCCCCCTTTACAGGGACACAGTTTAGTCCAGTGTCCAACCTTATACGTCTCTCCTCCCGAGTAGATATCGCTCTGACTCCCTCTTTACAGGAGTCAGTTCTGATAACACCTGCTCCTACACTTGAAAATGTTCCGCACCCCATCCAGCACCGTGAGGGCTCCTAGCTCTAGTGGCTCGCCGCGATCGGCGGAGAAAGTGGTGCCTTCGCCTGTGACCGCGAGGAGGAGAATCTCCTTCGGAGACGAGACTCCTTCTGCGTCACAGGGGGGCGCTGCCACTCCGGGGACGCGCCGAGCTGCTATTGATGCCTCAAGACCGCTCAAAAAGCCTGAGGCGAAGTGCCGCAGTCGCATTGAGGAAGCGAGAGCTTGCCTAAATAAGGCAAAGCTTAATTTGGGCAACTCTCGCAACCTCAAGGCCGAAATAAAGACTGCCGTGCTCGAAGCCATAAACAGGCTCTATGAGCTGGTCAAGGAGTCCGAGCGCGACAAGGCCTCTGCCGCACCTGTAGCCGTGCCGGAACACGCGCCCACTGCTGACTTCTGTCCCCCGTCCATCTCCGAGAGTCTTGCGAGCCAGACTGAGCTCATTACCACCCTCAAGGAGCACATTTCGATCGTAAAGGAGAACACCGAGAGGGTGGAAAAGCTCCGAGATAGTCTGGCAAGCAGGGAAAGTGTGGAGGAGACCACTTACGCGGGTGTAGCGGCCGTCAACAAGACCCGCACCGGTGCACAGGCCCCGCTGCGGACGACGCTCCACTCCGTGGTGGTTTCATCCACACATGAGATGGATACGGGGGCCGAAGTTCTCGAAAGAGTGCGAAAAGCGGTGGATGCGAAGGAGGGCTGGGTGCGTGTAGAGAGGGTCCGTAAGGCCAAGGACCAAAAGGTCATCATGGGGTGCGCGACGAAGGAGGAGAGAGAAAAACTGAAAAATCGACTTGAATCGGCCGGAGAGAACCTCGTCGTCGAGGCGGTAAAGAATCGGGACCCGCTTCTGGTTCTTAGGGACGTGTTATCAGTGCACAGTGACGAGGAAGTATTGAGAGCCCTTAAGAACCAGAACCGGGAGATCTTTGACGGCCTCGGGGACGGGGAACTCAAAATGAGTGTGAAATTTCGCAAAAAGTCACGAAACCCGCACGTGAATAGCATTGTGCTCGGTGTCACCCCAGTTGTCTGGAAGAGGGCACTCGAAGGAGGCAAGCTTCGGATTGACCTCCAGAGAGTGCGCGTCGAAGACCAGACGCCTCTGGTGCAGTGCACCCGTTGCTTGGCATACGGGCACGGCAAACGCCTGTGCACGGAGCCAGCCGATCTATGCAGCCACTGCGGCGGGCAGCACCTCAGGGTGGACTGCCCGAGCAACCAGATCGGCGAAGCAGCGGTGTGCGTTAACTGCACCAGAGCCAAGCTTGGGGAGCACCGACACAATGCATTCAGTAACGATTGCCCGATACGTAGGAAGTGGGACGCATTTGCGCGAGCAACAATAGCGTATTGCTAAAGTTGTCGGTGCGCCCACTTCCATGTACAATGATACCAAGAATTCGGCACAGGCTGGGGCTGGCCTCATGAAGAATGATAACTTCAGTCATTCTCATGAGAAAATGGCTGGAGTTATGCTGGATCAGGGGTCAGCTCTAGTGGAGTCGTTGGTTTTTGTGGAAACCATTGTAAACTCGGTTTGTAAGTGTCACTTTTGTTCGTTTTGTTTGGCAAGTAATTTTGATAAATTGTTGTTATTTGATATTTAGTTATATATTGAGTATATATGGTGTAGATATCACAATGTAAAGCCACAAAATAGACATTGCAAAACAAAAACAATTAAAATCGAACAAAAGAAATACTAAGGGCATTTGAGTGTTAGGGTTAATCATTTTAAAAGTTTAGTAAAATCGTAATAAAAATAAAAGTAGTTAGGCAATAGTAGTATAATTTAGCCATTTAAATAAAGTTAATTTAAATACGTAGTAATACAATAAAAAGGTAATAAAAGTAGCTCAGTAAAAATTTATCTTAGACGTAATTAGTTTTCAAATACAAAAATAGTCAAAATGAAGCGAAAAGTACATGGTCTCTTCGGCTTTTTTTTAAAAAAAAAAAAAAAATCAGATGCAAAATAAGTTTTTAAAAGAAAGTAAAAAAGGGCTCTGATTCCCATGTCAGAGGGACACTGGTGGGGCAGGAGTGTGGTTTTAGCCGGTTCGAGTCCGGCACTACCTCGACTGTCTCACAATCTGTGAGGTAGTCGAGGTGTCCGCGGGGATTTCCCACTCCTGCCAAAACAAAAAAAAAAAAAAAAAAAAAAAAAACCATCTCATGCCGCATCAGAGAACACATAAAGGCTGTGAAAAATAAGGATGAGCAAAAGTCTGCCATAGCTGAACATCTACTGCAGTCAGGGCCCAATCACTGGATCGAATTTCACAAGCCACGTATTTTGTCTAAGGACAAACATTACCTACCAAGGCTGACAAGAGAAGCAATTGAAATAAAGAAGTATAAAAATTTCAATCGCGAGGATGGCTTCAAATTGTCGAGTACTACTACGTACTTTTGAGCATACTCAAAACTGGATTCCACCAGTTTTGAGTATGCTCAAAAGTAGCAGCCGGCATCATACAAAAAACTCCAAAAAACCTGGTGATACTGTGAGTGCGTTTTGTCGTGACTTAGTGTCGAGTTCCAATAGTGCGCGTAGCAAAAGACAAAGAAAGAGGGTAGACAGATTTGTCTGCTCGTAACAATTTTATTTTCCATCCACCCGCAGTCTCCAGTCAACCCGCGATCATGGCGCTTGCAACAGCGTCGAAATATCGGGAGCTCAAAACAATAAATAATCACGGAAGATATCCCGTAAGTGACAGTATAAGTTTAGTTTTAAACCGTGAAAGCCTAAAACAGTGTTTGGCATGTCTTAATTTTTCTAACTTCGCTAAGAGACCAAAATTTTTTCCATGTGTTGGAGATTCTTCTGTCAATTTCTTTATGCATAGTATCCCGTGTGGTTATTAACTGTCCTAGATATAAAGGGTGTAAAACACCTCTTCACGAAGCCGAAAGGCACTTGTTCTCCCCATCATTGCGATCATTTTTTTGTTCTAAACCATAACTGGGAACCTTCTAATTACGGAGATATGGGGGGTCAAAGTTACAACTTTTTGACAGGTTTTTCTTTAAATACAATTTGTAAGATTTTAACTTTTAACACCTCCACGACCCCTGTACTATTCAATCCATCCATCACCACAATGTTTTAATTGCGTTACACTGAGTTCTACCACAAAACATGATTTATAACTTCAAAAAAAAAAGTTGTTTCCCAGCATTATTTTTTGCGTAAAGTTACTCAGTTTGATGTACAGAATGCTTGGTTAACGGCTTTGTGATGAGGTGGTTTACACCCTGTATACTCATCTACGTATTTTATTTCCTCCATGTTTACAATGATGTTGTATGTCTGCTAAGCATTAGTCATAATTTTGGTTTTTGTTGTGTTCATGGAGAGTTCTGCTTTTATGCTTTGGTCTGCCATTGTTGTAGCATTTGCTCTAGTTTTTTGGACAGTCTGAGAACAATATTAGATCGTCTGCGAAACGTAGGCGGTTCAGGTTTTCATCGTTTATGTTGAGTCCGTATTTATTCCAATCTAGGCTTTCGAATACCATCTCTAAGGCCACTGAAAACCGTTTAGGTGAAATTGGGTCCCCCTGTCGGACGGCTCTTCCTATGGAAAACTCCTCCCACCTTGCTGCCAGCCTGATTTGGGCCGTGCTTTTTGAGTAAATGTTCTTTATTATTAATAAATACTTTCCCTGTATCCCTTGAGAACGCAATGCTTTCCAAATGTATTCATGTTCGAAGAAAACGAAGGCCATGTTGTAATCCACAAATCCTAGACAGTAAGTTTTGTTGTATTCGTTGTATTTCTGTAGGACTTGTTACTTAATACGTGTATATGATCTACTGTTGAGTATTTACTACGGAAACCCGCTTGTTCTTTCGGTTGGTTTTCCTCGAGTGTGTATGTGATTCTGGATAAAATTATTTTAGAAATTACTTTATAGATATTTTACATCAAGCTGATTGGTCGATAATTTGCTATTTCTCCTCTGTCTCCTTTTTTACGGAGTAATATTATAGTTGATTTGGTCCAATCTGTAGGAATGTTGTCAGTCTCAATAATTTCATTAAATATAGCTGTTAGAATAGGAGGAGCTCGTAGCTAAATAATATCAGCCGCTCGGGTCGATCCTTAGGTTAAGCCGTGCTTGCCTAGGTTGGTCTGTGGATGGGTGACCACCCTTACATACAGAGTTTCCTCCGTGCCTTAGAAAGCACGTTAAACCGTTGGTCCCGGCTGTCATTTGTCCATCTTTGACAGTCGTTACAGGTAGTCAGTGGCCCCAAAAGTCTGACACCAGCCTTACCAAGTGGTATCGTATTTCCCAGTATTAACTGGGTTGTGGAGGTCAGATAGGCAGTCGCTCCATGTTAAATACTGGTATTCAGCTGCATCCGGTTAGACTCGAAGCCGACCCCAAAATAGTTGGGAAAAGGCTAGGCAGGTGATGATGATTTCTGTTACAATAAGGGCAATGATTGGTAGGTTAGTTTTTAGTAGTTCATTCGTTCTTGTCTCTCGTATGCGTATTAATTGTTGTTATTGTTTCTTCCTTTAATATTTTTGGTGTCGTTTCAAAGTCTGTTATATTCATTTCTGTAATCCTTTTCTCTACGTTCTTACTTTGGTACAATTTTGGGTAATATTCCGTAGCTATTTTAGGTATTTCTGGTCTTTTAATGGTGTAGTTTCCGTCTTTAGTCTCCACCTTTAGCATCCAGTCTTTTTTTTAGAATTCAGTTCTTTAATAGCCTGTTTTATTCCTCCAGTTTTTTCGATTTGTTTATTCAATATATTTTGTCTTTATAGTTTCTTATCTTTTCTTATATATTCACTTATCTCTTTGCTATTTTGCAGCGTTTGATTTTGTTTTCTATTCTTTGCAATAAAAATTTGTACTTAATAAAAAAGTAAAGGTTACTTTCCTGTAGCAGCTGTTGTGTCTTATCAGAAATAACCTTTTTGCTTTTTGGATTAACTTTTTTGGTTTCTGTTTGTAAAATGTTTATAAATTTTTCATACAAGGCCTGAGTTCGGATGGTGGTTTCTTTATTTTTTTCATAAGTTTGTCGCTATTACGAGTGTATATGTAGGTAGGACTTTCATTATGGAACATTGTTTGCTTTTTTATAGGCGTACTTGTCAGCCTAGCTCGGACCATTTTATGGTCTGAATTAAAGTTTAGATTATGTATGATTGACGCATCTTTGATCATTTTGGCATTATTAAATCATAGACATAATGAAATCAACTTTATTTTTATGTAATCCGTTTAAGGCCATCCATGTCCTGGCTGAGGATCCTTAATTTGTTTTCCAAAGCCAAGGTGATTAATCTATCACCATTCTTGCTTCTTTTACCATTTCCGTATTTACCCACTGTTTATTATTTTCCAGTATTACACGTTTCTGTTTGACCATTAAAGTTACCCATTACAATGATATTTTTGAGGGAATTTGTTAAAGTTGTTCGTAAATCTTCATATTTTTTTTTTAGTTTTTACTATATCTTCTCTTTTATCAGATTCAGTAGGTGAGTAAGCTTGAATGATTGTACCTACACTTTTCATTTTTATGGAAGGGTAACGTAATGTTCAACCCTGATATTCTTTCAGTTATTATATATTATATAGTTCTGATGTATCACCTTTGTAGTGTACTTTGTAGTCCCCGTAGTCTTCTATACCTTCGCCATGTCTAAAATGCCGGGGTAGATTTTTAACCTTTAATAGAAGGAACCCTTTTGTGACAACCTAAATGGTTTGATCACGTTTGATTCAAAGCGAATGAGATATAGCCGGCCACAACAATGCAGCGGGTTACTATCCACTGCCTTTACTAATAGTCATAGTATGTACCTTTTAGCCTAAATTAGAAAAATATGTACTATTTCAGAGTCAAACGAAGCTGAAGCGAAATTAATCAAGGACTTCATACGTCTGATAAAGAAGAATCCAATAGAGATCAAGTTGTTGTCCAACATTCCTACTGGGACGTACTTACTGCCAGTTATACTCATGACGACTGTCAACTATATCATCGTTCTGTTGCAGTTTAAAAATATTGTTTAACATTTTGTGATTTCAGATAACTTCTTATGATTCCATGTCGTTTTGCACATCATGTTTTTGTATAGCTATTAAACAGGGATCCCTCCTTTTCATAATGTTCTTTTTCCTAATATACTTTGGCATAGCTATTTTGACATAATTTGTTTTGCCATAATCATACTTTGCCATATTTTTTTGGCATACACTTTATGTTGGGATAATTATCTTGAAAGCTAATTTGTTTTGGCATAAATTTAATTCACATAATGTTATCGGGCATAATTACTATTAGCTTAATAGTATTTAGGCGTACAATTATTAGAAATAACGGATTCATATTGGACTTATTTTTACGTATTTATTTTGGATTAAAAATTCATTGAGCTGTGCTACAAAAGTTAGTGACAGAAACGAATCGTTGTAAATACGACTCCACGCAGTCTTGTCTGCCCTACACCGAGAGTGTAATTTAAAATCGCGTAAGCGCAGAGGGGCGAGGTGGGCCGCGTGTTTGGAGCAGGTTCTTGTAATGGTTCTCTATCGTGTTACTTAACTTTTTAATCCATAATCTAAAATATCATAATTTTTTTTGTCCTAATCATCATTTGTCCGAATGATAATTTACCCGATCTTTATATCACATAGGTACTATCATATGCCATAAAGTTGAAATCCCTAACTATAATATGCCCTAAATCCATTTGTCATAAGTATTACAATCAATAATATACATAAGACATAAAACCGTTTTCAATAAATGTCATAAGTCCAATTCTTAGAACTAATTAATTTGTATTACAAAGTTTTTGCTATGAACTATGAGAACTATAAGAGAGAGAGAGATATAACAATTGTTTTGAGATACACGCATGTATGTAGGCGTTGACCTGCAATGCAAGCAAGCGTGCAGCAAGGATGCGGCATGCATGTAGCAAGCATGCGGCAAGCATACAGCAAGCAAGCAAGCATGCAGCAAGCAAGCATGCAAGCAAGCGTGCAGCATGCAAACAAGCATACAGTATGCAAGCAAGCATGCAGCATGCAAACGAGCAAGCATCATGCAGCAGGCAGAGCCCCGCAGCGCCGGAGCCGTGACAGAAACTGTTCTGTCACGGCTCCGGCGCTGCGGGGCTCCGGCGGCCTCACGCGAGCTTATCGTCGCAGATGGGTTTAACGCTCACCCCCACCACCACCTGCTCCTCAACTCGCGGCCCGCCTTGCCCCTCCGCGCCTACGCGATTTTAAATTACACTCTTGGGGTAGGGCAGACAAGACTGCGTGGAGTCGGATTTACAGCGATTCGTTTCTGTCACTAAAACCTAACTTTTAGAGTTTTTTTTAGCGACTAACAATTTATAAATGTCCATTCGGAATCATACACAGTATGTGATACAATACTTAGGACATACGAATTTATGTCATGTAAAATTAGGAGATTTAAATATAACAAAAAAATAATTTTTATATTATTAATTAATTATTATTATTAGTATTCGATAATATGACAAAATAGTATTAGAAGTAAAGTTAGTTATGTAAAACAAAATTTCGGTATTTTGAACATTATGGTTACTGAAGTTTATAGCAAAGGTGTTATGGATAATGATTTTCGAACAAAAAAATTTAGGACAAGCAAGGGAGTACCGATTGTAATACTCGCCGCCGCGGCTGAGCCAAAGCTGTGGTGAGCGTTAAACTCTGCGACGATATTATAAGCTTGCGTGGGACCACCGGAGCTCCGCAGCGCCGGAGCCGTGACAGAAACCATGCCTGCTGCATGTTGCATACTGCATGCTTGCTTGCATGCTGGATGATTGCTGCATGCTTGTTTGCATGTTGCATGCTTGTTTGCGTTCTGCATGCTTGGTGCATGCATGGTGTATGCTTGTTAGCATGTTTTTTACAGTTCAAAAACCCACAAAATTATGTTCACAATCAACTATGTTCAAAACAAATATGTTAAGTATTATCTGCTTCAGGATATATTATTTTTGTTCTAATTGTCGAAATAAATTGGTATATCCAATTATGGAATGTCTATGAATAAAGGAGTTAATTGTTATGCCTATAAATATATGTATGTGTATAAATATCACTATGAGTAGATAAATGTATGCTTAAGTATTTTATGCTTAATCATTACGAGTATTATGATTAGAGAAATTATGCTTAAAAAAATTATGCGTAAGGCTGTTATGCGTAAATAATATCATGCGAAAATTTAGTTAGGAGTAACAAAAGTATGCCAAATTATATTAGGTCTTAAAATTTTATGCGAATGGATAGGGAACCTATTAAACAATATGAATTGTAGAATCATGCTTATTAGTGTCTATTATGTTGTGTATTGTGTTCTGTGTGTGTTTATCACATTTGTATGTTTTTTTTTTGTTTCCAATTTCACTTTATAACAAATATATTTCACTGGAAAAGTTGCTTTATATAAGTACGAATAACATCGGTTGATTTGGAAGTTCTAGCCTTAGATCTTAAGCCCCCCACAGAGATTTGAAATCTCGCCTTTAAGTTTTTAAAGACCTTTCTTATTCTTAAGGCGCTTAGACGAGCTAAATTAGCAACTCTATTTGTGGTGGTTCCAACTTCGTTTGAAATGCTGTTGGAATAAAGTTCTAATCAGCTTGCACTACAAAGTGGTTGTTACGTCAGCCACTGCGGGCCAAATAGCGCGAAATGAGTGGTTTTGATCGATTTACAAAAAAACTATTGATTGGATTAAAAAACTAAAACAGTATCATGCTAATATATTGCTTGTAGAATTATTTGCCAAAAAATCAGAATGATCGCATGCATATTAGTATGTTTTTTATTGTTTGAAAGATATTTTTAGAGGTAAGTTCGTGATTTCTTTTTATCGAGCCAAATTAATTGTATTATGTTTTCAAAACAGCATCATGCTAGCATATATCCTGAAGACAATCATATATTTTTCTGGTCTTGTTTATAGCAGTGAATCATATACTTTTAGTAATTATAAAACTCGCGTTTAGCTCGTGTAATCGCCTTAAAATAAAATGATAAATAAATATATAAGGTGTTAAAAAATTAACTGCAAAAATTTCTTGTACGTACTTGGTATCAAAAAACAAACATACTTATTCAAAAAAAAAAAAACTTTTTTCAAGCATTTTAGTTTTACATAAAAAAAATGGCCAGTCCAAAGTCTGCAAAATGTGACGGGAAAAGCTAGAATCAGCTGTCTACGTTTGCGCTGTCGCAGGGGTGAGCGACTACGCGCGCGGCGCCTGCACGGTGCACTCACAGTACAGTCAAGTGCGCATATTCAATCATTTTGTGGGCAGTGAAAATATTGCATATCTTTGAAACGGATCGTTACTTCTATAAATTTTTTTCGTGATTATTTTTTATTTGTGATTCCAAACAACTTCTCAAATTTCTTGCAGTTAATTTTTTAACACCTTATATAAAATTGTGACTGTAAAGTTTTAAATAAACCTATAATTTGATAAATGATATTTTTAATTTAAGAAAAAATACATTTTCCCTACAAAAATACAGTTAGTTGTTTTTTTAAATGAAAATAAAAAACGGTTGTTTCAGCAGTAAAAGTCCTTTTTCATCTCGAAGTTTGGAATGACCTTTCGAGACACGCGTCTCGAAAGGTCATTCCGAACTTCGTATTGAGTTAGATTTTTTGAACCCCTTCTAGACATGTCGTATATACTTTAAAGCTGCTTCTGTTACCACTTTGACAGATCTCTTGGGTGTGGCAGGGCAGTCTCATAACAATCCAAAACAGCATCTCCTCCATTTTCTTAAGGTTTGTTTTAAGGCCTTGGCCTCTATTGTCAAAAAAAAAACTGTGGATACCTCGTTCAACAATTTTTACTCTGCCATATGCTGGAACTACATACCCAACACAGTAACCGTCTCTTTTATAATTGATTTATATATATATATTGCCGTACTGTCCCACTGCTCTGTGTAGGTATTATCCAAGCAACACTCGCTATAGAGGCCAGGGAGGTTACGGATACCAACATTTGAATACTCTCTGACAGTGCCTCAGTCCTTCAATCCCTAAAGTTTGATCTGCTTCTGGAGGGAGGTGGGCTGGTTGGAGTAACCGGCCACCATGGATCACGCACAATGGTCCACCTCAAGGATTAAATGCGGAAACTTAAACCCCATGATAGATAGAAGTCCCATAGCTGGGCAAAGGCCTCCCCAATTACTTCCATGTGCTCGATGTTTATGTCACTTAAAATACGTAACGTTTTTGATTCCTAAAATATATTTTTGTTGATAACTTGTCTTTCCTTCCATCGACATATAACACAGGAATATGTATAAAGGAGATAGAAAATGGTTGGCCTAAATGTAATAAGTTGAGATATGGTTTAAAAAATTAGTCATATTTTTCTATTTTAAAACAAAAATAATGGATAGTATTTTTGTGTTCACCAAAAATCTTTTCTTCCCCGAAAAATACTGATCGTGCACCAAATATTAAAGTATCTCTGCCCCCATAATCGGGACTTAGGGCACCCCCCCGTTAGGGCACCCCCCTGAAATAAATAAATAAAATAAGTAATTTCTATGTTAATAACTATTTATGTAAAATTTGCACGCCGAAATTAATGGCAGAATAAGAGAAATATACTTTTATCTGTAAGGGCTCATTTCTGGAGACGCGGCGCGTCGGGCGGCGCGTCGGGCGGCGCGGGCCGCTTCAAATTCAAACATATGTCAATGTATGAGAGCGTTTACGGAGAAGCGTTTTTACGCGCGATTGCTCGAGATGCAGCGTCGGACGCCGCGTCGGACGCGGCGGTGCACGCGGCGTCCCCCGCGGCGTGCGACGCGGCGTTATGTCATGGAGACTTCTGCCAGTTTTTGGAGGATGATGTTATGCCCAATGGACTAAGTTAAGTTAAATTAGTTTTGAATGATAACAGTATGGGCTCATTTCTGGAGACGCGGCGCGTCGGGCGGCGCGTTGCGCGGCGCGTCACGCGGCACGTCGAGCGTTTTTTCCGTTTACGGAGAGGCGGCGCGTGCAGTGGCCTCAGTACAATATTGTATAGGGAGACGCGGGGCGTGCTGCGACGCGTTGCCCGCGGCGTCGCACGCCGCGTCCGACGCGGCGGCGCACGCGGCGTTGTGTCATCATGTCACGTCACGGATGTCAAACAGACATAAGCTCTTTGTGTTTTTCTTCTCGCGAATAAATAAAAATAACAGTCTAATTCACCTAAGTTTAGTGAATAAATACTTCTGCCAGTGCAACTTACGAATAACATTGTTATCTAGTGTTCATGTGCTGTTTAAATATTAAAAAAAAACAGTAAATAACTATAAGTGAACCCCATCAATACACAAGTACCCGAAACCCACAGTTTATAGAAGATAATTATTCGGGGAACGGAAAACCAACTTGTGGCTTAACGTCGGCATGTGCGGTCCTGTACTCCGTTGCTGTGCTCAACCTATGGTGTTTGTCTGAACTTCTGAAGTTAGAACAATAGAATGAGTAACTTGGAGTTGGATAGTTATTATGGAGACCAAACTGGCTCAACCCGAAATGTCGCAATCGTCGAATGTGGATCTTACAAATCAGTTGAGCGACATAAACGACCGTGACCAGGACTTGCTCGCAAATGATATCCTTAGATCTAATATTCCAGAGATAAGTGGAGAAAACACCACCTACACTGCCATGTTGGTGGCCGCTAAGATTGGCGTCAAAATTAAAGCGCGCGATTTCGTGAGCCCCAAGCATGGAGCAAGGAGGCTGGCGCTTCAACGCAACGCAGGCGACGGCAGGCGCCGGTGGAGACCCGCCCCCGCTTCCTCGTCGTGCGGCTCGCGCGTCGCGACCTACGGGACGAGCTGGCCTGGGGGAGCGCGAGTGCGTCGAGGCATGATAACAGCGGATCTCGCTCGATCTGCCGGGCTCTGCAAATAGAAGCGCGCTACATCTACGAGTGCTTAACTAAACTAGGCCTATTTGGCGCAGCCGTGAGACGCACGATAATTATTTCTTTCCATTTTTTGTCTGTGTAGTTTTAAGTTTTTTAATTGTGTAATTAAGTTTTTATTTTTTTCTGTTCTTGTTGTGTGCACTTATGGCATAATTATGCCAAATAAATATGTTTTCTTTATTTCTACCTTTCATCCTATCTTACTCGGTCATAACAAGCATTACATTAGAATAGAACGACTATTTTAGACCAATTATCACTGGGGCGAAGTAGCCCAACGGTTTAGTGGCCTCTTTATAAACCTAGGGTCTCAGGTTTGAATTCCAGACAGGTACTCATTTTTTGTCTAAAATAATCACGTTTCGCGAGCAATTTTATACAACTGCTACCTGATAAGTTTCATAGGAACCGTGATCAAAATTAGGGACATACACAGACAAACTTTTCGGTTTTATAAAATAGCGATGGGCTGATCGTCACGGCTCTTCCTCTATTACGCCGCGCTGCTTACCACTTATCTTGTAGCGTGTGAGTGTTCCCTGCAGTCGACAACGCTGCGGGCACACGCGTCGTTGCAGTAGGAGGGAAGGAATACGTGCTGCACATCCGCACGAGAAGCATGTCGATTTATTTTAATAATCGATCTCTGATTCGATAAAATCAAGTTGGAATTATCCACATCATCTATGCAAACTCTTTTGATGTTGTGGAAGTCTCAGTATTGTCAATTGTCTGTAAAAAAAAATACAGCACAGAGCATCAAGTAGTCTTTGGTCCCAATGCCAACTCGAGAGCTTTTTAGGGTTCCGTAGCCAAATGGCAAAAAACGGAACCCTTATGGATTAGTCATGTCTGTCTCTGTGTCTGTCCGTCCGTATGTCACAGCCACTATTTTCCAAAACTACAAGAACAATGCTGTTGAAACTTGGTAAGTAGAGGTATTCTGTGAACCGCATTAAGATTTTCACACAAAAACTAGAAAAAACCGGCCAAGAGCGTGTCGGGCCACGCTCACTGTAGGGTTCCGTAGCTTCCCAGACCATTAAAAATACCAACATTTTTCGTCAGCAAAAATAACTTTGTTTTTCATAGTATTTGTATGAAAAACAAAGTTATCATTTGCGTTTTTTTGAAAAAGTGCTATATAACTCAAAAACTATTCAACTCATCAAGTTGAAAATAATTTTCCTAGAAAGTTCATATAAAGGTCTACTTCTGTGATTTTTTTCATATTTTTTAAACTTATGGTTCAAAAGTTAGAGGGGGGGGGGACACATTGTTTTTGACTTTCGGAGCGATTATTTCCTAAAATATTAATATTATCAAAAAATGATTTTAGAAAACCCCTATTCATTTTTAAATACCTATCCAACAATATATCACACGTCAGGGTCAAAATTAAAAAAAAAATCGCTCCCCACTTTACGTCTGGGGGAGGTACCCTAATAAAAATGTTTTTTTAAATTTTTATTTTTGCACTTTGTCGGCATGATTGATATACATATTGGTACCAAATTTCAGCTTTCTGGTGCTAACGGTCACTGAGATTATCCGCGGACAGACAGACAGACAGACAGACAGACAGACAGACAGACATGGCGAAACTATAAGGGTTCCGTTTTTTGCCATTTGGCTACGGAACCCTAAAAAAACAATAAATTTTGGGGGTTCCTGATACTTAGAACTGAAACTATACATTTTTTTTCATCAAACCCATACGTGGTGGGGTTATGGGTATATCTTCAAAAATGATATTGAGATATGTAGTATAATTTTTGTCTAAACTGAATATTTTGCGCGCGAGACACTTTCAAACAGGTCAAATGTGTGTGTCCCCCTGTAACTTCTAAAATAAGAGAATGATAAAACTAAAAAAAAATAAATGATGTGCATTACCATGTAAACTTCCACCGAAAATTGGTTTGAACGAGATCTAGTAAGTAGTTTTTTTTAATACGTCATAAATCATAAACCGCAATTTACCTTTCATTCAATCAACTCAAATATAAAAATAATAAAAAAAAGCGTTATGTTACTTGCTGCTACGGAGTCTTTCATTGGCGAGTCCGACTCGCACTTGGCCGCTTTTTTTAGTAACTTCAAACAAAATCTTTTTGATAGATGGCCCCACAACGTTTGTTTTCTCTAAACAGCTAGTTTGTTCTCTATTATCATCACGAAGTTATGATTGGGTAGGTTGTGAACGCTCGTCTCTAATTGGCTAAGCAACGCATAGTAACAATGGCATCATTGGCGCTGGCAATGTGACATTTGACGGGCAGCAAGAATTGTCAAAGTAGACGATTTATGTGAAAAAGAGCAATGAAAGATTTGAATATTTTTGATTATGTATATTTATTTCTTTTGCGTGTGATGTAGATGCATAACAACAACAAAAAATTGTGCGGTCAAACGTTTTTTCTTTATTATCGAACGTAATTCGTATTTCAAAACTAAACAATATTCACGTATGATCTAACACAAATAACAAATGCGTTTTCTCAAAATTTCCACGTGTCTGTACAACCCTGTTTGAGGTTATAATTATGATAGTCAATTTAAAAAAAAAAAGGTTGCACTGCGGGAGTGGGGTGCATTTTTTATAATTTGGAATGGTTAGGGAATAATTTCGCACGAATTGCTTTAATTACCAGTATAAAAGTACTATAATTTATGTGGTTAAGTAAAATATTCTTTTATTGCGCTATCGTACACAAATATGACAATTTATATTAACTACTGTAGTGATTAATAAATGAGTTATGCATTCTGTGGTGGGGGATGCATGTTGGAGGGAGCGCGGGGCGATGCACCGCGTTTAGTCTAGTCCGAGCAGCCTTAGCGACAGCACGCCTAACCCAGGAATATTGGAAACAGTGTTTTATTGTACAACCCTGAACAAAGACACCACAGTAATATACGGTGGTTTTACTCTAAACCCTAACTAGTGTACGAGTGAACACCACATCTACCTACATTATGAATCTCCGTCTTACGAATTTTCGATCAGGTCACGTGTCCAGATGCGAGTTTAACATTTTTTACCCATCCCAAAAAGTGCACAACGTCGCTAAAGAAGTTTTCACTTCCAAATTATTTGTGAAAACCTATGACAGAAGCAGAGAAAGATGACAAAAACGTTGGATAGAGAAACATTAAGAGTTAAATCAAAAATGATTTGAAAGTTAAACCCCTCGCTCGATAGATGGTATTGTAGTCGGATTAGAAGTACGTAAAACGCATTTAACGAAACCATAGCGGTATCGTTACCTTGGCAAGATGGTATTTTACTCGATATGAGCTTACAGCAAATATATATGTTTCATGTCAATGTTAACAGTTTCAAGTGTTGTATTATATTCTTTGCCAATATAGGGACGCACCCTCGTTCAGTGTTTTACGTGGTAGTATACAGCAGGCCGCATACAGCATTTCATAACGTGACGACTTCTACTAAATCGCGCTATCTGTAAGACGCGTTAAGAAATTTTGTTCCAAAAAGTACACGTTTATAATTACAAAACATGGCTCATACAAATCTGCTACTAAATTTTGAAGGAATTATGTTTTTTCGTTTTTTTTAGTAAATTCGTGATTTATAGCTATGCAATATACAAATAATGCTATATGAACTACGACTGCCTCAAGCAATACGGTTGGATTTATTTTTTCTAGCAGTTCCAAGCGAAAACCATATTATGTTTTTATCTAGTTTAAATCTGTCGAAGTAGAAGAGTATTTTTTTAATGTAGCAAAAGGAAACACAAACATATTTTACTTCATACTGTTATCATTCAAAACTCATTTACTTAGTCCATTGGGCATAACATCATCCTCCAAAAACTGGCAGAAGTCTCCATGACATAACGCCGCGTCGCACGCCGCGGGGGACGCCGCGTGCACCGCCGCGTCCGACGCGGCGTCCGACGCTGCATCTCGAGCAAACGCGCGTTAAAACGCTTCTCCGTAAACGCTCTCATACATTGACATATGTTTGAATTTGAAGCGGCCCGCGCCACCCGACGCGCCGCCCAACGCGCCGCGTCTCCAGAAATGAGCCCTATGACGTAAAATTTGTTTGCACAGCAACGGAGTACAGGACCGCACATACCGACGTTAAGCCACAAGTTGGTTATCCGTTCCCCGAATAATTATCTTCTATAAACTGTGGGTTTCGGGTACTTGTGTATTGATGGGGTTCACTTATAGTTATTTACTGTTTTTTTTTTAATATTTAAACAGCACATGAACACTAGATAACAATGTTATTCGTAAGTTGCACTGGCAGAAGTATTTATTCACTAAACTTAGGCGAATTAGACTGTTATTTTTATTTATTCGCGAGAAGAAAAACACAAAGAGCTTATGTCTGTTTGACATCCGTGACGTGACATGATGACACAACGCCGCATGCACCGCCGCGTCGGACGCGGCGTGCGACGCCGCGGGCAACGCGTCGCAGCATGCCCCGCGTCTCCCTATACAATATTGTACTGAGGCCGCTGCACGCGCTGCCTCTCCGTAAACGGAAAAAACGCTCGACGCGCCGCGTGACGCGCCGCGCAACGCGCCGCCCGACGCGCCGCGTCTCCAGAAATGAGCCCTAAGACCCTCCTGTACCTTATTTACGCAAATAAATGATTTTGATTTTGATTTGATTTTTTTTAGGTTAGTTAGGTTCCTATAAACCCTGCACACGGAAATAGGGGCCCCGCGAAGCGGGGCTCCGTCGACTACGCTTTAAGGAAAATATACAGTGTTTAATTGTTAAATAGATGCTCGTTATGACATATTTTAATTAACATATTTTGGTGCACATTCAGTAGGTATATTTGGTGGATCACAGGCAAAATTAGGTAAATGAAATGGGAATAAATTGAAGTACTTTTAAATACCATCCAAAAATAATCAGCTCCATTTTCAATCTGGAAGAAAAGAAAAATAAGAACGATAGTTTTCATAACATTACCGATCGAATTAATCGATTACAGTGTTGTAGAACTAGGTTTATAGAATTTTATGTTCTTTGTCACTGGCAGCCATCAACTCTATGGTATAGCTTTATGGTTGAGTTCGAGTATTGGTTTAAAATATTTCGAAGTTGATTTTTGTTTGAGAGAGAAAAAACAGTTGTAAGAAAAATGTCACGGAACAAACATTTAAATTATTATGTATTAGTGAGCTTACGATGTTTTTATAGAGGATTTTATTTATAATAAAAATGTTATTGTAGTGATCAGTTATTATTTTATTTATAAGAAGAAGAAGGATTTAATCATGTGAGTACATCATTTACGAGAAGTTATTAAGATACAGAATTACAAAAAGAAAAGCTTTGCACAAGGTGATTGACTCAAAGTATTGAAACGCACTTAAAATACTTGTTTACATTACAGTGCATTTAATTAGTAAAGAAATTGTCAATTTATAAAAACCCCAAAACCTGAAACCTAAACGATTCATATATATCATTTAGGTTTTAGGCCTAGCTTTTTCCCAACTATGTTGGGATCGGCTTCCATCCTAACCGGATGCATCTGAATACCGGTATTTTACATGGACCGACTTCTTATCTGAACTCCACAACCCAGTTAATACTGGGTAATCCGATACCACTTGGTAATACTGGTTGTCAGACTTTTTGGGCCACTGACTACCTGTAACGGCTGCCAAAAATGGACAAATGACAGCCGGGACCGGCCGGCCGGCCGTGGAGCTTAACGTGCTTTCCGAGGCACGGAGGAAACTCCTTTCAAATCTCTTGTACTCGTCGGAAACGTGGTGCCTGTATCGTAGACATATAAAGACCTTGGACAAATTTGGACCATCTCAAATGCCTCCAAAGTAGTATGAACATCAGATGGTCGGACCGTGTAAGAAACACGAGCGTTTTAAGGCAGGCCAAGGTCCTTGGCAAAAAGGCCTACTTGATGAGACGTCAGCTAAGATGGTGGGCATGTCTCTAGGATGCACGAAGACAGACTGGCGGAGCGCATCTTCTATTCTGAACTCCAAGAAGGAAAACGGAAACATGGTGGTCAGTTTTGTGTTTCAAGGATGTTCAGAATAGACACTTCAAAACATGCGAAATTGACCCCTTAGTGTGGGAAAAGTAGGCACAAAACCGGCCCGAGTGTAGACATCGTGTGCATCGGCAAGTCAACACCTTTGAAGAGAGAAGAAGGTTGCAACTGGACTTAAATCGTGATGCCCTTAAAGCTAGATACGTACAGCTATACGTACAGCTAGCAATTTTGTTAATGGTCTAACATTTCCGCTTTATGCTCAGAGTTTTTCGGCTAAAATTGGATATGCTAGTGCATCGAATGCAGTTAATGTGGCCGTCAAGGAAATCAGCTAGATGGCATCATATCATATATCTCTTTCGAACAGTCCCGCAGCCCCGGCAGGCTTTGGAATCATTCTTCTATTTCAGTCGAGGTACTAGCCTTACCTAACCTTCTTAAAAGGTCGTGACACTATGTCCCATCTATATCTATACATATAATAAAAGAGTAAAAAAGCTGTGTCTGTACATTGAATATATTTAAAAAATAATAATTGAAGGGGGTTTAGAAACAGTAATAGAGCACGAATCCAAAAAAAAAGTCTGTCTGTTTGTCTGTTTGTCTGTTTATCTGTTTGTCTGTTTGTCTGTTTGTTTGTACACGCTAATCTTCGGAAGTACTGGACGCATTTGAATGATTTTTTTTGTTGTATAGGTATTATGTCTGGGCAACATATAGGCTATAATTTATCTTGGAAACCTGAACACCTGATGTAGAACCGCAACAGACCAGCTAAACTATAAGAGATATAAAAATGACACCATAGCAAAAATTGTTCCACGTGATGAGTATTTTCTGCTGAGAGAATAAATTTGAAGATCTGGAACACCTGATGTGGAACTCCAAGAGCCCAGTTATACCATAACACATATAGGAATGACGTCTTAGCAAAAGTTGTTCAATCTGATGAGCACTTTCTGTTGACTTATAAAAATCGAAGATCTGGGACACCTGTCGTGGAACCTCAATAGCCCAGCTACACCATAACACATATAGGAATGACGTCTTAGCAAAAGTTGTTTAATCTGATGAGCACTTTCTGTTGACTTATAAAAATCGAAGATCTGGGACACCTGTCGTGGAACCTCAATAGCCCAGCTACACCATATTACATATAGGAATGAAGTCTTAGCAAAAGTTGTTCAATTTGATGAGCACTCTCTGTTGATTAATAAAAATCGAAGATGTGGAACACCTGTTGTGGAACTCCAAGAGCCCAGCTACACCATAACACATTTAGGAATGATGACGTCTTAGCAAAAGTTGTTTGGTCTGATGGGCATTTCCTGTTGACTTATAAAAAATCGAAGATCAGAAACATCTGATGTGAAAATTATTGCAAAGCTATCACAAATTTCACTGTATAATTATAAAATAACAAAAACTGGGAGTACCTCCACGCGGTTAAGGCGGTAACAGTTTAGGACTGATTTTCAATGACGATGGTGTTTAAGCGTAAAGCACCCCTACATTAGCTATGCATAATAAGTGCCTACATAGATGTACTTATATCTACACCTTGTGTACAGTCCATTAGAACGTGATTTTTTTAGTGTAAAATAAACCTTTAAAGTGTCCACACGTCGTTTTACTGTGCTTACACCGTCCAAGCCAAAATCATCCTTATCGCCGTGATCATATGGTCCTATTTCGAACCGGATCTTGTCGCCTACCTGCGGCTGACGAGCGCGTTGAAGAACAAAAGAAAGCGATAAGGAACACGTTTTTTTAATGCAAACAATTTAGTGGACGGATCTGTGACATTTTAAAACTTTTATCAGAACAAGTAACTGTGCAATTAACTGTGCTTACAATATTCAGTGTGTGATCGGATTACGAGTAAAAACTTACTGTAAGTGCTAGTTAACAAGTGTAAGGACATTAAACTTCGAACAAAGATAAAACGTTTAACTAACGAGTTTCAGTGAAGCTATACCAACGAGTGTTAAATAAGTTGTGATGGAAGATCTTTTGGTATATCAAATTGAGCTATTGGATAGCCTAAAGAATGCAGAGAAAAATTACAAAAAGACGCCGAAAGATAGGATCAAGAAACCGTACTTGGAAACAAGGTTGGAAATGCTTGAAGAGCTATGGAATAACTTTAAAGAAGGACACAAGAGCATTATTTTGAGCATCACCAGTGACGAGCAAAGAAAAAATTCGTACTTTAAGGAAAAAACATATGAAGTGTTTCAAGAGTTGTACGTGCAATATAAGTCTAGTGTGAAAGAGGCTCTTCAGCAGTTCCAGGATGCAGCACAACAATCTTCATCGCCTTGTACAACTGGAGGTCAAGGGTCATCCTCGTGCTCGGACAGCAACGAAATAAAATTGCCACAAATCAATATACCCACATTCAGCGGCAAATATGAAGAGTGGCAAACATTTTATGACTTATTTACTTCGCTGATTCATAAAAATACTAAATTATCTCCAGTACACAAACTGCATTACTTAAAATGTAGCTTAACGGGAGAAGCAGAAGTCATACTTCGTAACTACACTACGACCAATGCAAATTACGCCGACGCTTGGAACGAGATAATACTACGCTATGACAACAAAAGATATAATTGTAAAGCTATTTTGAGAACGTTTATATCGCAAAAATCTATACATACTGAGTCGGCGAGTTGTATTAGACATCTACTAGACACAAGTTCAACGTGTATAAAGTCGTTAAAAAACTTAAAAGTGGAGACTGATTCATGGGACTTAATCATTACCTATTTAATTGAGTCCAAGCTGGATCCGGAATCAGTAAGGCTATGGGAACAGCAACTGAGTGCAACAAAGCGTGATATACCCACATGGCATGATTTAAGAAGTTTTCTGGAGGCTAGATTCAGATCTCTAGAAATGATCGAAGCTAACAATGCGAGAACGTCGCAACCGAAGCCGGCAGCTAAAGCTAAGTCCTTTCATGCGAATGTGACCAAGGAAGGAAAAGAGCGCGACATTAAATGTGTATTATGTGGAGACCAGCATTATATCTATCAATGCAAAACATTCGCCAGTATGACTACTCAAGAAAGACAAGAGAATGTCAAGAAAAACAAACTTTGTTTTAACTGCCTCGCGCCATCACACTCGGTGAACAAGTGTCGACAGTCAGCATGCTGCAAACGATGTGGACGTCGGCATCACTCCCTTCTGCACTTCGAGAGAGAGGAAAAAGCCGAGAAGTCCAACGAGGGCACAAACACTGCTGCAGGTAACGCTTGTGAGGCGTCGCTAGGTAAGTCGACTTCGTCATCTAATGCTACACATATTGTGTCTAATTTCTCAAGTGAGCATATGCAAACAAACACTGTGTTATTAGCTACCGCTAAAGTATTAGTTAACAGTAAGAACGGTTGTAGACACGTCATTAGGGCCTTGTTAGACCAAGGGTCACAAGCGTCATTTATATCTGAGGCGACTGTTCAGTTTCTTAATTTAACACGTATATCAGTGAGTGGTTGGGTGTCCGGTGTGGGAGAGGGGCAAACGAAAATTAAATACATGGTTTCACTCGCCGTGAAATCACGCCACAATCCCAATGAGTCAATTAGAGTGAATGCGTATGTACTACGAACATTAACAACACTGTTACCCACCAGTAATCTTAGATTTCCCGATTGGTTAGAACTTCGAGATCTGGAGTTAGCGGATCCAGGATTCACAACACCAGGTAAAATTGATATTTTACTTGGTGCAGAGGTTTATGGCAACGTACTGTTAGATGGTATTATCAAACACCCTGAGGGCAATTTAGTGGCACAAAATACAATCCTAGGGTGGGTGGTTTCTGGCAGGACGACACAAGAAAATGCAACAGCAAGGAAACGCATCACAAACCTACACGCACAGATAAATGACGATGAGTTACTGAAACAATTTTGGGAGATAGAGATGGAACCAAACAACATAAAGAGAACATTTTCAAAAGAAGAAGAAATGTGTGAAGTATTTTTTGATGCCACGACAGTGAGAGATAAAAACGGACGATTTGTGGTAAGATTACCATTTAAAACCGAAGATCCAGAATGCAAATATGGTGGATTAAGGGAGATAGCCAATAAAAGATTTGAATTTTTAGAGAGAAAGTTGTCAAAAAATCCTAAACTACAAAACGATTACCAAAAGGTAATGGATGAATATATAGAATTAAATCACATGGTAGAAGTTAATTCTTCAGAAATGGATAAACCTGCTGTCTATCTTCCTCATCACGCAGTGTTGCGAGAAGACAAGTTAACCACAAAGCTTCGCGTAGTGTTCGACGCTTCTTGCAGGGGTAATAATAACGTGTCATTGAATGATAACTTGTGCGTTGGACCTCAACTTCAGCAAGAGTTGCGACACATTTTAATGCGATGGAGAACACACAGAATAGGTATTACTGCCGATATCGTTAAAATGTACAGAATGGTTCGAGTGGCAGATGCTGATACAGATTATCAAAGATTGTTATGGAGGTCTTCTCCCGACGAGCCTATTAAACACTTCAAACTTGTAAGATTAACGTTTGGCACAGCGTGTGCACCATACCTTGCAGTAAAATCTCTACAAACACTTGCTAAAGAGGAGCAGTCAATTTATCCTACTGCAGCACAAATAACAAAATCTGACTACTACATGGACGATTTACTCACAGGCTGTGAGACAGAAGAACAAGCAGTGAACATATACAACGAGATGAACAGTCTGATGAACTCTGGTGGATTTCAGTTACAAAAATGGAGTAGTAACAGTAAAACTGTTTTACAATACATCGGAAAGAATAACTGTGATTATCATGAGTTACCTTTAAAAGTCAACAGTATCGTTAAGGTACTAGGGGTAAGCTGGAACCGTGAAATGGATTGTTTTGAATACACAGTCAACTTACCGGTGCCTAAACAACCTGTAACTAAAAGAACTATTCTTTCCGAAATAGCTAAGCTATATGATCCCCTAGGTTGGATAGCTCCCGTTGTAGTAGTCGCAAAAATGATCATGCAGAAATTGTGGAAGACAGGATTGGAATGGGATGAGCCTATTGATGGTGTCTTGCTAGCAGAATGGAACCGATATCGAGAGAACTTAGCACACATCAAAGGCCTAAGCATACCACGATGGCTACACTGCAGTAACGCCTCAAGTATTGAGTTGCACGTCTTCGCTGACGCATCACAAGTCGCCTATGGAGCAGTAGTATACATGCGAGTCATAGATGAAGAACGAGTACACGTCAATCTAATAACGTCCAAAACAAAGGTGGCGCCAATCGAGAAACAAGTCTCAATTCCAAGATTGGAAATCTGTGCTGCGGCTTTGGCGGCTAAACTAATTTTAGAAACCTCTCAAGTGCTGTGTGTGCCTAAAACCAAGTTATTTGCGTGGACAGATTCCACCATTGTACTTGCTTGGTTGAAAGGCGGACCAAGCAGGTGGAATACCTTTGTAAGCAATCGGGTGTCAGATATACTGAACACTGTAGATTACGACCAATGGGGGCACGTATCTACAGATGTGAACCCAGCTGACTGCGCGTCACGGGGCTTACAAGGTTCAGAGTTACTGAGTCATTCACTATGGTGGAGTGGACCAGTTTGGTTGTCTAACCTAAATATGAATATAAATGTTCATAGCTATGAAGATACGCATGAGGAAGAACGCACGAGATCTTTAACCGCTATATACAACACTGAACAAGAATTAATTTGGACAAAATTTTCAAGTCTATCGCATATGTTAAGGGTGATCTCATATTGTAGAAGATTTCTTAATTTTAAATTACCTTTATCTGAACGTGAACACTTTTCTAAGTTTATTGCGCCAAAAGAATTAACAGAAACTTTAAATAAATGTATTAAACAGGTGCAATATATTGAATTTAATGATGATATGGGACAGTTAAAATCTCGTGGTTACGTGTTGAAAAGGAGTAAGCTTCGCAACCTTTGTCCCATTGTAGACAGCAATGGAATTCTAAGAGTTGGCGGACGTATTAAAAAATCAGAATTGGCCTATGATACACAGCATCAAATAATTTTACCCGCTAAGAGTCATCTTACCAGGTTAATAGTCTATGATGCTCATATTAAAACGCTGCATGGCGGTCCTCTAGTTACGTTAAATTATTTGAGGTCTAAATACTGGATCTTACGAGCTAAGGATCTAACGAAGAAATTATACCGCGAGTGTGTTACCTGCATTAGGTATTCTAAAAAGAATACTACGCAACTGATGGGTCAGTTGCCTGACGCGAGAGTTAAGGCCGACCGGCCTTTTAAATCATCTGGTGTGGACTACGCAGGCCCCATCAACATACGATTCTCGCCGGGCAGAGGAGCAAAATCGTATAAGGGCTATATATGCTTGTTTATCTGTATGGTAACGCGTGCCATACACCTAGAAGCTGTCACCGACATGACTGCTAAGGCATTCATTGCGGCATTCCGACGTTTCACGTCGAGACGAGGTCATTGTCGCGATGTCTACAGTGATAACGGCACTAATTTCGTGGGCGCAGATAAACAGCTGAGGGACATGTTTAACAATGCCAAGTCTTCCATTCCTGGTGAAGTAGCAGAATTGCTGGTTCTAGAACGTACTACATGGCATTACATACCCCCTCACTCACCCAATTTTGGCGGCCTGTGGGAGGCTGGCATACGCAGCACCAAGAATCATCTTAGGAAAGTCATTGGAGATGCAACACTAACGTATGAGGAGCTAACGACAGTATTAACTCAGATCGAAGCATGTTTAAATTCGCGACCCATAACTGTGCTTAGTGATGACCCCAATGACCCCCTTCCACTCACACCCGGCCACTTTCTGATAGGCGAACCGTTGATAAATTTATGTGATGAAAATTATACAAACTGTAATATTTCTACTTTAGATAGATGGAGGCTAACACAAAAAATGGTCAACGATTTTTGGAACAGATGGTACAAAGAATATCTCGTAAATTTGAACCAAAGATATAAATGGAATATAAAACAATCTGAACCAACAATCGATGACATTGTGATTTTAAGAGATGATAACATTCCTCCTAGTAAATGGATATTGGGCAAAATAATTAAAACTCACGCGGGCCCAGATGATATTACTCGGGTTGTGACAATAAAATGTTAAAACGGTGTCTATAAACGACCCGTGAGTAAATTATGTATATTACCTAAACAAACTTCAAACTAAATTTCAATTGTAAAAAAAAAAAAAACTCATATGTAGATAAAATTTGCCGGGAATCGAACCCGTATATTTATTCATTAATGGTACGCATTACTCATGTTACGTATTTAAAAAACCGGTCTCGATAACAATGTGTAAATTCATGTATTACTAGCTATCTTGCTAGTGACTCATACTCGAATGTACCTAGCTCAATTAAATCATGTTATCGTATTTTTACTACTTACCATTATACTTACCTTCTTGATGCAAATGATGTAAACATTCCAGGCTCCATAACTTCCTACCTATACATACATATAACATGGCTAACTAATTAGTATTATCGTACGGTGGGCGGTTAGCAGCGGTGAATGCAATTTTATATATGTACTTTACTGTTTCTTTTTACAGACGACGGTAACAGATTAAGCTGGACACAGCATCTTATGTGGTTGTCGTACGGCTTATTATTGAATAGATTAGTTGTTTAGCAATGTCAAGGTTGATCTGTCGCCGGCAGTTTGTTTTGTTTACCTGCTTATCTGTATTGTGTATTATGTTCTACCTACAGCTAAATATATTTATTATACCAGTTATGTAAACCTAACAGTACCTACCTCTATTTTTAAAGTTATCACTTTAATTATTTAATGCTATGATGATGCTTGACTTTATTTGTTTAGTTTTGTTTTCATTTACAAATAGGTGCCTTACGCACATCATAGAAATACGTTTTGTTGTTTCGTTTTTTATATTAATAAAGAGATAGACTCTTTGGTGGGCGGAATGTTTAAGCGTAAAGCACCCCTACATTAGCTATGCATAATAAGTGCCTACATAGATGTACTTATATCTACACCTTGTGTACAGTCCATTAGAACGTGATTTTTTTAGTGTAAAATAAACCTTTAAAGTGTCCACACGTCGTTTTACTGTGCTTACACCGTCCAAGCCAAAATCATCCTTATCGCCGTGATCAATGGTATATCATTGAAAATTTGACTCTACTGGCCAAAACTCATTTTATCGAATAAATATGTCTTCGGGCTTATGTTATTTGAGTGTTTAATTTCCTTTTCCATTTATCTTCGTGACTCGGTAGCCTACCCGGTAACGCAGGGCACTTAGATTTTAATTGATCAGGTATCTAAGTGAGGGTGTACCAAGCGTAGATACGCTTGGTACTCAAGCGCCGATCGTATGATGCGATATCGATGCGTAGATCGACTTCTAGATCTCTAGAGACAAGTGGGGAACATGAGCGACATGCATTATCTTGCGAATCGGAAACGTTTACCCTACAGAATCACGCTTGAGTTCTCAGCGTAATCGCACATCTACTAACAGGTCTTTTGAAACGAGTGATGAACGTGATGCGCGACTAACTGCTGCTCGAGATTATCATACATTGCCCCGAACACGCACACAACAAAATATTCATAATCAGTTAGAAAGTGAGAGAGAAAGAATTGCTGGAGTACGGCATGAAGAGACAGAAGAAGAGTGCGAAGACTTCGACATACTCTGAACAGAATGTCGATATCATCTGAAGAATCAGATGCTGTCTCAAGATATAGCCGTTGGGCATGGCGACCTTCCTTGGGTTGATAAGGAACGGAGTGCATTTACATAATTATACTCCTATGATTGAATACGCCACAAATTCCGCCATCGGAGGTATGGTTCAAAATTGTACTTTTTGTGAAGCTGTTAAATGGCAAAAAGAAACAAACGGTATGTGTTGCTCAGGTGGGAAAGATCCGTTATTTTCCCGTCCCCGGGCTCTTAGAATTAGACGTTTCAGATCTTCGATTTTGACGAACCCTGTGTCGCTGGCAAAAGCAACAGGATCCGCGTACGAAGTCGCGGGCAGAAGCTAGTATAATAATATTATTGTTGTTTCATTACATTAATTGACTGCTTTTTACCTACAAAACTACAATATCATCATCGTCATTTCAGCCGAAAGACGTCCACTGCTGGACATAGGCCTCCCACAAGTGTCGCCACATTGACCGGTCCCGTGCGACTCGCATCCAACGGATTCCCGTAACTTTGACCAGGTCGTCGGTCCACCTAGTGGGAGGTCTTCCAACGCATTATCCGTCGCCACTCCAGAACTTTCCGGCCCTATCGGCCATCCATTCTGCGAGCAATGTGCCCTGCCCACTGCCACTTAAGTTAGGCAATTCTTCGGGCTTCGTCGGTGACCTTGGTTCTCTTGCGGATGTCTTCATTTCTGATTCGATCACGCAAGGAAACTCCGAGCATAGCCCTCTCCATTGCCCTTTGGGTGACTTAAAGCCTTTTGATAAGGCCCATAGTGAGCGACCACGTTTCGGTCCTGTATGTAATCACCGGCAACACAAACTGGTCATAGACTTTTGTCTTGAGACACTGTGGTAAGATGGGCGAGAAGATACCGGGTAGCTTCCCGAACACTGCCCAAGCGGCCCAAATAGTAATATGAACACCTAGTAGCAGGTTTGAAAAGTAATTCCTTAAATGAAACATTTTAAGCGAAGGGTATGCATGCCCTGGGGCAGCAAAAATCTGCTACTTCATACGTTATAACGAGGTAAAGTTTGTAAGTTTAGATGAAGGGGGTTATATTCGAAACTACTCATCAAATTTCGTAAAATCTTTTACTAATGGGAAGTTATTTGTGTTTCTGAATCCTAAGTATAAATGGCTTTAATAATATTTAAACCGTTCCCGTGGGATAGTTGCCGACCATAACGCCGCGAGGTATATTTAATTTAAAATTAAAATATCGGCAAAATGTACATGTACTACATGACCTTCTTGAAAGGTCATGTCACGATGTCCCATTACACGTATATAATAATAATATTATTATTGTTGTTTCATGACATTATTTGAATATTTGTTACTAACAAAACTACAATATAGTTAATTATAATTACACAATCCAAACGACCTTTCAAATTGTTACTTGGTCGTTGCTATCGAGACACGTAATCTAAAAGACATGTCTTCAATAATATGGTTGAACAAATTTCTGTTCCTAGAGAATCTTCTAGGGATATACAGGAATTACTGTGGCCAGAAGAATATTAAAAAATATTTCATTATTTTTCATATACTCATCCAGACTATTTTGCAAACTATTATCATTTTCGTTGAAGTATATTTGGTAATAGGCGAAGGCTGTAATCAAATTAATTACATTTATAGTTGTTATTCCGTGTCTGCGTATGTAACCACCGTGCCAGCCGTTGTAACTGGCATCTATAACAGCCGCGCCTTCATGTCTTTTTATAAAAGCATCAGCAGAGTCTCTGAATGGTTTAAAAATGACATGAAATTGAATAAATCCCTAAAGAAAACATACTGGTTCAGCATAACAATGGTATTTACATATGTCACCGCCGTTACGGTCCTTAGATTGGTCGAGGTTCTCATAAAATTGGCACACACCCAGCCGAAAGTAATTGTGATTCCCATTATGGTAGCACAGACATCTTTTAGAATGACGATCATACTTCAGTACCTCATGTTTTTTGTCGTTACCATGGTAGTGGTCTTCTTGATCAAGTGTTTAAATTCGTTGGTATCAGCCACTCAGGAGAGAGTAGCGAGATTTGATGTTAGGTCTGATGAGCAATGCAATATCACAAGGGAGCAGATACAAGAATGGGTTGAACTGTATCGGGACTTAGCTAACTGTTGTGAAAAAGTGACACTATGCTTTGGACGCCAGGTACCTTAATTTAGGAATTTAATATTTTATTGATCACAAAATGTTTTTTTTTTTGCGCTATAGTTTAGTTTTACATTCTTTGTTGTTATTCTTGTTTCAGTTTTTCTTCTTGCTGCTTTTGTTCTTACTGTACTTCGTTCTACAGGCGTTACAGTTTTGCTACTGGAATTCTATTTATGTAAGTATTATCGTCATTCTCCTGCTCTTATTCCAATTTATTTGGGATCGGCGCAGCACGTCTTCTACTTCCATATTTCTCTTTTATATCATTAGACACCTCCTTTCTTGCCATAACATCCTTCACATAGTCCATCCATCGATTTTCTGGTCTTCCTGTACTATTATACTCATCCACATTCATAAATAATCAAAACTTTCTCTTTGAATATACTTAAAATATTTCTGACGCAAATGGTTATTTGTGTTAATTGAAAGTTACAGGGAGGAGACACTGACGAGTTTAAGAAAATTGCATTTATATTATTTATTTATTCATCATTAATAATAGCACCATTAGTTGCTGGTCAAATGGCAAGTAACCAAGGATTGCAGTTCCGCCGGGCGTTGGTTCGACTTTACAATACAATGATTATTCGTAAGACTTTAGTTTATTCCATACGTTCACTGACACACATGCTTGCACTGACTGGGCAGGTCCACTCAAACCAGTGTTAGACTTTCGTTCAAAAGAACACGTCTACTGAGAACCTGTACGGCCTTCACATGACCTGAACAAACCAATGGCTGGACAAAGAGATAGTAATCTTTCAGTTGGTACCTGTGTTCCTTTTTAGAGTAGAATACAAAACAATGACCTCGTCTAGTCTCTAAAACCAGTTAACGTATTTCAACAGACGTACTTTTACAAAAATAAATATAATTTCATTTCTTTTTCTGACGAATTCTTTGGTTAAACCTTACATATTTTGATACAGACACAGGTGCATGTGAAGCAAAGTCTATTAAAGATTTCATTCGTCTCATAAAGAAGAATCCTATAGAGATCAAGATACTGTCCAACGTTACTGCTGGGATGTACATGCTGCCTGTAATGCTCACGCTGGCTGTCAGCAATCTGATTGTCATCTTACAGTTTAATCATGTTATCTAATTCAACGTTGTGAATTATCTAAATGTCATAACTTAAATAAAGTTTGAATTGCTTCTTCGATTTCATTTGCCTCTCTTATTATTTTTTGTGTTCTAAATCATTTTTAGGGTTCCGTAGCCAAATGGCAAAAAACGGAACCCTTATAGTTTCGCCATGTCTGTCTGTCTGTCTGTCCGCGGATAATCTCAGTGACCGTTAGCACCAGAAAGCTGAAATTTGGTACCAATATGTATATCAATCATGCCGACAAAGTGCAAAAATAAAAATTTAAAAAAACATTTTTATTAGGGTACCTCCCCCAGACGTAAAGTGGGGAGCGATTTTTTTTTTAATTTTGACCCTGACGTGTGATATATTGTTGGATAGGTATTTAAAAATGAATAGGGGTTTTCTAAAATCATTTTTTGATAATATTAATATTTTAGGAAATAATCGCTCCGAAAGTCAAAAACAATGTGTCCCCCCCCCCTCTAACTTTTGAACCATAAGTTTAAAAAATATGAAAAAAATCACAGAAGTAGACCTTTATATGAACTTTCTAGGAAAATTATTTTCAACTTGATGAGTTGAATAGTTTTTGAGTTATATAGCACTTTTTCAAAAAAACGCAAATGATAACTTTGTTTTTCATACAAATACTATGAAAAACAAAGTTATTTTTGCTGACGAAAAATGTTGGTATTTTTAATGGTCTGGGAAGCTACGGAACCCTACAGTGAGCGTGGCCCGACACGCTCTTGGCCGGTTTTTTTTATGTACTGACACTGCTTGATGCCACTCATTTTGGATATGAGAAAATAAATAGGTAAAGTCTAACGGCCCCTGGAATCTTGATCTATTTTAAAACCAAGGAAGACCTTTTTTGGTTTTAGTCTAAAAATTTAGACTTCTTCCCCATTATATCATCAGAATTGAAGTACTGTTTGACTATCACTATTTATAGTATTTATGAAAATATTTACAAATACATTCATGTACGGCGTCGTTAATATAATCATTTTTACGACGCCGTTGACAATTACTTAATACTAAAACACTATTTATTTTATTTCATTTATTTATTTGTCTTTAATTCAGGTAGAACCCATTAAGTTAATATTCCTGAACCTATGTTAGTACTCGTATATTAGACTAAAACACGCAATAACTTATAATGCTTAATTACGCCATTGAGTTTGTGTTAATCCGTATACAATTCAACACCCAACACAAAATCGTCGTCGTCAAGGCATATAAAGTTCAAAACAAAAATGGATGCGCTAAAGTGGTTGAACAAATTACAGTTTTTGAAGAATCTCTTAGGGATATACAGGAGGTACTGCAACCAGAAAAACATCAAGAAATATTTAATAATCCTCCATATCTTCATTCAGACTTTATACCACACTATTGTCTTATCATCCAAACACACTTTTTAACGAGCAGCGGTGACTTTATTAATCCGATAAATTTAATTTAAGGTGGTTATACTGCTTCAGCGTATACTACTGTGTTTTATCTGTCTTTTTATAGCCCATACAAGCTGGAGTACCCCAGGGATCTGTGCTGGGTCCGGTTTTGGACACGGTCTACACTGCTGACCTACCCACCTCAAAGCAAATCGTTACTGCAACCTATGCCGTTGACACTGCATTCCTATCTTGCAATAAAGACGAGATTTGAGCATCCAAAATCTCCAAGAACACCTGGATAAAATTGGATCATGGCTGAAAAAGTGGAGAATTACAACTAGTGCTTCCAAGTCTGTCCACATTACCTTTGCCCCAAGAAGCGGGGAATGCCCAACACTTGATGGAGAGGTTCTCCCTCAGAAAAGTACTGCCAAATACCTAGGTATGCACATCGATAGAAGACTTACCTGGCGTGAACCTAACAAGACCAAAAGGGACCAAGCAAGCAGGAAACTGGGAGATATCTACTGTACTGTACAAATATTTTTTGTTTTTGTAAGTCAATGAATATTGACAAAGATAAAACGCATCAAAACTCGGGAGTGGGGTCTCGCGACGTCAGAACTCGCTAAAAAATATACCTAGGCGTGACGTATTAAGAATTTTAAAAGCGTCGTATCTTCGTCATCTTTGGTTTGTGTAAGAAATGAAAAAATACGGGTCAAATATTAATGTTGATAATCTAACTGACGGACTATTTTTTTTTGTCGTCTGCCCTATTGAATCGTAACAGTCTAATGTAACTTCTCAACCACGACCTTCACGTTGAAGATACACCGACATTTAACAATGCAAATGAAAGAAGTTCTTTAAAGCATTCTGCCTTTTTTTTTTTTTTTTTTTTTTTTAAGATGGGAAATCATCAAATGCCTTCTCCCACTCTGGGCGGAGCGGGAGGGAGTGTCAGACTCTTACTGACTAAAACCCATCCATGTTCCTTCCTCGCCCTTTACGTTCCGGGGCCGCGGTATCTCTTTCGAACAGTCCCGCAACCCCGGCAGGCTTCGGCCCTTGCGGGCCCCTCTCTTCTGCTGACATCTCTTTGAGGCGCGCGTGGAACACGATCGTGCCGTCGACACGGCCTGTCGTCACTGGACGGACGGACGGCTAGCTAGCCCATAGCTAGCCGTCCACAGGCCCGCATCTACGGTGGCCGGTAGCCACCACGTGGCCCCCGACGCCCGGTGCGTCTCCCGCGGCGGCCGGGAAGAGAGGCTCTCTCCCTCTCTTGTTCCGCCACCTCCTTCGCCAGCATGACTGCTTCGCAGAAGGAGGTGACGGCTTCCCATTCCGTCTCGCTCCGGACCATGGATTGAACCAGGGCCGGACGCGAGAGGTCGCCGCCGCCGATCGCCGCTACGAGGACACGGCGGTGCTCCGCCCACGCAGGGCAGACTTCCACCGTGTGCTCCACCGTGTCCTCCGGTCGATCCTCACAGTGGAAACACCCGGGCGTTTCCTCCCGCCCGATTCGGTGCAGGTACCTCCCGAAACATCCGTGTCCGGTGAGGACCTGCGTCAGGCGGAAGGTGAGGGCGCCGTGGCGCCTCTCAAGCCACTCCTCAAAGAGGGGACTTACCGCCACTATCGTGGCGTGCCCTGTACGGGGTTGCGACAGTCGCTCTCTCCATGTCGCCATGAGATCGCGCCGGAGGTCTGTCCGCTGAACGGCAATTTGCCGCGGCAGCGGAGTTTCCCCCCGGCGTAGTGCCTCCGCGCGCCATTCATGTAGGCGCGCGAGGACTATCGCCTCCAGATCCCATGGCGAAAGCATTCTGCCTGGTGATCTGTAATACAGGTTTTAACTAAAACAGACACCAGTCTCTTTGTAGTGAAGATTAGCTTTGTACTGTTTATGATGATCAGTGAAAATAAATGAATTATTGTTATTATTCTAGTCACCATGCTGTGGACGAAACAAGTGACGCGAGCGCGTATTGCTTGACTTCAGTCGAATGGCCCGAGGCCCTGAAATAAACCTAAAACTATATGTATACAATGTCTAAGCAGGTTCTCCACGAAGCCGTCAACTGTACACCTAATTAACTTTACGAAAATCTTTTTCGAGATTCTATCTATATTGTTTTTTATTTTATTTTATACCGCCCAATGGGCCTCTGACTTCGTCACAAAAATGTAATTGAAAGAAAGGGGTACAAAGAGAAGTATAGTTTTTAAATGATTGATTAATTATAATTATCACACATTGTTTTTGTCATAACGATTATGACCGTTATAAGCTATGTAATGCTATATGTTAATATTAAATGTACGGAATTTAAATGAAAAGTCGATTTTTGAAGTTTTTTGGAACATCCAATAAAATTATTGGGTACATGACTATTAGGAACATGTCTATACTATAACGATCCAAATCAACGATAGAGGCAAAGAACAGTAACTTGAGTGGCTGAGTGTAGTGACTGGAATTAATTTTATTGTTATGATTAATTACACAATTACTCAGTTCCGTTGATAACTCCTTATTATTAAATTAAAATAAGGAAAAGTTATATCTGGTCGCTAAGGTATACTACATTTATTATGAAATTCACTAAAATGTCTCCAATAAAGTGGTTCGACAATTTACTGTTCACAGAGAACCTCTTATTCCTAAGAGGTTATATGAATATACAGGAATTATTGTGAAAGATTAAACACGTTTAATTATCTTTCAAGCATTCACCTAAATTATGTTTTTTTTTGTTGTAATAGGTGAAATTAAGTTGTTGCAAGAATATGACTTTAATCAAATCAAATTGGATTATGGTTGTTTTTTTGGTTTCCGTATTTTGAACTATTTGTTATCCATCGTGACCGGTATCTGTACCAGCCGCGTCTTTATGTCATATTATAAAAGCATCAGTCACATCTCTAAAAGATTTAACGACGAAACGAATTTAATTGACTCTATTAAAAAGAAGATGCACTGTTTCTGCATCATTTTGACTTTGAGCAATATCGCTTTTGCGATTTTCAGATCTGTGGATGTTCTGACAAAATTCTCCCATGAAAATCCCCTATTTTTGTCAAGCATTTTGGTATCACAAGTAATTTTAAGACTAAATATAATATTCCAGCATCTGATGCTGTTTGCTGTTATTTTTTTTGTGGTGCGTTTGTTCAAATCTTTGACTTTGTTAGTATCAGCCGCTCAGGAGAGTATACGAAGTTGTGATATCACAAGGGAGCAGATTCATGAATGGGTTGACCTGTACCGAGATTTAGCAAACTGCTGTGAAAAAGTAACGAATTGCTTTGGACGACAGGTACTAGTTTCTGGAATATAGTTGATTTCGAATTTCAATTGGCCTTGGAGCCAAGGTACTATTTTGTCCCACTGGCAGTGGAAACCACTGGTTACTGGGGGTCCGACGCTATCTTTATTGGTAGTTTTAAATTGTAACTAAAGGCTCAAATATTTTTCGTGTTACTAAACAACTAGGCTACAAACGCAGTAGCAGTGGGTTACAACGTGCATATAGGTTAGCGAATCGCCAAGCGAGTAGCAAAGTGAAATTAATGTTCTAAAATCTTCGCTACTGGCCACATTGCGCACTACTTCGCAACTAGTGAAAGCACCAAGCGCTCATACTGCCAGAATCAAAACCTGAATAAATTCACAGAAGTAACTTATTTTTTTTGGTTGATTTTTGGGAAAAGGCTAGTCAGATTGCCTAGCCTTTTCCCAACTACGTTGGGGTTGGCCTCAAGTATAACTGAATGCAGCGATTGTTTCAATTGTGAAATAATGTATTTTTGTATATAAAGAGAAGAATTTGTTTGTGTGTTTGTTACGATTTAACTCAAGAACTACTCAACCGATTTTAAAAATTACTTCACCATAACAAAGCTACATCTTTACCAAATAACATAGACTATAAATTATATTGAAAATATGCAAATTAGCTGAGTTACCACAATTTTCGCGGATGAAGTCGCTGGCAAAGTGTTAGTTGGAATTTAAATTATAAAAGCACTAGAGGACGCCACGCGGTTTCACCCGCGTAGTTCCCGTTCCAGTGGGAGTACGGGAATAAAATGTAGCCTATGTTACTCAGGGTGAATGTAGCTTTCCAATGGTGAAAGAATTATGCAAATCGGTCCCGTAGTTTTTGAGTTTATTTGTTACAAACATACAAATCTTTCCTCTTTATAATATTATAGTATAGAAGTGTAGATGGAATGAATCCCGTCTGCTTCCAAATGCGATGGTTTTTAGATAGTCCTTTTTAGGGTTCCGTACCCTAAGGGTAGAAACGGGACCCTATTACTTATACTCCACTTTCCGTCTGTCTGTCCGTATGTCCGTCACCAGGCACAAGTGAACAGTGATAGATTGACAGTTGAAATTTTCACAGATGATGTATTTCTGTTACCGCTATAACAAAAAAATAAAAACAAAATCTTCTTTCTTCTTCAGAACCAAAACCAGAATAAAATTATTTTTTAAGTGGGGCTCCCATTCAACAAACGTGATTTTTTTGCCGTTTTTAATATTAATAACGGCAACTGCTAGACGCTTGAAATATTCACAGAATATCTATAAATTTGTAGTCACTTTAAAAATAAATTATAAAATTAAAATAAAATTAATATATTTATAAGGGGGCTCCAAAACAACAAACGTGATTTTTTGGTCGTTTTATCTAATGTTGTATAGATAATGGTACGGAACCCTTTGTGCGCGACTTACTTGACTGGATTTTTTTTTAAACGAGTAGATGTCATCTCACGGGAATGTACACTTCTACAGGTCGGTTAGAGGAATTTCCTGTATTCAAACCTATGGCATGGGCCATCCGAACATTATGTCATGGGGTCCTTTAAACGGGCCACCACTACTCTTTCAACAGCGTTCCCTAGGGAAACCCCATATTTACAAAGTATGCTGCGATTAACGTATTTTAATTTCACCGAGATTTTTCGAGACTATATTTATGAATGTACGCGAATTTTGTGTGGTCCCCAAATTGCATGGAGGGCTGCCATTCTTCTTTACAAACTTCTATAAAAATCATTATAATATTTTTATTGAAACTTATCAGCATCAAAAATTAAGCCTACACGGTCTAAATGTATGAAATTGCTAATTTCTGCTGCCCCATGGCAAGAATATCCTTCGGCTAAAATGTCTCTTTAGGGATAAATTTTCCTAACTTCTTGCTAGGTGTTCAACTACGTTAAGCAAGAACTCTTGTTAAAAAATTGGGTTCTTGCTTAGTACTTTGGGATGCAAGTACTTTGCCTAAAAATAAAGAACTTACTTAATGATTAACGTTTTTATCAGAAGATAATAATTTTATTTTAATAATTATATTTACAACATTACACAATTTCACTTTTTTTTTGTTTCACTAATTACGATGATCTATGATTCATATTTTTTACAAAATACATGATTTAAAAACTACATGGATTCAGAAGAAATTATGTGAAATTACGAAATTTTAAACAATATTACTAAATTGCAAGATAACGATGATATAGTTGACAGTCGTCATGAGTATAACTGGCAGTAAGTACGTCCCAGTAGGAATGTTGGACAACAACTTGATCTCTATTGGATTCTTCTTTATCAAACGTATGAAGTCCTTGATTAATTTTGCTTCGGGTTCGTGTGACTCTGAAAAAGCAGATATTTTTCCAATTAAGCCTACAAATGTTAAATTATACACTAAAGACAAAGTCATGTAAAGGCAGTGGTTAGGATCCACTGCGTTGTTGTTTTTGGCTGTAAGTATCTCATTTGTGTTGAAGAAAACTGAATTTTACAGCTTACAAGTTGTATGTTCTACATCAATATTTTTGTTTTTGTGACATTGTTTCCATTTAGGTAGTCACAATAGGGAATTACTTGTAATAAGGGTCAACAATTTCCCAGGAATTCTAGTAACATAAATAGAAACTTTCTGGTTAGCCTTATTAACGAAAAGTTCTCCTCAACATGTTGTTCACTGTTAGTTCAGTGACTTAAAGCATTTAAACTTTACATTTCCTTACCAATAACAGTCATTTTATTATAAAGTCGAGCCAATACTCGGTGGAATTTCAACCCTTGATTATGAGCCAACTGACCAGCAACAATTGGCAACATCGTCAATATAACATAAAATACTATTACAATCGCTATTTTCTGGTCCTTGACCTGTAATTTTGAAAATCAATTTCAAATACAACAACACAAAAGAACTTAGAAAATAAACACCAAAGAATTGCCCCTCAGATGTTCTGAGACAATTTGAACACAGTGAGTTGCAACTACTATAAACCTGGCGTTTAGAGCTTTCAACAGGCGTGCGTGATTGACCGTATGTATGAATTAGACGAGGCGAAGAAGGGGGTCGTTTGTTTATAATTAGAAACCAACTTTACTAGAACCAAGTCATAATGTACTTACTTTTACGTAAACGCTCAAGTAACACATGTGGTAAGTCAGCAAAATGTAGTATGACACTGACATTATTAAGGAAAAGTAAAACTGAAACACAAAATCTGAAATTACCCAAACACAGGCCATTGCTTTCGAATTGCTAGGACTTAATATTTTTAGAGATAACATAAATATTTAGAGTACGCAAAGTAGTATCAATTTAAATTTTTAAACAAGCACCTGGCGTCCAAAGCACACTGACACATTGTTACAACTGTTTGCTAAATCCTTGTACAATTTGACCCATTCTTGAATCTGCTTCCTTGTGATATTACGTTGCTCATCCGAAGTTATATCATAACTCTCTACTCTTTCTTGAGCAGATGATATCAACGAATTCAAGCATTTGGATAAATTAACAACTATCATAATAAACACAAACAACACTAGTTTTTCAAATAATAAAGTAAATCTTAATAAAGATTGTGATATAAGCACGGGAACAAAAAGTATCACAAACACATCGTAGTTTGTTGGCTCAAAATTAAGTAAAATAGCTAAAGTTCTGAGAACAGAGAATATAAGTGTTAGAAAAATAAAAGCTATACTAAACCAGTATAGTTTTTTGAGAGAGTTATTGTATTTTTTATCTTTATCAAACCATTTATAGACACGAGTGATACTTCGGATGTACGATGTGAAAGCCTGACTATTATTGATGCCGGTCACAATGGATAAAAAAGACGTAATAAACGAAGTAATTACAAAAATACATAAAATGTAATAAATAGATTGATCTTCTACTAACAATAAATATAGTTGACCGGCCACTATTACAGAATGCATCATAGTTTGAACGAAAATTTGGACCAAAATATAACATTTCTTGGTTTTATTCTCATTACAATAATTCCTGTAAATGCCTAAGGCATTCTCAAGTAACAATAAATTATACAACCGCTTTAATGCAGACATTTGTCGTTGTAACGGGTTGTCTTGGTGACATGAAATGAACTAATTTCAATGGACGTCGGGAGGTCACTCCGTATTTTGAAGTGTCAATTTAAAGTTATGTTAGTAGTTTCATTAGTAATGAACTGGTATTTATTTAATTTGTTTAGACTCCTGTCATTATAATAACCGTTTTATTTAATAAATTGACGTTTGGTTACTTTTGATATCATGAAACAAATTAATGCCTTACAAAGAATTATGCAATAAATGTATTAAACAAGCATTTTAAACTGGTTGAGTATCTAACTACCTTAGAGTTATGAGAGTTATAGTTGATGATCAAATAAGTGATTGACTAAGCATAATAGTGTCTGAGAGAAGTCTGCTTGGCCCTCTTCACTCTTCAAAATAATAACATGGAAAATATTATCACCTTCATTTCCCTAGCTGTAATTTACAGAAAAATGAACAATATATTAATCCTATTAATCTTTAGTAGCACAATCTATACTATAACATTATAAAGCAGAAGAGTTTGTTTGTTTGGTTGAACGCGCTAATCTCAGGAACTACTGGTTTGAATTGAAAAATTCTTTAAGCGTTGGATAGTCCATTTATCGAGGAAGGCTATAGGCTATATAATATCACGCTTTGACCAATAGGAGCGGAGCAGCAATAAGAAATGTTGCAAGCGGGAAATTCACGCGAACGAAGTCGCGGGCAGAAGCTAGTTTTTAATATTTAAATGTTAGATTTTATGTTGAAAACAACTGATTTGGTTTTAAAATACTGATAAATGATTTCTTTGCCCATGTGATCTGTGCCCTTTGCATGCTATCATGTCACTAAAATAGGGATAATCCTAAAAAAAAACAAATTATTTCGCCAGATAGATTTCCAAAAAATATTAAACACATATTTTTCTTTTTTCTCGTTAACAAAAATAAAGACGATACAGTGCGTCGAAAACTCGTGTGACGCCACAAGTAGGTACATTTTGTACTAGCTTTTACCCACAAATGACGTCACAAGCCCCTTTTTTTAGGATAGGAAATCATTAAATGACTTCTAAACCTTTACTCGCTCTGGGCGGAGCGGGAGGGAGTGTCAGACTTTTACTGACTAAAACCCACCCATGTTCCTTCCTCGCCCTTTATGTTCCGGGGCCGCGGTATCTCTTTCGAACAGGCCCGCAACCCCGGCAGGGGCAACCCCGGCAGGACGTCACCAGCCCTCACTCATGATTTTTGACGCGTTTTATCTTCGTTAATTTTTATTGATAATTATGATAAAACAAAAACCACGTATCCAATATTTTTCGATGATCTAACTGATGGACTAAATATAATCAATTTACTAAATAGAACAAATTATAGCTAAAGCAACGGAACAACTAACAAGCATACAGGCTGTATCAGATGCACCTTGTATTAAAACAAGTATCACACAATAAAAAGAAACAAAGATGTATCGAAATTCAGACATAATAATTGCACAAGTTTCTCCATGGAACCAATGATGTTCATCGTTATCGTTCAAAATAAATCAGCTGAAAAAAACCTTTTCATTTATTGATATTGTTGTTGTTTGTTAACATCACAAAGAGAAACGGACCCTTTAAAGACCACTCAACCAAGCACTCTGCAAGCACGCAAAAACGATTGCTGGGAAACTACAATTTTATTTCGTTCCGCTTACGAACAGCGCGCGTGTTGCTCGCGTGCAGTTACAGCCTACGTTTGGTGCGCCACGCCGCTCTAGTGTAATTCTGGCAAGGTTCGAGTGGGGCGCGCAGGTAGCTCGTGCGCGCAAAGCTTCTTTCACGTTTGAACTTTGAGTGACTTTGAGCGTCAGTTGTGAATTTGCTTTCGATGATGTCGGACCACCTGCGCTGCTCGAGTACGGCGCGTAGCTTGGGCGCGAGTTGCGCGCTGACTGCGTATGAACATGAAATGCGCGCGCAGTTCGCAATCGGCTCACGAGCGGCGCATTCACCAGGTCTGGACACTGCATCCTACAAATATAATTATTTATTATGACTATGTGAGACACTGTAAAGAGGGAATAAAAATTATTGTATTGTATTGTTATGATGGGGACAACAAATTCTCTTTGACCTTTTATTACAAATCTAATCAACGTTATGGAAAAAGAACATTAACTTAGTGGCTGAGTGCAGTAACATATATTAATTTTATTGACACGCATGGGAACCCCGCTCATAAATCAAAATTTTGACTCACAATTTTGACACACGATCACTTTATCAACTCTTTCCAAGTTATTAAAACTACGAAGAGTTATACTACCTATTCTACTGAGTTCTTCTAGAAAGGTGTACTTGGCGACTAACATTACTGACATCAATCAAAATGTCTCTAATAAAAGGGTCCCAATGGTCGTGGTGACCAGACGAATATAATGAAACGTTTTATTATCTTTCAAACGGTCTCCCAAATTATGTTGCACTTCATTGTCGTATTTGGTGAAGTAAAATTGTTGATAGAAGGAGATAAATATAATCAAATGAATTATATCTTTACTGACTTTTATACCTTTACTTGTGTTAACTCTGTGTCATCTGTCGTGGCCGGCATCTGTTACAGCCGCGCTTTCATGTCATATTATAGAAGCATCAGTCGCGTCTCTGAACGTTTCAACAGTGACACGAAATTAATTAAATCTTTTAAGGAATTGAACTGGTTCAGTATTATTTTAATTTTGAATTATATCGTTTTTGTAATCTACAGAGCTGTTGGGGTTCTAATGCTATTTTCGCAAGCAAATCCGTTGTTTTTGTCAACAATTTTGGTATCACAAATAATTACAACACTTCATCTGGTAGAACAGTAGCAGTACCTAATATTATTTGCTGTTATAATTTTAGTGGTACATTTGTTCTGTGACCTCGTTGGTATCAGCCGCTCCGGAGAGACAAGTTGTGATATCAAAAGGGAGCAGATTCATGAATGGGTTGACCTGTGCCGAGATTTAGCAAACAGGTACTAGTATCTAGAATTTAATAAATATGATTAAGTTCTATGAAGTATTCTCTAAATGTGAATTGTCTTTTTTCTTTCAGTTTCTCTTCATTCTGTCAGTGCAAATAACACAGTTCATTTACTATTGCTACAAAGTAAGTTTTGCATATATTTGCCCGGGTCATGAATTTTCGTATTTAATACTGTTAGTTTTAGTTTTGATTTGATTTGTAACAGGAATTAATTTATTTTAGTCTGAAGATACCGATGCGTTGAGGAAAACGGGAATTATCAAATGTGTGTACATAATATTCATGCTGATACCAATCGTTGCTGGGCAATTGGCTCGTGACCAAGAGTCGAAATTTCATAGAATATTGACTAGACTTTACAATACAAAGATTATTGGTAACAACCAGGCTTTTGTTAATAAAATATCAGCAGCGTTTACGTAACGTTATACTAGGTGTCGCTTTGCAACCTGGTCAAATTCGAGGAGGTATCTATGCTAATGATTCTCGACCCAAATCGATAATAAAATGGGTTGGTTTTGTTTTTCTTAATTACGGAAAACGTGTGTGTGAGTGTGTGTGACATTTCGCGCAATGGCTGATTCTGTTAATTACTTTCGTGTTATTCTAAAATACTGACAAAATTAAACAAATTCATCAGCAGCTTCATTAATTATTATTGACCGGGTATCGTATTTTATATTATTTATGTCTTTTGTGACAAGCTCCTGAATTTTGATTAGGAAGCTAAACTACATCTTGTATAAAAAATTAAAAAAGCTTGTTATTTCTTACAGAATTAAGGTTAACAAAGTATATTTTTAGTAACGTACTTAAAGTGTAAATGGTTTCTAGTGTTAGTTTGCTGTTGATGAGTTTAATTACATGTTTGTTTTTTAATTTTTGTTTTAACTTATTTATTCCGCAAGAACCCCTTGCAGGTAAAAGCTTCCTCCAAAGTGTTCCAGTCTTCTCTGGATTTTGCTATTTGCATCCAGTTTGGACCCGCCGTGTGTTTTATTTCATCTTCCCATCTATTGCGGGGTCTCCCTTTTTTTCTTTTGCCTACTGGTCCCTTCCATGCCGTCACACTTTTTTTCCACCTCTGGTCTTGAAGACGTGCTACGTGCCCAGCCCACTTCCATTTTAGTGCAAGTGCTTGTGCCAGGCCATCTGTTGCTTTTGTGGTGTTTCGTATTTTTGTATGTAGTATTTTATCAATTCTTTTAGTATTTAACATACTGCGCTCCATTCCACGTTGGCACGTTTTAATTTTGTTTCTTATAAATAATAATAAAATAATAAATATCGCTGGACAATACACACAGCGCCGTTTAGTGCCACACTAAGCAAAGCTTGTGTCGTGGTCACCAGACAGTTGATATACTACATATATACTTTTTGTTTGTAAATACATACTTATAATACATATAAACATCCATGCACCACATCCATTATGTTAATGTTAAACTTCCACGTCTGGCAGGCATAGTTCAGGCATGGTATGAGGCAGGAGTTCATAACCTAGGTCTTCAGGGAAGTTGGCATGCTACTCTAAAAAAAATATTTTAAGCTCCAGTACTAATTCCATGTTAGCTGGGCCCTGCGTTCGACCTCCTGGTAGTTGCTTTGACTGTCGAAGCTAATTTGTTTATCTAAGTAGACATATTTTTCGGTATGTTGAAGAGGCTCGTCGTTGACACATGTTTGTACCTTTGTGCTGTTGGTCATTAACATGTATTTAGAGAGGTTCATTTTTAAGCCAGCCAACTTGCTGGCTTTATTTAATGACTCTACCATGTACTGTAGTTCCTCTCCTTTCTCTGATATCAGCACCAGATCGTCGGCGAAACGTAGGTGGTTTAAGTATTCATTATTTACTTTTATACCGCGTTCTTTCCAGTCGAGCTTACTTATGATTGACTCTAATATGGCTATAAATAGTATGGGTGATAATGAGTCCCCTTGTCTTACGCCTCTTGTAACAGGGAACCAAGAACGGCTGTTTCTAGTTTAACTCTACTTTTGCTGTTGTTGTATATGCTTTTAATTACTCATTTGTATTCGTTTTCCACTTTCTGTGTTAATAGAGTTTCCCAAATATAGTTATGTGATACTGAATCAAATGCTTTTTTATAATCTATATATGCCAAGTACAGCGGTCTTCTTTTCTCTTAGTATTTCTCGATGAGAAGCTAGAGTGTGTGAATGTGATCGATTGTAGAGAAGCCTTTTCTAAATCCGGCTTGTTCAATGGGTTGTCTCTTGTCTAATGTAGAGCTAATTTTTTTGGTGAGGATTGTGGAAAATAGCTTATATGTGGTCGGTAGTAGGCTAATTGGTCTGTAGTTTCCTACATCTTTAGTCTCTCCTTTTTAATATAACAAAATGATGTCAGATTCGGACTATTGGGCGGGCGTCTCTCCAGATTCGAGGATGAAGTTAAACAGATTTGTAAAGGGTACGGCTAGTATAGGGGCAGCTATTTTTAGAGTCTCGTTTGCTATGTTATCCGAACCCGGGCTTTTGTCTCGTTTTAGTTTATTTAATGCCCCTATGACATCATTTTCTTCTATTTGGGGTCTATTTATTTTGTTTGTACCTTGGTCTCCCTGGTTGGTGTCTTTAGGCTCCTTTGTACTGTATAGTTACTTGTAAAACTCGGTTACAATGTTGATGACGTCAAAGCGATTGTTTTTTGTTATTCCGGCTCGTTTTAGCCCTTCGATCCAGGTTTTATTTGGTTTCAGCTCTTTGTATGCCTTTTTTTTGTGCTACCAGTTTGATTCAGGTGTTTTTCAATTATTTTATATCTATAGTTAGCGTAGTCTTTCTTTATATATTTGCTACCAAACTTATATAGGGCCGAAATTTCTTTTCTCTTTGCTCTAGTTTTATTATGACTTTTTTGCAGGTCTTGTCTTCTTTTTATAAGTTTTAGTGTGTACAGCTTGTATTATATAATAATCATCCTCCTAGCCTTTTCTCAACTTTGCTGGGGTCGGCTTCCAGTCTAACGGGATGCAGCTAAATACCAGTATTTTACATGGAGATACTGGGAAATACGATACCACTTGGTAAGACTGGCTGTCAGACTTTTTGGGCCACTGACTACCTGTAACGACTGTCAAAGATGGATAATGAGCCGGGACCAACAGCTTACCATGTTTTCTGAGGCATGGAGGAAACTCACGAATATGTTTAAATTATTCCATATTTTGTCAATTTATTTTAGATTCTCATGAAGCTGAAGTGAAATTAATAAAAGACCTTTTACGTGTGATAAAGAAGAATCCGATAGAGATCAAGTTATTTCCCAAGATTCCTGCTGGGATGTACATACTACCGGTTATACTGACGTTGACTGTCAACTATGTCATCGTTATGTTGCAGTTTAACCATATGGTTTAACTGGTTAGCATGTGTTTTAAATGTAGAATTAAATAATGTTATTTAATTCTACATTTAAAACACATACTTGATGAGCTGGCATGCATTTCTGGATGTTTGAAATCCAGTCATTCAAAACAGCCTTTTAATGATTTTGCATGGATGCTTGTGATTTTGCGCTTTTGGTGTAAGTAAATGGAAATAAATATTGTTGTTTTTAAACGAGTCAACTGCATTTAGGTATTGTTTTATAACCCTGTTGTTATTCATCTAACTAGCACTTCGCCCGCGTCTTCGTCCGCTAAAATTGTGATAGTTTGGCTAATGTGGATGATAACAATATAATTACTATAGTAAAAATGTAGATTTATAATGGTGAAAGAATTTTAAAAATCAGTTGAGAAGTTTTTGAGATAAATCGTTACAAACAAACAAACAAAAATGTTGTTACTTATCTAACAAAACCAGCGGTCATGATTATTTTGGTCTTGCGTTGATATGGGTGGTATGAGGTACATATATAATGTATATAATGTATATATAATGTATATATTTATAAACGGTGTTACACGCCACATCGAGACACAAGACTTTCAGTAGGTACTTGATTTTAGACTGTCTAGCATTGATTTTTTATTGGTAAGGTTGGTACAATAGTGCAATGTCTTCACCATCTCCACTGTCAGAGAGATTTCTATACCCTAAACAGTCTCATATCTTTGTTTATGAGACAAATCTTAGACACATCCGGCTCGAAGGACCATTGAATAGACTCGGCTGGGACTTAATCTAGTGGACTGTATAAATTTTGGTGTAATAATATATTTAACAAATAACTATGTACATTATGAAAACTACTAATTCATGTAGTTAATGATTATTTTGAAGGTCGCGTTAATCAAAAGCTTTAATTGATTACAAACCAGTAACAACAAAGGAAATAAAAAAGGTTCTGTTGCTTGGCAGCGTTGATCAAAAAGAAAATTAAAACGATCACGTAGTAATGTCGCGATGTGAAAATTATTAACCGTCAATATTGACTTACTGTCAAAATGGAATTAACATAATGTTTTTCTTCCGAACGTAAAAACCATTACTTTATCGTCGCCGACGAAACACACAAAATGTCTGCAATAAAGTGGTTGAACAATTTAATTTTCCTGGAGAATCTTCTAGGCATATATCGGAATTATTGTAACCAGGAGAAGAAAGTGAAATATTTAATAATTTTCAAAATTTTATTCCGGTCTATGTTGTACGCCGTGGTTATAGCTTGTAAACTATATCATTTGTTAGGAAGAGTTGTGCCTGATCAAATGAATGTAATTTATTGTGTTTTTTCCACTTCAGCCTTTTTAAATACTGTGTGTTCCTTCTTTATCACTACCTGCCACAGCCACGCTTTCCAATCATATTATAAAAGCATCAGTCGCCTCTCTGATTGGTTTAAAGACGACACACAGTTGATAAAATCTCTGAAGAAAGTTTACTGGCTCACCGTAATCTTAATTTTATTAAGTATCATCTTCATTATCATTAGATCTTTAGAGGTTTTAAAAAAGTTTCCACAAATGAATGAGTTTCTTATTGTTACAATTTTTACAGTACAAGCGATAGTACGACTTACCATTGTTTTCCAGCAAATAATGTTGTTTTTTGTCATTATGATAGTAGTTTGCTTGTACAAAAGTTTAAATTCGTTGGTATCAACCGTTCAGGAGAGATTAAGGGGATTTGATATTAGTTTGGATGAGCAGTTTGATATCACAAGGGAGCAGATACAAGAATGGGTTGAACTGTATCGAGATTTAGCAAATAGCTGCGACAAAGTTGCGGTATGCATCGGTCGTCAGGTGGGTACCTATTTGTATTTGGAAATGAAAAGAATAAAATACCATTGGTCGGGTCTGTGAAGGCTATACGACAACATTTACATAAAGAAAACGGTGTTCCCTTACATATCGCGGACAGAAATTTCATAGATTTTTGTTACGCGGAAAATGTTTTATGTAATATTTGGTCATTGGATTTTTATTTCCAATATTATTGTTTTAACGACTATTTCATTCAATGAAACTATGTTACACTGAAACACAATTTAATATTTTTTATAATCCCATATTTTATTTAACAAACTAATCATACAGTATAATTATTTTTTAACAAATGTTATTATTTCAACGAAAATGCTATCCCCGTCGTGTCAGGTTACTTTAATTTGACAGTAATAGGAGCTCCGGGTGCGAATTTACAAAGACTATACTATTTGAGTCACTTGTCAAACTCTAATAGATGAGCTTTTGTTTATGCATATTACTCGACAATACATAATCTATCTCAGTAAAAAAATGACTCAAATGAATAAGCTTTCTGCGTTAATATTGTCAAAGAAAATGCACGGACAAAACCTAGTACTGTATTATACATATTCACTCAAATAGATAGCTTTTGTCGAGATATTTTCACACATTACATATGAACAAAACCTATAGTCAAGTAGAGGCTCACAGCCATATTTGTTTATCGCGAACGCGATTGGTCGGCGCCGACTTTTTCGTTCATTCTTTTCTGTTATGATCATAATATTGACTTAGTTGCCGCTGTTGCGTTGTTTTGAGGTTATGTACAGTGCAATTATAGTACGAAAATCATGATAAAAACGGTTTTAAGTGATATCTTGGGCGATAATATCTGCTATTTAAAGTTGGAGGAGAAGAATAACAATGACATCCTAAAAAACTACGATAATGCTAAAGCATACTTTGCCCACACCCTATCGAAGTGACGTATTGCATAGAAGCAATAATACGAACAATTATTGTGAGGCATCAATAAGAATTTTCAAGGACGTTATACTGCAAAGATGCAAAGTGTTCAAAATTTGCCTTGACAGCCTTAGTTACAAGTACGTTTGAAAATTATCACAGGACGCAATTTGACTCTTGCTTATGAAAAGTTTTGCAAGCATTTGAGTAAGATCTAACAAGACCAAATAAAACAAATTTCATATACATTGTATGAGGTGAAGGAGAAAGAGGATGGCGAATGTTGTCAAGTCGATATTGAGAATGAGTTTTGCGATTCTCCCTAACGCTGAAAAGTATTACTTTCAACCCGCTCCCGCACCCGCTCAGGCAACTTCAGACCTACTTTCCGAGTATGAGTAATGAAAAAACATTGACGTAAATTGAACATTATTTAGGATTATGTATAATATCGGCGCCATGCTTCTTTGTCTTTCGATAACATTAGTCATTCTAATTTTACTAGCCACTCGTTTAATGTTATATTGATCATTATCGACTTTAAAATTCGAAATTCAAATTCGTACCTATTTTGATAAAAAGTCTACTTGTGTTACTCTATTTTAAGGCTGTTTTCCGTAAGCAATGCGTTTACTTACGAATATAGTATGTAACTTGTGTTTTGTTGTGTTATGTTATGTGATTATGTGCCATACTTAAATAAGACTGTTCCTACCTCTAAATTGTATAAAAAATAATTATCTGCGTAATATGATAAAAAATAATTATCTGCGTTTTGTATTTTACATGAGAGTACTTTACGCAAGATTTTTTTTATTTTACTGTTATTTGTACCACTTTGTATTACCTACCTAATAAAAGCTCGTTTGTTAAGTCGTTTTTCTTTTTTTTGACAATCAAATACAGCATGGAAACGAGTAATTTAGTTATTGTTTTATTAAAATAATAACAATTTCCATGTAACTATCCACCTACGAGTATTTATTGAAGCTAACGATCGGTAAATATCGGTGTCAAATAGAATAGCATTTGTTGCTGCAATGTTCTAATAAAGTCTACGCGATTTCGGTCAATTTCTGTACTAGAAGAGATTAGAGGTTCGTCAAGTTTTTGTCAAACAAAAGCTAAACCAGTTCAGTTTGCACTTTCACTCTAATGGCCTTTGTAAATTTGCAACCCGGGTAGCACTCCGACCAAATAGGTTAGGTTAGGTTATGTTAGTGCCATGACCAACAACATCGAAATTGGTCGCAATTACAAAATTAGGACCGTTCGACAATAGGGTTAGACGACAAGAAAATTGTAATTAGCCCGTTAGATTATCAGCAAATATTTGACCCGTATTTTTTCTTTTGTTACTTAAACCAAAATTGACGAAAATATAATTCTCAATAATATTGAGACAATATGTTTATGTCACGCCTTGGTACAATTTTTGGCGAGTCCTGCGGGGTAACCATGACGTCTTACAGCAGGATTGTTTTAACGTCATTCCAGTGTGGGAAAGAGACGGAGCTACAGAGAACGTCTAGCGCCATCTCTTTCTCACTCTGGAATAAGATTAAAACAATCATGCTATAAGACGTCATGGTACGCCACCTGACGTCACGAGTGCCACTCCCGAGTTTTGATGCGTTTTATCCTAGTCAATATTCGTAGCAAAGACTATTCGTAGATTTACAAAAACAAAAAATACGTGTCCAGTATTTTCCAATACTCTCAACTGACGGACTTGATAGATTTGCAGTTGTTTGATACTGTCGTCATTCCTATCGTGTCGAAGTGATTTAATTATAAACCACTTCTTAGAACTATTCTACGATTTTATAGTGTTTCCAATTATAAAATAGAACCAAGTAAAACTATGGTCATTGGTCATAGGTATACATGTGTGTTTTAATAATAACTAGCTGTTACCCGCAACTTCGTCCGCGTAAACCACCCTTGTCACCTAGGGGTATAAAAGTAGCCTTCGACTTGTTCTCTGACCTACCAAATATACAGAAAAAATATTATTAAAATCGGTGAAGTCGTTTCGGAGGACTTCGATAACAAACAATGTGACACGAGATTTTTATGTATTAGATAGCTTTGTCTGCGGCTTTGCTCGCGTTGAATTCGGGGTAATTTTAATTAAAAAATGAGGGAATTTCATTGCGCAAAACAAAGAGTAAGTAAAATTCAAGATCTAGCAGTATTTTAAAGATATACCTACATATCTGGGTTGCTCATAAATTAGTTGGTTTCAAAGCAGAACAGAGGAACTTTGCAGAAGTATTGTGTAAAATCTTAAATTATTGTCTAGGATGGAATTACTATGGCCGGTAAATTACATAACGATAGGTAGCTACGAAAACAAACAAAAATTAAAGAAAAATTAAATTTGTGTTCAGTGAAAACCATGAAAACGACACCCATGAAGGAAAAATGAAAAAAAATCCTACCTAAATCTAATAATAATCTTGGATTTTCATTTTGACCTCATTTTCGATATCAGCGACCCCAAAAACCATGAAAACGACACACATGACGAAAAATTTACTTGAACGCCATTTCGATTTTTATTTCGATCTCATTTTTGTAATCAGCGACCTCGAAAACCATGTAAACGACACCCGAGATGGAAAAACAAATACTTTTCCTCGGCGCTATCTTGGATTTATCAATAGGAGTACTCGTGTGAAGTTTCGAATGAAATAGTCTAACTAATCTTATTTCCCCATACAAACTTTGGAGGCCTGTTTCACCCCCTTGGGTGAAGTTTGAAAAATCCTTTCTTAATGCACTCCTTGACCACATAAGGAGCCTAGTTGCCGAATTTGGAATCTGTAGACCCAACGGTTTGGGCTGTGCGTTGATATATCACCCAGTCAGTCAGTCAGTTTACCATTTTATATTTACACCGTGTTCCTGAGGTTATACATTAACTTCGGCATGTTATTCAGACCATTAAATTGACCATTTCTTACTTTTTTTTACCATTTTTTTCACTTTTAGTGGCAATAAGTAAAAACATCTCGTGTTCATCTTAGATTACAAACTCATTTTATCACAACACAACACTAAATGCCTCTAACATCAAAAAAATCAAAAATCAGTTTCAGTCTTCTAAATTCAGTTTGATAGTTTTGGTTGCACAAAGTGGCAACATCTCACAAATAAAGACTCTTTCTCACAGCACAACATAATTAAATTGATTAAACTTAAATTACCAATAACTTAAAAACTATGCCATTTAAACTACTACTTCCTTTGTATGATATGTTTAACAAGAGCTATAGAAGTATTATTCAAAATTAATGTATATCCTCAGGAACACGGTGTATAGATAGATAGAAGATTGAAGGCGACTACATGAGCTAAACACGTGTTTTGTAATGCCTAAAAGTACAGGATTCACGGCAATAAACAAAACCAGAAAATTATATGATATTCTTCAGGATATGTGCTAGTATGATAATGTTTTGAAAACATAATACAATTAATTCGACTCGATAAAAAAAAATCACTAGCTTATCTCAAAAAAATTCTTTCAACCAAAAAAAAACATACTAAAATGCATGCGATCATTCTCATTTTTTAGCAAATGATTCTACAAGCAATATATTAGCATTACAATGTTTTAGTTTTTTAGTCTAATCAATAGATTTTTTGTAAATCGATCGAAACCACTCATTTCGCACTATTTGGCCCGCAGTGACTGACGTAACAACCACTTTGTAGTGCAAGCTGATTTGAACTTTATTCTAACAGCGTTTCAAACGAAGTTTGAACCACCACAAATAGAGTTGCAAATTTAGCTCATCTTGTCGCTTTAATTGCCACAGATTTCAGTTCTGCGTGTGTGAAAGAACTGTGTCTCTATAAAATGTTTCTTACGGTAATAAGTTTCATACTAACTAAACAATGTATTATGAGACGTAACCTACTAATTATTATCTCTCCAATAGGTACCTGAAATAATGTCGATAATGTTTTTGTGGTAGGTTTGTTTAAAAACGATTTTTTGTGTTTCAGTATTTATATTCGCTAGTTTTGTCAATGCCAAACAACATCTTGATGATTTATCAAATTTGTTACCAGATCGGTGTAAATGTGAGTACTTATGTTATTTGATACTGGAATTCAATAATTGAAATAAGCAGCTAAAAGTAATTTTAAAAAAGTTCATTGTACTACTACTAGGTATAAGGACCAATCATAAGACAATAATTATACCAAAACTATAAAACTTTTAATTTTAGAGAGGCGGCCGTTGAACGGCTTTTGGTAAGGTTAACTGTCAATTAAGTTAAAAGTAAATGAAACGAGGTAATAAACTTATAATAAAAGCACGTTCTTAAAATTCGTGTTTTTTTATTGTATGAGTAAAAAATTCAATCCAGTCTTTGTTTTGGGGTTTATCTGCTCATCCAAATTTAATAGTACATTGTTACTCTAGGGGCGAAAGTAACTTATTTAGTCCCGAGACGGGGTTCGAGGAACTAGATAAGTCTTTAACCCAAGGTAACACTGTGCTTTTCATTACGAATACAAGGAAATAAAAACACGAAACAACTCAAGTAAAAATCAGATTGCTGTTTTCCCGCCTATTTTGTTTTTTTTTTCTGTGACGGCTATTCAGCCTTTATTTTTCACTTTCGTCACTGAAAAAATAGTAAATATTTTGCCCAAATCTATGTTATTTTAAGGAAATTTTTGCAACTAAATTATACCTTTTATCGGCGGTATCTCTTTCGAATAGGCCCGCAACCCCGGAACTAAATTATACCTAAGTTATTAAAAAAAAATATATTCATTAATTTAATACTGAATTTTATGTTATTTCAATTTTACATCGTGCTGTAATTTATAAATTACAGCGACTATGTTCCAACTTCTATATAGCCTCTAGGCTGTATAGAAGTCGGAACATGGTTCAATAGAAATGTGATAATAGAACTAGTTTTTTTTAAATAATTTGACAGCTGTCAGTTGAAAGCGATTCTCCCTCGGGCTGAAAAGTGTTACTTTCAACCCGCTCCTCAGGCAACTTCAGACCTACTTTCAGAGTATGAGTAATGGAAAAGCTCTTTACAATACTGTACATGTATATTTATATTTTTATTTCAGAAGGGGATATACACCCCTGAGTTGAAAAAAGTGATTCTGGCCGTAGTTACTTACGCTTTGGTACTGCTGTTGCCAATCGTTGCCGCACAATTGGCTCGAAACCAAGGGAGGAATTTCCACAGGGTGTTGGCTCGACTTTACAATACAATTTTAGTAATTGGTATGATTATTTAAAGTAATACTTAGTGACGCTTACTTGAAGCGTTCAAAAAAAAAACGTGGTGTGCAGTCTTTGCGGACTGGCGATAGAAGTGAAAACTCGTAGCCGATCCTCCGGCTATGAGTGCTACGAAGCGTTAGGTGACGGTCACGCGAGTTCCATGATTTTTGTTCACTCAAAAAGTGCTTAACGCACCTTAAGAAGTTTTCACTTCAAAAAAACATAACACTTCCAGCCAGTTATTTTGAAGTCCCATGCGACCCTATTGCCATCAACTGGGCACAAATCCAGATTTCGTGGCTGCCATTGAGAAATTCCTTTCAACTACTAGTACTTCCTTTCAGATTCAAGCGAAGCTGAAGTGAAATCGATCAAGGAGTTTATACGTCTGATAAAGAAGAATCCACTACAGATCCAGCTATTGTCTAACATTCCTGCTGGGATGTACCTTCTGCCAGTTATACTTACGTTAACTGTCAACTATGTTATTGTCATGTTGCAGTTTAATCACGTAATTTAAGTTTCACAAATGTCATTTATTTGTCATTGTTTTTTGTGGCTTTTTTTATATTTTGGTAGTTCTTAAGAATCAAAAAAAATAAGCAAGCTTAAAAAGTCATCATGTTTTAAAGCTATTTATATCGATAGTTGATTCAGCTGGTCACAGTAACCTTGTGAAGATTGTTGCTCCACTTAAATTGATGGCGTCTCACTGTATAATCGCCTTATAAACTTATACAGGGTGATTGTAATAGGTATGACGGCTGACTAAAAAAATATGATTCTGTTTAGTTCTTCAGTTAGATTATCGAAAAATAGTTGATGTGTTTTTTTATCATATTAATAACAAATTACGAAGATAAAACGCATCAAAGATGAGTAAGGGCTTGTGATGTCACTTTCCGGTAAAAAATGCACCGAAATGTGATGCCACACGAGTTTTTGACGCACTGTATGGTCTTCAACTTTTTGTTTCTGTGAAAAAGAAAAAATATATATCCAATATTTTTTTGAAATCTATCTGACTGACTTGCTAATTAATTTTTTTTTGTCGTCGCACCCAATAGGGTAGGTGCATTCCTTGAAATGGCGATGTTGGACTTAATTTGCAACAATTTTGACCCGATAACTTGGGGTCCAAACTGAGTTGTTTTCGAAGGATTCATTTGTTCATGAGCTATCAGTTATCAGTTAAACATCCTGAACGGCGTAGATTTCTCACAATGAGCAGTTTATGGTAGGGAGGTGGAAAAAAAACAGAAAAAAATCGTAACAAGATGCGAGTAGGGACTTGGAACGTACGGGGCTTACTTATGAAAGGTAAGCTCGAAATTCTGAACCATCACCAACCCGTTGGATAGATTCCATTAAAACTTGACAGTTTGAATGGAATCTTTCCAACGGGTTGCGAATACATTCTGCCAGAGGGATCTTGGTGACCCAAGATCCCTCTGGCAGAATGTATTCGGCATACGGCCAATAGAGACCGGTGGAAAAGGATCGCGAAGGCAGCGACCGCAGCTGTGAGCGAACCCTCATGACCACGGCCACATTGTCAAGAGTGAACGACTGAGAAGAAGATCTCAAAAACCGCCTAGTTGCAAAATAGGTCTAGTATCATTCGTTTCAAGTAAAGCACCCAATTACCAATCTCCCAGCAGGGAGCAGCGGTGGCCCAGTGTTGGCAAAATTAATCGGCTGATGATGATGATGATGATCAATCTCCCTGTATAACAAACAATTATATTACTTTATTTTGTAGAATAGTATATTGATTTGGTGTGCGTATCCATATGACCGAAATGTAACTTATTAAAATGATATTTAAATTTACCATCAGCAAGTACTTCAGTAAAGTTAAGATAGTTTTAAATTAAAAATGTAAACAAATCTGATGATTTTGTAGTACTTAATAAATTAAACGTACGTATTAAACGCAAAAAAAAATCAGATTGTTTTAACATTAAATATTATAAATGTAAAACTAATTTGTGGTTTTATTACATATCCAAAGCGTTGACAGAAGCATAGTTTAAAGCTTAGGATCTGTTATGCAGTAGCTTACGTTAATTCGATACACGCTGGGCAACTAGCAAAGGCGCCAAACGCGCAGTGCGGTCGGTTTGCCAAGGTTCTAGAATTTTCTTTTTTCTGCTTCTTGATGATAATGATGCCATCTAGTCGATTTTGGCTACAGCGACTGCATTCGATGGCTTCCTAGTGTGGTTGTAGAGAGCTTTATGTGCTGCTCTTTCATGTGCTCTCAAGTGGCTAGCATATCCAACTTTGGCCGTAAAACTCCGAACACAAAGCGGACATGTGAGAACACCATTGACAAAATTGTAGGGTATAGCTGTAGGTGGTAGACGATTCACTTAGCAAAACCACCTTTTTTTTGTTTGGATGGGAAATCATTAAATGACTCCTCTCTCCCGCTCTGGGTGGAGCGGGACCGTTCAGACTTTTACTGACTACAACCCATCCATGTTCCTTCCTCGCCCTTTATGTTCCGGGGCCACGGTATCTCTTTCGAATAGTCCCGCAGCCCCGGGGTCCCGTAGCCCAGGAAGCACGCCACCTGTCGGTGCATTCGCAGCTTAAATGTGTTTTTAGAAAACATGATTGTGTCTCTGTCATCTTCAAACGATTGTTAGAGACGGAACGAGGTTCAGAACATGTTTAGCTCGACGAAGTCCCAGAAAAACAATTGGACTGCCTTCGATCCTGCAACTGCAACGAAATTCATCATCATCATTCAACAAAAATAGCGGAGGAACAGAAAAAACATAATAACCACCTAGATACCCTTACCCTACATCCTAGTACAGGCATCTTACATTTTTTGTTCATTGTTTTATTGATTTTTTTATTATTTTTTTTTATTTATTTATTAGGAGGGATTTTATTTTTATTTTTTCTGATATCAGAAGGAGACAGAATAAATCAAGGCTAGTAGATACAAAAGGACCTTTACAACTGAGATAAGCCGAGTTGCCTAGCATTATCAGCCTATAATGTTCCCACTGCTGGGCTACAGGCTTATATTCCTCCCTATGAGAGGCAATGAGCTATAATCCACCACGCGGGCCCAGTGCGGGGATGTCATACTTCTTCGATTTTATGGTTCTAGAATATGACGGTTTACTCACTATGTTTTCCTTTACCGTTTTTCAGAGCGGTGATGATGAAATAAATTGCAAGAAGTAATGCACCTGCCTGAGATCGAACCCACGATGTTACTGTAGTACTCGTAATTCGGGCCTAGGCTAGACCATGGATAGCTTGGAGTGCTTTTTTTTTTAGGACGGGAAATCATCAAATAACTTCTCCCTCTCTCTCTTCTCTCTCTTCTCTGGGCGGAGCGGGAGGGAGTGTCAGAGTTTTACTGACTAAAACCCATCCATGTTCCTTCGTCGCCCTTTATGTTCCGGGGCCGCGGTATCTCTTTCGAACAGGCCCGCAACCCCGGCAGGCTTCGGCCCTTGCGGGCCCCTCACCTTAGCCAGTGGAGTGCTTATGTAGCAATATCATGGCAAGCTCATATTGCACCGCAGACCTACAATTATGAAGAATAGTAGGTTTTAATGGCAAGACGAGCTTTTAAACTTGTACCACAACTAGTTCTTGGAACTCTATTCCTCTTTAAAACAACTTCGTCTTCGGCTAAGCAAGTCGATAGCAATCTGTATTGAGCTAGTCCAGAACTGCTACGATATTGGCACTATCGGCTTACTACCGTTCATCAATTCGTGTAGTGCATTAGGACACGCACGGTGCAATTTAAGGTCTCTCATTGTTTGTGGAACAGCTCCATAATATTTGCTTTTCCGGGCTGGCTAGACTCGTCTCTATCCACCGGTGCAACCTGTGTCAGGCGTCTCTTTAGAAACTTCCAGGTTGCAACTCATGTCCAGGAATGAAAGGAATCATTCCCGCTGCGTCGACTCCCTTTACTTCTACTCGTTATTTTTCTTAGTTTTGATATAGGTATTGTTTAAGGTATGAGACGGGAAACACTGTCTTGCTAAACAGAGAACCTTGTGGTAGGGGGAAGAAAGTATCACAAAACATGCACCCATAATTTCAAATTAAACAACACTTCTGTACTATAATTTCTAGCCTAATCATTCAAGGTAAGTATACTAATAAATAAAATATTGTCAGTGTTTAGGGTTCTGTTGCCAAATGGCAAAAACGGCAATTTACTCCAAGACTGTTGCACATAGTTGAAATTTGGACAGCAGGGGTCTTCCATATCCGGGGCTGCCTTCAGGCGGCTCCTGCCCAACCTTGGGGGGCCAAACGCCTCCTGCCGCAGGCTCTATGCGGGGGTCGTGCGGTCCGTGGCCCTCTACGGGGCCCCAGTGTGGGCGCGTTCCTTGAAGCGGCGTGCCGCTCATTATCTGAACGCGCCCCAAAAAGTGGTGGCCGTAAGGATGGTCCGTGGGTACCGCACGATCTCCCGCGAGGCGGCGGGCCTGCTTGCCGGATTGCCGCCATGGGATCTGGAGGCGATAGTCCTCGCGCGCCTACAGGAATGACGCGCGCAGGTACTACGGGGAAACTCCGCTGCCGCGGCAAATTGCCGCTCAGCGGACTGACCTCCGGCGCGATCTCATGGCGACATGGAGAGAGCGACTGTCGCAACCCCGCGCAGGGCACGCCACGATAGTGGCGGTAAGTCCCCTCTTTGAGGAGTGGCTAGAGAGGCGCCACGGCGTCCTCACCTTCCGCCTGACGCAGGTCCTCACCGGACACGGATGTTTCGGGAGGTACCTGCACCGAATCGGGCGGGAGGAAACGCCCGGGTGTCTCCACTGCGAGGATCGACCGGAGGACACGGTGGAGCACACGGTGGAGGTCTGCCCTGCGTGGGCGGAGCACCGCCGTGTCCTCGTAGCGGCGATCGGCGGCGGCGACCTCTCGCGTCCGGCCCTAGTTCAATCCATGGTCCGGAGCGAGACGGAATGGGAAGCCGTCACCTCCTTCTGCGAAGCAGTCATGCTAGCGAAGGAGGTGGCGGAACGAGAGAGGGAGAGAGCCTCTCTTCCCGGCCGCCGCGGGAGACGCACCGGGCGTCGGGGGCCATGTGGTGGCCACCGTAGATGCGGGCCTGTGGACGGTTAGCTATGGGCTAGCTAGCCGTCCGTCCGTCTAATGACGACAGGCCGTGTCGACGGCGCGTTCGTATTCCACGCGCGCCTCAAAGAGATGTCAGCAGAAGAGAGGGGCCCGCAAGGGCCGAAGCCTGCCGGGGTTGCGGGACTGTTCGAAAGAGATACCGCGGCCCCGGAACATAAAGGGCGAGGAAGGAACATGGATGGGTTTTAGTCAGTAAGAGTCTGACACTCCCTCCCGCTCCGCCCAGAGTGGGAGAAGTCATTTGATGATTTCCCATACTAAAAAAAAAAAAAAAAGGGGGTCTTCCATATACTGTTGCACTAATGATATCGAGGCGCCCATTGGTAGGTACCCATTTATAAGTGTTTTAATTTATGCTTACAAAATTTTATTTTTCTTATTTATTTTTATTGTACTCAATCACAATGCCTATTTGACCCAAATGTTGACGTCCGCCTATGTATCACTCCTGTAAATAAATAAATAATTGAATAAACTTAAACATTTTTCTGCTTAAATCAATGGCTGATAAGATATTCGCTTGTTAAACCATAAAAAATGTGTCCCCCAGTTTTTTGGTTCCCCCGTTTGGATTTGTAGAAAGAACTTTAAAAGAAATAGCTTGAATAACTTTTGATTGCGACTGCCACTCGCACTTGGCCGTTTTTTTTTTTAATATCGCCACTTACGTTTCTAGTTAATTACGTTATTATGTGCTCGAAGATTAAATGACATGTTTTGTCTATTCAAACTATTTCTGTAATGTCTTTCCTGAGATACGTACCCTATCGTAACACAAAAATGTCTTCAATAAAGTGGTTGAACTCTTTATTTGTTATAGAAAACGTTTTCGGCGTATACAGAAATTATTGTAGCCAGATAAAGGCGAAAAAGTGTTTGATTATTTTACAAATATTTGTCCAGGCTACCTTTCATTTGTTTGCTGCAATTTGCGAATTATGTATAACATACAGTGGGAACTTCACTCAAATCATTAATTGCGTCTATATTGCTTTTACTGTTATTATGTTTGTTAACTATTCTATAGTTATCATAAATGGTATCTTATATAGCCACGCCTTCATATCTTTTCATAGAAGCGTCAGTCGTCTCATTGAATGGTTTAATAAAGATGACAAAAAATTAAGTAACTACCTGAAGACAGTCTTCTGGTTTAGCATCGTTTTGATTACAGCCACTTCCGTTTTCTGGTTCTTCAACCATTATTTTATTTTGACGAATGGACGACAGACGCATGGTTTTATTTCAGTTTCTGTACGGATATCACAAATCATTACAAGAGTTACTGCACTAATTCAAAAAATAACATTCTTTGCTGTGGTTATGACAGTAATTCATTTGTCCAAATGCTTGACTTCGTTGGTATCAGCCGCTCAAGAGGGATGTAATATTAATTCAGATGAGCAGTGTGCTATCACAAAAGAGCAGATCCAGGAATGGGTGGAACTTTATCGGGATTTAGCAAACTGCTGTGAAAAAGCGACGCTTAGTTTTGGACGGCAGGTCCGATTCCACTTGTCTTTTGAAATCAATTAATAAGACAGAAATCAAACTATTATTATATTTCTTGTGTTTCAGTTTCTCTTTTCAATGATAGTTTCACTTTTAAACTATGTTTTTCGGATGTACAAAATATGTGTTCTTTACGTAAGTATCAATGCATGGTTAAGGACTGTTTGTACCACAAATCATTTGACAGTTCTCACGCAATAAAAATAAATATGTGGGGCAGTCTTAGACGACTGCCGATAGAAGTGAAAACTCGTAGCCGATCCGCTACGGCGTAACCGTAGCGGATCGGCTACGAGTGCTACGAAGCGTTAGGTGACGGTCACGCGAGTTCCATTTTTTTTTTTCACCCAAAAAGTGCTCAACGCGCCATGTGGTAAGAATAGGGAATATGCAAGTAATACAAAACTCTTTTTATTTATTAAAAATGCCTTGTATTGGCGCTTATAAACATTATGGTGCGCTTGTTAAAGTTTCTAATACATCACTTATTTTACAATTTATTGTTTTATGTAGTATTTTTTTGGTGAAACGGAACGCACTCTCAAAACACGTCGTCCTCGATAGCGGCGGTAGTGACATCAAAATTCATATATCAAAAAATTTTGCTTGAATAAAGCACAGTCATACAATTCGGTATGTAAAGTAAAAATTAACCTACGCTGATTCCAAAACCATTTGGAGATTTTAGGGTCTTATGCCTTATTTTTCTATTTTTAGCTTTCTATATCACAAGATTGTGTTTATTTTCACAATAATACTTGTAATCATTTGACTTTCATTTGACCTCTAAATTACGTCATAACGTAGCCTGAATAGACTAATTCCTTCGTGCTTTTCAAGATAAATTAAAAAAAAATACTTTTGTTTGTCATACCGTCAGTGTCAAATCAAAACTGTCAATGCTAGTTACTGTGTTATTTATTTGAATGCATCGCGCGCTGATAATTTCGCGTTCAAATGATCTTCGCAACAAAAAAGACGACGCCCAGGCTTGTATTCCATATTTACTTCCTTGCACCACTTCTTTTTTAGCGTTTCTTTCACATTTACAAACAATTTGTGTCGGCTATTTTTTGTAGTGTTTTTACATGACGGTATGAAGCATTTAGCACTAGTTGTCGATGACAGTTTCATTGCACGGATACGCAGCACGGATAATGGATAGAAATTAAAATTTGCTAAAAATCGTAGGAAAAGAAACTCAAACAAAAAGTTCACATCACAGTCACGATCACAGCATTCACATTTCACAACAAAATAAAAACACGTATCTGTCAAGCGTCAACTGTCATCAATGTCAACTTTGAAGTTATTTAGTGTTTTTTGTATGTACTGAAAACGTGGCAAAGACTTAAAGCTATTCAGGCTATGAAATGACGTCATCACGAATAATACTTTAAAAAATAATAAAAAAGAAACTGTAACTTGGAAAAAAAAAAGCTTAAAATTAGTTGCTTAAAATTAAATGTTTTACGAAATAAAAATGTAAAAAAAATACCTGAAAAATACTTTACATACCGAATTAGTAACATTACTTTATTACGGCCAAAAAAATTGATGTAAACAAGGTAGTTTTTGATAAATGACGTCAAAGTATGGTCGCGATATTCACGGACGTTTGAACTGTCATAAAAAATTGCAGGAGTTTGGTATTATTTTAAAGCGACAAGCAGTAGTTGAAATTAACATTTAATACTTTTCTTGGGTTGATAATAGTGTAATTAATTGATTTAAGTGAAGAACAAAATACATGCACATTCCCTATTGTGGAGCCACTTTTTGTAGCTTAATGCAATTAATACACTTATTTAGTAGTAAGTTCACTTCAAAAAATCAAATCTTTGTTTTATCCTGCTTAACGTTTGAAGTCGATACCGACAACATAATGTTCTAAATACGTTTATTATTCAAAGCAATGTTGTATACATGAGTGTTTTGCGATATCATAAGCACAAAAGAAGCATAACGGGATCAGTTTTCGGATAAATATTTTTTTGTTTTGATCTTTTCAGTTCATTTTCTTAAAATTGTATATTAATCCTTCACACTATAATTCATATTATTTAACAAAATTACAGACAGAAGACAAGAAACTGATAATTTTTTTATTGATTCATGCAATATTAACGATATTACCTATCGTCACTGCTCAAAGAATTTCCAACCAAGGGGTGAAAATCCACAGGCTTCAGGCTCGACTTTATAAAACAATGATTGTTATAGGTGAGAATAATTTTAAATAAAACATATTAAGTTAAAGAATCAGGCGAAGTAGGTACTGACGATATCCAAAGTAGGCAAGCTGCGATTACATTAATGTATTAAGTTATATTTGTCAATATGCTATTGTTGGCATCACGCACTCAAATGTGCGGTGGTTTAAAAATGTTGACATTGGGCTATCCTCTATCATTACTTCAAAAAAAGTAATCGTATTGCGAAAGAGGCATCATGCTACGAAATCGCGACTATAAGAAAATTATAGCAAAATGATATGCAATTTTAATATTTTAGTTTAAATCCCGGAAAAGGCGGTTTTTTTGCTGCATGTTGCGTCAAATTCTGGCTGTTTGCATGCAACATGCAGAAAAAAATATGACACTTATAATGCAATGTGAAGGCCAAACCTTAGTTGACACGTGTTTCGCTCCTCCTATGGCTTGTGAATTAATCAAACGCTATACGCTGCCGATTCTTTAGTGCCCGATAAGTCAACAAAAGAAATCGACGATTTTAATTCACAGAGACCTCTGAGTGAGAACTCTTAGTTTGTTTCGTTTTCTCGGAGAAGCTGGATAGCAAATAGCGACCTCATCTAGCTTTCACAGTACTTTCATTTATGACATGTAAAATTTATAGGATAAACTTTATTTTTTTAACAAGCTTTTATTCAACTTTCCTTGTCAGTTAGTATGTTTCGGTCCCCCAACCAATTGAGCTGAAATTTTGAACACAAAATTTTGGTTCTGCTGACAATTCATTTTGTTTCACTTACGATTTTACGACATCATTTAATTTTCAGACTCACGTAAAGCTGAAGCAAAATTAATAAAGGACTTCATACGTTTGATAAAGAAGAAGCCACTACAAATCAAGTTGTTGTCAAAGATTCCTGCTGGGTCTTATATGCTGCCAGTTATTCTTACGTTGATTATCAACAATATAATTGTAATGCTACAGTTTAATCACTTCATTTAGTATGAAGTTTAATCATTAAACTTGTCTTGTATCAACATCTACTCGTATGTTATTACCTACTTCTGAGATTTGATCCTTAATGGGGAAGCATCAGAGTGGCCCGCGAAATTCAAATTTTCTTAGGTTTTTTTGAAATTTGTAGGCCAGTACTAGGTTGTATATTGATGAAAATATCGTTCGCGACTGTAAAACGTATGTAGTTACAGAATTATGATCATCGAAATAAAGCGCGGGACAAACACGAGTGACGTATGGCGTATGGCGGCGGCGCGGCGCTGGCGAGATGATGGCGTGGCGCCGCCCGCGCCGGCGCAGCGTAGAACAGGCGCGCTAATGGCGCCCGAATGGCGTGGCGCGGGCGTATTCTAGTCTTCAAAGTCTAAATTGTTACGCATTTTCGTTGTCTTGTTCCCGCCCTGTGCATGCCACTGCTAACTGCGGGTGCGCGGATGGCGAGGAAGTGGCACCCGCGCCGCGCCAGCGCCACGCCTCCGCCACGCGATCTCAGCATGTGTCGCGCCACACCTCTTATACATTTTGTATGAAATATCAAAGAAGTGGCGCCACTCCACCACCTCGCCAGCGCCGCGCCACCGCCACACGCCACTTGTATATGACCCGCGCCTAAGAACGACTTTGACCTTGAAAAAATCGTTCCTCGACTTATTTGAACTTAGAGGGTTGTATTGATGATTTTGATGGTTATAATTCTGTAACTACATACGTTTTACAGTCGCGAACGATATTTTCAACTTAATACAACCTACCACTGGCCTGCAAATTGTAAAAAAAGTAAGAAAATTTGAATTTCGCGGGCTACCCTGACGCTTTCACCTTAATAACGCCACGATTGAATTGTGTATTAATACAGTGTGTGCTATTTTTCCGAAATAAACCCGGTCCTGAGTTCGATTGTTGTTGGGTTTTCCCATCAGGATTTTTTCAGTAGCAGGCACAGTTTTTATTCGAGCCCAATTGATGGCAATAGGCTCGCCCTCAATCAAATGGGACTTTAACATAACTAGCGAAATGTGGTTGTACTAACGGGTACACTTCTGCCTAACCTTCGGGAATTATAGGCGTGATGTTATGATCTTCAATACCATTTATATTATGCTTCAAGTAAAATAATACTAAATTTTATTTTTGTACTCCGTTTTTGTTATAGTTTATTTTGTTTTTTTTTTTTTATTTCATTTTAGTAATTTTGTTAGTTTTATTTAATATTTTTGTCACTTGGTGGTAAGTACAATTATCATTAAACTTGTAATGTACAATTATCATTAAACTTGTAGTGTACTTGTAAATTTTATACTTAAACTTTATTTTTTGTACTCCGTTTTAGTTATAATTTATTTTCTTTTTTTTATTTAATTTTAGTTATTTTGTTAGTTTTATTTAACATTTTTGTCATTAAATTGGTGGTAAGTACAATAATAGTTTAGGTTATTAATTTAAGTTCTTAGCTGTCGCATTATGGTTAACACTGTAAAGATAGGATAGGGAAAAAAGAGAAGACAATTGGTTTTTGAGACCCTATAAAAAAATCCAAATGCCGTCAGTTCTACACAGTGCAGTGGTTTAAACCTACACCTATCAGACTATAAATAGGAATTTATACGGCTAAATACATAAATCACACTCTTTAAGACGTATCAAACGTCTAGATTGAAGAAAAGGAAATAAGGTCCGAAACTAATTTCCTTGGAGTTCTTCGAAATAGGGACTGGTAGCGCCATCTATTTTTTGCCGTGTCAATTAAAACCCTAATTCAATATTAGTGGGCAACGTATTAGAACGGGCGACCCCCCACCCCCTTCTTCCTTACCGCACGCCGCGCCTGACGAAGCAACTCCGGAAATAGACTTCACGCTGAGAGGTTGCGTCGCACCGCGCGCCTGCGCCACCCTTACCGCTTATACTATCGTACCGCTGTGTTACCGCTGCTTACTCCCCTATTGGACAGTGTAGCCCATAAACCCTGGTGATACTTAAACCGCCCGCGGGTGTGTTTTGTGAACGATCGAGATCGAGTGAGTTTGTGAAGACGCCAGCTGCCGCCATTTTTGTCAAGCCCAGCACGAGGGACGAAGAACAAGCCAAGGTAGGCGTGCTTTCCTCTCCTATTTCTCGCTCGTTCTTATCTCATTTAACTTCTCGGCAATTACCAGCCATTCTTTAAAAATACAGTCCACTAGTCTATCACACACAAAAATTCGCGTCTTATTTCCGCCGTACCAGGGACGATTGTAAATAAAAAAAGATAAAATTCGGCACTTACGGTGAATTCCACCAGTGATACCAAACGTACCCGATGTTGGAAATGATTTGGCTTAGCGAGCACACAAAATATTTTTTTTGTTGAACAGTCCCAGTCGTTCTGAGTTCGATGATCGAGTTTATGGCCTACGGTTCCAGAACGACCTAACGGTGTATATTTTTTTAAGCCTATACCGAGACACTGCTGGACAAAGGAGTTTGTGTAAGGAACTGGTCCTTCCACAAGGTTTTCTTTTTCCCGCCAAGTCGAACTAGCCCTCACGGTACGCATCTCGGTCGTCTAGCCAACGCTTTCTGGGTCCGCTGATCATCTCGTGGGACTCATTGTGTGGATATTTTTGCCCAGAAACGCTTATCATGCATGCAGCCGACGTAACCCGCCCAATCTCAATCCATTCTGGCAGCTTTCTTGCCAATGTCCACTATGCCCGCTATAATGCATTTATGTTAGAAAAAAAACTCTCGGCTTAGTTTAAATTGTGACGAACCGATCCGAACATGATGCAGTGTTTGTGGATTTTGCCAGTCGAAACAAAGAGGGTTAGCAGAGCAGATCGTGTTTGTTGTTCAAAGAATACTACCGGATCAAATGCGTCGACCAGATGTGTACCGCTGTGCACCCCTAAACGTCGTTCAAGAGCTTGTTCGCTCAGTATCAAGATTTCACAATAATGATGACACTGACAGACAGTTTTTGAACTCAGTTTAGATTGCTGTTTGATAGAATATGGCATAAGGATTATTATAACATTTATTTTTTACCATAGAGCCATCCGAATCTTCTCTGCCTCTGAAAGTGCTAGGCTTGGTTAAGTTTTAGATTAACTAATGATCTATAGACCGTTCTGATTTCGCTTGGTAACTAGAAAGAAACATTACTAACTAATTCAAGTTTCGGTGCGCAAGGCAGCCGTAAATATATCTCCGTTTATAATTAATAAACAGCTGACAATCAATAAAGAACCTTATTTGGTACGTCGTAAAACATAGTACTATTCATCATCTGCCCAACCTTGAAGTGTCACTTAATGTATTAATATTTTCCTATTTTATTAGCATTAACGACGTCCAAGTCATGTTCTTTCATAAAGACAAGTACCTAATATGATTAAGAAAATGTACATTAAGTTTATCGAGGTCGCAAGTAACACATTTCATCATTCGTTACAACGTATCTTTCTAGAACGAATGTCACCAGTCGTCAACATGAATTTATTCAATACTTTAATCTATGGCGAAAACTTTATGTGTGTCTATAGAAACTACGCGAGTTTAAACAAGAGTCAAAAGATTATAGCAATAACGTGTATCATCGTCGAACTTTCTCTTTCTTTAGCCATCTCCGTGAACAATGTAATTTTGACGAATTTACTCAATCTGGACTACACCGATAAGGGCAAGTTAGTTCAGGATCTGTTTCAATTACTGATACTTTTAAAAAGCCTTGTAATAGTAATCGGGGGAATTGTAAATTGTGAATCGTTCAGCAAATTCTACGAGAACCTTCGAAAGCTCCATAGTTATTTCAAGGACGAAGCCCATTACAAAAATTCGGAAAAAAGATTAAAGGTCAAATGCTGTATTGGTTTCGTGGTGTTCACTGTGATGGCCATCATACTTCTGATAGTGAGGCTTATCGACTGGTATTTCGTGGAGACATATCTTTTGAGAGAAATGGTAGTATTATTTGTCTACGAACTATGGGTAGACATTCGCTACACGCTGGAACATCTAGTAGTGTACTGCGCATTAACATGCACTTATGATTACCTTAAATGTCTGAATAATGCTGTAAGTGATATACTAAAGAAGTATAATGAGCAAGAAACTAATGAAATCAGCCTCGATGCGAATGAGGAATGCATTAATTTGCCTGAAAAAGTAAACAACTGGACGGAAAAGTACCAACACATCATGGCTTGCTGTAAAAATATATCTTTGTGTTATCAAGAACTGGTTAGTATTTGTTGATTTTTTGGCACTAAAAAGGGTACAATACGAATCATGAACAGGCAATCAACGCGGATTTTTTTTTCATCAGATAGGATTTCCACGCTATGAAACATCAGCTGAGTACTAGAAACTCAAATTGCTTAAAAGTGAGCTTTCGTTGATCGTAGTAAGACTTACGATAAGGTGAGCGTGAAAGACACCTCTATTAACGGACATTTTAGTATACAAAGGCTGTCCTATAAAACTATGTACAATGTTTATTACTCTTAATACCAAATAACAGTACCAGTTACTTCGTGGAAAAATATCAGCCATAAATGTTGAAAAACGGACAAGAGTTCTCCAAGGGTACATACTTGGACCTTTACGGATTACTTTTACGACAAAACGCTTCCAAATTGTTTTTGGATCAATCGTTAACATCAAACTAAAATATCGTTTGATGTTAATGATTGAGACGTAAAGGCAATGTTTCTTCTTTTTAAATAATTAAATAAACAAAACATTGCATTTATTTATTATTATGAATTGTAATACTAAACTGACTTCTGTTTTCAGCTATTATTTTCACTTGGTATAGCTATGGTGCAGTGCATTTATTCTATGTATGGTATTTTTAATACAATTATTAAAAAGGTAACTAACAATTAGATAATTCTACCGTAGTTAGTACTAGATATACAACATAATTACTCAAGTCTGTCCTTGGAAATATTAATTATTATTATTAATTTTACAATACTACATTATATTTATGTTCAAAAATAACATCAAGCGTATGACTGACGCTTATCATAATACACAGGTGCTGTATACGCATGAGATAAATGATCTTTAGCGACAGAGTAAGTATGGATAACGATAGATAACGGGATTTTTGGTACAAGATCACATTCACTTGTTTAGTAAAGGATCATCGAAAAATAGAGAGTAACATGATACATTATTTCCAGGCCTCAGAAACAAGTTTCGGACCAACAAATGTTGTGTATGCTTTAATATATCACATGTCAGCTACATTTATCTTATTAGTTGCTGGTCAGAAGTTGCAAAATGAATTTAATACTTTCAACAAGGCTTTGGCAATGCTTGCATGTGAAGTGTCCTCTCGTAAGTTTTACAAGTATATTTTATTTTATGGGCAAGTCATGGAAAACATCCAAATTCATTAAATTCAAAGATGGCAAGAGCTTCACGTCTTTAGACAGAATTATTGCTATCCGAGTTTAAAATCAAAATAGATTGCAGAATAGGCAAGCTTCAAACAGTAGTGGTCCGACCATGTTTTTTGAGGGAACGATGCGTGATGAAGCAACTCCTGGAACACGCTACTCTTGACGTCCTTAGTCAAGAGTAGCGTGTGACTACCAAAAAAGGTAGCTTGGTCAAGTCGGATACGGCAGACAGAGTAAAAGATATTGTACTAGCGCGTTCTCCGACGGTCGACCACTTCCACCCTTATGTCCTTAGTGACAACACGCATCGCGGTAGTATCACAGCTTTGCGGAGGCTTTTATGTAGCTGATTTGATTAATAAGTACATTTTTATACAAAAAGTTAGATAACGAATTTCTATAGCTCACTTGGTGTTTGACCACCTTCTGGTAGTACCAGATTATACCGTCGTCGCAATAATCATCGACACGACGAAGAAGAAGAAGAATGTTCTTTTTCGTCGTGTCGATGATTTACCCTTTTTTAATAATCCATTACTAAATTACATACGAGTACTTTAATTTACTGTTTATGTTTCAGATCGTGCAAAATCCGAAACAAGACAGCTGAAGGATTTAAATCGTTTAGTTACGACCAATCCTATTGTCATAAAATTCGGCACTTTTTCTCTGGGAATGTACTTGTTTCCTATGATGTTGTCTTTGTCTGCGACATACATTGTTGTTATGTTGCAGTTCAACCATGTCATATAATATATTTTTTGTTTAAATCTAAGTTTTGCAATATTGTTCGTTTTTGTAGTGTAGTGAATGTAGATTTGGCTGTTTTTTAGCTTTCTCTGAAACAGGCATTGACAAGCCGAAATTGCTTTAAAAGCCTTTCGTGTTTTTGCAATTGCGTACGAACTTTTAACAGGATTCATATAAACTTTTTTAGCCCATTTTTTTGTCTTTTCCATTAACATTATTAGCTGTCACTTTTTGGCTTTATGTTATTTTGAAACGATAAAAAATATTTGGAAATGCAATACTTGAAATTTGTACGTATTTTTGTAACATACTTCGTATAAATAGGTCAGTCAACCTCTAAATTATTCATTTAAATTAATGCTATTACTTTTCCACGTTAGACAGACAATAACAGAATGTCTGTCAACAGAAGATACGAATCGATGATATTATCATAGCAATGGAACTTTTTAACTTCGTTTTAATTTAAATAATTGTCTAATATCATCAATAACTGCCGGCTATTTTAGGGGTTGACACGTTCTAGTTCACTTCCTGTCAAAATGATTAACATGTTAATAACAGCTGAAAATGTAATGGGTGTTTACAGAAATTTTGACTCTTTCGGAAATTTTCAAAAAACTCTTGTAGTAATTCGTGTAATTTTTGAATTGTTCGTATATGTGTTTGTATTTAAAATTAATATAGATACGTTTGGATCGTTTACGTTAACTTGTAAAACAGTGCCTCCTACTGTGTTGGGGATATTTTATATGGTGAATTTCATAAGTGGTTTCGTTATTATGGTATGCGGTGTGCACAGTTCGCATTCTTTCAAAATCTTCATTACCGATGTAAGGGCCGTGTACCATTATTTCAAAGGAGAATCAACATATTACAACAAATATGTGAAGAAATTGAAAACTGTTCTCATAACAACAACTATTTTACATCTATGTGGTAGCATAGCTATTTTTGCAACAAAAACACTCAATAAGATGTATGTCGAAGCCACAGGATTAACACTAAACTACTTATTGTTTGTAACGTTAGAAATTTACGTTGAAATCCGCCATATTTTAGAAAATATTGTATTATACACTCACATTACAATGTTACATTATTTTTTGAAAACTGTCAACGATTGCATATCGGATATTCTGAATAGAGATGACGAAGAAAAGATATTGTATTTGGACGAAGTACAGAGGAATGATCAAACTGTAACGATTGACGATCTGGATGAGTGCGCTACAAAATATCGGTTCTTGATCAGTTGCAGCAAGAAACTGTCAGCTTGCTTCAGTAGTCAAGTAAATAATTATAATGTTAATGGTTTGGCATGCCTTTCACCTTAAAGTAAGAGCGACAATCATCATTTTCCTGCCTTCTTCGTTCTATGTTACTTGTGGTCGGTGCAACACGTTTTCTTGTTTGCCTTGCTTAGTGTGGCACTAGATGGCGCTGTGTGTAATGTCCAGCTATATTTATTTATTTAATTCTCCTCTGTCAACAGTCACGCTATAATTCCCTCCTTTATCTTTCATATAATTCTTCACACAATCCATCAATCGTTTCTTTGATCTTCCTCTCCCTCTCCATTTGTCAACATTAATATTCTTCACACTTTTAGTCACATGCGATTCATCCCTATACTATAAAAGTAAGAGCAACAATAAAGGACCTAGGTATACTGCCCAAAACTTGCACACTTTTAAAAATGTTGGTCCTTATTCACTAACTCCTTCCTTAAATATAACTATACATGTCATAGTCTTTTGCTCTTGTTCCATGATTATTATTTGTATCTGTCACCGTAAAATGGTCAAATACGTTATATTGTAATATCTCTAGCGATATTGTAAAATCTCGAAATAACTCAAACTCAAACTCAAACTCAAATCATTTATTTCAACTAGACCATTACGGCACTTTTGAATGTCGATAAAACGAAAAATAAAGCGAAGCTACAGTCACAGACACAAGGCATAATAACTTGAGAAAGTACTGTAGTTGCCCATTCCCTAACGTAGATCTCTATGGAGAAGAACGGGCAAGAAACTCCATGGACACTCTTTTCAATCAAAAATGTTGTTACAAAATCTTGGTTACATCTTTCATGTTGAGATTATACATATATGTGAGAACGATGTAGAAAGACGTGCACAATAAGAGCGTCCAGAGTAAAAATAAATAAATCAACAATTAAAAATAAAGCAATTCAAATGATCCACGGCAGCTAAGAGATGACCAGTCCCGACTGACAGCGCCCGTTCACGAACATGACGCATGAATCAGCGCCATTCAATTCAACCATATTGTAGGGAACTAAATGACCCGACCCACCCGCCACCATCAGCAAGACATTTAAGCGAGCATGACATTCTCTCAGCCACCAAGGCGTATTCAAGTCAATGAAACATAACTAAATGCAAATGGTAGCTTTACGGTACATGGTACTCACACATGTGTTATGCAACTATACAATACTAAGAGATGGAATCTATACAATGCAAGAATATTTTTACAATCTTCTGCAGCTACCACAATAATTGTCCAATAAGTTTGCATCTAAGGTTGCGGAGCAGGACCAGCATTTAGCCAAGCATTTTTATCCTCAATGTAATCCCCCAGCTTATAATATGCTTGCCTACATAGTGTGCGTTTTACACAAGATTTAAATTTCGTCTCATTCAGTTGTAGAATGTGGGGAGGTATTTTATTGTAACATTTTAAACAGTACCCCATGAAAGATGAATCTACTTTAGCAAGCCTGAAACCTGGCTGAACTAGTTGGTCCCTATTTCTAGTATTATAGTGGTGTCTGTCACCTCTTTTACTGAATAAATGCAGATTTTTCCTAACGTACATGATGTTTTCATAGATGTATTGACAAGGTACTGTCATGATATTAATTTCCTTAAACAGTTCTCTTAGAGAATCGCGTCTACGTAATTCATATATGGCTCTGATGGCTCTTTTCTGCAGAATAAAAATAGACTCGATGTCTGCAGCACGTCCCCATAGTAAAATACCGTATGACATAATACTATGAAAATAACTAAAATAGACTATCCTCGCCGTATCAACATCAGTAAATTGACGGATTTTTCTAACAGCATACGCTGCTGAGCTCAGCCGGCCTGCAAGAGATGTTAAATGAGGACCCCATTGTAGCCTGTGGTCAAGCGTAATTCCCAAGAAAACCGTTTTATTGACAAATTCAAGTTTCTCTTGATTCAATACTATGTCACAATCACTACTTTTGACATTTGGTAAAGCAAATCTTATGCACTTAGTTTTTTTCCCATTTAGTACTAAATTATTAGCGGTAAACCAATTATGAACCTGCAGTAGGGCGCTATTTACGTCGTCAAGATTTGTGGCACGTCTGTTAATCCTAAATATTAAAGAAGTATCATCAGCAAACAACACCATTTGCGGATGGTTGTTAAATAAATGGGGTAGGTCATTTATGTATACTAAAAAGAGGAAGGGACCCAATATCGAACCTTGTGGTACACCCATTTTTACTTTTAAACCCATCGAATTTACACCCTTTACTTGTACATGCTGCTGTCTATCATTCAGATATGATTTTACTAAACTGAGCGCAAGTTTACCTAAACCGTAATGCTCAAGCTTCAAAATCAGGGTTTCGTGATTTACGCAATCAAATGCCTTCGAGAGGTCACAGAAGATTCCTATGGCATCTTGTGCCTCTTCCCACGCAGTAAAAATATGTTTTAATAAAGTGACACCGGCGTCAGTCGTACAACGTCCTTTGGTGAAACCATACTGCTGTTCGTGTAAGATTTTATTGGTGTTAAAATGGTTAAGCATTTGATCGAGCATTATCTTTTCAAACACCTTGCTGAAAACCGGCAACACGGATACGGGCCTATAATTGTTGGTGTCTTTACTGTCCCCGGATTTAAAAAGCGGTATTACCTTACTGAATTTCATTAGATCCGGGAAGACCCCTTGATCCACGCACAAATTAAATATTGAGGCTAAATACGGCGCTACAGTCTCAACAATTGAGGTACAAGCTTTGATAGACATACCCCATAGATCTTCGGTTAATTTGATCTTGATTTGCTTAAAAGCTTTTATGATTGTCATGGGGTTTACATGCTGAAATTTAAATTCATTTGAGCAGGCTGAAACGTTCGCCTTCAATAAATCCATAGAGAGCAAGGGAGAGGAATTTAAGGTTTCAGTAGTTTTAAGTGGGATACTGGTAAAGAAATTTACAAATTCTTGAGCGACTTCATTATTAGAACTCACGAGACCATGTGAGGTCTCTAGTGTTATGTCATTACTTGGTTTTTTAGATCTATTAGTCTCACTGTTGATAATTTTCCAAACCGTCTTTATTTTGTTATCGGCTGATTTTATCTTGTTGCTAATGAAAAGAGACTTGGCTATCTTGCAAGAGTTTTTAAAAATTTTCGAGTAAGTAGCCACATATTTACTAAAAGTTTCTGTGTTGATATAAGGCTTAAGGCCGTACAACTCAAACAATCGTTCCCTACTTTTCCTAATACCCGGTGTTGCCCAGTCACTGAAAATAAACTTTGGGCCAATAGTCTTAGTTTTCTGTTTTAAAGTATTATTGAACTCGGTGTGCATTACCGAAAAGAATTCTTCATACAATTCATTTACATTGTTTCCAATATGGCCTGGTATATTTAACTTACTAATTAAATTATTATTAAACTTTTCTAAATTGCTGGGTGTTATTTGTCTGGTTTTAATCTGAATTCTTTGTACTTGTTTATTAGACGCGAAAGAAACAGTCTGTCCGCTGTGATCTGTGTAGAGGATCGTGGGACTCCAGGATTAGGGAATATTAATTAAAACAACGAGCGTGCGTGTGGTGATGACCGAGATACGAGAGTCTATATTCTTTAATAAAAACCACAGATAATCTTACATATTAAGATTGATGACACAGATAACATAATCTGTTACATGCCCTTTCTTAAAGATAAAAAGGCAACACTGAACCTGTTAGTTGACGTTAATGACATTTGACATTTCTATTAAAACGTAAATAAACATTAGGACAAATTAAATAACTTAACCTTAAAAATTGAATTAATTGACTCATTAAATTGACATAATAAATATACATTCATTTTTATAAATCTAGTCTTTTTCTTGACTTTAATAATCTCCCTTTGGATGAGTATCTTAACTCCGGTGTATTTGAACTTATACTTATATCTAACATTTCAGGTAAGTCTTGACTACTATACTGTGACTGACTTAACCTTTCATTTTCTGACAAATATTCATTATTTTGTACATCATCATTAACTTCTACAAATATAGGAGACTGTGTCCTACTTTTATTCATTACATTTGACTTGACAGACTTATCCAATTGTGTTGGATTTTCATCATTAGATGACTGACTTGACTCGGCAGATGCATAAGAATCATCTAAATTTACAATTTGTTCTTCATTACTTTTTCTTTTACAATATAGATACTCAGGAATATAATAATGATGTATCTCTGTATCCTCCTTTTCTATTAGACTTGACTTGTATGATTTTTGATACGATTTATTATAAGACTTGGACGACTTGTGACCAGAATGATTAGCATTATCATTGTTATTTTCCAATATATTTTTGGTATTTTCCTTTGACTGTGACGATTTATAACTATTTTGTGACCTTGACTGTGACAGATTTGATTTAAATAGCTTAATATGATGTGAGTTTCTTCTATAGATTGTTCCATTACTATCTTTGACTAAGTATGATCTTGGAAAGTTAGTTTTTGATAAAATAACACCTTTAGACCATGTTGCATCCTTGGGATTTCTCTTGAAAAATATTTTGTCATTTGACTGAAATTGTTGAGGAGATACAGCATTTCTATCATAATATAATTTTCTATTTTCCAATTTTTGTGACTTATTTTTTAAATGACTTGAAAATTGAACTACTTTTGGCTTTAAATTACTTGTTGTAGTAGGCAATTTTGTTCTCAGTTTTCTTGACATAAGTAATTCTGAAGGTGATTTGAGATTACCTCTTGGGGTATTTCTGTATTGTAACAGACCAATATAAAAGTCTGTACCTGACTGTTCACATTTTCTGAGAATATTTTTGACAATTTTTACAGATACTTCCGCAAGACCGTTTGATCGAGGAAAGTGAGGACTTGACATGATATGTTGAATATCCCAGTCTTTTGTGAAATTTTGAAATTCATGAGAGTTGAATGGAGGGCCACCATCACTTACTAATTGCAATGGAATACCGTGTCGTGAAAAAATTGACTTGATTTGATTAATGACTGTATAACTTCTAGAATCTTGATTTAATTGTGCTATTTCGATGTAATTTGAATAATAATCGACAACTATTAAATATTTTTTGCTTTTGTAATCAAATAAATCTGTAGCTTCTTTTTGCCATGGTAAAGAAGGTTGTTCATGAGATAATAAAGTTTCCTTTGTTTTATTTGAACTAAATGTCATGCAAGTTTCACATTGTTTTATTTTCATTTCAATGTCATGATAAATATTAGGCCAAAAAACAGTTCCACGGGCATGATTTTTAGTTTTTTCTATGCCCATGTGTCCTTCATGTAAAATTGAGAGAATTTCAGAACGTAGAGATTTAGGTATAATGACAGACTGATTCTTGAAAACTAGATCATTTACAACATGAATCTCATCTCTAATGTTCCAATAGGGTAAAACAATTGAATCACATTTTTGCTTGCAATTAGGCCATCCTGACATAAAGTATTCTTTTAGTTTTTGGAGTGACACATCAGATTTTGTATGAGACATGATTTTTTCTTGTTTTTCTTTAGTAATTGCTAAATTAGAAGTTAGTAAATTTACTTGACAAACTATATTACTATCCAACTCATCAAAATTAAATTTTTCTATATTAGTTTTTGATATGGGTGCACGGGACAAAGTATCAGAGACATACATTTCAGTACCTTTTGTATATGAAACGTTAAGATCATATGACTGTATAGCTATCATCATTCTTTGAAGACGAGGCGGGACATCAGAAAGTGATTTTTTGAACAAAGTTACAAGAGGTTGATGATCAGTTTCAACATAAGTTGTTTTTCCATAAATATATTGATGAAATTTCTTGCAACCAAAAACTATAGCATACAATTCTTTCTCTATTTGGGCATAGTTTTCCTGAGACTTATTTAAAGTTTTAGATGCATATGCAATAGGATTTTGTCCATGAAAAATTACTGCTCCAACTGCATTTTTTGAAGCATCTACTGACAATCGTACAGGTTTGTTTACATCATAATGTACTAGGACAGGTGATTGACAAATAAGAGATTTTAATTTAGTAAATTGTTTTTCGTGATTAGGAGTCCACTGCCACATATTTTGTTTTTTAAGGAGTTCTCTAAGTAAAGTAGTTTCATGAGCTAAGTTAGGTACATATGAACCAAGGTAATTTATCATACCAAGAAATCGTTGAAGATCTTTTATGTTTTCTGGTCTTGGCATTTTCATTATAGCTTCGATTTTTGACGTATCCGGTGAAATACCATTTTTGTTAAAAACATGACCCACATACGAAACTTCAGACTGTCCGAACTGACATTTTGATTTATTAAATTTTAAATTGATTTCTTTAGCTTTTTTTAAAACATTTTCTAATCTTTCATCGTGTTCACTTTGCGTAGAACCATAGACCAATATATCGTCGACAAATATAATAACACCTGGAAGGTCACCCAGTAACTCGGACATTACTCTATGAAAAATTTCACCACTTGAATTTATTCCGTAAGGAAGTCTTAAAAATTTATATCTACCAAACTGTGTGTTGAAAGTGCAAAGATCACTACTCTCTGGATCTAATTTTAGCATCCAGTAACCTGAATTAGCATCTAACTTTGAGAATACTGACGCATTCACTACCCTTGACCGCAAATCATCAAATGTAGGGTATGGAAAATGAGGTCTTTTTATGGCTTTATTTAAGTTCCTAGGATCTAGACAAATACGTAAGTCACCATTGGGTTTTTCTACAGGTACTATGGAATTTACCCAGTCAGTAGGTTTAGTAACTTTTTCTATGACTTGTAGTCGCACCATTCGTTCTAATTCATTTTTGAGTTTTTGTTGTAAAGCATATGGTATTCTCCTAACTGGACAAATCTTTGGTGTGACGGTTGTATCTACTTGTAAATTAACACTACCTGGTAAGCAACCTAATCCTTCAAAAGTATCTGAATATTTGTTAATAAGCATTTGTACTGACTTTTGTTCTTTGTTAGTGGTTATTTTAGAATTGTTTTGGGATAGTTCGAAAATACGTTTTACAATGCCACATTCTTCACATGTCCTCCAACCCAAAATTGTAGAACAGTCACATTTAACAACTATGAAATTGATTGGCTTAAATAGTTTGTGATCAAAAGAACATTCAAGTCTGACAGAACCCAAGTTTTCAATCAATTGACCTGCAAATGAAAATACTCTTTTGTTTGACTTTTCAATGAAAAAATTTTTCTTACACATGTTTTCTAAAATTTTTAAAGTATTTAGTGAAATTACATTTATATCAGCACCTGTGTCAATTTGACATCTTATAATATTGCCATGAACATTCAATTCTAATTTCCAATTTTGTGAATTTGAATTACAATTAATTGAATTAATAATAAAATCATTTTGAGGGTAATCCAGCATTACATTACTATGAATATCATTTTCATGACTATGCAACTTTTGTATACATTCAGAACTACTAATTGTACTTACATTCTTCTTGCTATTTTGATTTTTGTAGAAACAGTAATTGGCGAAATGGTTCATTTTCTTACATATATTGCAGATTTTGCCTTGTGCTGGACACTTGTACCTATGCAGCTGACCACATCTATTACAGTTAGAATTATTTCTAATATTGTTGTTTGACCTGGAATTGGCTGAAAAAGATTGTGCTGGATTGGACTTATATCGATTTTGACTAGAACTTCTATTTTCCAACGATTTTCTGTATGGAGTTATTGACCTTTTCTTTGAATTTTCTCTTTTTGATGGCTGGTTCTTGAAATATGTACTTCTGCTTTGACGAATTGATTGCACTTGTGAACTAGAATTATTATTAGCTTCATTTCCATTCTGTAATTTTCTAGATCTTTCTTGAGACAATTCCATATTTTTTGCAAATTGAACAGCTTCGTCAACATTCGTTATGTTTTGATTTTGCAATATTTGTTCCTTTATTTGAGTATTCCTTATTCCTATGATAAACATGTCCTTTACCAATGACTCTTTCAAATTTTCAAACTTGCAGCCTGATGCTAAATTGTTCAAAATTGTTACATATTCGTCCAATGATTCGCTATTTTGGTACTTTGTAAAGAAATTGTATCGCTCCACAGTGACATTCTTGCATGGATTGAATTTTCCATCAAATTTTTCAATAATAGTCGTTATCGTTTCGTCCGTTTCATTTTGAATATTGAAAGAATTATAAATATCTAGGCCTTCATCACCGATAGAATTTAACAATATGGCAATTTGTTTTGACTTTGAGACCTTCTGTAAATCATTTGCTTCAAAGAAGATTTTGAATTTTTGTTTCCACAGCTTCCATGACTCGGCAGCATTTTTGCCATCTTTGCCGCCATTTACAACTAACGGCTTTAAGTTATTAGCTAGAATGATATTTTGTACCTGTTCCGGCATTTTCTTCGGTTCTTCTGGGTTCCGATTAAACTTCTGACACCATGTAGAGGATCGTGGGACTCCAGGATTAGGGAATATTAATTAAAACAACGAGCGTGCGTGTGGTGATGACCGAGATACGAGAGTCTATATTCTTTAATAAAAACCACAGATAATCTTACATATTAAGATTGATGACACAGATAACATAATCTGTTACAATCTGAAGGAAGGTAATTTACGATGGATTTATCTAAGTAGTCGCAGCAACAAAAAACATTATCAATACAAGTAGCAGTATTTGTAGTAATTCGGGTTGGTTCTGAAAAAACATTTGACAAATTAAATGATTTAAAGAGATTTAAAAATCTACTGCTGTTTACATTATTCTCTAAAATGTTGATATTAAAGTCACCACAGATAATTATTAGTTTACTACCAGTCACAAGTTTTGCCAAAGCATCTTCCATTACTGACTCAAAGATAGAGTAGTTCAGGTAATTAGGGGGTCTGTAAACGCACACTATTACATGCATATCTAGCTCAACACAAGACAATTCTATGCTATGTTCAACCGAAAGATCGACAATATCATTACGAGGCTTAAATTTAACACAATTTTTAACTAAGATTAATGAACCCCCACGCATTTTAGACTTCCGGTTAAAGCAACTGCCCACACTATAATTCTCGTAATTAAATTGCATTTCGTAATCCCTCATCCAATGTTCAGATAGACAGATAATATCAAACTTGGTTTTTTCTAAAAATAGTTCGATTTCTAATTGTTTGGAAGAAAAACCCTGAATATTCTGATGAAATAATGTAAAGGAATTCTGCTTAACCCCTTTTTGACAATTGATTAACTGAGAGCTAGAAGATACCTTAGAGTTGATAAGTTTACCTAAATTATCACTCGTACCTTCCATTGTCTTACTGACTAGTTTAAATCTAAGCTAAAATGTGTATAATTACAATTAGTATAATTACTAATTTCCGTGGAACTATTTACAACAGACTGCGACATACCACATATGTCTGAGTTTAAATTAAAAGCTAATAGCCGAGCTATTTGACGTCTAAAACTAATAGGCAGGTACGCATTATTCCTCGTTGACTTCAATTTCTGGACGAAACTGTTAGTGTCGAAAAACGTCAACTTGTCACAATAGTGACTTACTAGTAAACACATGTGATTATTGAGACTATGAATATAATGATTTTGCCTGCTTGACAACTTTTCAAAGTATGGAAAGGCACACAGAATGATTTTCTTACAATTTAGTTTCAACAGTTGAGTGACATTGTCAGTGATTTCATCAATTTTTACGTTCAAACTATTACCAACAAATATAGTTACAATATCATTAGGATCGAATTCCTTCCGAGTTATGGATGCCATTATCCGGTTGTATGAAGCCTGAGGTGTACAATAATTTTGAGTAGAATGACTCAGATTGTTACTAATCAATTTTCCCAAGCCTTTCCCTAAACTATCAGAAAACATAATAAAGCAACCACAATGTGTACTACAACAAGGGGGAGAACTACATTCTGTTTGACCTACCAGTGATGAACCTTGGACAATGTGTGGTGAATCTATAATGGGGATACAACCCGGAACACTGCCCAACCGGGTCGAGTCCTCCGTTACCTCAGGCAGGAGAGTGTCCGGGCTGGATTCCCTTTGTGATGTACATTGGGTGTTATTGAAGGTCATCATGTCTTCACAGTCTGCGTTACTATTATCCTTATTGACTAATTCGTTTGTAGCAAGGATATGTTCCTTTATTTGTTTTTGAGATTTCACATACATGGAATAACATGATTGAAGTTGATGCTCTAATGTTTGAATCTCAGACTGTAAGTTTTGAGTGTCTATTTCATAAAAATGTTTACTATCCTCTAATTTAATTTGATAGTTATTTAACTTTTTAATGAGAAAAACACGTTCTTTTCTTAGTTTATTATTGTTAGAACTATGTTTTTGTTGTTTTTTAAATTTCCTGCATTTCTTTATTATTCTATTAAGTTTTGCATATTTTTTTATTTTATTTTGGCTAACTTTATAACTGCTACAATTATATTTCAGAATAGAATCTTCAGTAAGATCTATTGTTGTTAAAGAATGTGGGTTGCAATTGGAATTTAATAATTGATTATATAGATGATCTGTTTCCCTAATCTGAGTACATTCTCTTTGTTTCTGAAAGTCAATTATTTGTTTATTGGCATTGAGCAGTTCATCTTCTAAGTCCCTAACCTTACATAAAGCTGTTTCATAATAATTACTGCAGTCGTTGAAACCATCTGTGACCACCCGCAGTTTGTCCCGTTCATCAACAACCTCCGTGTATTGTTGGTGCAGCTCCACGAGTTCCCGTTTCAAGCTAGTGTTTTTGTGAACGACTTTCTCGATTTCAACCTCATGTTCCTCTCTATCCAATAACAGCTGCTGACATTTGCTGTTTGATTCCTTAAGTTCATCAAGGGCCGTTCTCAACTTAGCTTGCAACTCCTGGGTAGTAGCTTTACGGGTCATCACAGGCATGGTTTCAGAGAATAGAACTGAAAGTAGAAGTACAAAGAATGGTGAGAACTAATTGGATGGACAAAATTAGAAAAGCTAGAAATGAAAGGAGAAAATGAGAATAGACTGGAATATGTGATTATTAAACTGGTAAATGAGGTAGGCTTATGTGTCTTACAAAAATATTTCAATAAGATGATTAAATGAAGTTGAAATTACACTTATTTATGTCTTTTACTTTTTTTCCTAAAGTGGGTAGGACTCTTGAAATAAAATTACTTGACCTAGCTGACTAAAAACTGCTAAAAATGTATAAAGAATAAGCAATGTTCTCTATTCTTTTGTACTTAGTTGATTAAATAGATAGTTATTATAGGTATTAACTTATTACAAACTACACAAATACTTATATATCAAGTGATACCTGACACTGAACCTAAGTTCAACTACAAAAAAAAAGTGCCAGATTGATCAGAACAATGATTTTAGTGTTCCATGAAAGCTATTAATTAACTAATTTGAGCTATTTAAACAATAAAAGGAAACAATTATACTCCCCAGATTGATCCACAGGAACAACAGCTGATTGTGATATAGGTTGCCGGGTTGAGGTGGGCAACCAAACACTGTTTTATGGCGTATTTTTCCGTGAAAACAATAATCCTGGGTATTTATACACTTAGTAGTATTTTAATTACAATAATACATGTTTTTTAAACTTAAAAATTAATTAAAACTAATTTTAAATTACGGAGCGAAATTTTGACATGTCACTCAACCAGTGTTGCCTCACCTCAATACTGTCAAATGAACATACTGCTTACAACAAAACGCATTATTTTACGTGAAATGCATGCGATGGTAGTCAACTCACGCGGTGTGGAGGGAAGGAGGAGTCCCCCTTGCCCAGTGGTACAACTCTCATGAAAAGATATTATTGTACCATTCCTGAGAAATACCGATTATTATAACCTAACCTTAAAACACTTTATATTCCCCTAAAAAGCGTAGTCGACTATTTCCGGGTGCAGGGTTTAAAGGAACCTAACTAACCTAACGGAGGGGTGCCCCAAGTCCTGATTATGGGGGCAGAGATACTTCCGTATGTTCAGTTGACAATAATTCGAGACTTTACAATATCGCTAGAGAGATACACGTTATATTGTAATATAACGTATTTGACAATTTTCGGTGACATATCTATCTGTTTGTATAGTTTAGTATACACTATTATGCCATATGGTGCAATTTTACTATTAAGTAAATAGTATAAAATATTCTTTTTTATTTTACTATACTGCCTTGTTGGTCTAGCGGTTGCAAGCGCAACTGCTGAGCATCAGGTCTTGGGTTCGTTCGCCAAGTCGGGCAATGTGTTATTGGGTTTTCCCATCAAGAATTTCTCATTAGAAGCTACGGTGTCTGAATTTGTGGCCAGTAGCTGGAAAAAGCTTCGCACCCTTTCACATATGATTAAAAAACAACTGGTGAAATGTGTGTGTTCAGCTCTGACTTATCCTTCGGGGTTACAGGCGTCATGTTATGTTACTTTAATGCTATTAATTCTTCTTTCAGATGTTGTTTTCTTTGGCCTTGTCATCAATACAGTTGGTTATTTCAGTCTACGGGGTGTTCAGTGGCTTGTATGAAATACGTTGATGTCTTACTCCCGTACACTGCCCGGAGGAACGATGTTGTGTGAAAATCACCTAAGGCTCGGATTCTACCACAGCGGAGACGAAGAGATGTCCCAAGCGGTAGAGGAGATGAGTAAGAGCTAGACTTTATCCATGAAAGCTGTGCAGAGTTGTGCAAAGTTGAGAGGAGAGGAGATCGACCGCTGACCACACACCGTTCACAGCATATCCCTCACTGGATATCACTTGACTAGACTAGTGCGAAAATTATCGGAACTGGTCTATAAACAATTGCAAGACATATCCTATAAAGCTAAATGGAGATGAGAAGTATAAATAACGAGATTCTATTGGTGGTTCTAGTGGTGGTGTGGCATCTCCTCTTTTCTTGTCTCGTCTTCGCTTTGGAGGAGTACAGGCCTAACACTGCCTGCGGACGAGTGATGTCGTGCAAGAATCACCTAAGCGATCGCTCAAATGTCAGTAATTTGTTCGGAAACCTGGAAAGTATTACTAGCTGACCAAGCATTTGGTTTCCAGGCGTTTGCTTTTAGAACGGATGGCTGATGGGGCTGAAAAGTTCTGGAGTGGCGACCGCAAACCGGAAGACGTTGTGCTAAAAGACCTCCCACTAGGTGGACGTGGATGTGAGTCGCACGGGACCGGTCAATATGGTGACAGTTGGGGGAGGCCTATGTCCAGCTGTGGACGTCTTTCGTCTTTCGGCTGAACCGACATGATTTGCCGAATAAAATCAATTTAAAACAATTTTTTTCAGACGATTTTGTGTCTGCAAAATCTAATATTCCACGTTATTTTTTACAGATAACACAAAATTTTATTTTTGCAATAATTGTGATGTATGTCCTGCTCTATACAACATTTTGTGCATATTTTGTCATCATCGCCGGTCAACATCTTCTAAACGAGAGTTCATTGATTAAAAGGAGTTTATCACAAATATATAGCACATGGTCTATACGTAAGTTTTTGTATTTTCACATTGTATAGGTATACTGTCGTGGTTGCACAGAAGTTAAGACCTTGCCTCTCATGCATGAGGTCGTACGTTAAAATCTGGGCAAGTATCAGTGTGACTTTTTCAATACACATGAACTTCCCATGTTTATCTTGGACATCACAAACAAATGTTTGTATTTTTTTTTTCGGATGGGAAGTCATCAAATGACTACTCCCGCTCTGGGTGGAGCGGAAGGGAGTGTCAGACCTTTACTGACTAAAACCCATCCATGTTCCTTCCTCGCCCTTTATGTTCCGGGGCCACGATATCTCTTTCGAACAGTCCCGCAGCCCCGGCAGGCTTCAGCCCTTGCCCCCCTCCATTATGCTGGGCCCCCTCCATTATCCCTTTGAGGCGCGCGTGGAACACGAACGCGCCGTCGACACGGCCTGTCGTCATAAGACGGACGGACGGCTAGCTAGCCCATAGCTCACCCTCCACAGGCCCGCGCCTTCGGTGGCTTGGGGCCACCACATGGCGCCCGACGCCCGGTGCGTCTCCCGCGGCACGTGAGGAAACCTGGACTTATAATAAATTAATATAAGTCGGGAATCACCAACCCGTCTTGAGCAAGCGTAGTGATCAATGCTCGTGCCTTCTCTGTATCAGAAGAGGCTTTTGCCCAGCAGTGGGACAGTAATAGGCTGGTTTTATTATATTTTATTATTATAACATTTATAAACTTAACAGTACTTTTTTTCAATTGTGAAATATTTTGAACTTTGTGCTTCAACGTCTAAAGTACTCGTAACCTTCTAGTTACGGCGGAACAAGTAGATCTCGGTTCCATGCTGTAGAAGATACGTAGAACTTAAAAGAGATTGAAGTAGCTGTAATTGTTTAATGAACTTTTATTATTTCAGGTCCATCAGCCCCGGAAACGAAGCGATTAAGAAATCTGAATATTTTAGTCCAAGTAAACCCCATCCAGATAGAATATACTCATAAAATTATCCTGGGAATGTACCTTATACCAATACTTTTGTCTATTTCTGCTACTTATGTTATAGTTGGTCTGCAAGTTAATCATCTTATTTAACGAGATATTTATTTATGTAGGTACGTAATAAAGGGTGTAAAAACCTCTTAACAAAGCCGAAAGACGCTTGTTCTCCCCGTCATTGTTCTGGACCATACCTAGTTCAAAAATTTTCAAGTTTTGCAAAAAACCTAGTTTTTAAGGTTAAAACTTGGCTTCAAATACTTCTGTGACACATTTATTATTCAATGCATCCATTAGCATAATGTTTTGATTGCGCTTCATCAAGTTTTATTGAAAAATGAAATTTTTCGCCCCAAAAAAAGTCGTTTCCCCTCAATAGTTTTACTTAATTTGATGTACAGATTGCTTGGTTGACGCCTTCATGAAGAGTTCGTTTATATCATATATAAAAGTGCGTTATTAAAAACTATAATGAATATTAATATTTGCAGTCCGGGGCAGTGGTCCAAGTGCTCTGTCCAACTAGTTGGACCATGGATCTTTACTAGGGGCAGTTGTCCAACTTTAAAAATAGGTGGACCACAGCACCTTTTGAGAGTTCCGTGGTCCAATTCATTTGAAAAATAACTTGCCATAAGACATTGGTTAGTTACAAGTTTTTTTTTTTTTCAATGTCATCTCTTTATGTTTTAATTCCGTCTTCATTGTCATAATATTATTTTTGATCTACACAATAATATTGTAATCTATTTATTTGTACTTGTTTGTATTTTTGCACTTTGCGTGTATGGTTTAAAATAAAGGATATATTAAACAGTGTACTATTTATTTTGTGTACTATAAGTAGCCTCTTTAATAGGTTTCCTATTATTTCTATAATTTCCAAAAACAATAAGTAACTTAGTTCACTTCAGCCGTTATAGTGTCAAAATGGCAAAGCAGAATTTACAATTAGGTGCCTGCGAAAGATCACATCGTCTACGTGAATGAATCTAGACAAAAAAACATAAAAAAATTAATTGAAAGGTCTGTTTGTAATTCCAAAATAACAGTTCTTTATTATGGATACCAAAAAAAATATTTTTTTGTCTGTTAGTTCCATCTATCTCCGAAACGCTGAAAGTAACATAAACTTACTTTGATTTTAGAAAAAAAAAAAAAAATCATCCGAAACGGTTTAACCGATTTTTATGATTTTTTTTTGTGGATTAGTTGATGGGTTTAAGAATGGGTCGTATGCTATTTTTAAAGTTTCGTACCCAAAGGGTAAAAACGGAACTCTTTTATTTAGACTCCACTGCGATTGGAATCCAGTGATCACTAAGTGTACTCGTCAAGTGAAATCGTCTCAATATGCGGACACTGTTTGTAGTGTCCTGTTCTAGTGTGAACCGGCCCTAATTACAATTATGAAGATCAAGTGAGGGTGTTGAATAAATGCCTTCACTTTGCTGTGACGGTACTTCCAATACTTCAGTCTTCCCGCGACCATGGCTGGTGCAATCCTGTCGAAACGTCGTAAAGTTCGCGATAAACACCCGTTTGCATAAGTTTTATAATTCAACGATTTATTTGTATTACATTTAATTTCTTTTTGTTGAATAGGTAAAATTTCATTGAAAGCTGTACACTAAATTGATTTGATATGAATAAGTGACAACAAAATCGATTGCCTTACTAAAAATTTTGATTTCAGACATTTGATGTGACGTTTACGGCCGTCTAGTAGAGATGAATTTTATTAAATTATTGTACTTGTTTGTATTTTGTGAACTTATTTCTGTTTATTCTGCAAATATATCAAGTCATAGTGTCAACCGAATAACGCCGTCAGTCACCCGGCAAAACCAATGTATCAAATTGTTTATTTTCTAGTTGCCTAGTTTTGAGGTTATTTAAAAAAACTTCGTAACTCGGGTTTTGTTTATAAAATAACTTTTGTAGGAGTTAATATGATGAGAGTAGACTGTAAAAAATGTTTTTGATGCAGCATGGTACGGGATTCCATATATCCATGAGCATTCTCCTTTCCAACCACGCTCTGCTACCAAGTATAAACAAAGCTCTGTGTGTTTTTTATCTATATTTACTCTACTCTGTGGAACATCGAAATAAGTTGTTGTCTAATTTAAGTAATCTAATTAAAAAGTATTATTTAACTATCTAAAGTTATTTAATTCCAACAGGTTATGGGCCCAGTAAGCCCTAGTAATAACAAAAGTTTATAAAGTTCGTAAAAAAAAAAAAAAAAACTGTGATTACAACAAGCCGGCAAATTCCTAACCTAAAAGTGAACACGCGGCCTACGGAAAATTTCAAAGTCGTCGTCAACATAACTTCACAATGTCGTCTAACAATCCGTTGGCATTAATTGAAAAATTAACCGGCCGTGACAACTACTCAACGTGGAGATTTGCAGTAAAAACATATCTTCAGTACGAGGAACTGTGGGATTGTGTGGAGGGCGACAGCGAAACAGACCCAAAACGTGATATAAAAGCAAAGTCTAAGTTAATATTGCTTGTTGACTCGACAAATTATGTTCATATCCAAGAGGCTAGTACTGCTAAGGAAGTATGGGAGAACCTGGCCAAAGCGTTTGACGATACAGGGCTGACACGCCGTGTTGGATTACTTCGGGAACTGTGTACAACATCACTCACCGGTTGCCAAAATGTAGAGGAGTACGTCAGTAAAATTATGACGACAGCTCACAAATTGAGAAATATTGGGTTTAAAGTAGATGATGAGTGGTTGGGAACCCTACTACTCTCAGGTCTACCAGAGTCATATCAACCCATGATAATTGCGATGGAAAGTTCGGGATTAAAAATCAGTGCAGATTCAGTGAAATCGAAAATCCTGCAAGATGTTAAAATGAACGAGAGTCAAACTTCAGCATTTGCAATTAATCAAAACTTCAAAAAGAAAGGAAATAAAAAGTCTGTTCAAAAAGGACCCCGATGCTATTGCTGTAACAAGTACGGTCATATTAGCACTGAGTGCAAGTCAAAGAAGAAAGGTAAAGTGGAAAGTTCAAGTTATGCTGCCGCATTTATTGCCTCTGATAGCAACAGTGATGCATGGTATGTTGACTCAGGAGCTTCTGCCCACATGACCAGGCACAATGGCTTATTATCACACCAAAAAGAGTCACTAATCAAGACAATCAAAGTTGCTAATGACAAACCTTTGTTGGTGAAATGTTCCGGGCAATTAAGTCTCAATGTCTGTGATGAAACAGGTCAGTGCAGTAAAGTGTTACTCCAAAATGTACTGTATGTACCAGAGCTGGCTACTAATCTTATATCAGTTAGCCAAATAATAAAATATGGTGGCCAAGTCAAATTCAATAGCAAGGGATGTGTTATTCTGAACAAATATAACACCATAGTGGCAACAGCTGTTTTAGTGAATAATATGTATCGACTAAATATGTACAATGAACATGCTTACATATCTGATGTTGAAGAAAATGATGCATATCTGTGGCACCAGCGTATGGGTCATCTGAATTTTAATGACCTGAATAAAATGTCGGAAAACACTGAAGGAATAAAAATTCTGAAGAAAAAGGATAATTTAACATGCATAACATGCCTAGAAGCAAAACAGACACGTTTACCCTTTAAAAATAAAGGAACAAGAGCTACCAAACTCCTTGAACTAGTGCATTCTGATGTGTGTGGACCTATGGAGACAGAATCCCTTGGCGGAGCTAAGTATTTCCTCACCTTTACCGATGACTACTCTAAAAAGGTATTTGTTTATTTTTTACAGAAGAAATCAGAAGTGATAGATAAATTGAAGGAATTTAAAAGACTTGTAGAAAACCAACTAGAATGCAAAATGAAGTGCCTCCGCACTGACAATGGCCTGGAATTCATTAACAAGAATATCTCTGATCTTCTAAAAGGTAATGGAATCGTGCATCAAACAACTGTACCTTATACTCCTCAACAAAACGGGGTAGCCGAACGTCTTAATAGGACTTTAGTGGAAAAAGCAAAATGCATGTTGCTTAATGCTAAATTACCTAAAAAGTACTGGGCAGAAGCCATACAAACTGCTGCTTATTTACTTAATAGAATTCCAACAAAATCATTGTCTTACAAAACTCCTGAAGAAATATGGTCTGGAATCAAACCAAGTGTTAATCATCTCCGTGTATTTGGGTGCGAAGCTATGATACACCTACCGAAAGAGAAAACAAAGAAATGGGATCCGAAAGCAAAGAAAGCTATATTCATTGGTTACTGTAGTAATACCAAAGGTTACAGGTTTATTATTCCTACTTCTGGATTGGTTGTGAAAAGCAGAGACGCAGTTTTTCTGGAGTCAACCGTTGTCAGAAACTATGTTCCGGTGGAATTGACTAAACCAAATGACGAGCCTATTAGTGAAGAGCTCCCTAGTGAAGGTCCAGAGTCAATTTCCACAAACTCAGTTACTAGTTCTGATGAATTTGAATCACCAAACAGCAGTATCTATGTACCAGACAGGAAAATTGAAGATGATCAGACAGTTTCAAACATAACATTAAGACCAAGACGCAAACAGGTATATTCTAAAACAGAAGATCTTGAAACTTACTTATGCTATAATGAAGGAATTCTAGATGTACCTCTGACCTACAACGATGCGATTGCATCAGCTGATTCTGAAAAGTGGAAAATGTCAATAAGTGAAGAACTGCAATCTCATAGTGAAAACAAGACATGGACATTGGTTGAGAAGCCGCAAACTGCCAAAATAATTGGATGTAAGTGGGTTTTTAGAGTTAAAGATGAACCAACAGGTCCACGATACAAGTCACGTCTGTGTGCAAAAGGCTACGCACAAACCAAAGGAATAGACTATGATGAAACCTTCTCACCAACAGTCAGGTATGATTCCATACGTTCACTTTTATCAATAGCTGCTGAACAAAACCTAGAAATAATACAATTTGACATAAAAACAGCCTTTCTGTATGGAGAATTGAAAGAACAGATATTTATGGCCCCACCTGAAGGCTTAGAATGTGCACCTAATACTGTATGTAAACTTAATAAATCTCTTTATGGTCTCAAACAAGCCCCACGGTGCTGGAACACTAAATTTAGCACAGTACTGGAAAAGTTTGGTTTTGTTAAAAGCTTAGCTGATCAGTGTGTCTATGTTGGTCAAGTTAATGGAATGAAGTGCTATCTATGCCTTTATGTAGATGATGGGCTTTTAATTTCGAAAGAAAACTTTGTCTTAAAAGAAGTAATTGATGAATTAAAATTAAGCTTTGACATTAAGACTTGTCCTCCTTCTAATTATGTTGGTATGCAAATAGAGAAAAATAAAAGTCATATTTTTATTCATCAAACTAGGTACATAGAGAAACTCTTGCAAAAATTTAACATGAGTAGTGCTAACCCAAACAGTATTCCAGCTGACCCTCATGTAAAGTTACAGAAAAGTGAGACGGTACCTGTGAAAAACTTGCCATACCGAGAAGCAGTTGGATCACTCATTCACCTAGCAACTGTAACCAGACCTGACATAATGGATGCAGTTAGTATGGTAAGTCAGTTTTTACACTGTTACAATGAGTCTCACTGGAATGCAGTAAAGAAAATATTAAAGTATCTGAGAGGAACCATGGAATTTGGCTTATGTTACCAATACAAGCCCCAGACAACCGACTTGACTGGCTACAGTGATGCTGATTATGCCAACGACACCACAACAAGGCGGTCCATAACTGGATATGTATTCACAAAAAGTGGTGCCGCTATAACTTGGCCCAGTCAACGCCAGCAAAGTGTGGCACTATCAACAACCGAGGCTGAATTCATGGCTGCATGTGCAGCTACCAAGGAAGTTATGTGGTTAAAACAATTATTGTGTGATGTTGGAGAGTATAAACAAAGCTCTGTGTGTTTTTTATCTATATTTACTCTACTCTGTGGAACATCGAAATAAGTTGTTGTCTAATTTAAGTAATCTAATTAAAAAGTATTATTTAACTATCTAAAGTTATTTAATTCCAACAAACGAAGTAGCAGGCAATAGCTAGCTAGTATTTTGTAACAATTTCACGTAAACGAAGATCATGGGCTACAGCTACTTTGTAATAAAATTAATCAATTAGATACAACGTGAAACAAAAAGAGTGTAGTCATCTTCATACAGGGTGGCGCCCACAATCCTTACTCATCATACCTAGCCTTTTCCCAACTATGTTGGGGCCGTCTTCCAGTCTAACTGGATGCAGCTGAATACCAGTTTTTTACATGGACCGACTGCCTATCTGACCTCCACAAACCCAGTTAATACTGGGTAATACGATACCACTTGGTAAGACTGGTTGTCAGACTTTTTGGGGCACTGACTATTTATAACGACTGTCAAACATCTACGAATGACAGCCGAGACCAACTGCTTAACGTGCTTTCCGAGGCACGGATGAAACTCGGTATGTATGGGTGGTCACCCATCCTCTGACCAACCTAGGCAAGCACGGCTTAACCTAAAGATCGGCCCGAGCGGCAGTTATTATTTAGTCACGAGCTCCGCTGCCCACAATCCTTACTAATAATATAAATACGAATGTAAGTTTGTTGGTTATTACCTTTACACGCCTAAACCACTGAACCAATAATGCTGAAATTTTTCATATACGTAGGTGAATAGAACGCTTTTTTATACACCTTACAATTCAAATGCTCAATCTATTCTATACTTAATATTATAAAGCAGAAGAGTTTGTTTGTTTGTTTGTTTGGTTGAACGCGCTAATCTCAGGAACTACTGGTTCAAATTGAAAAATTCTTTTTGTGTTGGATAGACCATTTATAGAGGAAGGCTTTAGGCTATAAAAAATCACGCTATGACCATTAGGAGCGGAGCAGGAATGAAAAATGTTGCAAAAACGGGGATTTTTTCCCTCTCTTATGTGACGCAGACGGAGTTGCGTGGGTCAGCTAGTTAAATATAAAACACAAATAAATGAGAATAAAGTACCTTATGGTCTGTACATAAGGTACATATTTTAATGCACTATTTTAGACTTTCACGGCACTTACGGGATTATATTATCTGAGATTTTCTTTGATTCTATGAGCTCTCGATATTTCGACGCCGTTGCAAGCATCATGATCGCGGGAATACTGAAGAGATATGCGGGTGGGACGAAAATTATTTATTATGAGCAGACAAATCTGTCTACCCTCTTTCTTAGTCTTTTATTACGCTCACTACTGGAACTCGATTGTATTGTATTCCCGCGATCATGTAGCTAGTTATGGAAGCACCACCGCCAATACGAATTGTGCGTATGTCAGCATAAGAGCGGGACTGCATCGCGGTGCTTGCGTCATTCCTGGAGAGATAAAGTTGTTATGTCTAGATTTTAAGTTTAGCTCTTAGGAACAGACACTCCGTGTGCGCATCCGAATCTGTAAACACGTTGTCACATATTAAATAGTAATTAATCAAATTATTAATTTTATTTCAAAAATCTCGTCTAAGACGCTCCCAATCCTGACTGGCGCAGCCGGGTCGGATCACTGAGGAAGCTGTCCCGCGTTAACTAGTGATTTTTCGCGAATAGACTTTTCCGATCTTCACAACGGTACGCGTGGTGTACGGCGAAGTGGTCCAACGAACCAAACAAATATTGTCAGCGACGTGACTTGGAGACGAGAGCTGATGATGGGCGAGGCAGGCTGGTGAGTACGACTTTTCACCTCCTTTCTTATACCTCATATCCATCATACCCCTTGTTAACTTGGAATTGGACATTTTCCATTTTGACTGTTGTATGGTTTTCTTAAATTAATTATAAGTGTCTAATGTAAAAATACATGAGATAGTAAAATAATGAAAATAAATAGAGTGATAGAATAATAATAGAGTTTTACATTGTAGGTAACATTTCAGATAACATAATTTTATTGAGTTCTAAGATATAATTAATAATCATAGGTAACTAGTTATAATTATTGTAATAAACAAGTAGAGTTCATAGAGTTAATTTTAACGTAAAAACTTGTCACAAATTACCGCCGAAATGACGGAAGTTAAACTCATTCCCAACGAATTATATAAAATTCTCCCAAGTTTCGATGGCAATAAACGCCATCTGAATTTGTTTTTGCGTACATGTGAATACATAATTGACAAATTTAAATCATCCGAATTACAAGAAGAATATTTAATGTATGTTGTGACTAGCCGTTTAACGGGCGACGCAGCAGCGCTGATAAGCGAGCGCGTAGACATCCGGACGTGGGCGGATTTCAAAGAATTGTTTGAGATACACTTTGGTGATCCACGAAGCGAAGAATGTCTGGCCATAGAATTAGAGACATTAAAAATTAAAAATAATGAAAGTCACACAGATTTTTGCGCACGGATTCAATCAGTAAAGTCTGTTCTATTATCAAAAGTTAACCAAATCAATGATACAAACTCACGAGTAAGTAAGACTGCCATATATAATAATACAGCCCTACAGGTATTTTTATACAATTTACCTGAAAATATGGTACGTATAGTGCGTCTTAAAAAACCACAGACCTTGGAAGAGGCCTTGTCCATAGTTTTAGAAGAAATTAATTTCTATGAGCAGTATCAAATGCGAGGTAAAATGCTAAACTCTAACCATAATTCGAAACCACAGCTTACTTTAACAACGGCACCTCAGCAATCTTTTAAATTTGGTTTACCTCAACAGCCTACGGGCTTCAGACTTCCGATGATGCAACAAAATCAACCATTTAAAAATAATTTTGGTGCAACACCCAAATTTAATTTCGGAATCCCGCCGAATAGGCCTTTTAACTTGCCGCAGGGACCCCATCCATTCCAAGGCCAATTTGGTATGAATAAACAAAACTTTATGCCAATGCAACTTCCGTTTGGATATCGACCTAATTTCGGTTATAGACCCCCTGGCTATCAACAAATGTTACCAATGCTTCCACAACGATTCGGTAGTAATAATCGTTATGGTAATACGATTCCACAACAAAACACACAAAATAAACCTCAACCAAACAACACAGATGTTACTATGAGAACTGCTCCGCAAAGATCACCTCAGCAAGGTTTTCCTCTTAATGAATTAGAACTGTATCCTTATAATGATGATTATTTTACAAATTTCGAGGGATATTACTATGATGTTTTTCCTTGCGAAGAAAATACTTCTCCGATAGACTCGGAAACTGAAAATCCAAAGATAGAGTTAGAAAATAATGATAATGGTAACCAGACGGCTGAATCCATCCCACAAGTGGAAAATTTTTGTATACGGGCCTCCACAGAGCAACACCTGAAAGAATAACTCTAAACTGTAATACTTTAAAATTAAAGTTACCACATATATACATACCGGAAATAGAAGGCAAGTCCATGATCGACACGGGTAGCACTCGTTCATTTATACATCCTAAAAAAGCAAATCAATATTTTCATAATTATATTTCATACGAACCATTCGAAGTAGTTAGCACACATGCTTCAAGTAAACATAGTCATGTAATACAAATTCCCCTATTCTCTATATTTCAAAGTACAGATTATCATAAATTTTACGTATATAACGTTGATTCACTATACGATGGGTTGATAGGAAATGATCTTTTAAAGCAATTAGAAGCCGTTATAGATCTAAAAAGACGTGTTCTAATAACGAAGACTGCGGAAATACCTATCTGTCTCTCGGATATTAACGTTATACATGTTGTAGAACTTCCTCCGCGAACAGAAATTCGAGCAAAAATACCAACTAATATAATAAATGGTGAAGGAATACTAAATTACATTGAATTTTATAAAGGAGTGCGGATGCCTACCGCTCTTGTGAAATGTATTAATGGTTATGCAACAACCGTCATACAAAATGCATCAGATAAATATGTAGAAATATGTGTCACAAAGCCTTTTGTAGTGTCTGAATATAATGAAAAAGAATGCCTTGTTAATTCTATAGACAATTTAAAAACAGTAAACTGACCCGCTGGCGCCTCCGCCTTCAGGAGTATGACTTTACAATTATTTATAAAAATGGCAAACAAAACAGTAATGCCGATGCCTTATCACGTATAAAACTTAATGCCATAGATTCTGACGACGACGACGTATCAATGGAAGTTAATATAGACGAATCCGATATACAAAACGTAATACAACCATTAATAGAACAAAAAAAAAATACTACTAAGCCTGAAATTAAAAACGAAACAGAAATAATAACGATCTCAGACTCTGACTCTGACTCTAATGTGACCACACCAGAAGACCTATTTCAAGAAAATTTCCCTATTCCTTCAATAACCAGTAGTAGTAGAACAGATACGGTAGCCTCCAATATAGAACCAGACTCATCTGGGATGCCAATCTTAAGAGAGGCAATTGACACTAAACCAAACCAAATATTAGTGTTTTCCTGGTTCCAAAATAAATTACAAGTTCAAAATTTGTCTAGAAAGAACCAAAAAGTCTTAGAAGTATTTCTCCCATTAGATAACGAAGAATTAATCAAACAATTTTTAAAAGAGTATATTACACCCAAACGAAAATATTTTATATACTTTGAGAGCGAAATACATAGAAGGTTATTTACTAAAGTTATTATAGAAATTTTCAAGAAAGATTCAGTAGAATTCTTTGAGTGCACTGATAGAGTAATATATATAGAGGATGAGAAAGAACAAAAGGCTGTTATATTAAAGCATCACGAAGGAAAGACATGCCATAGAGGAATTAAAGAAACAATAGTTAGGATTCGTCGAAATTATTATTGGGAAAACATGCAAGATACCGTAGCAGCAGTAATAAATATGTGTGAGCCCTGTAAACAAATGAAATACGAAAGAAAACCCATAAAACCGATTTTGCAATTAACACAAACACAGGATGCTCCTTTTCAGGAAATATTTATCGACTTATTTAGTATGGAAAAGAAATATTATTTAACACTAGTAGACGCTTTCAGTAAACTAGGACAGGCCATCGAAATCCCAAGTAGGCACTCGACAGAAGCAGCGCGAGCCTTATTAAAGTACTTTTCAATATACGGTGTGCCTAGGAAGATATCTTGTGACCCTGGCACCGAATTTAACAATGAACTCATGCGCGAGCTTTTAGCTATGTATAAAATAGAGATCCACATAACAACGCCAAACAATCCCAACTCTACCGGCATCGTAGAGCGATTTCACTCTACAATTATAGAGATATATAGGCTTGCAAAATATGAGCGTAAATGTACAGACGCGGCTTCTATAATGACCTATTCTATAATGGCATACAATCACACTATACATTCCACTACAGGATTAACACCTTTTGAAGTAACATTTGGACATACTGACTCCGGTAAAATATTTGATGTAAACGTAGAAAAGGCACAACAATTAGTAAAAGATCATGCAAAGCGCACAAAATATCTGTACAGGTACATAGCTGAAAAGATTGTTGCTACTAAGCAAAAAGCTAGAATAAATAAAGGCGGCGAAACTGAGCTAAGTTTACAAGAAGAAGACAGTATTTTTGTGAAGGACATTAATATACGAAAAAGTAAAGATAAACCCAGGTACCATAAAGCAAAAGTAATAGGACAAATAGATAGGAACGTATTACCAGTACAGATAGGAAAAAGACAAACTAAGGTACCTCTTAAAAACGTTAAACGTCCTTCACAGGTCGTGGCGGATCATCGTGATCTTGAACATCGTGATCAAGATCCAGGGCCTTCAACTTCAAGAGATTAAAAATAATCCAGGCATACTACCCGTTAAACAAGGGCAGGCGGTAGTAGAGAGAGATAAGTGGACTTTAGTTAAGATATTATATTTTAAGGCGATAAATGATGATTTAGTATTTAATATTAATAGATATAAAGAGTTTAGCAATATAGTTGACATCCATAAGCCATACGCAAATGAGTTCCAAAATATGAAATTACAGGTAGAATACTTACGTAACTCGACAGTCATGAAATTCAGGCAGCTTATTCCATCAAAACGCTTCAAGCGCGGCCTCATTGACCATCTCGGCTCAATTATTAAAACGCTGACTGGTAATCTGGCCCATGAGGATGCTATTCAATATGACACTCAAATATCTCAACTAAAAATTGGCCAAACTCACATAGATAAGAAAATAACTATCATTTCAAAAATGATTGATTCCATTACTAATAAAAGTACATCTCTACAGGAAAATATACAAATCCTGGACGAACGCATGAAACGCATAGAGAGAATTGTTAAGAACATAGGTACTAAAGAAAATAACTCTATATACTCTACATATGTTTTAAGCATGTTTGATATGTTTGTAAGTAATTTTAGGACATTATATATAATTTTAAATGAAATCGAAACTGCGCTGTCATTTACGAAAGTTTCTGTTGTACATCAAGCCATTGTTGACCCATCTGAATTATTATCAGTGTTAAACAATATTTCTAAAACTGAAAGCTTAATTTATCCTGTAACAGAAAAAACTTTACTAATGTTAGAAAGAACTATGTCTGTTAAAGCATACGTAAAAGAAAACCAAATAACATTCATTATGGAAATCCCACTAATAGATAAGAATACGTACAACTACTTCAAAATTTATTCATTACCAATTCTTAATAAAAATTGTATAGCTACTGTTATAATTCCTAAATATCCTTACCTTCTGGTGAAAGGTCCTATATACTTACCGCTAGCCAGCCCATGTGAAGAGATTGCACCCAACCAATTCCTGTGCAAGGAAAACGATGTTGTATTGTATCCTGAAAGTACGTGCATAGAACAATTGATGAATTTTGCTTCAAACCTCAGTCTATGTAAACCGCTCGTGGTTGACTTGGAAAGCTTGAAAGTACAGCCCATTGATTCCCTGAAATGGATAATTTATACAAGAAATGAAATAATACTTACCGAAACATGTGCTGATGATATTATCAGGAAACCGATCAAGGGCACATATATATTGGAAATTAATGGAAAATGCAGTGTCTATTTGAAAAATATAAAACTACACCAACGACAATATGATTTAAGGAGAATACAATATCAAGTAATCCCGGTTGCGGTTCTACCTAAATTAGAGGAAACATCTATCGATTGGAACAGGACAGTGAACCTAAACCACCTTAATTTCGATGATTTGAAACATCTATCCTACTCATTAAATGGTGAAATAGTGGAAAGTGAAATAGCAAAAAGTGATAGTGCGTTAAAAACAAATAGTGTTAGCTTAGCGACTGTACTACTCTATGTAATTTTAGTTATAACATGTCTTAGTATAGTTCTTTGGAAGAAAATGTCTTGTATAAGTCAAGTTCTGCGAAATCATCGGAATCAAAATATTACCGATGGTCTCGCACTTGGTGAGGGAGGAGTTATGGAAGCACCACCGCCAATACGAATTGTGCGTATGTCAGCATAAGAGCGGGACTGCATCGCGGTGCTTGCGTCATTCCTGGAGAGATAAAGTTGTTATGTCTAGATTTTAAGTTTAGCTCTTAGGAACAGACACTCCGTGTGCGCATCCGAATCTGTAAACACGTTGTCACATATTAAATAGTAATTAATCAAATTATTAATTTTATTTCAAAAATCTCGTCTAAGACGCTCCCAATCCTGACTAGCTTGCAACAGCGTCGAAATATCGGGAGTTCATAGAATCGAAAGAAAATCACGGATATAATTACGTAAGTACTTTAAGTGTAAAGTACATTTAATCCCGAAAATAAGTACTATTTCCGAGAAAAACAAGAAGAACGTCCTTTTGATAATAGATAGCGCCACGTTGCTTGAACTTATTATATTACTAAAGGTGATAAGTGAAAAACAATTACCTAAGACGTCAGACTTACAAGAAAGCCATAGTCCAGGCATGGGGTCTCAACTAGAACAAATTATAAATAGTCTTGAAAAAAGACAATAGATGGCAGCATAGGTAGCAGTAATGAAATTAACAATCACTAAAATGCGTTATACGGTAGATTTTGGAAGAAATAAGATTAGAAAAAATCAAAAGTTCCTTGTTTAACGCTAATCTATCTATTTACGCTCATAAATCACGTTATTTCAACAAAATAGATAAAGAAAGCCTTTTACTTAATTCGTACCCTTATATTGATAAAGTTGTCAAAAGTCAGCCATCTGTGAATCATTTTCGTTAGAGCTGTTTGCAATAGATGGCGTTTTACTCAATTTATCACATTCAATATTACCACAATCGTAACTGATTTACGTTTAGTTGTTTCATTTTAATTAAATTTAAACTTTAAAACAACATGAATGTATTCTGTTTAGAGAAATATAAAAAATCTTTTAACATTTCCAAGGTAAATAATAATATACTTTTCTCATTTTATTAAACTCGGAACTACTTCTTACATAACACGAAACGTTCTACACGTAGGTAGTTACTCTGTCTGTCAATGTCAATTCATGACTCCATCTCATCCGACATCACGAGCGAAAGGGATAGACGCTGTGATGAGCAGTATGGAGCTAGTGCGCGTACACAAAAGTCACATACACAGAGTACTTTTATATATGTCACATACGCACTCCTGACCACAGAACATAATTATATACTCTAGCCTCCTGACCCTGAGTGAGGCATACATGCGCGACTTCATTGAATTGACAGCGCGGGCGGCCGTGTGATTCATGTTTGAATGACAACATGTGCTCAAACAAATTGGTGTTAGAACTTAGGATTATCACTGTGTGAAACGTAATAAATATGCACCCAATTTACCTAGTTGTTGTTATGAATGGTCAAGCTCCTACATAACTTACCTGCGACTTTGCCCACGTGACAATGAGTTCTCTTGCTAAAGCGTGAACATTATTATACGTTGAATAATGTAGGAAGATATTGTTATTATCAACAAATAATTTCGTTGATTAGATTTTTTTTCTTTGATGTGACTGTGAGGCTGGTTGTTGGTTCATCAAATAATAAAATGTGTTATTTTGTAAATTGTTTAAGTATTTGCTATTTATTTACAATAGCGGTCAATAGTACAATAAGCGTTGACAATAATCTCTTAGTATACAGTTATCAACAATACATTGTGTAACCACAGGGACTAGGCGGAGGACTTGCCCACAATATTTGCTTCACGTAGGTTCTTGGCGACATTTATTTATTCATTAAAACTTTATGTACAAAAACGGACTGCGGCGGATGCCTTGGGCATTTTCTACATTTGCAGTACGTATTGATATATCCACAAAGCACCTAAAAAAAGAAAGGTAGGTATATGTCACCGGACGACAACAAACTCCTATTACTTATAAAATACCTAAAACTTGAGAGATTATAAATTGTGATGATCGGTAAGAAGATACATTTTTTATTAAAACATTGGTATGAAAATAAGTAAAAATCTTGCTGGACATTACACACAGCGTCATCTAGTGCCACACTAAGCAACGAGGCTTGTGTCGTGGTCACCAGGTAGTTGACGAACAAAAAGTATCTATGTAGTATACATAGATACTTTTTGTTTGTAAATACATACTTATCGTACATATTGACATCCATGACTCGGAACAAAATAATGTACATGCTCATCACAAAAACATTTGCTCCTACCGGGATTCGAACCCTGGGACTCTAAGAACGTAAGGCAGTCTCACTACCGCTACGGCATTCGTATCGTCATTTAAGGCGATTACACGAGCTAAACGCGAGTTTTATAATTACTAAAAGTATATGATTCACTGCTATAAACAAGACCAGAAAAATATATGATATTCTTCAGGATATATGCTAGCATGATACTGTGTTGAAAACATAATACAATTAATTTGGCTCGATAAAAAGAAATCACGAACTTACCTCTAAAAAGATCTTTCAAACAATAAAAAACATACTAATATGCATGCGATCATTCTGATTTTTTGGCAAATAATTCTACAAGCAATATATTAGCATGATACTGTTTTAGTTTTTTAATCCAATCAATAGTTTTTTTGTAAATCGATCGAAACCACTCATTTCGCGCTATTTGGCCCGCAGTGGCTGACGTAACAACCACTTTGTAGTGCGAGCTGATTAGAACTTTATTCTAATAGCATTTCAAACGAAGTTTGAACCACCACAAATAGAGTTGCTAATTTAACTCGTCTAAGCGCCTTAATTAGGTTTACACGAAAAAGAACTTACGATTCAGAAAAAGTCATTGTTGCAGGAATAGTTTCTTTATTTGCATTTGATGTAGGCAGTCGGTACTTTATAATTCTAAAATGCGCGAGAAACTTTAGAATAGGAATGACGACAGTATCAAAAAATACAAATCTATTTAGTCCGCCCCAGTTAAAGTATTTTAAAATATTGGACACATGTATTTTTTTTTTGTAAATCATAGAATATTCACAAAGATAATATAATAAAGATCTTAACTTAATAAAGAAATATCGGGTTCCATAGTTCAAGCCATGCCTACCTACGATAGCAAACAAAACCAGTTACATGCACAGCACGCGCGGGTTCGGAAACCAAGCATGTGTGCACCCACACACTGCGCACACACACGCGCTGCGTGCCTCCCGTCTTCTCCACTGACCGCAGGGAGGCAACTTGCAGCGAAATGCAATGCGATTTACAACTAAACCGGGCGCGCGTTTCCTATGCAGACTTTTGGTAGTCTGGATATCATGAAAAATCTATGAATGTATCTGTTCAAACTAAAGTTATTTGAAATTTTTAATAACTAATCTATCCCTGTATGGTTTCGCTTTTTTTCGTTTTCATGTTAAATTAAAACGTTACTTATTTACGCCCAAAGATGATACGCTCATAACTTCCAAACCAATAACTTTTTTCCAATTCTGCTTCCATACAGGGCTAATAATGTCAAGAATAGAACATTCTAATAAGATGTAGCTAAAAATATATTATTAAGTAAATTTAAACAATAAAATATCCTGTTACGTTTGTGTAGGTTGTCTTAGCCAATTGAAACAGTAGTTAGTAGCATAATAATAATGCATATACGATAATTCAAAGCAAAAACACTCACCGATTTAAACTGAAATTTAATTAACTTACTTTACGAAATTTGGTTACGCATTTCTCTACTATGCTGTAAAATAATCAAACTAATACGTAAAAAACATTATTTGACATGAATCTTCCAACCGGGTCAAAACGATTGACAAATAGAAAAATAAACCATATTAGCAATATTTCATTAGTCAGTCGACATTTTCTATTTTTGTAACTCCAATATGTCTTGTAGTCGATATATATCGCGAACGATATTTTCATCAATATACTACCTAGCACTGACCTGCAAATTCCAAAAAACGTAAGGAAACTTTGAATGTCGCGGGCCCTCTGACGCTTTCACCTTAATTAATCTAATCCCATTGAATTACTTTTTCATGAATAAGATATTCAATGGGATTGTATTGACGATTTAATTACTTATAATTCTGTAAATAGATACGTGTTATGGATTTACTGCAACGAATCATAATTATTTTGGTCTGAGCCTGTAGGCTGATTCTTTAAAAAGGTAAAGCCGCGAGACGTAATTTGACGGGCCTCACTTTGCTGTTCGCAGAGTTTCAACTTTCCCTTTTTATTTACATATATGTCTTACAGTCTCGAGCGATATTTTCATCAACATACAAACTAGTACTGGCCAAATTGCAAAAAACGTAAGAAAATTTGAATTTCGCGGGCTTCCCTGGAGCATCCACCTTAAGTATTAAAATACTCAAAAACACATGAAGAAGCATTCGCTGCAGCGTGAATATTGCTAACTCACTCACACAAAGGAAAATGTTTCGCCTACATTTTTTGTTGTATTGTTATTATCTACTCGTTCTTGAACGCACGGCGATGGTAAGAATCTATATAAAACAGCGCCATCTAGTACATGCAATGCCACTTAGTATCGAAACAACCCAGTATCGAGGTGAACTCCTAGATGGCGTTGTAAAACTCCAATCTGTGGCAATTAGTGATACGCTGGTGCTGTCATCTGTTGTATAATGGAGGAAGGAATATAACCGGAGCAATAACCTGACTTAGGGAGGTGTCATTTCTTTGTATGGGATTGGGTATCTGTACGAAGTATTATAATATCTGTGGTCCAGGTAATGAAATTGTAGCGATTTATTTTTTATTTGGCTTTAGCCAGAAATAAAAGTACCATCATTACTCACTGGAAAATATTTTTATATCAAGCTAAATTTTATACTACTACTTAAGTTTGTAAAATGTATACTTATATAGGGTGTAAAAAACCTCTTAACGAAGCCGAAAGGCACTTGTTCTCCCTGTCATTGCGATCATTTTTTTGTCGTCCACCATACCTAGAAATAAGGTGTCAAAGTTCCAACATTTTGACAAGTTTTTTTTTACTACATGTTTTTTATTTAAAAGATATTTTCTTTAAATACCTACACGACCCCCATAATATTCAATCCATCCATAAGCACAATTTTTTGAGTGCGTTACATTGAGTTTACCTCCTTTACCTACCTTACCTCCAGACATGATTTTTCACCCCTAAATAAAAAGTCGTTTCCCAGCAATAATTTTTGCGTAAAGTTACTTAGTTTGATGTACAGAATGCTTGGTTGACGGCTTCGTGATGAGGTTGTTTACACCCTGTATATAGGGTGACTGGTAATTAGTGTACGATACTTTAAGAGGCCAGCGGAGCCTGCGTATTTCATACAAACGTAATACCAAAATAATTTGTAAATCAAACACATTTTTAAGGTAGTATGTATTTATTTCGATTGTATTACAGAATATCTAGGTTCCCAAATATACATTTTGAATGGACATTGATTTAAATAAGAGTTAAGAGAAAAAGAAGATTTCTATAGAAATTTTAAATACCTCATATCTCGTCTTTATATCATTGTCCTTTCAAAATATATATTTGGGAACATAGATATTCTGTAATCCAATCGAAATAAATACACACTACCTTAAAAATATGTTTGATTAACAAATAATTTTGGTGTTACGTTTGTATGAAAGACGCATGCTCCGCCGGCCCCTTAACACGTGATTATGCTCATGCTAACAAACAACTTTTACTATTGGACCAACCCTGAAAAAGGGAAAAAAAATCAGTTGTTCAGTACATTTATGTTCGCCTAATGTACTTAAAGCTGATTTTTATAGTAAAAGTTGTTTGTCATCATGAGCCCAATCACGTGTTTAAGTATCGTACACTGATTGCCCGTCACCCTATATACGTATACATAAAAAGGCACATGAAGCGAACCAGAAAAAGAAAACTTCACAGTAAAATAACAAAAAAAACCATTATCACCGTTCTGAGTAATCAACTTATCATAAAAGATGTCAATCAAGATCAAAAGACAGATTACGGTAAATTAGTTGTAAACGTATTTGATAAAATGATTAAAAATATTTAAAACGCTAGTTCCTGGAGTAAGTGTTCATTTCCTTATTTTGATCAAGCATGAAAGTCAGCGTCACGGAAAAATGTTTGAAAATAAAGTAATAACTACCGCAGAAAACATAATGGGCGTTCACAGAGATTATAGTTTATCTAGAAAATATCGGAAAATTCTTATTTTAACTCGTATTGTTTTAGAAACTGTGTCTTTTTTAGTGATTTTTGTTAAGAGTTTTTTCGTTTTTTATCCAAGTTTTGGATTGCGTGAGGATGCAACGCCATTGATAGCCTTATATCATACTCCCTTTCTTTTAAATGGTTTTATCATTATCGTGTGTGCTGTTAAGAGCTCGCATTCTTACCAATTATTTCAAAAAAAAATCATGGAAGCTCATAATTGCTTCGGGAACGCTAAAATATGCAAAAAATATATCAGAAAGTTTAAAACGGTTTTCATAATAACAGCTACAGTTTATTGTTGTTTTAGTTTTGTCACGTTAATGTTTCGGGTTGGGTACTTGATAGTACACCATCGCTATTACAATATAGTTTTAATAGTGATAGACACGTATATTGAAGTACGAATTCTCTTAGAAAATACAGTGGTGTACACGTATATTTCAATGCTTGAATATTATGCGAAAACTTTGAACAAAAGTATTTGCGATATTAAACAGAAATATAAAGGACTAGTACGTAGAGAATCCTTCTTTGCAAATCAAGAAAACAATATATTGACGCTGGACCAAGTTCAAGAGTGGGCGATTAAGTATCAAGGATTGGCGAATTGCAGTAATAAACTATGCGAATGTTTCAGTATCCAGGTAATATAAATTAAAAAATATCCTAGACTTTTATTTTTTTCTTTATCTTAGCTTGATCTTAAAAATCTTTAATATTCTTTATAATGTCATGTAGAATGATGATGTGTGTTATAAAGAATATTTTTTTAAGGCGGAGGAACTTTAAATTGAAGTTATAAACAGAAAAAAGTTTTAGTCATCCAACAAAATTGTTTTTGTTTGTTTGAATATTAAATTGGACATAATTTTGGCTACCGGTGCGCGGTAGGTACAGAGACGTGATCACCAATCTAGGCATGCAAAACCAAATTAACCTAATCTCTTATTTTACGGAAAGCTCGTACATAGCGAGTTCAGGTTATTTGTAAGTACAGCTTGATATGTCGTACAAATCTTACCAGTTTAACTCAATCTACGTTTCTTTCAGATGTTATTTTTCTTGGCTTCGTCATCAGTAAACTATACAATATCCACGTACGGGATATTCAAAATATTTATAACACATGTGAGTACATAGGTATAAGTTGAAATTCTTCATATTACTGTAATTGTAACTAAAAAGTGTAAAAAAAATATCTAATAACTTTAAATATAAACAAAAAAACAAGTTCAATAATAAATTCTAACACTGAACAAATTGACTGCAAAACTCAAACTCAAAGCATTTATTTCAATTAGACCATTACGGCACTTTTGAATGTCAAAAATAAAAAGAAAAATCAAAGCTACAGTCACAGACACAAGGCATAATAACTTGCGAAAGTACTGAAATTGCCCATTCCCTAGCGTAGATCTCTATGGAGAAGAACGGGCAAGTGCAGCAGTCGGCCACCCATTATAATAATGTAATCTAGATTATAATCATTACATCCAATAAGGGTCCTGACTGTGGTTACATTGTGGTTATTTTGGCCTACAGTTCATCGGACACACGGTAGACATCACCAACCTAGTCCCACAAAGGTGGGACTGACGTTGCTCGAAAAGCCGCTAATTTGTGTTTTGGAACGCAGTTTCGTGTTGCGTACATGGTCGGTAAGTTTGACGCCTAGAATTAAGTAGCAATATCCAAGGCATCAAACTTACTGACCATGTACGGTCGAAAAGCTATTTGGTTTTCATTTTATAATGTAATTTGTGAGTTAAAATGTTAACCAAATAGCTTGTTCGACCGTACAGTCACGAACACCAATATCAACTTTGAAAAGAGGTTTTCTCCTACTGTTCTGATTAAAATGTGATGTTGTTACTGTCAATCGTTATTTCTTGCAAAAATTGCTCGTGACTGTACGCAGTTTCACCTGCTATACTAACTCATATTTTATTATTTTGCGCAGGCACAACGTTTTTACATCAGTGGCTTGATAACAATACAAAGTATGTTATGTTCTTCGATTTGGACGTATTACATCTTGAAAGCCGGTCAGAATCTCCATAACGAGGAAGAGGCATTCAGAAGAGGTTTGTCCAAATTATACAGCTTAAGTTCTACAAGTAAGTTTATTTTCCAAAAATGTTAATAAATGTAACTATTTTTAAAACGTGTTAAGAAAGAAAGAAAGAAAATCATGTATTAGCCTGCCAGGACAAAACACACAAAAGTAAAATGATTAAATCGTAATTATACTTAATAAATAGTAAACACAGAGAGAAAACAAATGGTAGAAGTAATATTATCACTTACGGGATATTTTCCTGGATTATTTATAGTTTGGAGCTTCCGACATGGTGCTTGCAACAGCGACAAAATATCGGGAGCTCAAAATAACGTATAATCACGGAAGATATCCCGTTAGTGACAATATAAGTTTAGTTTTAAGCCGTGAAAATTTAAAACAGGGGTAGAATCTTCTTATTTATAAATTAAAAAGTCTATTGTCATAATTCAATTCTGATACTCTGAGCCCTGGTTTTCCCACTGGCTGGGAAGAAACATCAAGGTCAATCTGGACCACTGGTCGCTGATTTTATCGAGGTCATCCCACCATCTTCTACGAGGTACGCAACGCCTTCTGGCTATTTCAGGGCTCTGCAGAAAGTGGTTATTTCGGCCCACAAATTACTGGGTATGCGGTAGTCGGGGCGAATTCAGTCATGGTACTGGACTTCAGTTAAGCGATTCAGTTGAAATCTGAATTGTATCCTTAATGTTTTTTTTTTTTAATTAAATCTTTTTTTTTCAGATACGGAAGCTCCAGAAACGATTAATTTAAAAAATTTGATTGTGTTCGTAAAAATTCATCCAATAAAAATACAGTATACTAAAAAGATAACATTAGGACTGTACCTAATTCCAGTGGTTTTATCTTTTGCCGTTACTTACGTAATTGTTGCGCTGCAAATTAATCATGTCATTTAAGTGTTTTTGGCAACAATCTTAATACTTAACAACTTAACATTGTTAATTAGTAATGTTTTAATTTATTTCGTAATACGGGGTGTAAACAGACTTCATGAAGCCGTCAACCAAGTATTTTGTGCATCAAACTAAGTAACTTTAAGCAAGGAAAAGTCACGTTTACCGTTAGGACTCAATGTAATGCACTAAAACATTGTGAATCTGATTAATTGAAAAAGTAAATATAGATTTACATTTATATAGATTTTAGTATATATATACTTATAGAATTAAATACTAATTATATATAGCACATCTGTTGTTTTGAAAACACAAATTATTAGAATGTAGTGACCATTTTTAGTAGTTTTATTTATGGAATCGCAACTAAGATGAGGTGATACTTACGAAATAACCCAGACATAGGGCGATGGCCTAAAAAGAGTAAATCTTCGTCTCTAGAGATTAGTGCCAAATGGCATCATCATTTGCCTTGCCTTTTCCCAACTATGTTGGGGCCGACTTCCAGTCTAACCGGATGCAGCTGAATACCAGTATTTTACATGGACCGACCGCCTATCTGGCCTCCACAAACCAGTCAGTACAGTGTAATACTGTTGGTAAGACTGGTTGTCAGACTTTTTGGGCCACTGACAACATGTAACGACTGTCAAAGATGGACAAATGACAGCCGGGACCAACTGCTTAACGTGCTTTCCGAGGCACGGAGGAAGCTCGGTATGTAATGACACACAGACCAACCTAGGCAAGCACGGTCTAACTTAAAGATCGACCCAAGCGGCTGTTATAATTTAGCCATGAGCTCCTCCCTGTGTGAGTACCAGATGACAAAGAGTAATAAATAAGAACTAAATCTAGACCAAGTAAGGTCAGGGGTTTACCATGACGTTTTAAAGCAAGAATGTTTTAACGTTATTCCAGTGTGGGAAATAGACGGAGCTATAGAGGACGTCTAGCGCCATCTCTTTCTCACTCTGGAGTAAGATTAAAACAATCCTGCTTTAAGACGTCATGGTACGCCACCAGGTGCGTGTGCAGGGGGGACGGAAATCGCCGCTTTAGCAGAGTCATAAACGGAAAATAACATGAATTAAGTTACAATTCGTAAAATGGTCTCAAGTGAAATTTCATTACACAACCTGGGCCTCGATTCTGCTATTACAATAGTGTCAGAGTATTCGATCACTGATTTCATAATGATCAAGTTCTGTCAAATTTTGACAAGTTTGTTAATTCTACTATCATAATGGCGCCATTATGACTTCTCAATGAACAACCACTGACACTCCATTGAAAGAAATGTCACAGAATATTAATCTCTTACATGAAATCTGGCATGAATAAATGTTCGCATTTAGTAGTAGATTTCGAAAACCATTTATACTAAGGGTTTTATAATAATGATGACAATACGACAATGCCATTAAAACACAATTTTATTACGAGACCATTGACCGACCATTATGAATTTAGCAGCTTACGAACTTTAAGCAAAAAGACAATGGGATGAGAATGGAATCGTGTTGGAGTGACGAATTTATTAAAATAGCAGAATTAGGCCCCTGAGCCTGTTACCACTATGTATAAGTTTAACGTGATTATGACTGCCTTGTTAGTTCCAGCTCCTGGATTCGTTTCCCGGGCAAATGCTGAGTATTGGGTCCTGTCATGTTCAGTATTAGCGATTGCAACCGTTAGACATTCACACACACTATAATAATAAATGAGGAAAAAGAGATGCGTTTATTTTCTCAAAAGGCATTGTAGCTTTCAAAATAATTTATGTCCTTATACGAATAGGGTAGACGACAAAAAATCTGATTAGTCCGTCAGTTAAATTACCAAAAAATATTTGATCCGTTGTTTTTCTTTTGTTACTTAAGAGGCCTGCGGAGCATGCGTTGTTAATACAAACGTAATACCAAAATAATTTGTAAATCAAACGCATTCCAAAGGTAGTGTGTATTTATTTCGATTGGATTACAGAATATCTATGTTCCCAAATATACATTTTGAAAGGACAATGATATAAAGACGAGATATGAGGTATTTAAAATTTCTGTAGAAAAATTATTTTTCTCATAACTCTTGTTTGAATCAGTGTCCAATCAAAATATGTATTAATTTTATGTTCCCAAATATATATTTTGAAAGGACAATGATATAGAGACGAGATATGAGGTATTTAAAATTTCTGTAGAAAACTTATTTTTCTCATAACTCTTGTTTATATCAGTGTCTAATCAAAACATATATTTGGGAACATAGATATTCTGTAATCCAATCAAAATAAATACACAATACCTTAAGAGTATGTTTGATTTACAAATTATTTTGGTATTAAGTTTGTATGAAATACGCGTGCTCCGCCGGCCCCTTAAACCAAAACTGACGAAGATACGTCGCATTTAAAATTGTCAATACGGCCTTGGTATGATTTTTAGTGTGTTTTGACGTCACGAGCCCCCACTCCCGGGTTTTTATGCGTTTTACCTTTGTCAATATTCATTGAAAAACAAAAAATACTTGTACGTTATTTTCTAATACTCTAAATGCCGGATTAAACAGATTTCCATTTTTTTTAATCTGTCGTCATGCCTGTTATATTAGGTACCCTATGTAGATTCTAAGATTAATATTCGAAAAGCAACTCTTCATTAGCGTCTTTAGTTTATTCTCGTAAAAGTCAATCAATCAAGATATCATCAATGATTTATTATTCACATTATAGTAACTCTGCATGATGGAGAACAGTTATATAAGTAAACTATTTTATAATGTTAGTCATACAATACTTTCCACAAAAGTACTCACTTTTATTTTCCATGTAAAGACAAAAATTACGTAAAAATGTTGGAAAACAAAATAATGAACACGGCTGAAAATGTAATGGGCGTTCATAGAAATTATAGCTCAGTTGGAAAATATTACAAGATGCTTATTTTAATTCGTATTGTTGTTGAATCTGTGGTTTGTGTTGTTGTTTACTGCCAAAGCTTCTTCGTTTTGTCTCCAAGTTTAAAACTCCGTGACAATGTTTCATTGCTGATGACAATTTTCCATTCTGCTTTTCTCCTAAATGGCTTCAGTATTGTAACATGTGCTGTACAAAGCTCGCATTCCTACGAATTATTTATTAAGAACTTTATGGAAGCACAGTATTGTTTTTGGAATATTGATATCTACAAAAAATACATGAGAAAGTTCAAACTCGTCTTCATGCTATCAACATTATCATTTAGTTTGGTGAACGCCGTTTTAATATCTCTCAGAGTCTCTCAATCGCCTACGCATGTCGAAGAATGTTACATTGTGTTACTTCTGATAGAAATTTACATTGAAATTCGTTATTTATTAGAAAGTATTATTTTATACATTTATATTTCTATAATACAACATTTATTGAAATCGATGAACACGAGTATTTTGGACATGAAAGCGAAATTTACTGTAATGCAGAAGAGGGTTAATTCGCATAGCCGATGGAATGATCTTTTGACGGTGGGGCAAGTTCAAGAGTGGGCAATAAAGTACCAAAGATTAGAGAATTGTAGCAACAGACTGTCCGAGTGCTACAGTAGCCAGGTGAATATTGCAATATGTCAACATGTCATACTAAATGATAGAACTAGTCGACTAGATCCAACTATGTGGAACTTGTGGAGTGTAGAGGATGCTACACTACCAAATGATAATCCCTTTCAGGGTAAAATCTTTATATTTTGGTCTTTAAATAACTAATTACATGTTTTATCTTATAAGTTATTTCTAGGCTGCATTGATGACATCACATCATTTTCTTTTTATTACTTTTTGGTTCTTTATTTATTTTTCGAAGCTGCCTGTATTAACAATGTCCACAACAATCTATCATCATAGGACCTGTGTCATGTAAAAATAGCCCTAAAAGGGTGTAGGTACACTATACTGACCTTTTTGGAGAGGTTGTTCAGAAAGGTCAGGTGCACGTAGTACTCGCAACCGGCGTGCGTGTATGACCAGATGTATGAACTTGGACGAGGCAAAAGGAGTACGTAAGGGTCGTAGCAGTTAGGGAGAAAACCTCTCATCCCAGCCGCCGCGGGAGACGCCCCGGGCGTTGGGGGCCACGTGATGGCCCCTGACCACCGTAGGCGCGGGCCTGTGGACGGTGAGCTGTGGGCTACCTCGCCGTCCATCCGTCTTATGATGACAGGCCGTGTCGACGGCGCGTTCGTGTTCCACGGGCGCCTCAAAGAGATGTCAGCATAATGGACTGGAGCCTGCTGGGGCTGCGGGACTGTTCGAAAGAGATAACGTGGCCCCGGAACATGAAGGGCGAGAAGGAACATAGATGGGTCTTAGCAGTTGGCGTTCTGTGGTTTCTGCCTTTTGTAAAGTATTGATAATACAGTAACTTATTACCCAATAGCCATTCCTTTACAGTGATCACGGTCAGAATACTAAAAGAAAGATTTAAACTTCTTCGATTGATTTTCAGATGTTATTTTTATTTGGATTAACATCAGTGCATTATATTATATCATCGTATGTGCTATTCAGGATATTCTTAACGCGTGTAAGTATAATTGAATTGTAGTTGGTCGATCACCATAACCAAAATGGATCTGTGTAACCAATTTTACTATATTATATTATTATTATATTATATTATATTATATTATATTATTATTATGTATTTGGGGTTTATTTTTTTGCGCGGAGTTTTTTGTCTGTTCTTCCCAACTAAAGTTCATTAAGTTTTAAAACGGGATCTACTGAATCTTTTTATAAACAAATACCCTGAAGTACTTGCAAACGATTGAATTAGAATAGTTTTAATGTTACATGTTACTGTCATACATCTCTTTCGGTTTTTATCTAAGTGAGCACTTTTTTTCTTTCTTCTCTCTCGAACTCTTTTTCTCTTTAATTCTTACTACTTCTTGTTTTTTTTTCTCATTGTTTTTTTCTTTAATATTCTAATCTTCTCAATGATTTTACTTTGACACAGGACGCAAAATTTTACGTGAGCGCCTTGATCACTTTACAAGGTTTAATATATTCTTGGATTTGTACGTATTTCCTCTTCACTACTGGTCAGAATCTCATAAATGAAGGAGTGAAATTCAAAAGAGGTTTGACAAGATTATACAGCACGTGGTCAGTCAGTAAGTGAATTTTCTTAAAATAATTCCAACTGAACTTAAAATGTTTCTGACGGGACGGGTTGTGTCAACCCGCGATCATGGCGCTTGCACAACGTCGAAGTAAATCACGGACGAGATCCCTTAAGTGACATTTTAAGTTTAGTTGAGAACCTCACATAGCTTAAAACAGTGTTCAATTCCAAACTACCACAACAACAACACCTAAGTGTCAACACCTAGTGTCCATGACACAAGCTTTGCTTAGTGTGGCACTAGGTGGCGCTGTGTGCTAATGTCCAGCGATATTTATTTATTTATTTATTTAAACTGCTTTCGTTGGTAGAGTAGTCGCAAGTGCGACTGCTTAGAATGAAGTCCTGGGGTCGATTTCCGGGTTGGTCAAAGTGTTCTTGGGTTTTTCATCAGGAATTTTGTATTAGCAGCGGACTGTGGATTTGTGCCCGGTTGGTGCCAATAGGCCCATATAACATGGGACTAATGTAAGGTGTTAAAAAATTAACTGCAGGAATTTCGTGTACGTACTCGGTATCAAAAAACAAATATTATATTCAAAAAAAAAAAAAACATTTTTCAAGCATTTTTAGTTTTTACATAAAAAAAAACATTGGCAGTCCAAAGTCTGCAAAATGTGATGGGAAAGTTAAAATCAGCTGTCTACGTTTGCGCTGTCGCAGGGGTGAACGACCACGCGCGCGGCGCCCTGCACGGTGCAGTCACAGTACAGTCAAGTGCGCATATTCAATAATTTTGTGCGCAGTGAAAATATTGCATATCTTTGAAACGGATCGTTACTTATAAAAAATGTTTTCGTGATTATTTTTTATTTGTGATTCCAAACAACTCCTCAAGTTTTTTGCAGTTAATTTTTAACACCTTATATATATCTGGTAAAATGTTAGTGTACTATTAGGAAAAACATAACCTCACCCTTCGGGTACCTACTAACAGGCGTGATGTTATGTTATGTAACTCCTACTACGATAGTAAATGTAAAATTGCCTCATATACATATTATGTATAGCTGTTTATAACCATATGGTTTCAATCCTGGTAATATTTCTTCCCTAAGAGTTGAAGTTAATAGGGTAAAGATGCTCCCTCACTTGAAGCATTCGCCTGTAATGTAACGTTATAGAGTCGAACATTACAGCTGCGCACAATCTGTAATGTTACAGCTTCGAGAATTACATTGGTGAGGGAAGAGAACCGAGCTTTACAGTACGCAGCTTGATGATGCAATGTGTACTATTAATATTGCCGCACTCAGCACAACAACTGCTTTGTCTGACATTGTGGAATCAACTTAACGTTTGAAATCGAATCTGAAATGTTACATTACAGGCGAACGCTTCAGATGAGGGAGCATCTTAAAGTACGAAATATTCGCGGACGATGTTGCGTGCTGAGAGCTAGTTATAATCATGTTTTATAAAGCTGCATACTGGACTGGAATAAGAGATCCAGAGCAGAGAGGTCAAAGTAACTGGAACACCTCGAAAAATAACCAAACTTAAATGGCAATAAGCAGGACATAGTTCTTAGAATAGATAGTTGATTTTTCCATTATTCATCATCAGTATATTGTATTCCCAACTATACAGGGTGTAAACCACCTCATCACATAGCCGTTAACCAAGCATTATGTACATCAAACTAAGTAACTTTACGCAAAATTAGTGCTGGGAAACAACTTTTTTTTTGAGGTTATAAATCATGTTTTGTGGTAGAACTCAATGTAACGCACATAAAACATTGTGCTGATGGATGGATTGAATAGTACGGGGTCGTGGAGTTGCAACTTTGACCCCCCATATCTCCGTAAGTAGAAGGTTCCCAGGCATGGTGTAGAACAAAAAAATTATCGCAATGATGGGGAGAACAAGTGCTTTTCGGCTTCGTGAAGAGGTGTTTTACACCCTTTATAGGGGTCGGCTTCCAGTCTTATTAGATGTAGTTCAATACAAGCATTTTTCATGAAGCGACTGCATATCAGACCTCCACAATCCCAAGTAAGACTGGACCAACAGTAACGGGTTAACGAGCTTTCCAAGGCACGGATTAATCTCGGTATGTAATGGTCGTGGTGACCCATAGAGTATATAACTGTGGTGACCCATTTACGGACAAAACTAGGCAAACACGGCGATCGACCCCAGCGGTCCTCACAATTATTATAGGATTTTTTTTCTTCATTTTTCAGACCCAGAAGCCCCGGAAACAACTCAACTAAAAAAACTAATAGTTTTTATAAAAATACATCCGATTAAAATACAGTACACGAAGAAAATAACTTTGGGGCTGTACCTAGTTCCAATAATTTTATCGTTCTCTGTCACCTACGTGATTATTGGCTTGCAATTTAATCATGTGATTTAGTTGTTATATGAAAAAAAATCTGAAAGTAAATTATGGTACATAAGGTTTTTCCATGCAGCAATATCCGGATAGCATTATTTGCGAATACTATCCGCATACACTTGGACTCCAGAGAGTATAATATCCGGATACTATGTATAATGCTACCACAGCTGAGACCACTACCTACACCTTTTAGAATAGAGTGAACAGGCATCTTCTGGGCACGCTCGTTCCATCATAGACCTCATTCATCGTTTTCCATCAGGCGTGATCGAGGTCAAGAGCAAGCTCATTTTGTAATAAAAAAAAAACACTGATTTACAATTTTTTTACGTGCTTTATGAAAAAGGGTATGACTTTTGTAACCAAAAAAAAAACGCCAGTGTTTTTTTATTAGAAAATGAGCTTGCTCTTGAACTCGATCACGCCTGATGAAAACGATGAATGAGGTCTATGATGGAACCAGCGTGCCCAGAAGATGCCTGTTCACTCTGATTTAAAAGGTGTAGGTAGTGGCCTCAGCTGTGTGTTTTATTTTGGTTACAAAAGTCGTACCCTTTTTCATTAAGGTGCCGGCGGATTGTGCGTCGTTCATACAAACGTAGTACCAAAATAATTCGTAAACCAAACATATTCTTAAGAAAGTGTGTATTTATATCGATTGGATTACATAATATCTAGGTTCCCAAATATATATTTTGAAAGGACAACGATATTTAGAGGAAATATGAGGAATTTAAAATTTCCATAGAAAACTTATTTTTCTCATAACTCTTGTTTAAATCAATGTCCATTCATAATATATATTTGGGAACCTAGATATTATGTAATTCAATCGAAATAAATACACACTTCCTTATGAATATGTTTGGTTTACGAATTATTTTGGTATTACGTTTGTATGAACGACGCACGCTCCGCCGGCCCCTTAAACACATTTATATGTATTTTATTAAAAAGGGTATGACTTTTGTAACCATTAATCATATTGCTTTACCAATGTTGATGTTCTAGATTACTCTTGAAGTCACAAAATTAATCAAACGGCTGACATTTAGGGTTATCAATCACTATTTATCTACCAAGACTGAACTACCAACCAGTGTTCTTTTTTCTTTATTTAAATTACTTAACAATTTTCTTTCAAATTAGGATTGAAAAATCAACCCACTCACTGGAAATCCTTCGTAGGCTTCATACGTAAGTCCTCTTAACAACAAAATGAAATACGAAGCGTTGAAACTGTTAATAAAAGCAGAAAATATAATGGGTGTTTACAGAAATTACAGTTCTGAAAAGAATTATCGTAGAAAACGAGTTATACGGGTCGTTTTAGAAATACTATTTTTTGGATTTATATTAAGTAGCACTCATATAGGTTCAACATCACAGCCCAAACATATGTCACCATTTAGTATGTACACATTTCATTGCTTTAATTTCTTCGGTACTTGTACTATAATGATTTGTGCTATTCTTACTTCGCGTTCATACACCGTTTTCATTGAAAACTTGGTTACTGCGCACAAAAGCATCGAAAAAGAACCAACCAAAAAATATTCAAGAAAATTGAAGATCTTTTTTATTTCCACAACTGCAGTATTGTGCTTCTGTGCAGTAAGTGTTTTAGCTATGAGGATCTTTTACAGAATTATTGTTCGAAAGAGGCAATTTACGCCGATGTTAGTAGTGCTACTTACATCAGAACTATTTTTTGAACTACGTTTTTGTATAGAACATGTTATATTTTACATTTACATCAGAATGGTTCATTGTTTACTGAAACGCCTGAACGTTTATGTATCCGATGTGCAACACTATTACGCTGGGCAAGAAAGAGAGACTCGTGTTGGGAGGAGGGTAGTAAATAATCCTCTGACAGAAGAACGGGTGGAAGAATGGGCCACCAACTATATGTTATTAGTTGGTTGCAGCAAGGAACTTACGGCTTGTTTCAGTTTTCAGGTAAACGTACAATTGCGAAAGCGACAATTACAGCCACTTTTATTTAAACCTCTGACGATGGTTCCGTAACAGTTCCCTATCTATCTGCATAAAATTTTAAGAAAAATATAAAGAATTATATTATTTTTGTTACTATATTTTCGCATAATATTATATGATTTACGCATAACAGCTTTAGGCATAATTTTTAAAGCATAATTATTCTTATCAAAATAAAGATTAAGCATAAAATTCTTAGGCATTTTATTTACGCAAATTATATTAAAACATCTTCTAAAGGCACAACAAAGAAGCATAATAATCAACTCCTATGATGTTAGATATTCCGGAGTTGGACAAACTAATTTATTTTGGAGGTTAGAACAAAAACAATATCTCCTGAAGCAGGTAAACATAACATATTTTTAAAAGTAAAAGTAAAAAGTCATTTATTCAAATTAGGCTGAAAATCAGCACTTTCTGAACGTCAAAAATTTACATAAGACAGTCCCCCAAAAACGCCCCCCCATGTCGCCAACTTCGTTGTGTTATAGCTGATGAGAAGAAGCGGCGGAACAAACTCACCAGCAACACATCTGTCTGTTATGTTAGAAGAACTTGATTCTATATAATAGTTTCCAAAAAAAAAAATACAAAAACAAAAAAACATAAATTCATGTCAGAGATCGTGTAGCTCAACGATTTGACAAACAATACCAATAACAAAGATAAAAAATAATAACAATGTCAGATTTTAAAAAATAATGCAAATGTCAGATTGTAAAAAAAAAATGTCAGATTGTAAAAGAAAAACAAATGTCGACGAGCTCTATAAAATGAGAAAAATAAATCATATGTCAAATTGTAAAAAAAAAAATGTCAGATTGTAAAAAAAAAACAAATGTCAACGAGCTATATAAAATGAGCATTTAACGTTATAACAATAACAATAACTCGACTAGCAAGGCGACCAGTCACCACAACCAGCACCCGTTCACGAGCATAACGCAAAGATCGGCCATTACCTCCCTCGCCTTAATTGAGGGAAGGTGGCAGCCCGACCCCCGACGCTACCGCAAGTAGTGACGTCTAAGGGAGCATGACGAACTTGCTGTCGGTTGCTCAAGCAGAAACAAGATTAGTTATTGGTAGAAGTCGCTAGTTAACCACATATTGCAATACAACTCATTAAAAACATTGTAGTGAGTAGATCAAGTCAATAAATAAAATTACTTAAACAAAATTGACGTGCTCCGCCAGGTGAATACACAAATATAATGTGAACACAACTACAATAACCAATACTTATGGTGAAAGAACATATCTTTGTCTTGCGTTCAACACAGCGACCAGCTATTCTTGTCATCTAAGTAGTCGTTAATGGAATAGTATGCCTTCGAACAAAGGTTAGATTTGTTTTGAATACAGATGATTGTGAACATATGTAGGTTTTCGCAGTGTAAAAAGCATGCTAACAAGCATACACCCTGCATGCAGCAAGTATGCAGCATGCAAACGCGTAAACAAGCATACACCGTGTATGCAGCTCACAAACACGTAAACAAGCATACAACAGGCATGCAGCAAGCATGCAGCAAGCATGAAGCATGCAAATATCTAATCAAGTATATAAAATGCATGCAGCAAGCATGCAGCATGCAAGCAAGCATTCAAACAAGCATGCAGCAATTATGCAGCATGCATGAAAGTATGCATACAAGCATGCAGCAATCATGTAGTATGCGACATGCAGCAGGCATGATTTTTGTCACGGCTCCGGCGCTGCGGGGCTCCGGCGCACAGTGGTCTGGAAATCGAGCTCCATACTCATAGAATCTTAAAGTGAAGAATTAAAAAAAAAAATGTAATGGCTCTGGTATACCTCCTTTTACATCATATTAACGTATGGATGGTACAAGTCATAGTACGCGTGAGAAAAAAAATATTTAAGTTTTTTTTTTGTATGGGAGAAAACACTAAAAGTACGTTTTCTCGAAACTTAATGGAACTCTTAGGCTTGTGCTCACACGAGCTATAGTCCCATACACGGCAATAAGGAACGGAATAAAGAACTGGAACATGGTTGCTGCTCTAGCGACACAACAGAACTAGTAATTTTTTCCTTCACGACCTCAGGCCATTTGATGGTCACTTGCAGCCATGTATCATACTTTTTTTAATATTGTGTGTCTCGTGCGATTACACGAGATCCATTTCTTCCTCATGTTACCCACATAACTCTATAGACAAAATTGTTTCAATTCCTTCTTTTCATTTTCCGAAAATTCAACAGTATTCTCAAAAGTTTCAAATAAAACATTGGGCTGTGAAAAACTACTTTTGTTTGCCACAAACACGAAAATGTCCAAATTTAGACCAAAACCTTCTACCACAACACAATAACAACTATAAGGTAATAAATTAGCGCGCACAAGTACTGAGAGTTATTGATAAAACTTTTTTGCAAAAAATAAAACCGACTTCACACAAAAAAGTGAAAAATAACTTTAGCTTCTGAAGTCGGTGACCTTTGTTTGATTGATTTAATTTTTTTGTCACCGACTTCAGAAGCTAAAGTTATTTTTCACTTTTTTGTGTGAAGTCGGTTTTATTTTTTGCAAAAAAGTTTTTATTTTTCACTTTTTAGTGGTTCACAATATGTGCATACCCTTTCACAGCGTACCAGCGTGATTTTTTGTTATGAACTGGTGTAAACAATAGACAGACATGAGATTTCAGCAATCCCAGTAAGAGACACACATTTGCTACATTTAATGAGGAGTTCCGTTGCCTTTCTCCGAAGTTCTTCATCAGATCTTTACCAAATTTAAATGGGATCACTCCGAGAAACTACTCTTTCAAAAACTACCCAAATCGCTTCTGGTGTGCCTATAAAATTTGAAGAGTTCTCTCTATTTCTCCAGGATCCCATTATCAGGATCCTGACTTGATGATTATGGGACCTTCTGGGACCCTTCTGGGACCCTTTCAAACAATTAAAAAACAAATTCGGTCCAGTCATCTTCGAGTAATCGGGGAACATTGAATTGAGAACCTCCTCCTTTTTGAAGTCGGTTAATAACGACCTTTAAAAGATTTGGCCGAGAATCGGTAATTTGCTTCTAAGAATTGAAGAGTTCCGTTCCTTTGTCATGGATCCCATAATCAGAACCTAACCAAATTCTCATCAAACTACACTTGAAGTGCCCTTGCCAATAAAATAAAAAAAAAACTTATCCCCAATAAATGGAACTTAATACACCTAACTGTCGAAATCTGGGAATATTGTACACATCTGCGTACCCCCTCAGAGCATACAGGCGTGATGTTACGTCATGATGTTGTATAAACAATAAACATTCAAGCGATTGCAGCAGTTACTGCAGATTTGCCGTGTATATTTGAAGAGTTCCATTGTATATCTCCGAAGATCCGGATCAGATCTTCAGCAAATTAAAATATAACCACACGGGAAGCACCAGCTTTCAAATTAAAAAAGAATCATCAAAATCGGTTCACCCAGTCGAAAGTACTGAGGTAACAAACACTGTCGAAATCTGAGTGTATTGTACACATCTGCGTACCCCCTCAGAGCATACAGGCGTGATATTACGTCATGATGTTGTATAAACAATAAACCTACAAGCGATAATAGCAATCACTGCAGATTTGCCGTACATTTTTGAAGAGTTCCATTGTATATCTCCGAAGACCAGCATCAGATCTTCAGCAAATTAAAATGGGACCACATGGGAAGCACCAGCTTTCAAATAAAAAAAGAATCATCAAAATCGGTTCACGCAGTCGAAAGTTATGAGGTAACAAACACAAAAAAAAAAAAAAAAAAAAAAAAAAAAAAAAAAAAACCTACAGACGAATTGATAACCTCCTCTTTTTGGAAGTCGGTTGAAAATTAGACTCAAATGTCCTGTTTTTATACAACTACCCTCATTATCGTTCGCTATTCATTAATTAGTTACCTATATTACAGACAATAGAATTGTATTGTGACTAGGGCCCATTTGGCCCTGCTAGAGCTATTTAATGCTCATGTCATTAGTATCTAATTATGTCTCAACCTTAATCACGGTAATGAGTTAGTTCTTGGAATGGCCAATGAAACCTATACAATCAATGTTAATTATTGTCATCATAAAGGTCATCAGCAAGCTAAATCTAATCTTTTTTTTTTTTTATATATATAACTCAAAGGTGACTGACTGACTGACATAGTGATCTATCAACGCACAGCCCAAACCACTGGACGGATCGGGCTGAAATTTGGCATGCAGGTAGATGTTATGACTTAGGCATCCGCTAAGAAAGGATTTTGATCAATTCTACCCCCAAGGGAATAAAATAAGGGATGGAAGTTTATATGAAAGTCCGTCAGTTTTAAAGTTAGGATCTTCTAATTTTGTATGTAGGCTAACGATTGAAAATTAATTTATACGTGTTTCAGCGTTTTTGATAATTCCACCCCGAAGGCTTAAAAAGGGGATGAAATTGTGTGTGAAAAATCTTTAATTTTCGACGTAAAAAGTACAAAATTTGTTATCTGGGCTTATGATTGGAAGCTAAAGCAACGGATTTATTAGAATTTCAACCCTTGAGGGGTTAAAAAAGACCATCATTTTGTTTTTAGTTAAAGTATTTATTTTTGAGTTACTAATTAGTATCAAAGTTAGTAAGTCGTTTATATGAGTAAATATCAAAGTTGTTTTTTTTTTTTTATTTCAACCCACAAAGGGAAAAGGGGATGAAGTTTTGCATTGTATTTGTTCATTCGTTCACCAATAACGGCAGCAGGAGAGACCTTTTGCAGCAGTGCAAGTTAATAGTATAGGCAGTACACAAGTTAATAGTACAGGTAGGTACCAATCGTATGGACGTGCACACGTGACTTCGCGGCTGGCAGTACTTACCGTTTTGTAGGGACCTAGGTAAGCCGAAGATTATGGAGTTACGGCAGGGGCAGAAAAAGAAAGTATGTATAGTAGAACAAGATAGAATGAGTAATTGTCGATGTCGTATTTGATACCAACTAGATTTGTTTATTTTGTTGGTTTCTGTTTTTAGGTAGATTTCCTTTTCTTTTTTAAAAAAAATCTACCTATTGGTCTCTCACTTAGGGAGATTTATATGTATACGTATGTTTAAGGGTGATAAGCAAAATTTAGCCACACTCTACAGGTCGCAATTATGAACCGAGTGCTTTCAAACTTGGCCAAAAAATCGAAAAGGTCAACACTTAGGCTATGTTCGTGAATGGGTTTCGGTAACGGTTTTTCTAAAATCAGTTTTTTGGCCATAACTTTATCCTATGAAAAATTTTTGTACCGTTTTTCATCTTTATCATTCTGAGTAAAAGTACGGACAACTTTAAAATAAAACTTTTTTGATGCAACCCCTAAATTGGGGAGGGGGTTGAAATTTCCAAAATTTTTGCGAAAAAAAATCATATCTCCGAAACAGTAAACATTTTGAGCGTCGCAAATATTTTTTTTTTGAAAGAAAATTGTTTACTCTACAGTAAAACTTATAGTTTTCGAAATAAAAAATCATAACTAAAAATTTGAGGGCGTTTCCATGCTAAACTCTTATGAGAGGATTTAAAAAACCGGCCAAGAGCGTGTCGGGCCACGCTCACTGTAGGGTTCCGTAGCTTCCCAGACCATTAAAAATACCAACATTTTTCGTCAGCAAAAATAACTTTGTTTTTCATAGTATTTGTATGAAAAACAAAGTTATCATTTGCGTTTCTTTGAAAAAGTGCTATATAACTCAAAAACTATTCAACTCATCAAGTTGAAAATAATTTTCCTAGAAAGTTCATATAAAGGTCTACTTCTGTGATTTTTTTCATATTTTTTAAACTTATGGTTAGAGGGGGGGGGGGACACATTGTTTTTGACTTTCGGAGCGATTATTTCCTAAAATATGAATATTATCAAAAAATGATTTTAGAAAACCCCTATTCATTTTTAAATACCTATCCAACAATATATCACACGTCAGGGTCAAAATTAAAAAAAAAATCGCTCCCCACTTTACGTCTGGGGGAGGTACCCTAATAAAAATGTTTTTTTAAATTTTTATTTTTGCACTTTGTCGGCATGATTGATATACATATTGGTACCAAATTTCAGCTTTCTGGTGCTAACGGTCACTGAGATTATCCGCGGACAGACAGACAGACATGGCGAAACTATAAGGGTTCCGTTTTTTGCCATTTGGCTACGGAACCCTAAAAAGGGTAAATTTCCATTACAGGACAACGATTTTGAAATCATATTTTTTTTTGATTGTACACATAAGTACAACTTTACTCTTTATACAAATTTTCAATAGTCGGACGCTCCAGCACCTTCTCCGAAATCTACCTCCTCCTGCGGCTTGCCGGAGGGATTTTTTTCTAACTCTTCTGCATTTCTGATCTTACTTTTGATGAATGAAGATAAAAATCCAAAATGGCGGCGACGAATATTTTTGGATTTTCCATCATGGTGTCGTTTCCGTGGTTTTTGGTGTCGCAGATAATGAAAATCAGTTCTAAATTAACATGGTAAAAAAAGTTAACAGAAGCAAAAAAAAACAGGTCTCTTTTTTTTTTCTTCGGCTTCCCCTGACACTATTTTCACCCTTCGCTGTTAGGTAGTGGTGTATCTAATCCTACACCCACATTTCGCACATCTAGTTTATTTCCATCAACCGGGCACAAAAATACAATAACACTTTGCTCGTCCCGGAAATCGAACCCAGGATCTCATGCTCAGTAGCGCTTGCGACAACTTGACCAACGATGCAGTCTCACACATGACCCATCAATATTTTCACGCGAACGAAGTCGCGGGCAACAGCTAGTTATAATATAAGTAAATCGATCGGTAACGTCATTTAACCACGGCAAAGATTTGAAAACACACATGTCAAAAATTCAAAATTTCAAAAATATGTTACGTGCGAAGCGGTGCCTAAAGGTATATGAATTGTATGTCATCTTGATTGCCGTGTATGGGACTGTAGCTCGTGTGAGCACCAGCCTAACAGTTCCATTAAGTTTCGAGAAAACCATCCAAACGTTAATATGATGTAAAAAGAGGTATACCAGAGCCAATACAATTTTTTTTTTAATTCTCACTTGTAAGTTTCTATGAGTATGGAGCTCGATTTCCAGACCACTGTACGGCAGTCCCACGCGAACTTATGCGAGTCCATCTGCAACGTTATCGCCGCAGATGTATTTAACGCTCACCACCGCAGCTTCTGCTTGCTGGCCTGCTGGCGAGTGTTAGAACCGCCTGCTCCTCAACTTGCGGCCCACCTCGCCCCTCCGCGCCTAAGCGATTTTCAATTACACTCTCAGCGTGGGGCAGACAAGACTGCGTGGTGCCGGATTTACTGCACTTCGTTTCTGTCACTAACTTTTGTAGCACAGCTTAATGAATTTTTAATTTAAATTAGATAATTAAAATTAACTCCAAGTTGATTCCGCTATTTCTATTAATTGTATGCCTTGTAACCTAATGCGAATTAATTATATGCCAAAACAAATTAGGCTTTATGATAATTATTCCAAAATAAACTGTATGCCGAACAAAAATATGGCAAAGTATTATTATGGCAAAACAATTATGCCAAAGTATATTAGGAAAAAGAACATTATGCAAAAAGAACCTTTTCGTAACCGCAGCGTCTCTCAAAGCGAATCATTGCAATCGTCTTCAGAACTGTATTTGAAGTATAAAAATGGCTTAATATGCTACGCTGACTTCAAAAATAATTGGAAAACGGCTGGAGAATTAATCGACTTAGAACTGTACCTTAAGGGGCCGGCGGAACGTGCGTCGTTCATACAAACGTAATACCAAAATAAGTCGTAAACCAAACATATTCTTAAGGAAGTGCGTATTTATTTCGATTGGATTACGTAATATCAAGGTTCCCAAATATATATTATGAATGGACATTGATTTAAACAAGAGTCATGAGAAAAATACATTTTCTATAGAAATTTTAAATTCTTCATATCTCGTCTAAATATCATTGTCCTTTCAAAATAATATTTGGGAGCCTAGATATTATGTAATCCAATCGAAATAAATACACACATTTTTAATAATATGTTTGGTTAACGAATTATTTTGGTATTACGTTTGTATGAACGACGCACGCTCCGCCGGCCCCTTAAGAGGCCGGCGGAGCATGCATATTTCATACAAACGTAATACCAAAATAATTTGTAAATCAAACATATTCTTAAGCTAGCGTGTATTTATTTCGATTGTATAACAGAATATCTATGTTCCCAAATATATTTTTTGAGAGGACAATGATACAAAGACGAGATATGAGGAATTTAAAATTTTAAACTTATTTTTCTTATAACTCTTGTTAAAATCAGTGTCCAATCAAAATATATATTTGGAAATCTAGATATACTGTAATTCAATCGAAATAAATACACACTACCTTAGGAGTATGTTTAATTTACAAATTATTTTGGTATTACGTTTGTATGAAATACGCATGCTCTGCAGGCGTCTTAAGGGTAGGAAATGTCTAGGAATGTTTAAATATTTTATGAAATGCAAAGAAAAAATTACTTTATTCTTCCCAATTGAAAGAAGTTTTTTTATGTTGCAGATGATATTTTCACTGGGCCTATCGTCAATGCAATACATTTCTTCTTCGTACAAAATATTTGAATTATTCATTTTAAATGTAAATATCGTCAGTACAGGTTTATCTGCCTATTTTATACTTATTTTTGCTTTTATATTAAAAAATAAAAAAATCTGTTAAACTTTAACAGAATCGATGCCTAAAAATAATTTGGAGAGCTACGGTGGCTTAGGTAGCTGCGAGGTGCGGGAAGTGTGACCGCTGACCTCTGTCAGCAGGGGTAGTACTGAATTGAGCGATGCCAGATGCTCCACAGAAAAGTAAGCGGTGTGGGTTCACAATAAGGTGGCTGCATAAGGCGAGAGGGGTGTGGTATCGCTTAATTCAGTGCTACCCCTGCTGACAGATGTCAACACACCCCCCCGCAACTCGCAGCTACCTAAGCCACCGTAGCACTTCAAATTAATTTGTAACATTTTCCAACTAATACCTTTTTTCAGAAGCCTTACAAATATTTTGGAGCTTTCGAAATAATTTTTATACTGATATTTTTAATATTTAGTACCAATTTAGTACTTTTGGCGGGACAGAAACTCATTAACGAAACCGCTAAGACAAAGACAAGTTTGTTGAAATTAAACAACACGTTATCAGTTTGTAAGTATTTCGTCATTTTAAACAATGAGTTTCACATAAAATTATTTTTATTACATACATACATAACAGCCGTAGGAAGTCCACTGTTGAACATAGGCCTCCCCCAGAATGAGAGGGGTTTTGCCCATAGTCACCACGCTGGGCAAGCGGGTTGGTGACCGCAGTATTTGTAGAGACTGTGTTGTCTTCACGGGAGGCGCTGCTGCCCACCTCTCGGATAAGCCCTTAATCGCCTTCTACGACACCCACGGGCAGATATGGGGTGATGCTATTCTACTCTGCCGGCACCACACGGCCACTACTATTTTTATTACACACACTATTTTTATTATGTCTATTAAAATTATTCTATTAGCAGCATTATCGCTCAGATCAAAGAGGGCTGAGCTATTAACCTTCTAAGAACACGGGCTGGGTATTTGCGTTACTCAATTCTTAGCCGACGCAGATCATTTTGTGGTTAGAAACTCTGAAATTTAACACACTAATTTATTTTCAGATCCAATCCCGAAAGCTAAGACTATCAAGAATTTGTATGTCCTTGTTAAAGCTAATCCAATAAAAATAGAATACACAGGAAGAGTGGTCCAGGGAATGTATTTAATTCCGATAGTTTTTTCCTTGTCCATTAGTTATATCATAGTTGCACTGCAATTTAATCATCTTATTTAGATAGGTTTACACAAAAAACTAAATTTAAAAAAATACACAACACTCTAATGTCTGTGGGCTTTGCACGCACAAATGAAATATAACGTAAATTCGTTGTGAAAAGTGCAGAATACTCGGTTCGGCATAAGTCTTGCTTAATCTTAAGATTGTCAATGTGTGGTAAATAAATACAACCAAGAATTTATGCAAGTTTTTCTTTTGTTGGATACCCACCAAAAAGGCGATGTAAGCGTTCCTCCCTGCAAAAAGTAATATTTTTGTCGATATTTTCCGATAGCCAGTGGCCCACTCTAATTACCACAGAAACCGTATGAGCCCAATGTGGAATACTTATTGTGCGCATTTTATTTACAAAACCTAGAAAACCTTTCTTTGGAAAACCTGATTCGCCTTTGGTTTGCGAATTTATTCTTCTTTATCGTTTGTTTGGTTCCTAACCTGGTGTCAGAGGTTTTATGCCTTGGACTTAGCTCTACATGTCAATGCCGTCGAGAAATATCTCTCAGGTATTCTTGTTTCCTCACGATGTTTTGGTTTTGATGGTTTGTGAATTTCCTAATACATTAAAAGATTCATTTGATTGGTATTTAGTTATAGTATGTGCAAATAATGTACCTTTAATGTGTATCGTTACATAATGTAATGAATCCATACTGGATTGGATTGAACGTATCATTCAAAATTTTTTAATTTAAATTAATGCTACTTAAGTTTTGTTTTAAATTGTTGTACTTCATACGAGCATATCAGCTTTATGTGAGTGTAAATTGTCACATAAATTTTTGTTAAGATGTTTGGAAACAGAATCTTCACCATTTAGTTTCTAAACATGTAATAGTTATATATCGTATGCATTTAATTAATTATAATAATTTCGAGTTACATTTGCATTTTTATTTTATGAATATATTTTCCCAACTTTGTTTTCCTGCATTATTTTTATTACAAAATGGGCATACAAAATGTTTATCTCTGGGCAGCCGCTGGATACGAACCGCTCAGGACAGGGTTAAACAAATCTTTTGGCTATAATAATGGACCTGTTGATAGTTAAAGGGCGACTTAACCGACGCGCGACGGTTGAAAAATCAAATGTACTAACTGATAATAAACACCGTACAAATTTTATTGCCTCCAACTACATTAATTACCTAGACTAGAACATGAAATGAGCAATCCCCGATGGGTCAGGCAGAGCTGTGTACTAGTTCCCATGATCCCCGGTCCAAGTGTGAGAAGGGAACACTGGTGTTGTTTTTAGTCGGTTAGAGTCCGACAGACCCCTCTGCCTGCCCCAGGGTGGAGGACATCCGTGTGGATTTTCCACCCCGGCAACAAAAAAAAAAGGCAGAGCTATGTACCTGATAGTACACATTTTGCCAGTTATGTTTAGGTCAAAGAAATAAGAAGCGAACCTATTGCCATCTACCGGGCACAAACCCGGACCCAATGGCAGTTACTGAGCAATTCCCGATTTGAAAACCCAACAATACTTTGCCCGACACGGGAATCAAACCCACTCTTTTTTTAAAAACAAATATTTTTTTTCAAAACATGTCCGATTAAAAAGATAAGAAAATAACTGTGGAAATATAATAAACTTTACCTAGTTTCGAGTGTTGCCTTGCAATTCAATCGAGTTATTAAAGTAATTTATGTGCAAATTATATTCGGATGGTAAAACATCCAATGAGGATAGCAATAGCAGCCCATAATATCCGGATATACATTTACTCCCCATAGCATATTCGGATACTATTATGAGAGCCAGGATGCGAGCCCACCTACGGCTCCATAAATTCCGCAGAGGCAGTAGAAAATATCTATCTTTCTATATGTATATACATATTATAAAAGAGTAAAAAAGCTGTGTCTGTACATTGAATATATTTATATTTAAAATTAAAAAATAATAATTGAAGGGGGTTTAGAAACAGTAATAGAGCACGAATCAAAAAAAGAATTCTGTGTGTTTGTTTGTACACGCTAATCTTCGGAAGTACTGGACGGATTTGAATGATTTTTTTTCCTGTATTGATATTATGTCTGGGCAACATATAAATAAATAATAAATAATAATAAATATAGGCTATAATTTATCTTGGAAACCTGAACACCTGATGTAGAACCGCAACAGACCAGCTAAACTATAAGAGATACAAAAATGACACGATAGCAAAAATTGTTTCACGTGATGAGCATTTTCTGCTGAGAGAATAAATTTGAAGATCTGGAACACCTGATGTGGAACTCCAAGAGCCCAGTTATACCATAACACATACAGGAATGACGTCTTAGCAAAAGTTGTCCAATTTGATAAGCACCCTATGTTGATTTATAAAAATCGAAGATCTGGGACACCTGTTGTGGAACTCCAAGAGCCCAGCTACACCATAACACATATAGGAATGATGACGTCTTAGCAAAAGTTGTTCGGTCTGATGGGCATTTCCTGTTGACTTATAAAAAATCGAAGATCAGAAACATCTGCTGTGAAAATTATTGCAAAGCTGTCAGTAATTTCACTGTATAATTATAAAATAACAAAAACTGGGAGTACCTCCAAGACTCCATTCCCCCCCCCCCCCCCCCCGCCCGACATGATCGCGATCGGTCGTGTTTGTGTACGCTCTGTGTTTAAAAAAGTACAAAACTAGTTTTAACTGTCTATTTTATGCTAAACAGTATTATATTGTTACAAGAAACACAAATAATCAGTGAAAATACATCATAGTGCGTAAAATAAAACAAAAATAATAACGCTTTAATTTCTAAAAAGTTCGTTATAAGTGTTGTGAATATCGGGTAGTGACACTCCGCGCGTGACCTTGCTTTTAAACTAGCGGTCATAGACCTCGTCTAGTTTTTGTCATAAGAACCAAGAGAACTTACTTAGAGAACTTATTTCGCTAAGTTAATAACAGCTGTTATTAACTTGGCGAAATAGCTGCTGTTAGCCCAGCGGTCTAAGGCACTACACGGATAACCAACGTGCCGCGGGTTCAAATCTGACTAAGACATTTCACTTTTTGTAAATCGTCAACAACTGTAAATTGTCGGAGTTCGAGTGTTATAAAAAAATATTAGACGCCAGTGTGAGACCTTTTTCTTTTTAAGAGTGATATATTATCACTTAACCATAGGGGAATAAGATCTAAAGCTGTAGAGGCTAAGACGAAGCTGTATATTTGTCTTATGGCGCTGGCTGCATGCGGATTGGGGGCGCACTCGATTACGGAACCTATAAATCGCTCAAAGGTGACATTTTTTAACATTATTTTCTAGAATGTACCATGAATACTCAAGATGCAGATATTTCACTAATATAAGTTTAGAGGTTGGGAAATACAACTGCAGCGGGTTTTGGGTCATCGGACTGTAGAAATAAGAATTACAAATTAGCAACTTTGTTCGTTTTGGGGCGCAGGGTGTAAAATTGTGTTATGACTATTGGAGACTGAAGTGTCAATCCCTCGAAATGAAGCACGATAAAATTGGGAGTTAATTGCGGTTCGGACGTCTGAAAGTGGACGTTTCAGACGGAAAAAAAATTTGTTTATTTAACAACAGGCATTTTTCTCAGGGATCGGGATGAAAAGAGTGTGAGAAAGGTTGACGAGGGGAGACGGGGCTGAGAGTTGACTTATGAAATAGGAATGATTGGGATTTAATCGTCGCCGGGACTCGGGAGTGTGTGCAACAAAGTTGGTTCTCCGTAGTGGCACTAATGCCCTAACCAATTCTTTGTCTGTGTCGGTTTTTTGAAGTACAGTGACTTAATAAATACTTTGAGTATTAAACCTGAATTAACCTTAAAGTCACGCGTCACGGGTGTATAACAATAAAGTAGCATTATAGCATGTATTATTATTTGTATGTAAAGTGTCTTCATTTTGGTAAGTCGCTAATCATATTTCTTCACAGAACATCACAGAACAGTTGCAGGAATTGCGATCCGTTGGAGCTATACTTTTTTTGTTGAATTAGGAGTTAGTCGGCATTCTTTTCTTCTTGGATTTTATAGCGTTAGCGATCATTGGACAGCGGTGCAAGCAGAGGAGGAGGGAAGGTACGACGTCATTTGGGCTAATTTCGTATTGAGTAGACGCCGCATTTAATTAGCTTAGACATAGCACTGTTTAGGAGCGGATGAATGTATTTTCCTATCTCCTTTTTCTCCTTCAACAATTTTTCACGTGTAGGCGCGAAATACAGACTGACAAACACTCTATGTGTTTAAGACCGACATCAGATTGGATATAGGAGATTTAATATTTTATTACTTCGGCTCACACTCGTTGAACTTAAATGTTGCCGACGATTGAATTGATTGACAAGCTGTAGCTTCATTTCTATTTTAATTAAATCAAGCAGACAGTACAAGTATGTTTAAAAGAGTCACCTTTCAATAATTTTATTCATTGCAATAATTCATTCATTGCGACACTACATTTTAAAGAAGACCTTGTCTTGACAGAGCACCATTAATTCATAAAGCTGACAACTACAACGTAAATATTATTTGGATCTACATCGACCACATGGAACATTCGACTTGGAATCGAATTCCTGAAGTAAATATTTGTTAGAGTTTAAATACAACGCATCGACTTTATTTGCATATGAGTGTGAGCCATCAAATTAACCTTACTCGCTAAATAAGGCGCAACGAGGGACCAAATTTTCGCTAAATAAGGCACAACGAGGGACCAAATTTTCGCTAATATGAGCGCTACGTGGCTAATGTTTCGCTATGTTAATAAGCGACACCGTGGGACTCATTTATTTGACCTAGGAATTATACGAGCTCACAACTTGTATAATTTCTCACTTAACCTTGTACTCACGAGCCTCCACATTTATTAGAAATGTAATTTATGGACGACGTTTTAACACAAAACTTAACCAATCTTTTGAAGTAAAATTTTAGTAATAGTTGCGTTGTTTGTTTTAAAAACTAACTTATAATATGTCTCTTTAGAGTAGGGGCGACTTTAGGATCGTAAGGTCGACTTGTAGGAGCATTGCTGCTTTCATTAACTGTGCCATGCGATGGGGGAGAGTGGCGTGTACATGACCCGGGGTTGATTGGTTAGTGATTGGCCTTAGTTGACTAATTAATAATCAATTACACCTTTGTGCGAACCACGTCCAACCATTTCTCCTTGGAGACTGGTCTGCCTACGTAGCAGCTTTTGAAGGCGAAAAGTGGTTGCTCACTGCAGGACGAGCTCACTATTCTAAAGAACGCCACGAAGGCTGAAACCCCATAACTTCCGGTAAAATTTTCTAGTATAAATTATAACTTGTTTAAAACATATATTAACCCTTTCCTATCCCGAGCATTAAAATCTGCAGATTCGTTTGAGGTGATTGCGAGAAGGATGACGAGATGACGAATATAAACTCAACTGGGCGTAGTTTAGTATAGGTCGGGAAAATTTTGGTCGCAGGAGAAAAGGTTAGCGGGCTGGATTCTGACTCCGGACTTTCTTAAACTGCTAACTTCTTTCCAGATGGGTTTTAAGGCGTGTAGGGAGACCCATACCTCTCTCGCTAGGGTTAGAACTCAAGACCTAAAGGTCTTATTTCAAAGGTCATTTGGGTCGGGACTTCTAGTTACAGCTTAGCAAAAGGATAAACGAGCGAATTTTTTCGAGAGTGAGTAATTTAACCTAAAACATTATTGGGAAGCTTTAATTTTTTTTTACACCTACATAAATATTGATATATGTGTATTCATATACGTTATATTAAATATAGAAATTAACCAAATCGGGCCCGTAATTGTCAAAGTGTAGTAAAGTGTTTGTGAAGACAGAAGAAAGTTATGTAAGCGGGGCAGAGGTGAGTATTGCATGTATTTTTATTCTCACTTTTCTTCTAAACCAAATGTTATTTTTGTGTGTCTGATGATAAACTCATCTATAAATGTATATTGTTGAATTTATAATCACTTTGTTTCATCCTGTGCCTTCTTTTACAGCTTAGGAATTTAAAATTATGCTTTTGTAGGCAATAACTCGAACGTTTCGGGTTATTTTCAGCGGATTTCTATTCTAATAACTCCCATTTTAAACGATCCGTTACCTTCTTATTTTCCTCTAAAGCTCGAAAAAATGTAGTCAGACTTTCTTCTGGCTCATGTGTTCGATTAATTATAAGTTATGCATAAATAAACAACTTTCGCATTAAACTGAATCACACAATGATAAGGGGTCCAAATATTACCACTGACGATCACAGCTAAATTATACTTCGACCAAACATGCGTTAACTTAGAAATAAACAGATTCTAAGTTTAGGTTATCTAAAAGTGGTTTAGGCTGCTAGATTTAGGTCATAAGACTAGGTAAGATGAAGAGCCTCTGCAATACTATAGAAATATAACCTATAGTTAGTACAGAAGGTTTTTACAGAGAACACGGCGGTGCTCCGCCAAGGAGGCAAACCTCCATCGTGTCCTCCGGTCGATCCTCGCAATGAAAACACCTACGCCTTTATTTTTTCATCTGGGGATGAAAAGATAAATGGAACTTAACACACCTAACTAGGAGTATTGTGCACATCTGCATCATCATCCTCAGAGCATACAATCGTGATGGTCTGTCATGATGTTGTAGAAACAATAAACATCCAATCACTGCAGATTTCCCGTCCACTATTGAAGAGTTCCATTAATATCTCCGAAGATCACTATCAGGTCTTAACAAAATTTAAATTGAACCCGACGGGAAGCATCAGCTTTGAAATAAAAAAAATCATCACATTCGTTTCTCGCAGTCGAAAGTACTGAGGTAACAAAAACAAAATGAATAAATATTTCCTGTTTTTGCAATAATTTTCATTTATGCTCCGCTCCAATTGGTTCAAGCGTGGTGTTATATAGCTTATAACCTATCTCGATAAATGGCCTATCCAACACAAAAATATTTTTTCATTCCCCCATCTCGGAAAGAGTATTTTTGCTCTTCGATATCTGAGTGCAAAAGCCGTTTTTATCGTCTTGAGGGTAAAGTAAATTTGAATTTAGAACATCGTGTGCACTAAGCATGTGAATTCAAAACATCATTAAACCATATTCTACCTCTGTGGTGCCGAATTTATCATACAATTTTTTTTTAATTTGCTAAGAACTCAGACTCTGAACCTTCTTGGTGTACTTTTTTTAATATGTTTTGCACGCGCCATTTTCTTTTCACTTCATGTTGTTAACACCTTAGGTTAAAAACAAGGAATCCAACTTGAAAACAAGTGAAAAACCTAAAATTACCACTCATTATCTAGCAACGAGGAAGTTTATTTGACGTCAACAGAATTAACTGAATTTGTTAATAATGCGCATTTTTTTTTTGCTTTATTCATTTCCTCGCTGAGGTAGGATGAAAAGTTACGTGTTGCACTCGAGTGCAAAGATTTTTTACCTCGTGCTCTTTTGATTCCCTGGCTAACGCTCAAGATTCTAAGTTTTGAATCACTTGCTGCGCTCGTGACTCAATTTTAGAATCTTTCGCTTGCTCGGTCATCAAGATTGAGCACGCGGTTAAAAAACAATTTTGCACTCTTGTATAACAAAATAACTATTTCAATTTCAATCAGCAATGTCTGAGATTAGCGCGTTCAAACAAACAAACAAACTCTTCAGCTTTATAATATTAGTTTAGATATTCAGATAGTAACAAATCCTCGTGGAAATATTAGACTCTACTATCCGGTTATACTTTTACTCCCGAAGGCATATTGGGATACTATCACGCTATCACAGCCAGGGTCCGAGCCCACAACCCATAAATAAATTCCATAAATTCCGGGAAGGCAGTAGAAAATATGCAATAGTAATAATTATGCTTGTCGTACGCTACGTTGTACGTTGTGTATAATATCTGTGATAATGTTGCTCATAACCCTGAATGTCAACTATTTGATTGATTTTGTACCTTTAAGAGCTTTCTTGGCAGTCAGGGTTATCAATCACTATTTATCTACCAAGGCTGAATTACCAGTAATAGTGTTCTTTTTTCTTTAATTCAAATTACATATTTATACATTTTCTTTATTACTTCGATTGAAAAATCAATCCATTCACCAGAAATCCTACTCAGACTTCGAACGTACATATCCTCCTGACAACAAAATGAAATACACAGTGTTAGAAATGTTAATAAAAGCGGAAAATATAATGGGTGTTTACAGAAATTACAGTTCCGAAAAGAATAATCGTAAAATACGCATCCTACGAGTCGTTTTAGAATTACTTATTTCCGGAGGAATAATGTTTAGGGTTACTTTTGATATTTTGACGTCACATCGTTTATTATTTTCGTGTCGTGTTTTCACATTTCATTTCATGAATTTCTTATGTAGTTTCATTATAATGATCTGTGGTATTCTAAATTCAGCCTCTTACAAAAAATTTATTAATGACTTAGTAACGGTGAACCAACGCTTAGAGACAGAATCCACAAATAAATATTCAAGAAAAGTAAAGAACTTTTTTATTATAACAACTGCAGTATTGTGCTTTGGTGCAGTAAGTGTTTTACCTGTGAGGATCTTTCAAAGAATTCATGTTCAAAAGCAGCATATTACCCTGAGCTTAATTACATTACTCACAGCAGAAATATTTTCCGAACTACGTTATTCTATTGAAAATATTATATTTTACATTTATATAAGTATGGTTAATTATTTACTGAAACGCTTGAACGTTTATGTATCGGATGTTCAAGAATATTATATTGAGCAAGAAAGGGAAATTTGTGTTGGAAGGAGGGAAGTAAATAATCCTCTGACAGAAGAAAGGTTGGAAGAATGGGCCACCAACTACATGTTATTAGTTAGTTGCAGCAAGGAACTATCAGCTTGCTTCAGTTTGCAGGTAAAAGTTTCATCTGCCTAGACTTTTCCCAACTTCATTGGGGTTGGCTTCCAGTCTTATAACCAAACCGGCTGCAGCTGAATATCAGTATTTTACATGGAGCGACTACCTAACTGACCACCACAACCCAGTTAGTACTGAGTAATACAGTAAGACTGGTTGTCAGACTTTCGGACCACTATAACGATCGATTCTCAAAGACAACTTGGAACAACGACTAACCGTGCTCTCTCCACAGACCGACCATAGCAAGCTTGGTTTAACCTTTAAAATGCAAGTGCGGCTGTTATTATTTAGCTACGAACTCTTAACTGCGGTTGCAATCGTTTTAGGAATAATCGTTCATTTTGAAATGCCAGATACTCGTAGATAATAAAATGTTTACTTATAAGTTTTATTTTCGTTTGTTTGTTCCAGATGATATTCTCATTGGGCTTGTCATCAATGCATTACATTGTTTCATCACACATATTATTTGAAGTATTTCTTACAAACGTAAATATCATCAAAATTTTGTACTTTTTTTTTTTAATGGGGTTTAAAACTGAAATGTTTTTTTTTCAGCAACTTAACATTTATTTTGGAGTTTTGCATTCTGTGTTTGTTCTGATATATATAATAGGTAGTACCCATTTAATACTTGTTGCGGGACAGAAACTAATTAACGAGGCCGCTAAGACAAGGACCAGTTTGTTGAAATTAAACAACACGTTATCAATATGTGAGTGCTTCATTATTATTTGGAATGCTCGTTTTTTTTTTTTTAGCCTATTGCTATCAACCGGGCACCAATACAGACTCGGAGGCTGCTACTGAGTAATCTATATTAATCTATTTAATAAAATAAAGCAGAAGAGTTTGTTTGTTTGTTTGGTTCAAAATTGTACTTTTTGTGAAGCTGTTAAATGGAAAAAAGAAACAAACGGTATGTGTTGCTCAGATGGGAAAGATCCGTTATTTTCACTTCCCCGGGCTCTTAGAATTCGACATCGGACGTTTCAGATCTTTGACGACCCCGTTGTCGCTTGCCTAAGCAACAGGATCAGCGTAACCGCGTGTCGCGGGCAGTAGCTAGTTCCTGATAAAAACCCAATAACATGTTGCCCGACACAGGAGTCAAAACCAGCACCTGATGTTTAGCAGTCGCACTTACGACCACTTCCGAAATGTGGGCCTAACCCTGTAGTCGAGCAGCGCAGCTAAACACGTCGGCGATAACGCTACGAGTGTAGTTATAGTCAGTTATAGTCAGGGAATTTGTGGGAAATTCAAAACGTTTCTTATTCCTTAAAAATGCCTTGTATTGGCCTATATAAACATTATGGGACGTATGGGACATTATGGGAGTATATTTTGTGTATTTTAACAATCGGTCTCAGTGGGGTGACACTCAAATGATTGATTAATTGACTGTCGCCCTTCTTGTAGTTCAAAAATACTTAAATTAATTTTTATTTTCAGATCCAACCTCGGAAACCAAGTCTGTCAAGAATTTATATTTTCTCGTAAAAGCGAACCCAATTAAAATAGAATATACTGGAAGAGTCGTCCAGGGAATGTATTTAATTCCGATAGTACTTTCTTTTTCTATCAGTTACGTTATAGTTGTGTTACAATTCAGTCATTTTATTTAACTTATGGATGTACAACGGCCCATCACATAGACGGAAAGTCGAGAGTGACTGTGATGGAGACAGGGAGATGTCTGGTAGCGAAACTGACCCTTCCAATGGATCATCGAGAGGACCTGATAGAGATTCGAGTGCTGAAGACGCTGATGAACCCGATTCCGATGATTTCATGGAGATAGACGAGCAAGTGCGAGAAGAATGAGTTTTTATGCTCTAGATAAAATCAGCAAAATCTATACTAATATTAAAAAGCAGAAGAGTTTGTTTGTTTGTTTGAACGCGCTAATCTCAGAAACTACCGGCTCGAATTAAAAAAATCTTTTTGTGTTGGATAGTCCATTCGAGGAAGGCTATAGGCTATAACGTCACGCTATGACTTGTAGGAGCGGAGCAGCAATAAGAAATGTTGCAAGCGGGAAAAAAGCTTCCGTTGATCAGGCGATGCGTTGCGATATCAAAACTTCACACGAACGAAGTGGACCAATCCGCACTGGGCCCGCGTGGTAGATTATAGCCCATTCCCTCTCATTGACAGGAGGCCGAGTCGCAGCAGTGGGAACATTATAGGCTGATGATGATGATGACACGAACGAAGTCGCGGGCAGAAGCTAGTGTGTTGTAAAATACTTCTGGTTTTTGGTGTTCAAGATATATGTTTGCTATAGCACGCGATGTAGTGTATCACACGAAAAACATTATGCTTGTTTGTGTATTCAGGCTAAGGGGCTAAGGGGTAGGCTTAGGGATAGGGGAAGGGAAAGGTGTGTAAAGTCAACAGGAGGATCCCAGACAGGAGTAGCCTAAATCATAAAGGGAACCTTCTAGTATCGTTTTGTTCAAACTTCATGGTGATTCGGAAGTTAGCTGCAAGTGACGATCTCTGCACATGTACCTAATGGTTTAAATTTTATGGCGGAACGGAACATCTAACGCAAAACTGTGTAGTGCTTATTAAGTACGCATCGTCTTGGTTGTATAATGCGCAGACCGTTACTCGCAGCTAGGTTCCAAGACGCAAAAAGTTTGAGCCGAACTACTACTGATATTAAAAGTAAACTCCATCTTTGCTAAGTGTGTGTTTAGTAAGTCAGTTCGCACTAGTGTTTAGTTTGTACACTTAGGAATAAACTGAGATATTTTGTGATTGTTGCATAAAATAGTTAATAGTTAGTACCTACCAATTATACACATTTTCCTATCACTTGTATCAATGTATAAGTAATTAAACTGAAAAAAAATGCTTTAGAGTGACGTAAGTTTTTTTCTTCTCAGCAAACCCTTACATAAACATTGTTGAACTTAGTAATAATTTCAACAATTTATTTATTAAAGTGAATGGTGATTAATTTATGATTTTCTCATACATATTTACGTACAATCGTTTACCGAATGATTGAGACTTTACTTTCGTCTGTGTATTTTTTTTTAAATAGTGTCCGTCACTTAAATATTAATTATTAATTACCTTTTTTAATATTAACTGGGCCTTCTCTTTTGGTCTTGATGAAATATGTGGGTCATACTTGGGAACACCGGCGCAATGGGGCGGGAATGGATGATTCCTGACTATGGAAATATGATTCTGTTTAGTCTGTCAGATATAATATCGAAAAAATAATGGAAAAGTGTTTTTTGTTTTGTCAATTGAATAAAAAATTACGAAGATATAATGCGTCAAAGACATGATTCTTGACGGATGGGGGCTTTTGACGTCACTTTCCGGTAAAGAATGTACTCAAATGTAACGTCACACGAGTTTTCGACACACTGTACCGTCTTCATTTTTGTTTTACGTGAAAATAAAACGTGTCCAACATTTTTTTGAAATCTATCTGATAGACTAATGACTGTTTTTTGGTGTAAAAAAATCATGTATTGTGGTAGAACTCAATTGAATGTATTCAAAACATTGTGCTGAGGGATTGATTGAATAGTACGGGGTGTCGTGGAGGTGATTAAAGTAACAATCTCGTATAAAAAAAACTTGTAAAATGTTCGAACTTTGACCCTCAATATCTCCGTAACTGTAAGGTTTCCAGGTATGGTGTAGAATAAAAAAATGTTGGGGACAACAACTGCCTTTCGGCTTTGTGCAGAGGTTTTTTTCAACCTTTACATTCCTAACATACGAAACTTCTAATCATTGTACTACAATATCTGTGTTATGTGTTATGTTGTTGATATTTTATAGAGGAAGTATTTTATTTTTTGTTTGTTTGTTACGATTTAACTTGAGAACTCCTTAACCATCATCATCTGCCTCGCCTTTTTCCAAATATGTTGGGGTCGGCTTCCAGTCTAACCGGATGCAGCTGAATGTTTTATAATAAATATATTTTAGATGGAGCGACTGCCTATTTGACCTCCGCAACCCAGTTAGTACTGGATAATGCGACACCCTTTGGTAAGACTGGTTGTCAGACTTTTTGGGCCACTGACTACCTGTAACGACTTTCAAAGATCTACAAATGACAGCCGGGACCAACTGACAAGCTTTCCGAGGCATGGAGGAAACCCGTTATGCAATGGGTTGTCACCCATCCATAGACCAACCTAGGCATTCATGCCCTAACCAAAAAATATTGTATTGTTTAGCCACGGGCTACTAAACCGATTTTAAAAATTCTTTCACCAATAAAATGATAAATCTTTACCGAGTAACATCAGCTAAATTATATTCATCGTGCAAATTAAACGACCTAACACAGTTTTCGCGGACGAAGTCACGGGCAAAGTGCTAGTCTGTGATATGTTGGTAATAATAATTGATTTTGTTACTTACGAAATTACAAAATCAATCAAATGTCTGACATTTAGGAATATCAATCACTATTAATCTACCAATACCAAACTACCAATGATAGTGTAATTTTTATTTAATTCAAATTATTTATTCTTTATCTTTAATACGTGGATTGAAAAATCAAGCCACTCACTGGAAATCCTTGTCAGACTTCAAACGTTAATTACTGTTAAACGACAAGATGAAATACCCATTGTTAGAAATGTTAAAGAAAACTGAAAAGGAGACGGGAAATGGTGGGCCCAATTGTAATAAGTTAAGATATGGTCTAAAAAATTTGACATATTTTTTATATTAAAATACCAAAACTCAGCTCAATTCTCAATCTGGAAGCGGAGAAAAATGAGAACGATAGTTTCCATAACATTACCGATTGAATAAATCGATTACAGAAATTATAAAAAAGAAAAGCTTTGCACTAGGTAATTAAATCAAAGTATTTAAATGAACTTTAAATACTTGTTTACAATATAGTGTATTTAATTAATAAAGAAAATGACAATTAATAACTGAAAAATCTAAATGATTATCGATTTTGTATCGATAAAAATCAATCATATTTTTAATAACAGCCTTATATGTATTATCTGTGACAGCACTGACAGCATTTAATCGGTGTTTACAGAAATAACAGTTCTGAAAAGATTTATCGTAAAATACGAATTATACGGGTCGTTTTAGAAATTCTAATTTCTGGAATTATAATATTAGATAGCATTTATGTTGTTTTAACGTCACATTCCAATCACATGTTACCAATTTTTAGTATGTACACATTTCATTTCTTTAATTTCTTCAGTACTTGCACTATAATGATTTGTGCTATTCGAACTTCGGGTTCATACACCATTTTCGTTGAAAACTTGGTTGCTGTGCACAAAAGCATGGACACATAATCAACCAAAAAATATTCAAGAAATTTGAAGATCTTTTTCATATCCACAACTGCAGTATTGTGTTTCTGTGCAGTAAGTGTTTTACCTATATCTTTTATAGAATTCTTGTTCAAAACAGGCAAATTACCTGGAGATTATTTGTGCTACTCACATCAGAAATATTTTCCGAACTACGTTTTTCTATTGAACATATTATATTTTACATTTACATAAGTATGGTTCATTGTTTACTGAAACATCTGAACGTTTATGTATCCGATGTACCTACAAAACTATTACGCTGGGCAAGAAAAAGAGATATGATAGGAAGTAAATAATCCTCTGACAGAAGAACGGGTGGTAGAATGGACCACCAACTACATGTTATTAGTTGGTTGCAGCAAGGAACTTACGGCTTGCTTCAGTTTTCAGGTAAACGTACAATTGCGAAAGCGACAATTACAGTCTTTTTTTTTGTAAAATTCTGATGATGGTTCCATAACTAGCATAGCAAATCTCTCATAGCAAATCATTGCAGTCATCTGCAGAACTGTATTTGAAATATGAAAAAGGCATGATACGTGGACCTCAAAAAAAATATTGGAAAACGGGCGAAGAATGAAATGATTTAGAACCTTTAACGGTTTCTGTCTAAGAATGTTTAAATATTTGATGAAATGCAAAGAAAATTAAAAAAAAAAATAAGAAAATTTACTTATTTTGTTCCCAATTTAAAACAGTTTTATTTTTTATTTTGCAGATGATATTTTCATTTTGCCTATCGTCAATGCAATACATTTCTTCTTCATACAAAATATTTGAATTATTCATTTTGAATGTAAATTTCGTCAGAACAGTATTATCTACCTATTTTTGCTGTTATAATAAAAAAAAAATCTGTTAAACTTTATCAGAATCGATGCCTAAAAATAATTTGGAGAGCTAAGGTGGCTTAGGTAACTGTGAGGTGCGGGAGGTAAGTTGACGTCTGTCAGTAGGGGTAGCACTGGATTGAGCGATGCCACACCCCTCCCGCCTTGTGCAGCCACCTTATTGTGCAGGTCTTTTTTGTGAAGCAACACTATGAAACGTGGAAACATTAGATAACAATCTGTAACTGTTGTGGCAACTTGTTATTATTTGTTGAAAGTTGCCATCGCGTCCATACTGCAAGTAACATAAATTAACAAAATATAACAAAGAGTAACATTCAATCCCTCCTTCAGTCCTCGGAGTTCAATAACATAAAGACCATTAAAATATTATACTGTTCCTTTGTCCGTAGTCATTTAGAGTATGCTTCTCAGGTCTGGAACCCCAATTATAATGTCTACATAAATCGTATTGAGAGCATACAGAAAAGGTTTCTAAGGCACATTCAATACCGGTCTAAAACGTTTTCAACGAATTATACCAACCGTTGCAAAAAATTTCATATCCTTCCACTATACGAAAGGCGAAAAATATCAGAACTTGTGTTTCTTTTCAAGATCGCCAATGGAACAACTGGTGTTACCGAGTTGCTGCACAAAATGGGGCTGCGAGTGCCGTCTGTGTTCTTCCGTAGACCTCATTTATTATCCACCCCAGTGGTAACCACAACGTATAGACTGAACTCATACATGGTGAGAGCGATGTACAACACAACCTGCCAGGAAGCTGAGATTGACATTTTTATTACTAGTACCGCTAAATTGAAGAAAACTTTAACCAATACCTACCTTCTTTGAGCGTACTCATATTTAGTGACTCTACCGTTTGGTGTTATATGTATAAGTCTTTATTTGCATGTCATATTATTTATATACTACATGTGGAAACTGTAATTGGCCATATTTTGTTTAAGCTATTACTCGCTGTGTGTCTAGCTGTAAGTTTTCCTAAAATTGAAATAAATAAATAAATAAATAACATGCTCAGCTTTTATTCTATGCTATAGTAACATTTTATAACAATGTTACCAATTGTTACTGCTAACTTAACATTTAATAACGCTGCAACATCCATTATAATGTAACTTTTTGCTAACGGATGTTGCTCAGTAACCTGAAAACGTTGCTCCACAAAAAGTAACTGCGATGTGGGTTTACAATAGTGAGGCTGCATAAGGCAAGAGGGGTGTGGTATCACAGGGCACGCCACGATAGTGGTACCCACCGAAAAGGCGATGTAAGCGTTCCTCCCTGCAAAAAGTAATATTTTTGTCGATATTTTCCGATAGTCAGTGCCCCACTCTAATTACCACAGAAACCGTATGTGCCCAATGTGGAATACTTTTTGTGCGCATTTTATTTACAAAGAATGGAATACCTGGTTCGTACATACAATAGCCTTTGGTTTGCGAATTTATTCTTCTTTATCGTTTGTTTGGTTCCTAACCTGGTGTCAGAGGTTTTATGCTTTGGACTTAGCTCTACATGTCGATGCCGTCGAGAAATTTCTGTTTGAATGTTTTGGTTTTGATGGATTGTGAATTTCCTAATACATTAAAAGATTAATTTGATTGTTATTTTAGTTAGAGTATATTGTACAAATAATGTACCTTTAATGTGTATCGTTACATAATGTCATGTTTATAATCCATACTGGATTGGATTAAACGTATCATTCTAAAATAAAAATTAATGCTACTGATGTCTTGTTTTAAATTGTTGTTCTTTATACGAGTATATCAGATTTATGTAAGTGTAAATTGACACATATATTTTTGTTAAGATGTTTGGAAACAGAATCTTCACCATTTAGTTTCTAAACATTTAATATTTGTATATCGTACGCATTTAATTAATTATAATAATTTCGAGTTACATTTGCATTTTTATTTTATGAATATATTTTCCCAACTTTGTTTTCCTGCATTATTTTTATTACAAAATGGGCATACAAAATGTTTATCTCTGGGCGGCCGCTGGATATGAAACGCTCAGGACAGGGTTATACTTCTAGCAGTGAAAATAATGGACCTGTTGATAGTAAAAGGGCGATTTAACCGACGGTTGAAAAATCAAAGGTAACTACTAACTGATAATAAACACCGTACAAATTTTGTTGCCTCCAACTACATTAATTACCTAGACTAACAACATCAAATGAGGAATCCCCGTTGGGTCAGGCAGAGCTGTGTACTAGTTCCCATGATCCCCGGTGCAAGTGTGTGAAGGGAACACCGGTGTGGTTTTTAGTCGGTTAGAGTCCGACAGACCCCTCTACCCGCCCCAGGGCAGAGGACATCCGTGTGGATTTTCCACCCCTTCAACAAAAAAAAAGGCAGAGCTGTGTACCTGATAGTACACATTTTGTCAGTTATGTTTAGGTCAAAGAAATAAGAAGCGAACCTATTGCCATCTACCGGGCACAAACCCGGACTCAATGGCAGTTACTGAGCAATTCCCGATTTGAAAACCCAACAATACTTTGCCCGACACGGGAATCAAACCCACTCTTTTTTAAAAGATATCCGATTAAATTTCTTTCAAAACATATCCGATTAAAAAGATAAGAAAACAACTGTGGAAATATAATAAACTTTACCTAGTTTCGAGTGTTGCCTTGCAATTCAATCGAGTTATTAAAGTAATTCATGTGCAAATTATATTCGGATGGTAAAAAATCCAATGGGGAGAGCAAGTGCAACCCATAATATCCGGATATACTTTTACGCCCGATAGCATATTCGGATACTATAATGACAGCCAGGGTGCGAGCCTAACTACGGCTCCATAAATTCCGCAGAGGCAGTAGAAAATATTCAATTATGTATACCTAACGAGCGTTACTACTTGTCATCTATACTATATTATTATATTATTTATTATTTTATTTTTATATTTTTATTTTTATTTTTTATAATATTATAAAGCAGAAGAGTTTGTTTGTTTGTTTGTTTGTTTGTTTGTTTGTTTGTTTGTTTGTTTGGTTGAACGCGCTAATCTCCGGAACTACTGGCTCGAATTGAAAAATTCTTTTTGCGTTGGATAGTCCATGTATCGAGGAAGGCTATAGGCTATATAACATCACGCTATGACCAATAGGAGCGGAGCAGCAATAAGAAATGTTGCAAGCGGGAACAAAGCAGTTTAAACTTCCGTTGAGTAGGCGATGTGTTACGATATCAAAACTTCACGCGAACGAAGTCGCGGGCAGAAGCTATGAGGCTATAATTTATCTTGGAAACTTGAACACCTGATGCAGAACCGCAACAGACCAGCTAAACTATAAGAGATACAAAAATGCCACCATAGCAAAAATTGTTCTACATGATGAGCATTTTCTGCTGAGAGTATAAGTTTGAAGATCTGGAACATCTAATGTGGAGCTCCAAGAGCCCAGCTACACCATAACACATATAGGAATGACGTCTTAGCAAAAGTTGTTCAATTTTATGAGCACTCTCTGTTGGTTTATAAAAATCGAAGATCTGGAACACCTGTTGTGGAACTCCAAGAGCCCAGCTACACCATAACACATATAGGAATGACGTCTTAGCAAAAGTTGTTCAATCTGATGAGCACTCTCTGTTGACTTATAAAAATCGAAGATCTCGGACACCTGTTGTAGAATTAATTTCCTTTTCCAGTTATCTTCGTGACTCGGTAGCCTACCCGGTAACGCAGGGGAGCAGTTACTTAGATTTCAATTGATCAGGTATCTTCACAACAAAACTATAACCATGCCTAGAAAGAGGTCAAATCTTTCCCAATGTTCCAAAGGAGCTAAAAGATGGAGGATCATAAGATCCCAAGAATCTATCGAAGAGCGTCAGGAGAGACTTGATGCTGTTCGAGAACATCAGGCTGCATCTTGCTCCGTGGAAACCTCTTCGGATCGCGAAGCACGCCTGCGTTCTCAGCGTATTTCTACATCCAGGTCTCTAGAGACCAGTGAAGAATAGATGCGCGACTGACCGCTAATCGTGAACGTCATGCATTGTCTTGCGAGTCGGAGCCGTTCACGGATAGAGAATTGCGCTTGAGTTTCAAGCGTATCTACGCATCGACTACTAGATCTCTAGAGACAAGTAGGGAACGTGACGCGCGACTGACCGCTGATCGTGAACGTCACGCATTGTCTCGCGAGTCGGAGACGTTCACGGATAGAGAATTGCGCTTGAGTTCTCAGCGTATCTACGCATAGCTTCTTCTAGGTCTTTAGAGACAAGTGCGGAACGTGATGCGCGACTGTCCGCTGATCGTGAGCGAATCCGAAATGTTTACCGATACAGAATCAGGCTTGAGTTTTCAGCGTATTCGCACATCTACTAACAGGTCTTTTGAAACGAGTGATGAACGTGATGCGTGATGCGCGATGCACGTTCATTGAACGAACGCTTGAATTCTGATCGACGTCGACATTCTCTGAACAGAATGTCGATATCATCTGAAAAACTGGATGTGTCTCAAGATATAGCCGTAGGGCATGGCGACCTGCCGTGTCGACGGCGCGTTCGTGTTCCACGTGCGCCTCAAAGAGATGTCAGCATAAAGGGAGGAGCCCGCAAAGGTCGAAGCCTGCCGGGGCTGCGGGACTGTTCGAAAGAGATACCGTGGCCCTGGAACGTAAAGGGCGAGGAAGGAACATGGATGGGTTTTAGTCAGTAAAAATCTGACACTCCCTCCCGCTCCGCCCAGAGTTGAAGAAGTTATTTGATTATTTCCCAACCGAAAAAAAAGGGCATGGCGACCTTCTTTGGGTTGATAAGGCACGGAGTGCATTTACGTCTCCTATGATTGAATACGCCACATATTCCGCCATCGGAGGTATGGCTAAAAATTGTACTTTTTGTGAAGCTGTTAAATGGCAAAAAGAAACAAATGGTATGTGTTGCTCAGGTGGGAAAGATCCGTTATTTTCCCGTCCCCGGGTTCTTAGAATTCGACATCAGACGTTTCAGATCTTCGACGACCCCGTTGTCGCTGGCATAAGCAACAAGATCCGCGTACGAAGTCGCGGGCAGAAGCTAGTTATACTATAAAATAATCAAGGTACTATTTATGTATCGAAGTAAATTAAAGTAAACACATGTGGTTTTTTTTGTACTCTATCGCAATAATGTCCTATTTGACCCAAAGGTCAAATAGGACATGGATAGAAGAGAATGCCTTGTGGCATTAAATCCGCCTGTATACTCTTCTTGTACATGAAGTTAAGATAAATACTCGTAAATATCTGTGACATGTTGATGATAATAATTTGATTACTTTTGTAACTTACAAACGTACAAAATCAATCAAATGGCTGACATTCAGGATTATCAATCACTATTAAAGTACCAATACCAAACTACAAATAATAGTGTATTTTTTCATTAATTCAAATTACTCATCAATTTTCTTTATTATGTGGATTGAAAAATCAACCCACTCACTGGAAATCCTTCTAAGACTTCAAACGTAAATTACTGTTAAACGACAAGATGAAATACCCATTGTTAGAAATGTTAATAAAAGCAGAAAATTTAATTGGTGTTTACAGAAACTACAGTTCTGAAAAGATTTATCGTAAAATACGAATTATACGGGTAGTTTTAGAAATTCTAATTTCTGGAATTATATTATTAAATAGCATTTATGTAGTTTTAACATCACAATATTCCAATATGTTACGATTTTTCAGTATGTACATATTTCATATCTGTAATTTTTTCAGTACTTGCACTATAATGATTTGTGGTATTCGAACTTCGGGTTCATACACCATTTTCATTGAAAACTTGGTTACTGTGCACAAAAGTAGTGACACAGAACCAACCAAAAAATATTCAAGAAAATTAAAGATCTTTTTCGTATCCACAACTACTGTATTGTGCTTCTGTGCAGTAAGTGTTTTAGCTATGAGGATCTTATATAGAATAATTCTTGTTCAAAACAGGCAAATTACCCCGAGATTATTTGTGATGATCACATCAGAAATATTTTCCGAACTACGTTTTTCTATTGAACATGTTATAATTTATATTTATATAAGTATGGTTCATTGTTTACTGAAACGTCTGAACGTTTATGTATCCGATGTGCAACACTATTACGCTGGGCAAGAAAGAGAGACTCGTGTTGGGAGGACGGTAGTAAATAATCCTCTGACAGAAGAACGGGTGGAAGAATGGGCCACCAACTACATGTTATTAGTTGGTTGCAGCAAGGAACTTACGGCTTGTTTCAGTTTTCAGGTAAATAAACAGTAAATTGCAAAAGCTACAATTACAGCCATATTTATGTAAAACTTTGACGATGGTTCCGCTACTTCAGCGTCTCTCGAAGCAAATGGTAAGCTTCGTTGCTGTGGTTTGTGGAATCATTGCAGTCGTCTTCAGAACTGTATTTGAAGAATGGACAATATGCTACGCCGACTTTAAATAAATTTGGATAGCGGCAGGGGAATATATAAATGATTTAGAACTGCACCTTAACCGTTTCTGTCTATGAATATTTGAAATGTTTAATGAATCCCAAAGAAAAATGGACTTATTTTATTCCCAATTTAATGTGGTATTTTTATGTTTCAGATGATATTTTCAATGGGCGTATCGTCAATGCAATACATTTCGTCATCATACAGAATATTTGAATTATTCCTTGTAAATGTAAATATCGTCAATACATGTCTATTTCCTTAAACCTTTATTTGCTGTAAAAATTAAAAAAAATCGTGTCAAATTATGACAAAATTGGTGCTTATGGTGGCTGCACAAGGCGGAAGGGTTGTAGCATCGCTCAATTCAGTCCTAACCCTGCTGACAGACGTCAACACGCATCCCGCACCGCGCAGATACCTAGGCCACGGTAGCATTCTTATTATTACTTATACCTTTTTTCAGAGGCCGTACAAATATTTTGGAGCTTTCGAAATAATTTTTGTGCTTATATTAACAATATTTAGTAACAATTTAGTACTTTTGGCGGGACAGAAACTTATTAACGAAACTGCTAAGACGAAGAGAAGTTTGTTGAAATTAAACAACACGTTATCAGTTTGTAAGTATTTCGTCATTTTAAATCACGAGTTTCACACATAATTATGTATTCATCTTACAAATTATTCCTATAAGCAGCACTATTGCTCAGTGCGATAAAATATTACTCGAAAATCCTAGTTTTGAGACATCTAGAGTTAAAGTTTTAGAAAATATAAAAATTCATAACTTCGGCTTGACATATCTTTGTTGTTTTAGCTTTATTTTAGAGATATTAAAATTTTTAGTGAGGATTCACTATGTCGAGTCAGTAAATTTTTGCTTTTATGAGTAATATATTAGGTCAATTTAATAGATCATATTTGACAACTGTCAGTTTTAAGTAATGGTTACCTTTTTTGTCATTAATACAATAAATACGTAATCTTAATTAAACGTGTTAAGCAATTGTGCAGTTATAACTTCGAATAAATCAATAATATTTATTCCAGCCGTAACAAGGTTACGTTGTTGTATTTTGATGAAGTGTCAAATGTGATCTATTATCTTGGCCCTACAGTAGCAAATTATTGATGTTAAAACTCACTAAATAATTTTAGTGATTTTTACGATACCTAAAAGCATTTACATACATTAAAAATTCAAAAGGAAATTCTTACGAAAATGACGGTTTGAACTGACAAACCGTCATTTTCGTAGGTGCTCTTGGTTTTGACTTAGCTCCATGTTCACCGAAAAGATAACAGCCTGATTAGCTAAAAACAGCTGTCACTGTGACATATTACTATACAAAAATGTGTTTTAAACAGCTGTTTTAGATAATCAGACTGTCATCTTTTTGGTGAACATGGACCTTAGTACGAAAATGGCTAAAACGAGATAACAATGCCATTAGAAGAATCACATTTTTTTTAGACTTTTCGCGCTACGGGACGCTATTAACCTTCTAAGAATAAGGTCAGGTAACCCCACGCAATAACGTATACGTATAATTGTCTAATGCAATTACTTGCGTTTCACAATTCCTGGCCATCACGACTATTTCGTGGTTAAAACACTTAAATTTAACATTTTTTTTTCAGATCCTCCTTCGAAAGCTAAGACCATCAAGAATCTGTTTGTCCTCGTAAAAGCTAATCCAATAAAGATAGAATACACTGGTAGAATAGTCCAGGGAATGTATTTAATTCCGATAGTTTTTTCCTTGTCTATTAGTTATATCATAGTTTCACTGCAATTTAATCATTTTATTTAAATGGGCTTACACAAAAAACAAAAAAAAAACAAAATAAAAAAACACATTCTGGTGTCGGTGAGCTTTGCACTAACGCACAAATAAAATGTAACGTAAATTTGATATATTTATAAATAGAAAAATGTACTCGGTTCGACATAAAACTTGTTTAGTATTAGTGTGTGGTAAATAAATACAACCACGAATTTTAGCAAGCCTTATACTTTTTGACTGAACTTGATATCAAGGGGTAGTAGTTGGCGTCGGTAGTGTTGACTTCTAATCCACTCCAGTGTATTGAGTGTGTATATACCAACAAAACAATGTTAGCGTTCCTCCCTGAAAAATGAGAATTTTCAATAAAATTGTCAATGTCCATTTCTAATTCCCACAGATACCGTATCTGCAAAATGTGGAATATTTTTTGTGTACATATAATAGTATACCTGGTTCTTATATACTAGGGTCTCTGGTTTGAGAATTCTTCTTTGTCGTGGGGTACCAAGTTAAGCACCAAGCTTAACCTGGTGTCAGAGTTTTTATGCCTTGGACTTGGCAATGCACGCCGCCGTCGAGAAATATCTCTCAGGCAGGCGCTGGTTTATTCACGATGGTTTTGATGGTTTGTGAATTTATCAATAAATTAAAAGATTACCTATTTGTTACTAGTTTGTAGTTAAATTAATAACAAACAATATAACATTACATAGTGTTATTAATCCACAATGGGATTGGATAAATGTATTATTCAGCTTTATGTGAGTGCAAAATAGGTAATTGTCAAAATGAATAAGCTACCTTATTCATTTTGTCAATTACCTAATTTGCGTTATAAGGCGTTACGAAAATAGTCATAAAAATAAACTCATTAACGAAACCGCTAAGACAAAGACAAGTTTGTTGAAATTAAACAACACGTTATCAGTTTGTAAGTATTTCGTCATTTTAAACAATGAGTTTCACATATAATTATTTTTATTATGTCTACTAAAATTATTCTATTAGCAGCATTATCGCTCAGATCAAAGAGGGCTGAGCTATTAATCTTCTAAGAACACGGGCTGGGTTTTAGCGTTACTCAATTCTTAGCCGCCGCAGATCATTTTGTGGTTAAAAACTCTGAAATTTGACACACTAATTTATTTTCAGGTCCAATCCCGAAAGCTAAGACTATCAAGAATTTGTATGTCCTTGTTAAAGCTAATCCAATAAAAATAGAATACTCAGGAAGAATGGTCCAGGGAATGTATTTAATTCCGATAGTTTTTTCCTTGTCCATCTATACTTCTATACTAATATTATAAAGCAGAAGAGTTTGTTTGTTTGTTTGTTTGTTTGTTTGGTTGAACGCGCTAATCTCCGGAACTACGGGCTCGAATTGAAAAATTCTTTTTGCGTTGGATAGTCCATGTATCGAGGAAGGCTATAGGCTATATAACATCACGCTATGACCAATAGGAGCGGAGCAGCAATAAGAAATTTTGCAAGCGGGAACAAAGCAGTTTAAACTTCCGTTGAGTAGGCGATGCGTTGCGATATCAAAACTTCACGCGAACGAAGTCGCGGGCAGAAGCTATGAGGCTATAATTTATCTTGGAAACATGAACACCTGATGCAGAACCGCAACAGACCAGCTAAACTATAAGAGATACAAAAATGCCACCATAGCAAAAATTGTTTTACATGATGAGCATTTTCTGCTGAGAGTATAAGTTTGAAGATCTGGAACATCTGATGTGGAACTCCAAGAGCCCAGCTACACCATAACACATATAGGAATGACGTCTTAGCAAAAGTTGTTCAATTTTAGGAGCACTCTCTGTTGGTTTATAAAAATCGAAGATCTGGAACACCTGTTGTGGAACTCCAAGAGCCCAGCTACACCATAACACATATAGGAATGACGTCTTAGCAAAAGTTGTTCAATCTGATGAGCACTCTCTGTTGACTTATAAAAATCGAAGATCTTGGACACCTGTTGTAGAATTAATTTCCTTTTCCAGTTATCTTCGTGACTCGGTAGCCTACCCGGTAACGCAGGGGAGCAGTTACTTAGATTTCAATTGATCAGGTATCTTCACAACAAAACTATAACCATGCCTAGAAAGAGGTCAAATCTTTCCCAATGTTCCAAAGGAGCTAAAAGATTGAGGATCATAAGATCCCAAGAATCTATCGAAGAGCGTCAGGAGAGACATGATGCTGTTCGAGAACATCAGGCTGCAACTTGCTCCGTGGAAACCTCTTCGGATCGCGAAGCACGCCTGCGTTCTCAGCTATTTCTACATCCAGGTCTCTAGAGACCAGTGAAGAATAGATGCGCGACTAACCGCTAATCGTGAACGTCATGCATTGTCTTGCGAGTCGGAGCCGTTCACGGATAGAGAATTGCGCTTGAGTTTCAAGCGTATCTACGCATCGACTACTAGATCTCTAGAGACAAGTAGGGAACGTGATGTGCGACTGACCGCTGATCGTGAACGTCACGCATTGTCTCGCGAGTCGGAGACGTTCACGGATAGAGAATTGCGCTTGAGTTCTCAGCGTATCTACGCATAGCTTCTTCTAGGTCTTTAGAGACAAGTGCGGAACGTGATGCGCGACTGTCCGCTGATCGTGAGCGAATCCGAAATTTTTACCGATACAGAATCAGGCTTGAGTTTTCAGCGTATTCGCACATCTACTAACAGGTCTTTTGAAACGAGTGATGAACGTGATGCGTGATGCGCGATGCACGTTCATTGAACGAACGTTTGAATTCTGATCGACGTCGACATTCTCTGAACAGAATGTCGATATCATCTGAAAAACCGGATGTGTCTCAAGATATAGCCGTAGGGCATGGCGACCTGCCGTGTCGACGGTGCGTTCGTGTTCCACGTGCGCCTCAAAGACATGTCAGCATAAAGGGAGGGGCCCGCAAAGGTCGAAGCCTGCCGGGGCTGCGGGACTGTTCGAAAGAGATACCGTGGCCCTGGAACGTAAAGGGCGAGGAAGGAACATGGATGGGTTTTAGTCAGTAAAAATCTGACACTCCCTCCCGCTCCGCCCAGAGTTGGAGAAGTTATTTGATTATTTCCCAACCGAAAAAAAAGGGCATGGCGACCTTCCTTGGGTTGATAAGGCACGGAGTGCATTTACGTCTCCTATGATTGAATACGCCACATATTCCGCCATCGGAGGTATGGCTAAAAATTGTACTTTTTGTGAAGCTGTTAAATGGCAAAAAGAAACAAATGGTATGTGTTGCTCAGGTGGGAAAGATCCGTTATTTTCCCGTCCCCGGGTTCTTAGAATTCGACATCAGACGTTTCAGATCTTCGACGACCCCGTTGTCGCTGGCATAAGCAACAGGATCCGCGTACGAAGTCGCGGGCAGAAGCTAGTTAGTTATATCATAGTTGCACTGCAATTTAATCATCTTATTTAGATAGGTTTACACAAAAAACTAAATTTAAAAAAATACACTACACTCTAATGTTTGTGGGCTTTGCACGCACAAATGAAATATAACGTAAATTTGATATACAAAGTGCAGAATACTCGGTTCGGCATAAACCTTGCTTAATCTTAAGATTGTCAATGTGTGGTAAATAAATACAACCACGAATTTAAGCAAGCTTTTCTTTTGTTGGATACTCACCAAAAAGGCGATGTAAGCGTTCCTCACTGCAAAAAGTAATATTTTTGTCGACATTTTCCGATAGCCAGTGGCCCACTTTAATTACCACAGAAACCGTATGTGCCCAATGTGGAATACTTTTTGTGCGTATTTTATTTACAAAGAATGGAAAACCTGGTTCGTACATACAATAGCCTCTGGTTTGCGAATGTATTCTTCTTTATGGTTTGTTTGGTTCCTAACCTGGTGTCAGAGGTTTTATGCCTTGGACTTAGCTCTACATGTCGATGCCGTAGAGAAATATCTCTCAGGTATTCTTGTTTCCTCACGATGTTTTGGTTTTGATGGTTTGTGAATTTCCTAATACATTAAAAGATTCATTTGATTGGTATTTAGTTATAGTACGTGCAAATAATGTACCTTTAATGTGTATCGTTACACAATGTAATGAATCCATACTGGATTGGATTGAATCTATCATTCTAAATTAAAAATTAATGCTACTTAAGTTTGTTTTAAATTGTTGTTGTTCATACGAGCATATCAGCTTTATGTGAGTGTAAATTGTCACATACATTTTTGTTAAGATGTTTGGAAACATCGAATAGTTATTTATCGTATGCATTTAATTAATTATAATAATTTCGAGTAACATTTGCATTTTTACTTTATGAATCTATTTTCCCAACTTTGTTTTCTAGGAGAAGAACGAAAACATTTTAACAATTTACGATGCGCATGCTCTGGTCAAGAAATGTTTAATTAAGGAACCGTCTTATCCATGGATAACAGATACAATAAAATTGATGATGCACTTGCGGAATGACGCTCTGACCAAGTACCGTAAAACGAAATCAGACTCCAAAAGGTCATACTACAAGCAGCTGAAGTCTCTGGTGGTAACCTCCTTATTTAGAGAAAAAATTGCATATTTTAACTTTAATATTAATGGTCAGATCAGGGATCCTAAAACGTTGTGGAAAAATTTAAAAAAAAACAGTATTACCAAAGAAACAATTTGATGACCTTCCGACTACCTTCAGAGATCCAAACCAAATAAATAATCACTTTTTGAACGTTCCTGGTAACCCTATCTGCAATACATCGCAACGCGCTTTCTTTGAATCTCATCGTTATGGTGAAGATAGTTTCGCTTTCTCATTACAACCAGTAACTGCTGATCAAATTTTACGATACTTCCGCCAGCTAAAATCTAACGCTGAAGGCTGTGATCAAATCACCCTAGACATGCTTTGGCTTACACTCCCACATTCATTAAAATCCATCACCGACATTGTGAACAGCTCAATTTTCTCAGCAACTTTCCCTGACATCTGGAAAATTGCTATCGTTAGGCCATTGCCAAAAAAACCAAATCCAACCGATTTAAAAGACCTGAGGCCTGTCAGTGTTCTGCCTTGCCTTTCTAAAATCGCTGAAAAGGCGGTTTGTCAGCAGGTGTCAAAGTATCTAGAAGATAAACACATTCTGCCTGAGCTACAGTCAGGTTTTCGCAAACAACGTGGTACTTCTACGGCACTTTTGGACGTGACAGATAACATTCTCTCAGCACAGGATAAGGGCCTATGCACACTCCTTGTCCTACTAGATTTTTCGCGAGCCTTTGACTGCATAAATATAGACTTGTTTCTATCAAAGCTTCATTACTATGGATTCGACCAAAATGCGATAGACTGGTTCCAAAGCTACCTTACCAACCGTCGGCAGCATGTGGAAATACGACTGAGCAATGGTTCATCTCTTGTTTCATCAATCACTTCTGTTTACAGGGGAGTCCCGCAGGGCACAATACTGGGCCCCATCATCTTCATTTTGTATTGTGCTGACATCATAAGTTCTCTGAAGAAATGTAGGTATCATATTTATGCTGATGACGTACAAGTCTATATCTCTTTTAAACCAAGCGACTATGACGCTGCGATAAAGGATTTAAACGAAGATCTTGACAGAATAGCATGCTGGGCGGAAAATAACGGTTTAGTACTTAACCCCACAAAAACCAAATACATGCTGTTTGGAACCAAGAACCAAATAAGCGCAGTGCCCACTCACTCAACGTTACCCTGCTGGGTGAGTCGGTCAGTCGAGTCAGTGAGGCACGTAATCTTGGTCTGAACATGGACGGTGGGTTAAGATACGAAGCGCATGTGGCAGAGTCAGTGCGCACTTGTTTCTATCGGCTAAAAGTCCTTTATAAAATAAGGCCTTATCTGTCCGAGGAGTTGCGTATTAAACTGGTGGAGTCACTCGTGCTTTCTAACCTAAACTACGCAGATACAGTAATTGGCCCTCGGCTGCTCGCAAGAACTGAGCGACTGATCCAAAGAGTCCAAAATGCCTGCGCTCGATTCTGCTTTTCAATCCCACCAAGAACTCACGTAACGCCATTCTTAAATAAGCACTCCATCCTCAAGATGAAGTCGCGGCGTAAGTTGCACCTGGCATGTATACTTTTTGGAGTAATAAAGTATAGGCAGCCGACCTACCTGTACAATAAACTGAGCTGGATCGCTAGCAGAAGAGAATGCGAAAGGAGGCAGTGCTCGCAGCAACTCTCCACTCAATCGCACAAGACAGCTGCTTTTAGGGGAAGTTTCAGATACGCCGCATCCAAATGCTGGAACAATATTCCCCCGCCGGTAAGAAATCTTAAAAGTCTTGGTACCTTCCGAGTTCGACTGCGGCAGTTTCTTATCGAAGAGCAGAAAAAACTGGGTATCACTGTTTCGAATAAGTTCATTATATAACTGATTGTGGTACCTATTCTTCCCGAGACAATCTGTCTATCTGTAGCGTGTGGTCGCAAACCTGTGAACAAGAGGGCAGTTGATGATTGCATTGTTTATGGATATTTAGTTGGCCAATAATTATAATAATAATACCTTCTCATGATATTAACCTATATTTATCTATTGTACATCTAATTTAGTCAAGTCAAATCGTTTATTCTTATTCACACCTACACAACTACAACATTATTATAATAAGATTATTCATTTAAGCACTAAACCTACATATATGATATAACATAATAAATATTAAAACACACGTCAACGAACAAGAACATTTCCAACACAGTAAACTTTTGGTAAAATATTTTATTTCAGTTGATATACTTACGTAATTTAACTCCGCGCATGAAACACTTTATCACAACGCGAATTTATCTCGTCTGATCGACGTCCGTACGTCACTACAGGGATCCAGCAGAATATCAGCGTCAGGTGCATGCCTGACACATGCTGAGCTGGACTCCCATTTGGTGTAACCTTGAGACGCACACCGCACCTTGCATACCCTCTTTGTTATTTTCCTTTTTTATTTTTTTTATTTGAAGTAAGTCATGGTGTTACCATACTTATTTTGTAAATATGCTTTTCTTTTGTTTTAAGTGAACTGTTTCATTTAATTGTATTTCTGTGTGTTGTGCTTTGTCTTTTGTGTGCACTAAATAAATGATTTATCTATCTATCTATCTTATCTATCTAAGGGAACACCGGTGTGGTTTTTAGTCGGTTAGAGTCCGACAGACCCCTCTACCCGCCCCAGGGCAGAGGACATCCGTGTGGATTTTCCACCCCGGCAACAAAAAAAAGGCAGAGCTGTGTACCTGATAGTACACATTTTGCCAGTTATGTTTAGGTCAAAGAAATAAGAAGCGAACCTATTGCCATCTACCGGCCACAAACCCGGACTCAATGGCAGTTACTGAGCAATTCCCGATTTGAAAACCCAACAATACTTTGCCCGACACGGGAATCAAACCCACTCTTTTTTAAAAAACAAATATTTATTTCAAAACATGTCCGATTAAAAAGATAAGAAAATAACTGTGGAAATGTAATAAATTTTACCTAGTTTCGAGTGTTGCCTTGCAATTCAATCAAGTTATTAAAGTAATTTATGTGCAAATTATATTCGGATGGTAAAAAATCCAATGAGGATAGCAATAGCAGCCCATAATATCCGGATATACTTTTACGCTCGATAGCATATTCGAATACTATAATGACAGCCAGGGTGCGAGCCTAACTACGGCTCCATAAATTCCGCAGAGGCAGTAGAAAATATTCAATTATATACAGCGTGAAATTTTAGTGGTTGTTTTCCCGACGGGAAATGAGTTTGTATCGATAATACAATCGATTAATACATACAAAAAAGATTAGACTCAATAAATGGCAGATTAACAATTCGGTATGTAAAGTATTTTTCAGGTATTTTTTTTACATTTTTATTTCGTAAAACATTTAATTTTAAGCAACTAATTTTAAGCTTTTTTTTTTCCAAGTTACAGTTTCTTTTTTATTATTTTTTAAAGTATTATTCGTGATGACGTCATTTCATAGCCTGAATAGCTTTAAGTCTTTGCCACGTTTTCAGTACATACAAAAAACACAAAATAACTTCAAAGTTTACATTGATGACAGTAATTGACGCTTGACAGATACGTGTTTTTATTTTGTTGTGAAATCTGAATGCTGTGATCGTGACTGTGATGTGATCTTTTTGTTTGAGTTTCTTTTCCTACGATTTTTAGCAAATTTTAATTTTTATCCATTATCCGTGCTGCGTATCCGTGCAATGAATCTGTCATCGACAACTATGCTAAATGCTTCGTACCGTCATGTAAAAACACTACAACAAATAGCCGACACAAATTGTTTGTAAATGTGAAAGAAACGCTAAAAAAGAAGTGGTGCAAGGAAGTAAATATGGAATACAAGCCTGGGCGTCGTCTCTTTTGTTGCGAAGATCATTTGAACGCGAAATTATCAGCGCGCGATGCATTCAAATAAATAACACAGTAACTAGCATTGACAGTTTTGATTTGACACTGACGGTATGACAAACAAAAGTATTTTTTTTTAAATTTATCTTGAAAAGCACGAAGGAAGTAGTCTATTCAGGCTACGTTATGACGTCATTTAGAGGTCAAATGAAAGTCAAATGATTACAAGTATTATTGTGAAAATAAACACAATCTTGTGATATAGAAAGCTAAAAATAGAAAAATAAGGCATAAGACCCTAAAATCTCCAAATGGTTTTGGAATCAGCGTAGGTTAATTTTTACTTTACATACCGAATTGTGATAAACAAAACTCGAAAGCGACTTGAACCAACAGTAATACATCGCCCGATACCTGCACGGAACGTGGGCCGGGCGGGCGCGGGGGTGTCCAGAACAGCCGCGCGGTCGTTGCACTCGCGTATAAATCAGCTGATCACTACTCCTGACTTAATAAAACACAAAACCCAATAAGTTATTCCAATTTTCCCTTCATACTTTTACGGGCTTAGGACCGTCATAAATACTTTTTTGCTTACAACTTACAGATCACTGAGAAACTAATAAAAATCAATCTTTAAAAAAAGTCTGAATTAGATAATAAAGTATTTAAGGCGTTTTTAAAAAAATGGAATAAACTTATTTACAATGGTTTTAATTACCTAACTTACTTTTAAATGTTTATTTACAAGGTACGAGTAAGTACTTACACTTCCCGATAGCGGAGTAATTGTTCGAAATGCAAACCACTACGTTCAATGCACTAACGAGCACGTTTTAACTGATTGTCTTTCAGCCCGGCTAGCATGGGCAGGGGATAAAAATTTTATCCACCGGTTTTTCCACTGACAAGGGACAAAATTCAAACAAAAGTTGAAATAACCGGTGGATAAAATTTTTATCCCCTGCCCATGCTAGCCGGGCAGTTTGATAAGAGTGTATCTGTCACGTCTCACGATATTGAAAGCGTACACTATCACACTTATCGGGCCTGTGGGACTTGCGGGTTCAAAACCCCGCGATGACGGAGTGACTTCAAGTGAGCCGCCAGGCAGCATGGGAATCGTAATTAGCCCTGGCGTATAATTGCACCATAGCGACAAACTCTAAATTAGAAAAATTGTAATGACAATTCATTTTTGAAAAGATGTCGATTACGTATTGAACGTATGACGTTCGCGGAAGGACTAAGCGCGTCATTTGGCGGCATCCTTTTACGTTGCGGCGATGGGTGCGGGGGGCCTCGCTTGCCGCGTGCGTGCAGGCTAGTTAATGACGTATCACCATGCTCGAGAGCTTATTTTGCTCTGAACATTTATTATTCACTCTTCCCTTTGTAGTTTGCCGGCAGCGCGGGGCGGCGCGTGCGTTTCGTGTAGGTACCTACGTTAGGTCTAGTGAACAACTATTGATTCTCGCGCTTTCGAGTTTATGAATACTTTTTTAATGACTTGAAAAAAAAAACATTATTTTTTTTAAGTTTAACTTTGTGTTTCGATAGTACTACTGATGGGTAATCGCCCAGCCGCGGGAAAACAACCATTAAAATTTCACGGTGTATACCTAACGAGCGTTACTACTTGTCATTATACTATAAAATAATCAAGGTACTATTTATGTATCGAAGTAAATTAAAGTAAACACAAGTGGTTTTTTTTGTACTCTATCGCAATAATGTCCTATTTGACCCAAAGGTTGACTGGAAGAGAATGCCTTGTGGCATTCAATCCGCCTGTATACTCTTCTTGTACATGAAGTTTAGATAAATACTCGTAAATATCTGTGACATGTTGATGATTATAATTTGGTTGCTTTTGTAACTTACAAACGTACAAAATCAATCAAATGGCTGACATTCAGGATTATCAATCACTATTAAAGTACCATTACCAAACTACCAATAATAGTGTATTTTTTCATTAATTCAAATTACTCATCAATTTTCTTTATTATGTGGATTGAAAAATCAACCCACTCACTGGAAATCCTTCTAAGACTTCAAACGTAAATTACTGTTAAACGACAAGATGAAATACCCATTGTTAGAAATGTTAATAAAAGCAGAAAATTTAATCGGTGTTTACAGAAACTACCGTTCTGAAAAGATTTATCGTAAAATACGAATAATACGGGTAGTTTTAGAAATTCTAATTTCTGGAATTATATTATCAACTAGCATTTATGTAGTTTTAACATCACAATATTCCAATACGTTTCCATTTTTCAGTATGTACATATTTCATATCTTTAATTTTTTCAGTACTTGCACTATAATGATTTGTGGTATTCGAACTTCGGGTTCATACACCATTTTCATTGAAAACTTGGTTACTGTGCACAAACGCATTGACACAGAACCAACCAAAAAATATTCAAGAAAATTAAAGATCTTTTTCGTATCCACAACTGCTGTATTGTGCTTCTGTACAGTAAGTGTTTTACCTATGAGGATCTTTTATAGAATTCTTGTTCAAAACAGGCAAATTACCCCGAGATTATTTGTGCTGATCACATCAGAAATATTTTCCGAACTACGTTTTTCTATTGAACATGTTATAATTTATATTTACATAAGTATGGTTCATTGTTTACTGAAACGTCTGAACGTTTATGTATCCGATGTTCAACACTATTACGCTGGGCAAGAAAAAGAGACTCGTGTTGGGAGGACGGTAGTAAATAATCCTCTGACAGAAGAACGGGTGGAAGAATGGGCCACCAACTACATGTTATTAGTTGGTTGCAGCAAGGAACTTACGGCTTGCTTCAGTTTTCAGGTAAATAAACAATAAATTGCAAAAGCTACAATTACAGCCATATTTATGTAAAACTTTGACGATGGTTCCGCTACTTCAGCGTCTCTCGAAGCAAATGGTAAGCTTCGTTGCTGTGGTTTGTGGAATCATTGCAGTCGTTTTCAGAACTGTATTTGAAGAATGGACAATATGCTACGCCGACTTTAAATAAATTTGGATAACGGCAGGAGAATTAAATATTTTAGAACTGCACAGTAACCGTTTCTGTCTATGAATATTTGAAATGTTTAATGAATCCCAAAGAAAAATGGACTTATTTTCTTCCCAATTTAATGTAGTATTTTTATGTTTCAGATGATATTTTCAATGGTCGTATCGTCAATGCAATACATTTCGTCATCATACAGAATATTTGAATTATTCTTTTTAAATGTAAATATCGTCAATACATGTCTACTTCCCTACACCTTTTTTTGCTGTTAAAATAAAAAAAAAATCGTGTCAAATTATGACAAAATGGGTGCTTATGGTGGCTGCACAAGGCGGAAGGGTTGTAGCATCGCTCAATTCAGTCCTAACCCTGCTGACAGACGTCAACACGCATCCCGCACCGCGCAGCTACCTAGGCCACGGTAGCATTCTTATTATTATTAATACCTTTTTTCAGAGGCCGTACAAATATTTTGGAGCTTTCGAAATAATTTTTGTGCTTATATTAACAATACTTAGTAACAATTTAGTACTTTTGGCGGGACAGAAACTTATTAACGAAACTGCTAAGACGAAGAGAAGTTTGTTGAAATTAAACAACACGTTATCAGTTTGTAAGTATTTCGTCATTTTAAATCACGAGTTTCACACATAATTATGTATTCATCGTACAAAATTATTCCTATAAGCAGCACTATTGCTCAGTGTGATACAATATTACTCGAAAATCCTAGCTTTGAGATATCTAGAGTTAAAGTTTTAGAAAATATAAAAATTCGTTACTTCGGCTTGACATATCTTTGTTGTTTTAGCTTTATTTTAGAATTAGAATTCCTGGCCATCACGACTATTTCGTGGTTAAAACACTTAAATTTAACACTTTTTTTCAGATCCTCCTTCGAAAGCTAAGACTATCAAGAATTTGTTTGTCCTCGTAAAAGCTAATCCAATAAAGATAGAATACACTGGTAGAATAGTCCAGGGAATGTATTTAATTCCGATAGTTTTTTCCTTGTCTATTAGTTATATCATAGTATCACTGCAATTTAATCATTTTATTTAAATCATCATCATCATCATCGGCCTATTAATGTTCCCACTGCTGGGACAGGCCTCCTCTCTATGAGAGGGAATGGGCTATATAATCCACCACGCGGGCCCAGTGCGGATTGGTAGATGTCACATGTCTTCGAATTTATGGTTCTAGGACATGCCGGTTTCCTCACGATGTTTTCCTTCACCGTTTTGAGAGCAGCGGTGATGTAATAAATTACACAAAGTAATGCGCCTGCCTGGGTTCGAACCCACGACTTACTGAACGTAAGTCGGGGCCGCCACCACTGGGCCACCGCTGCTCTCTATTTAAATGGGCTTACACAAAAAAAAAAAAAAAAAAAAAAAACACATTCTGATGTAAGTGAGCTTTGCACTAACGCACAAATAAAATGTAACGTAAATTTGATATATTTATAAATAGAAAAATGTACTCGGTTCGACATAAAACTTGTTTAGTATTAGTGTGTGGTAAATAAATACAACCACGAATTTTAGCAAGCCTTATACTTTTTGACTGAACTTGATATCAAGGGGTAGTAGTTGGCGTCGGTAGTGTTGACTTCTAATCCACTCCAGTGGATTGAGTGTGTATATACCAACAAAACAGTGTTAGCGTTCCTCCCTGAAAAATGAGAATTTTCAATAAAATTGTCAATGTCCATTTATAATTCCCACAGATACCGTATCTGCAAAATGTGGAATATTTTTTGTGTACATATAATAGTATACCTGGTTCTTATATACTAGGGTCTCTGGTTTGAGAATTCTTCTTTGTCGTGTGGTACCACGTTAAGCACCAAGCTTAACCTGGTGTCAGAGTTTTTATGCCTTGGACTTGGCAATGCACGCCGCCGTCGAGAAATATCTCTCAGGCAGGCGCTGGTTTATTCACGATGGTTTTGATGGTTTGTGAATTTATCAATAAATTAAAAGATTACCTATTTGTTACTAGTTTGTAGTTAAATAAATAACAAACAATATAACATTACATAGTGCTATTAATCCACAATGGGATTGGATAAATGTATTATTCAGCTTTATGTGAGTGCAAATTAGGTAATTGTCAAAATGAATAAGGTAGCGTTACGAAAATAGTTATGAAAATGTTTGAAGTTGTAACGCAAATGAAATTTTATGTGAAAGTTGATTTTTGCAAATAAAAACATATTTTTGTTAAAATCTTCACCATTGATTAAGGCACCCAACATCTAATTGTTGTATATTCTATGCATTTCATTAATTATAATTATTTCGAGAGATTATATTGGCATTTTTTTTCATGTATACCTGCCTGCCCTTTTGTCAACTTTGTTGCCCTGTATTTTGTAAGAAGTGATTGTTTATCAATTTAAAAAAAAAAGGGCAGTCGCTGGAAACGAAAACCTCTGGACAGGGTTACATGTTTTGCAGTGAAAATCTTTTGACTGAAGTAATGGACTTGTGGACTATTATAGTCCAAGGGCGACTTGACCAACGAGTAGAAAATGAAAGGCACTGAGAGAATACACTATGCACACCAAAAAAGTAAGCTTAGGACCCTACCAAATTGTACCTTTGTCCTGGTTATTTTATTTTTAAAATTATGTGGCCTTGAAATACTCAAGTTTTACATTCTTGAAGTGTTATATTTGTAAACATTCGGATAGTAAAAAATCGCGTGGCTATTGGTGATAAGAATGTCAGACTTTACTATCCGGATATACTTTTACTCCCGATGGCATATTCGGATACTATTTTGCTACTGCAGCCAGGGTCCAAGCCCATAACCTATAGGTCCATTAATTCCGGGAAGACAGTGAAAAATATTACAAAGTATTAAATAAGCATATCGTACTCAACCACTATTAATTTTTAGTATAATGTCTGCGATAATGTTGATGATAACCCTGAATGTCTACTATTTGATTGATTCTGTAACTTCAAGAAAGCAAGTTACAAATCAAACAAATAATTGACATTCAGGGTAATCAATCACTATTTATCTACCAAGGCTGAACTACCAGTAATAGTGTCCTTTTTTCTTTAATTCAAATTATATTTTTGTCAATTTTCTATATTTAAGTGGATTGAAAAATCAATCCATTCACCAGACATCCTACTCAGACTTCAAACGTACATCCTCCTAACAACAAAATGAAATACACAGTGTTAGAAATGTTAATAAAAGCGGAAAATATACTCGGTGTTTACAGAAATTACAGTTCTGAAAAGAATTATCGTAAAATACGCATTATACGAGTCGTTTTAGAACTACTTATTTCCGGAGGAATATTCTTTAGAAATACTTTTGATATTTTGACGTCACATCGTTTATTATTCTCGTGTCGTGTTTTCACATTTCATTTCATGAATATCTTAAGTAGTTTCATTATAATGATCTGTGGTATTCTAAATTCAACCTCTTACATACATTTTATTAATGACTTAGTAACGGTGCACCAACGCTTAGAGACAGAATCCACAAAGAAATATTCAAGAAAATTAAAGAACTTGTTTATTATATCAACTGCAGTATTGTGCTTTGGTGCAGTAAGTGTTTTACCTATGAGAATCTTTCATAGAATTCTTGTTCAAAAGCAGCACATTACCCTGAGTTTAATTACACTAGTCTTAGCAGAAATATTGTCCGAACTACGTTATTCTATTGAACATATTATATTTTACATTTACATAAGTATGGTTCATTGTTTACTGAAACGCTTGAACGTTTATGTGTCGGATGTTCAAAAATATTATGATGAGCAAGAAAGAGAAATTTGTGTTGGGAGGAGGGAAGTAAATAATCCTCTGACAGAAGAAAGAATAGAAGAATGGGCCACCAACTACATGTTATTAGTTGGTTGCAGCAAGGAACTATCAGCTTGCTTTAGTTTTCAGGTAAAAGTATACCAACTGTAAACTACCATTAACTGCCTAGCCTCTAACCTAACCGCACGCAACTGACTATTAGCATTTAACATAGAGGAACTGCCTAATTGACCTCCACAACCCAGTTAGTACTGGGTAATTACTGACCTGACTACCTGTAACGACTCTCAAAGACCAATGAGCGCTGGAGGCACGGAAAAAACTCGGTATATAATGATGGTCACCCATACACAGACCGACTTTAGCTAGCACTTTCAAAACGCATCCCGTGCTATTGTTTTTAGAGTGGATTTCATTTATTACGACCTTGGTTGTAGCGACCATTTACCTATAGCGACGTTAAATTTAAGTCCCTTGAATTTAAAGCATACTTTAGTACAAAATTCATGCTGCTATAGCGACTTCGGATGTAACGCCGAGTTCGGGTGTAGCGACTGTTTTTAATGAATCATTTGTAACAAATTCCTAGAAATCCCATGCAGATATTGCGACTGGAGTCGGCCGCCAAAGACACAAAGGTTTCTTACTTTCACAAACATTTCTTATCTTTTGTTTACATCCACACAGATGGTCAGCAACTGTGGAAACCTTTACCTTTTGTTTATAGATATCAGCTTAGTAGTTACAAGAGTGTGTACGTTTCGGTTTAGTAAACTTTTGAATAAGTAGTGTGCAGCCATGCACACATTCACTGATAGAGAACTCGGTGCAAATATTTTCAATAATAAATGAATTTAAACTATACATGATTGTGTACGTGTCTGTATAACGACGAAACTAGATTGTTCCCTTCATCGTCGTTATACCCGAAATCCACTGTATTTAGTTTCGAGCTCCTAACTGCGGTTGCAGTCGTTTTGGGAATAATCCCTTTTGACATGCCAGAAAATCAAATTCTCATTTTTTTTTGCCTGTTATAAGGAGGTTCTGTTCTAATGTAAGGTTATAAAGTTTATTTTTGTTTGTTTGTTCCAGATGATTTTCTCATTGGGCTTATCGTCTCTGTATTACATTATTTCGTCACACCAAATATTTGAAGTATTTCTTACAAACGTAAATATCATCATAATTTTGTATACATAAATTTATATTTTGTTTTATTGTTTTAAAACTGAAACGTTTTTTTTTTCAGGAACCTTACATACATTTTGGAGTTTTACATTCTGTGTTCGTTATGTTATCTGCAATATGTAGTACCCATTTAGTACTTGTTGCGGGACAGAAACTAATTAACGAGGCCGCTAAGACAAGGACAAGTTTGTTGAAATTAAACAACACGTTATCTATATGTGAGTGCTTCATTATTTTCAGAGGGCATTTCGAAAACTCGTTTTTAATTGTAAACCGCTGTCTCGTCTTTTTTTGTTTTTGTGTTGTCCTATAAAGGGTGTAAAACACCTCTTAACGAAGCCTAAAGGCACTTGATCTCCCCGTCATTGCGAATATGTTTTTGTGCTACACCACCACCTGGGAACCTTTTAGTTACAGAGATATTGGGGGTCAAACAAGTATACACCATGCATGCAGCAAGCATGCAGAATGCAAACGAGCAAGCAAAGGCTTTGGCGGTCCCACACGAGCTTATAGTCGCAGTTGTGTCGCTCACCACCGCAGCTTTGATTTTCTGGTTTTTACGGCTTTACCGGCTAGCCTCAGAGGTGGCGGCGAATGTTACAACCACCTGCTCCTCAACTCGCGAACCGCCTCGGCGCCCCTCCGCACCAACGTTTTAAATTACACTCTAGGGGTAGGGCACATAAGACTGCGTGGAGTCTGATTTACAGCGACTCGAATCTGTCACTAAAACATAACTTATAAAAAATGTTTTAGGACTAGTAATGTTTAAATGAACATTCGGAATATAATACTCATAATATCATATAATACTTAGAACGTAAACGTAAGAGTAGACCTTATGTCATGTAAAAAAAAAACCAATCGAATTGAAAACCTCTTTCTTTTTGAAGTCGGTTAATAAGGTTATTCAATTAACATCATCAAAAGTATTAAAGTTTCTAAGTTATATTAAATGTTGCTTATGTCAAGTGTTGATTATGTAATGTTTTACCCATAGATACCATAGTAACATGTGAATCATTAAATTTTAACACATGTTATTATGGAAACTTATTTTATGGCAAATAAAAGTTATGACCAACAAGTTGATATGACAAGCGTTATTAGAGTAAATTATAACAGTGTAAAAGTAAATATTATGAGGGGGGGGGGGGGGGGGGGCGATTATGGAAAACAATAATAGTACAAATCATCAAAAACAAGTGTATACCAAGCTAAACACGTCGGCGAGTGTAGTTTAACGGCCGAAATTAATAACCAATCTAATCCAATATCTCTAGATTAAAGATCGAAAATTCAATCCAGATATGTAGTAAAGTGTAGCTAAAACGATCCGCGGATTGCAATAGCAATCTATTCAACCAATCGATCTTTGAGAGGATGGATCATAAACTACAGATAGCCCTCTGTTCGAAAATGACAGTTTGAGTTGAATTTGACGTTTGTTTTGATCGGTGTAAACAATCCAAATTGTAATCTTAGAATTTCCTCAGATATCAGATTCTTTTCACGGATTTTATTTGAAAAATGGAACTTTCAATATTCTCCAGTGATAGTGACAGTGATATGGAAGTTCTGGCATAATTATCATTGCTACATTGTATAATTAATACATAATTTTATGAATTATGGTGCTGCAGAAAAAAAATGAAATTGCTGATTCTCGGGTTGTTGGAGAAATAGATTGCACACAAATATTCGTATACAGTCTCCATGTAAATACATAATTTATTTTTTCATAATTTAAATTAAAAGTTTATTTGGCGGCAGCGGCGCCGCCGACTTTCTTCGCTTGTTTGTCAACAAAAAATACCACGCTACAGATTATACATAAAACGCGTCATATCTTTAGCCATGTCGTGACATTCCTTTTTACCTAACACGTTTTGCACTTTATCACTTTTTTTTTACTATTTGCTTTTGTTTTTTTTTTTCGATTTGTTCGTATTAATATAATTGTTATGTCTTCGGTAAATATGTATTATGTATTAAGTCCTTAAAACAAAATTGTAAAGTCTATTTATCCTTAGTTTTTATTATTACTTACAAACGAACCATGTCTATATTTAAAAATATTGACTACAACGGAATGACGCAGAGGGAAAGGATTTCAAGATATCTGCGGATTGAGTGACAGCAGGATCGTAGTTTTTCGTTATTGGGACGCAGTTTGGAGATCGATCCATAGATTGGTATATATCGGCGATCGATTTATATCTTGGATTATGGATTGAATATTAATTTCGGCCGATAGTCAGAGTCAGGGAATATTATGCAAAAAATTCAAAACATATTTTATGGCTTAAAAATGCCTTGTATTGGCCTATATAAACATTGTGGTCCACATAAGGTTTTAATGTGTATTAGTTGATTATTTTTGTTTGATTATATTTTATGTATTGAAACTGGCCTCAGTGGCGTGACAATGAAATGATTGATCAATTCGATTGCCGCGCTTCTTAAAGTTTAAAAATACATACATAATTTTTTATTTTCAGATCCAACCTCGAAAACGAAGTCTGTCAAGAATTTATATTTTCTCGTAAAAGCGAACCCTATTAAAATAGAGTATACTGGAAGAGTGGTTCAGGGAATGTATTTAATTCCGATAGTACTTTCTCTTTCTATAAGCTATGTCATAGTTGTATTTCAATTCAGTCATTTCATTTAACTTAACGGTGTTAAACGGACGATCACATAGACGGACAATCGAGGGTGACAGTGATGGTGACAGGGAGATGTCTGGTGGCCAAACTGACCGTTCCAATGGATCATCGAGAGGACCTGATAGAGATTGGAGTGCTGAAGACGCTGATGAACCCGATTCCGATGATTTCTTGGAGATAGACGAGAGCAAGTGCGAGAAGAATGACTTTTTATGCTCTAGATAAAATCAGCAAAATGTATTGTAAAATACTTCTGGTTTTTGGTGTTCAAGATATATGTTTGCTATAGCACGCGATGTAGTGTGTCACACGAAAAACATTATGCTTGTTTGTGTATGCAGGCTAAGGGGCTAAGGGGTAGGCTTAGGGACAGGAGAAGGGAAAGGTGTGTAAAGTCAACAGGAGGATCCCAGACAGGAGTAGCCTAAATCATAAAGGGAACCTTCTAGTATCGTTTTGTTCAAAGTTCATGGGGATTCGGAAGTTAGCTGCAAGTGACGATCTCTGCACGTGTAATGGTTTAAATTTTATGGCGGATCGGAACATCTAACGTAAAACTGTGTAGTGCTTATTAAGTACGCATCGTCTTGGTTGTATAATGCGCAGGTAGGACTCGCAGCTAGGTTCCGAGACGCCAAAATATTGAGCCAAACAATTATTGAACTTCATTCTTAGCTAAGTGTGTGTTTAGTAAGTCAGTTCGCACTAATGTCTGGTTTTTACACTTAGGAATAAACTAAGATATTTTGTTATTTAAAGTAGACCTTTTAATAATAAAAAAAATGATTTAGAGTGACGTATTTTTTTTCTCTCAGCAAACCCTTACCTAAACATTGTTGAATTAACTTAACAATTTATCAAAGTAACCTAAATAATATATGAAGTGATAGTGTGATAAAGAAAAAATAAATTAATGATTTATATTCTTTTCTCCCGTCCTCACAAACGCCGGTGGGGCAGCCACTGCCCCAGTTCCATTTTTCAGTTGCACGCTACTGGGGAAAAAAAATGCATTAAAACTCGACTGTACTTACTTTGGCCATGCATTTATAGTCTACACTACATTCTCAACAATATTTCCCAACTCTATACTGATTATTTGTGCCCAAATGCATCGACAGACGTCAAAATAAAATAAACACTTTAGTGTAAATAAACCCGGCCATTTTTTTCCGTGTTGCGTCTGCGCAGTTTCGTATTTAAATTGTTTTATTATCGAAATAGTCGTATTTTAGTATAGTATTATACATCAAAATGAAGGTGAAGAACCGTGCTACAATATTATGTTAAAGCAATATAGTTTCCGATTCTCAAAGTTGCAGTAATTTGCCTGTGAAAAAGTGATAGGTATGAATACCTATAGTGCTGGGTGTAAACATTGAATAAATAATGTTATGTGATTATAACGTCTGTATAACGGATAAGTAGTAATTATCGCATATTTCACGGAACAATTTTATTTGAATGATGATTAATTTATGATTTTCTCATACATATACAGGGTGTTAGTGTGAACACCGTTATCCTTGAAACTGGTGGATTGGTTTCATTAGTAGAATCTAAAACCAATGAAAAAGAAAAACCTTTTTTTTGAAGAAAATCCTCAAGATCATTTCATCCCAATGCACTCGGAAACAGCTGACCCTGCTGAATGCATTAACCATTTCCTGAACCATATTATGAAGCTCATATTATTTGTAATAAAGTTATGATTATGAAGGCTATAAAACCTCAATAAGATGGTTTGACAAACGACATCTCAATGTAATTATGGCAATAACCTTGTTGGAATATTTGGTTTAAAGAGTTGGAAGAGTATTAAATAAAATTATTTGTAAAGTAAGAATTAGAAAAAAGATGTTCAATGACAAGAGTGTTTATTTCAAGTAACTAGGCAATATATTAAAAAGAAATATAACGACAAAAACAAGTCTGCACAACAGAGGTTACTTATCTACAACAGCCGCCCTTAATGGAAGTTGTGCAAGACAAACACACAAACAGAAAAACATAAATAATAAAATTAAGTTTCTAGACCTAAGCTAATTGTACACCGTTTGTGTACTATAGGCCCTAGTGGCTTTGTTAGCACATCAGCAGGCATATCACTTGTTTTCACATATTCTAACATTATAACGTTATCTGATACTTTTTCCCTAATAAAGTGAAAACGGGTATCGATATGCTTCGTCCTGCTGTGATGTATTTCGAACGAGATTAATGGCACTCTGACTGTCAGAAGCTAAGTTAACTGATGAAAGTTTACCTGTTATCTCATAGATAAATCTGCGCAAGTAACACGCTTCCTTCGTGGCAGACGCTAGTGCCATACACTCTGCTTCCGCCGAGGATAAGGCAACAGTAGGTTGCTTTTTGGACTCCCAGGATACAAGACCTCCACTCAACTTGAAGGCGTACCCAGTATATGACCTTCTATCTATCGTGCAGTTTGCCCAGTCAGCGTCACAATAGCCTTTTAAGGGTTTTCCGCTTCTCCTGTAAACCAATGAATAGTTTAGAGTACCCTTTAGGTACTGCAGAACCCTTTTGGCAGCATTCCAGTGTTCCTTCGTATAACACGTATTATACTGACTTAAGTAGCTCGTGGCGTAGGCGATATCGGGCCTAGAGTTTACCGAAAGGTACATTAGTCCTCCTATTAAATTCTGATACGGATAAGACTCTCCAACTTGTCCATCAGTTCTTCTTTCCATATTCTTTTTAACTAAGGGAGTATCCACTGTCTTGCAGTCTTTCATATTAAACTGATCCAGTAACGATAAAATATAATTTCTCTGATTTACTTTTATACTCTCGGATTCATATTCAATTTGTAAACCTAAATAGCGTTTTAATAATCCAAGATCTTTCAGAGAAAAATATTTCGACAAATCCTTTTTGACAATGTCAAATGTCAATTCTGATTTAAAGAAGACGATTATATCATCGACAAAAATACCTAATATAACGAGTTCTTCACTAAAAAGTTTCGTATATTATATACGCAAGGCTCAGAAGGAGTTCCTGTAAAACCTATTTTTATAAGCGTTTCGTTTAACTTTTTGTTCCAAGCTCTTGGCGCCTGTTTAAGGCCATACAAGGATTTACGCAACGAACAAACCTTGTTTTCCATGCCTTTTGCTTTGAAGCCAAGGGGTTGCTCCATAAAAACTTCTTCTTCTAAGTTACCGTTAAGGAACGCGGTATCAACGTCTATGTGTTTCATTCTCAAGCCCATCTCTGCAGCTAATGCAAACAAGGTGCGGAGAGAAGAATGATGAATCACTGGCGCAAAAGTCTCGTCGTAGTCTACGCCTTTAACTTGATTGAAACCTTTGACGACGAGTCTGGCTTTATATTTAGTGACATTACCATAAGCGTCCTTTTTAAGTTTATAAACCCATTTACATGGTATGACCTTTTTGTTTGGTCTATCTACTAGTTCCCATGTGTGGCGTTTTATCAGAGAGTTGTACTCATCAGCCATCGCATGGTGCCACTTATCAGCATCATCACCATGAGTAGCTTCATAATATGTCGTAGGTTCATTTGCATCATCTGTCGACACATTATAAGAAAGAAAATCTGGTGGTTTTCTGTTTCTTGTGGGGTACCTCCTCTCCTCTTCCAAACTAGGTAGCTCTTCATCGACACTTGGAAGTCTCAGCTCAAAGAATGGTTCTGGTTCTCTCATATTTGCTGATTCTTCTGCATTTTCTACATTTGTCTGTGAAGTTGGCTCATCTATAGGATCGGTACTCCCAACACAATCGAAAAATTGACAATCGTCATGTTCAGGTTCCTTATTCTGAAATAACAATATGGAATCTGACTGTACCACAGGCTCAGACTGTCTCTGCTCTTTCAACCCTGTAAAGCAATTTTCAAAAAAAGTTGCATCTCTTGACGTTATCACTTTTCGTGGATTACTAGGATCCCTAAATACATAAGTATTTGGATTTTCTGAATAACCGATAAAAATCGCTTCCTTTGCCTTTACGTCTAATTTTTTCCTGTGACATGATGGTATATGTACAAGTGCTCTGCATCCAAACACTTTCAAATGACTGAGGTCATTTCTACAACCACACCACCTGTCCTCGGGAATTTGACCACCTAAGGCTCTGTGAGGAGACCTATTTTTCAGGTATACGGCAACTTGAAAAGCATCTTCCCAGAATGCTTTAGGCAGTGAGCTCTCTGCTAACAACGTCCTCGCCTTCTCTGTAATTGAGCGGTGGGTACGTTCAGCTAATCCCACTTGTTGAGAACTGTACGGCGCCGTCGTTTGATGTTTGATACCTTTAGAAGCAAGATAATCATCGAATTCTCTATTAACGAACTCCTTACCGCCGTCAGTCCTAACTGCTTTAATTTTCTTTTCTAATTGATTTTCTACAAAGGTTTGGAAAATTCTAAATTTATCTTTAACCTCTGTCTTGGAAGAAATAAAGTAAGCAAATACCTTCCTTGTATAATCATCAACAATGGTTAACATAAACCTATTCCCCTGAAAAGAGGTTGTAGACACAGGTCCCAATAAATCCATATGTATCAGTTCTAAAGGAGAAGTAGCTCTATGATATGCTACCTTCTTAAAAGGTTTCCTTGCCTGTTTTCCTTCCACACAAGCGATGCAACTGCTTTTATCTACTACATTAAACTTAACACCTACCTCGTGATTCTTCAGTTGGGTCATGCCTATACGACACAAATGTCCTAACCTCTTGTGCCAGAGTTTATAACTTATATTCTGACAATCAGAGTGCACATCCTGCGTCAAATGATTACTTGCCACATTATCGGGAACATTAACAGTACCATCTACAACGTACAGTCCACCACAGGGCGAAGCATGAAGTACCGAATCACCTGTAAAATGAAAATTATTAGATTTATAAAAGTTACATCCATTTTTATCAAAAATACAAACAAAACCCTTATCAACAGCTTTCTGCACAGACAATAAGTTTGCTTTTAAGTCGGGGACAAAAGCAACATCGTCTATCTTGTTGATTACGTTCTCGGGTGTATTTATAGAAATGTTTCCTATGCCGCAGCATTTAATCTGCTCTCCGTTTGCGACGGTAACACTACCTTTGTTCTGTAACGTAATGTTTTGAAGCCAATCTCTTCTAAAACTCATGTGTTTAGTACAACCAGAATCTACGTAAAATACCTCCTTGCTTGAGCGGCCAAAAGTATTGAGAGCTGTAAACGTGGTGTTCGTAGCGTTCTCCGTATTGCCTTTCTCCTTGTTTCTCAGCGGACAGTCAGGTCTCTTATGACCAGGTACTTTGCACTCGTAGCAGACTATTTCCTTCTTCTTGGATTTAGGCTTCTTCTTCGCATGAAAAGCGGAATCTATAGATATACTCGTAGCTGCATCTTTAGACATTTCATTCAGCAGTTTTGTCTTTACTAAGTCACTAGTCACGTCAACATTGCAATTTTCTAGAGCCATAATGAGAGGTTCATATTTTGGAGTGAGACCTCCCAAAAGTATAGCAGCAATAGACTTATCCTCTATGACTACATCAATATCCGCGAGATCCTGTGCGGTTGATAAAACTGCATTAATGTACAGTTCAATATTTCCGAAATCTGACAGACTCAACCTGTACAGTTTTCGCTCTAAAGCTAGTCTTCTTCCCATTCCCTTATCTTCAAACGCCTTTTGCAAATATTTCCATGCTTCGGCTGCAGTTTTCGCACATCTAACGTGAGTAATAGCTGCACCGTCAACTGTTAAGCAAATTTTTGCAAGAGCTTTTTCGTCGTTGCGTACCTTCATCGAAGCAGGGGTCGTGTCACCTTCCGGATAACCACTAATTGTCACCCACAAGTCCTCGTGTAAAAGGTAATTTTTCATCTTAAACTTCCAAGTAGGATATCCATCTTTATTCCGAAGACAAAATGATGGAATCGAAGATGAATTCGACGTAGAGGGATTCGACTTACTAACACTCGAAGCATCTCCATTATCGCGTGACATCTCGACTAGTAAAAATTTTCAGTCACTCAATAAACTCAACTAATTATATTACAAATTTATATTTTAAACTCTTCCAGAGCTTCGTGCTGATAACGTGTTGGAATATTTGGTTTAAAGAGTTGGAAGAGTATTAAATAAAATTATTTGTAAAGTAAGAATTAGAAAAAAGATGTTCAATGACAAGAGTGTTTATTTCAAGTAACTAGGCAATATATTAAAAAGAAATATAACGACAAAAACAAGTCTGCACAACAGAGGTTACTTATCTACAACAAACCTGACACATGGTGTAAACAGACTCATCGCGGAACCGTCTGCTGAAACCAAGCATTCTGTACATCCAACTTAGTAACTTTAGGCAAAAAATATTGCTGGGAAAGGATTGTTTTTGGGGTGAAAAATCATGTTTTGTGGTAGAACTATTGAGTTCTACCGGCACTGTTGTACGTGCGTTGCATATTGTGCTGATGGATGGATTGAATGGTACGGGTAGGGTTACCATATCTCAGAATTAGTCCTGAGATTTCAGGATTTTTGGACTCTTCTCAGGATTGCGGACGGATTTTGCAAATCTCATGAAATCTCAGGATTTTTAGAATTTCCAATGAAATACAGCTTACATTTTAAAGATCTCTTTAATAAAAAGTTAAACCAACTAAAAATAATCTTGTTTGGTAATAATTGCACATTAATGATATTATTAATTACAATTTTTGGAAACATGAGTGTTATGAACATCGCCGGTAGCACTACAATTACAAATGGAAACTTTAGGATGAAAAATTTTAGGAAGAGTGATCATTCGGATTACAAATCATTAGGAAGAACAATATTTTCGAGTAAAGAACTTTAGGTGAGCCAATATGGACCCGGTCTGCGCATTATACAACCAAGACGATGCGCACTTAACAAGCACTACACAGTTTTACGTTAGAGGTTCCGATCCGCCATAAAATTTAAACCATTACACGTGCAGAGATCGTCACTTGCAGCTAACTTCCGAATCCCCATGAAGTTTGAACAAAACGATACTAGAAGGTTCCCTTTATGATTTAGGCTGCTCCTGTCTGGGAACCTCCTGTTTACTTTACACACCTTTCCTTACCCCTTAGCCTACCCCTTAGCCCCTTAACCTGCATACACAAACAAGCATAATGTTTCGCGTGCTATAGCAAACATATATCTAGAACACCAAAAACCAGAAGTATTTTACAACACACTAACTTCTGCCCGCGACTTCGTTCGCGTGAAGTTTTGATATCAACGCATCGCCTGCTCAAGGGAAGCTTTTTTCCCGCTTACAACATTTTTTATTGCTGCTCCGCTCCTTTTGGTCATAGCGTGATGTTATATAGCCTATAGCCTTCCTCGATAAATGGACGTTGGATGACTATCCAACGCAAAAATATTTTTTCAATTCGAGCCGGTAGTTCAAACAAACCAACTAATTCTTCTGCTTTATAATATTAGTAGAGATTTTGCTGATTTTATCTAGAGCGTAAAAACTCATTCTTCTCGCACTTGCTCTCGTCTATCTCCAAGAAATCATCAGAATCGGGTTCATCAGCACTCGAATCTCTATCAGGTCCTCTCGATGATCCATTGGAACGGTCAGTTTCGCCACCAGACATCTTCTGTCTCCATCACTGTCACCCTCGATTTTCCGTCTATGTGATGGTCCGTTTAATACCGTTAAGTTAAATAAAATGACTGAATTGTAATACAACTATGATATAGCCGATAGAGAGAGAAAGTACTATCGGAATTAAATACATTCCCTGGACTACTCTTCCAGTATATTCTATTTTAATAGGGTTCGCTTTTACGAGAAAATATAAATTCTTGACAGACTTGGTTTTCGAGGTTGGATCTGAAAATAAAAATTAATTTAAGTATTTTTGAACTTCAAGAAGCACGACAATCAATTAACCAATCATTTTAGTGTCACGCCACTGAAACCGATAGTTAAAATACACAAAATGTACTCAAACAATAATAAACTGATTATATGTACATATTAAAACCTTATTTGTATACTAAGGCCACAATACAAGGCATTATTAAGGAATAAAAAATGTTGTGAATTTCCCACAAATTCCTTGACTATAATTGACTAACTACACTCGTAGCGTTATCGCCGCAGTTTTTTGCCTGCGCTGTTCTGTTATATGATTAGGCTCACATTTCGAAAGTGGTCGTAAGTGCGATGAGTCGGGCAACATGTTATTGGGTTTTGTCATCACGAATTTCTCAGTACTAGCCTTTGAGTCTGTATTGGTGCCCGGTTGTTAGCAATAGGCTTTACCTCTTTTATAAGGGATAGCAAAAAACGAAACAGCGGTTTATAATTAAAAACGAGCATTCGAAATGCCCTCTTATGATAATAAAGTACTCACATATTGATAACGTGTTGTTTAATTTCAGCAAACTAGTTCTTGTTTTAGCGGCCTCGTTAATTAGTTTCTGTCCCGCAACAAGTACTAAATGGGTACTACATATTACATATATCAGGACAAACGCAGAATGTAAAACTCCAAAATAAGTGTAAGGTTGCTAAAAAAAAAACATTTCAGTTTTAAATATATATATATATATTTATTGTTGTGTGTATATTTATATATATATATATATATACAAAATTATGATGATATTTACGTGTGTAAGAAATACTTCAAATAATACGTGTGATGAAATAATGTAATGCAATGACGACAAGCCCAATGAGAATATCATCTGGAACAAACAAACAAAAATTAACCTTGTAGAAAGGCTGAAAATAATGAGAATTTTATTTTCTCTCTGGCTTTTCAAAATGTACGATTATTCCTAAAACGATTGCAACCACAGTTAACAGCTCGTAGCAAAGTAATAACAGACGCGCGTGCATTTTAAAGGTTATACCATGCTTGCTATGGTCAATCTGTGGAGAGAGTACGGTAAGTCGTTGTTCCCAGCGGTCTTTGAGAATCGATCATTATAGTGGTCCGAAAGTCTGACAACCAGTCTTATCGTATTACCCAGTACTAACTGGGTTGTAGAGGTCAGTTAGGTAGTCGCTCCATGTAAAATACTGATATTCAGCTGCAGCCGGTTAAAAGACTGGAAGCCGACCCCAATGAAGTTGGGACGGAGGCTGGGCAGATGATGATGGTTCACAGTTGTTGGAAACTTTTACCTGAAAACTAAAGCAAGCTGATAGTTCCTTGCTGCAACCAACTAATAACATGTAGTTGGTAGCCCATTCTTCTATCCTATCTTCAGTCAGAGGATTATCTACTTTCCTCCTCCCAACACAAATTTCCCTTTCTTGCTCAATGTAATATTCTTGAAGATCCGATACATAAACGTTCAAGCGTTTCAGTAGACAATGAACCATACTTATGTAAATGTAAAATATAATATGTTCAATAGAAAAACGAAGTTCACACAATATTTCTACTGTGAGTAGTATATATACGCTCAGGGTAAGGTGCCTCTTTTGAACAAGAATTCTATAAAAGATCCTCACAGGTAAAACACTTACTGCACCAAAGCACAATACTGCAGTTGATATAATAAACAAATTCTTTACTTTTCTTGAATATTTCTTTGTGGATTCTGTCTCCAAGCGTTGGTGCACCGTTACTAAGTTTATAATAAAAAAATTAAAAGAGTCTGAATTTAGAATACCACAGATCATTATAATGAAACTACTTAAGATATTTATGAAATGAAATGTGAACAAACGACACGAGAATGAACGATGTGACGTAAGAACTTCAAAAACAGTTCTAAACAATATTCCTCCAGAAAAAAGTAATTCTAAAACGACCCGTATAATTCTTATTTTACGATAATTCATTTGAGAACTGTAATTTCTGTAAACACCCATTACATTTTCTGTTTTTATTAAAATTTCCAATACTGTGTTTTTCATTTTGTTTTTAGGGGGATGTTCGGTCGAAGTCTGAGTCTGAGTCGTGTCTAGTGAGTAGATTGATTTTTCAATACACATAATCAAGAAAATTTATAAGTAATTTGAATAAAAGAAAAAATAACACTTTAACTAACACTTTTGTTCAGCCTTGGTAGATAAATAGTGATTGATAACCCTGAATGTCAACATTTTTGATTTATTTCAATCAAATAGTTGACATCGGCCATTCTCCGATTAACAAGTTTTTCGTGTCCGGGCTTGCATAATCCGTAATATTATCATTATTCAATCATGCAATTTTTTTTATATGTTAGATAGCATCCGTATCTAGCTGTGAACAAAAACATTAGCTTCTGTTTTAAGTAGTTAAGACTAAAATAATTGATTTTATGTTCAAAGAACCTCTGTTCTCTAATTACCGTGGCGTCTCCACACACCAACTTAATGTTAAAATTTGCTTGTAATTCAACGCTTTAAACGGTATTAAGCAACGTGTATCGCATAACACAATATCACCTCAATAGAACCAGCCTATAAATAATTATCATTAAGTAACCGCATGTCCAATCGTAAGTTATAATTGCCGTTACATTTTCTGTTCTCGGATGCACAATTGCACATCCCTAATTAACTGTATTTGGCACATCACTACCGTACGCGTCGCATCTCCACAGTGTGTGCCGCGGCCCATCAGCCGTTGCACGTCTCTAACGTTAGTGTACCGCCAATGAAGCATCTGAGTATATACTTACCGTAGCGTTGGTTAAAAACTTTTCTAATTACCGTTGTACTTATTTTAATACTTGATTTGTTAAGTTACACCCAAGTTGATCATGTAAATGGAGACAATACTTTGGCCTCCGTACGTTGTAATGTGTTATTATCATTTCATTATATCATATTTTATATAGACTTGATGATATTTTCTAATTACCATTGCATTAAATATATATTTTTTCTAATTACCATCCTCATAAAATTTTTAAGTCTCTTCAACTAGAAAACCACTAGTAATTGTTACATGCCACATTAATTATTGAATTCGTATCTTTGAGTTCTTTCATATTTTAATGTTTTTAAGTCAAATTAGTGAAAAATAAAAAAGGTTACGGTAATTAGGCAAAGAACGCCAAATTGGAGAATGACCGACATGATCATGAGGACAATTATTATTGGTTGCGTACGACAAACATAATTATTAGTATTGAATAATTTCTACTGTCTTCCCGGAATTTATGTAGCTATAGGTTATGGGCTCGGACCCTGGCTGTCGTAGCATAATGGTATCCGAATATGCCATCGGGAGTAAAAGTAATCCGGATAGTAAAGTCTGATTTTGTTATCACCAATTTCCACGCGGATTTCTTTCACTATCCGAATATTTGCAAATGAATCTCTTCAATGATGTAAAATCTAATTACTTGAGTATCTCAAGGCAACATAATATTAATTTCAAATAACAAGGACCTAGGTACAATTTGATATGGTCCTTAGGTTATTATCTTGGCGTGCATATTATAGAACACTACGTACTAGTACATTATTTGTAAGTAATTTAACTATAGTTTGGCAAACGAAAGTAGAGACTGAAAAAGCGCGGCAAATTTAAAAAATCTCAGCATAGTAACCCTAAAACTTGTATGACATACCCGGAATAACCTGACTTGATACTTTACAGTTATTTGTTTTTTTTTGTGTAAAACAATTTTGTACACTACTGCTTGACAGCATGTGGACAGGTCCAAAAATGGGAAGCTACGGTACTTGTTGTATGCAAACACGTATCCAGACTTTTGGTTCGATGGGGGACAAAAGTTGAAACAGCCGGCTTAGGCGCTGACACAATTTTTTCCAGGGAGGTGCACCTTCAATTCCATGAAAACAGCTCGAAATTGTAGCATTCCAAATCGGATAACTATGTTAGATTCAAGGAGTAACTCGGCCGATCTATCCAGAAAAGAAAATCAATGAAAAAAAGTAGGATTTGAAAAGCGAGCACAACGAGCTTGTAAATGTTTGCATTCACCTCGAATTTGATAGGTTTTCGTTTGTCCTTTATAAAGGGGGAAGCCTCAGGGTAGCCCGCATAATTCAAAATTCAATAATTGGACATGGTCTATTGAAAAACATCGATAAAAAAAATTGTGCAGGGAGAAATGTTAACATTGCTTTTTGGCATGTGGAAACTCAATCGACTGTAAAGTGGCTAAGGAGTCACCACTACCGACGCCACCCCTTGTTAGCAAATTCAGTCAAAAAGTATAAGACTTGCATAAATTGTTGGTTGTATTTATTTACCGACATAGGCTAGACTAAACTAGCCTTATTACAAAAAACGGTTTCCCTAAAAAAACCTGGTTTAAACTTGTATAAACCATGGTCTAAATAAAAATGGTATTACAAATCGTGGTTTTGCGATAAACCATAAACTATATCATGAACGCTAAACCTTGGCGACCCCTAGTTTAACGAAGGTCTAAATCGGATCTGTCAAAGTTTCGCTCTTAGGTTATATCATCTTTTTAAGTATGTTGTCTTGTTTTAACTCGAAAATCGATTTATTGATATTATGGGTATTACAGACGCTGAGTTGTTGGAAACGCCACGACGACACAGCAGAAATCGTGTTTTCAGATCGTTTTTCTTTTTTTATTTATTCCACATTAAATTATTAAAATAACTAAGATGGTAAACACTGAGGCAATTGTTCTAATAGAGACTAACAGTCGTATTCATAAAAATACCCTAAAAAAGGTTTTAAACACTCATTAGTTAAAATGCTCATTAGAGCTAATAAACCTACTAAGGTCCATGTTCACCGAAAAGATAACAGCCTGATTAGCTAAAAACAGCTGTCACTGCGACATATTACCATACAAAAATGTGTTTTAAACAGCTGTTTTAGCTAATCAGGCTGTTATCTTTTCGGTGAACATGGACCTAAGGTCCATGTCGGTGAACATGGACCTAAGGTCCATGTTCACCAAAAGGATGACAGTCTGATTATCTAAAACAGCTGTTTAAAACACATTTTTGTATGGTAATATGTCGCAGTGACAGCTGTTTTTAGCTAATCAGGCTGTTATCTTTTCGGTGAACATGGACCTAAGAAATTCTCTATTCATAATCGTTCTATAAACCCGTCATAGCTATGTTGTCGTTATAAGACGTTTTAACGTGATTAAGTTGTCGTTCTGCTGAATTCATAGATAAAATGCCAAAACAACTGGTGTCCACGGCCATATAACGCATTAACACGTTGAACGCCGCTTTAATTTTTCAGTCTTTCTGTTTGGGCCGTGGGGGACACCGTATGGTCGACATACAATAGTTCCGTTGGGGCCGCGGGGGACAACATATGACCGCGAGTCAGAGGCGGTTTTAAGCGTCTCTATTAGGCCGTCGGGCACAGATATGAAGCTAATATGTATTTGACGTGACCCCCACGGCCCTGCAGACAAATATATTGTATTTGGTTTTTAGTAAAAAATATGACTTAGAAAAATATGACAAATCATTTCGGGACACGGCTTGTTTGAAAGTTCTAAAGGAAAAAGTATGTATGATAATGTGTTATTTTCTATTTTTCCATAAAATTACTATTTAAAATGTGTTGTAAAATACTGTGTACTGTTACCATTTACTGAAGTAGTTAAAATCTGGTTAAAGTGGTACTACATATCTGTTAGGGTTTAATAATTAAACCCTAACAGCTATGTAGTACCACAAAAATTAAACTTTAATTTTTCGGGGATAGTTTGATGAATTAAACTACATGTTTGTAAATCAGAAATATAATAATTATTTATTACAGTTTTTAAATAAAACAAAATTAAATCTGACCTAGTGAGATCAATATCAACGTTACTACACCTATTATTTAATGAATTTTATGGAAACAATCAAAACAAAGAAATGGTTTGTTAGGGCAGGTTTCACAAAAAGTTACAACTTTTTTCGTCATGTTTTTTTGTCTTGTTTGTTCGTGCTGGACATGAGCGGGGATGACCGACACCCCGACCCCCGCGGCCCCCGCCAACGAACAACGCGATTTATTTCCGCGTGGGCCATGGGGGGCCACTGTTGAGTGACAGTAGTATTTTGGTAAAATAAAGTCACTAATTACTTTTCTTCGATTTATTTCATGTGATTTGGCACATTTTCTAGCCCCTAAAGCAATAAAAACATAAACGTAAAATTTAACAATCGGGCATTTTTGACCTGGCTCCTTTTACTAAATAAGTGAGGCCCATATGTTGTCCCCCACGGCGTTTAACGTGTTAAAAAAAAGTTCTACAACGTCACTTGTGACATTTGGGCAGCATTCCGAATTTATTTGGTGATATTTATTTGGGGCATGGTCGGTGTAATCGCGAGATGGTGCATGCCATTACGTCATCTAAGACGATTCAAGGGACATCGATATCGCGCTCACGGTAATTCGGAACCGGTTTATGGACGCTCAAATCAATTACAGAAAAAATCGGAATACAGCCATGGAGCAGCCTTTTTTATTACATCAAAATCAGCTGTTGCACATTTGTCGGCCATATTTCTGTTTATTAAAGGTTTATACTCGTAATAGGGTCAACCTCGTTTTAAATTATGAAGCCGCTATTAAATACATATAAAGCGTTTTAGCGTTATGAAACGTTCATGAATAATACTTTTCGGGATTCCCATTATAACAAGCTTATAAACCTATTTTTACTTTTTATGAATAAGACCGTTAAATTCTAAAGCTACCGACGGATTTGTTTAATGTTATGGTTACATATAACGCGCAAGAATGTTACGTTTCAATCTACGTTCATAACAACTTTAGAAAATAAATATGACATTGGTGTCGATTCTGTTGTGCACAAACTAAACTTAATTTAGACTATTGCTATCTTTTACTAAAAAGCAGGGTGAGAAAAGGACGGCTATAGCTATGCACTAAGTTAGAAATGTCAAACTAGTTTATGCCTTGCGCTTCACCGTGTTATTAGTCGACATGTTTTTACGTGCACCCTTCATTTGTATGGAAATATTAGTTCGAATTAAATTTGACAGCTCTAAATTACGTCCGTCTCTTTCTCGTTTTATTGGTGAGAAAAAGATAGTAATAGCCTAAATTAAGTTTAGTTTGTGCACAACAGAATCGGCACCATTATGTAATATTTTTAAACCCAAAACAAAACTGCAATCAACGAAATAACTAAATAATGTTTAAATAACCAGGTTTCAATATTTTTAACACTCCTAAACATCATCTAATCATTCACGTATTACCAAACGTTTTCTTTTCTTGGCATACGGAACGTTGCAGTAGAATGATATTATGGTGAACGAATGATTTTTGTGTTAATCTGTGGTTGATGGTTTAAATGTCGGTACTAAAGAAGACCTCGGTTTTTTAAGTTTTGTAATACGAATAAAAAACCATCGTTCTCCAGATAAGCCTAGACTTGATAATCCAGGATTAAACCAAGGTTTATTTCGTTGTTTTATAATAAGACTGAACGAGTTTTATGTCGAACCGAGTATTTTGTACTTATAAATATATACATTTACGTTACATTTCATTTGTGCATTCGTGTTAAGCAAACAGACACCAGAGCGTGATTACTATATTTTAAATTTAGTTTTTTGTATATATTTTAACTCATTTAAATAAGATGATTAAATTGCAGTGCAACTATGATATAACTAATGGACAAAGAAGTCACTATCGGAATTAAATACATTCCCTGGACTATTCTACCAGTGTATTCTATCTTTATTGGATTAGCTTTTACGAGGACAAACAAATTCTTGATAGTCTTAGCTTTCGAAGGAGGATCTGAAAAAAAAAAGTTAAATTTCAATGTTTTTAACCACAAAACAGTCGTGATGGCTAAGAATTGTGGAAAGCAAATAATTGCGAATACGTATACGTTATTGCGTGGAATTACCTAACTTATTCTTCGAAGGTTAATAGCTCAGCCATCTTTTATGAGCAATAGTGCTGCTGATAGGAATAATTTTGTGAGATGAATACACATAATGATATAGTGTGAAACTCGTTATTTAAAATGACGAAACACTTACGTACTGATAACGTGTTGTTTAATTTCAACAAAGTTGTCTTCGTCTTAGCAGTTTCGTTAATGAGTTTCTGTCCCGCCAAAAGTACTAAATTGTTACTAAGTATTGTAAATATCAGCATAAAAAATATTTCGAAAGCTCCAAAATATTTGTAAGGCCTCTGAAAAAAGGTATTAATTCGAAGATATAAAAAAAAAGAATGCTACGATGGCCTAGGTAGTTGCGCGATGCGGGATGCGTGTTGACGTTTGTCAGCAGGGGCAGGACTGAATTGAGCGATACCACAACTCTCCCGCCTTGTGCAGCCACCTTATGCAATCATTTTGTCAATATATAACAGGACTGTTATTTTTTATTTTGACAGCAAAAAAAGGTATGAGGTAGGTAAGTCATGTTATGACGATATTTACATTTAAAAGGAATAATTCAAATATTCTATATGATGAAGAAATGTATTGCATTGACGACACGGCTAGTGAAAATATCATCTGAAACACAAAAAAAACTGCATTAAATTGACAGTGAATGAAGTCCATTTTTCTTTGCAATTCATTAAACATTTTAAATATTCATAGACAGAAACGGTTAAGATGCAGTTCTAAATCATTTAATTCTCCTGCAGTTATCCAAATTTATTTGAAGTCAGCGTAGCATGTTGTCCATTCTTCAGATATAGTTCTGAAGACGACTGCAATGATTCCACAAACCACAGCAACGAAGCTTACCATTCGCTTCGAGAGACGCTGAAGTAGCGGAACCATCGTCAAAGTTTTACATAAATATGGCTGTAATTGTAACTTTTGCAATTTACTGTTTATTTACCTGAAAACTGAAGCAAGCCGTAAGTTCCTTGCTGCAACCAACTAATAACATGTAGTTGGTGGCCCATTCTTCCACCCGTTCTTCTGTCAGAGGATTATTTACTTCCCTCCTCCCAACACGAGTCTCTTTTTCTTGCCCAGCGTAATAGTGTTGAACATCCGATACATAAACGTTCAAACGTTTCAATAAACAATGAACCATACTTAGGTAAATGTAAAATATAACATGTTCAATAGAAAAACGTAGTTCGGAAAATATTTCTGATATGAGTAGCACAACTAACCTCGGGGTAATTTGTCTGTTTTGAACAAGAATTCTATAAAAGATCCTCATAGGTAAAACACTTACTGCACATAAGCACAATACTGCAGTTGTGGATATGAAAAAGATCTTCAATTTCCTTGAAAATGGCTTGGTTGGTTCTGTTTCAATGCTTTTGTGCACAGTAATCAAGTTTTCAATGAAAATGGTGTATGAACCCGAAGTTCGAATAGCACAAATCATAATTGTGCAAGTACCGAAGAAATTAAAGAAATGAAATGTGTACATACTAAAATATGGTAAAACATGATTGGAATGTGTTGAATATACATACATGCTATGTAATAATATAATTCCAGAAATTATTATTTCTAAAACGACCCGTATAATTCGTATTTTACAATAAAACTTTTCCGAACTGTAATTTCTGTAAACTCCGATTATATTTTCTGCTTTTATTAACATTTCTAACAATGAGTTTTTCATCTTGTCGCTAAGAGTACGTTGGAAGTCTGAGTAGGATTTCCAGTGAGTGGGTTGATTTTTCAATCCATATAGTAAACAAATTTGTAAAGTAATTTGAATTAAAGAAAAAATTACACTATATTTGGTAGTTCGGTCTTGTTAGAAAAAAAAGTGAATGATAGTCCTGAACGTCAGCCATTTGATTGATTGTGTACCTTTGTAAGTTACAAAATAAATCAAATAAATTATCATCAACATAATTATCACAGATAATTGATTAATTATTCAACTTTAATTCTATTTCAATTAATTACAAGTTACACATTTTACATACATAAAATCAGTTTCCAAAAAAAAAAAGAGGTGTGGCATTCGAGGACCGCCGCGGTAAAGCTATTGCATTGCATTTTTCATCAACTTATGCAATTATAATTATTTATTTATTTTATTTTTCCGCTTGTGGCCGGCTCGAGGACCAAACGCAGACTGAATGTTCAGGCTCGGCTTCCCATCACGATGAAATTATGAATTTTATAATGATGGTTCTAGAACATAGAAGAATAAAGTGGTTATAGTTTGGCAAACGAAAGTAGACTGAAAAAGCGCGGCAAATTTAAAAAATCTCAGCCTAGTAACCCTAACACTTGTATGAAATACCCGGAATAACCTGACTTGATATTTTATAGTCATTTGTTTTTTGTGTAAAACAATTTTGTACACTACTGCTTGACAGCATGTGGACAGGTCCAAAAATCCTAACCTACGGAACCTACGCTACTTGTTGTATGCCAACACGTATCCAGACTTTTGGTTCGGTGGGGGACAAAACTTGAAACAGCCGGCTTAGGCGCTGACACAATTTCTTCCAGGGAGGTGTACCTTCAATTCCATGAAAACAGCTCGAAATTGTAGCATTCCAAATCGGATAACTATGTTAGATTCAAGGAGTAACTCGGCCGATCTATCCAGAAAAGAAAATCAATGAAAAAAAGTAGGATTTGAAAAGCGAGCACAACGAGCTTGAAAATGTTTGCATTCACCTCGAATTTGATGGGTTTTCGTTTGTCCTTTATAAAGGGGGAAGCCTCAGGGTAGCCCGCATAATTCAATTTTTCTTACGTTTTTTTGCAATTTGCAGGCCATTGGCAGGTTATATGAAGTTGAAAATATCATTCGCGACTGTAACATGTATGTAGTTACAGAACAATGATCATCGAAATCATCTATGTATACAACCCTCCAAGCTCACATAAGCATAGGAACGACTTTGACCTTGCAAAAATCGTTCATCGACTACATGAACTTAGAGGGTTGTACTGATGAATTTGATGGTTATAATTCTGTAATTACATACATTTTACAGTCGCGAATGATCTTTTCAACTTCATACAACCTGCTACTGGCCTGCAAATTGCAAAAACGTAAGAAAATTTGAATTTCGCGGGCTACCCTGACGCTTTCACCTTAAAGCAAAACGCACAGTCATCCAATTTATAAAAAAAAGTTTACTAACGCAAAGGACTTTGCACGCTCGTATATTTTGTGATACATTAATTTATGGACACCCAAAAAGAAAATAGCAGTAGGGAGAAAATATTTGCTTTCTGGTTCTGATGGTTGGTTTTTCTATGTATTTTCTTTTCAGTTACGGCACTTACGGCACCTTGCACCTTGTGACCGGCGCCCATGGAACTGTTTAAAAAAACGCTGTAATCACTGTACTATAATTTTCGTTCTGCGCAGGTTATGATCCTGTTTATTTTCAGTCAGATTTCGGGGGGGGGGGATAGATCCCAACTATCACCTCCTCTCCTGTATACTTGCCTGGTTGTATGTAAGTCGTATTTTAATCAGATGAAGCAAACTGAAGTTACGAGTAAAATCATGTCTACCCATTATGATCCAAACCAAAGAGACATTTTGCGCGTGACAATTCGAAAATCAGCTAACTTCGTTGGAATAAAATTTGACTAGGTAATATATGATATTGTCTGAATAAATAAAACTACAATATTGTATGATAATTTTTATAATTACGAATACAAACAAAGTATCAACATTAAAGCGTCATAGTAACTTATAAAATCCAACACCACACGTAATCAATCTTGTTTCTGATTGAATTGGGCGTCTTTCTCCTGTTGTTTTACTTCAAACCGGGGCCGCGGTATCTCTTTCGAACAGTCCCGCAGCCCCGGAAGATATATCCTAACCTAAGCTGCACAAACTTGGTGACTCCAACAGAAGTTTGAACTCAACATTTGCCAGCGAGCAATGGAGTGCAGCATAATGGGTGAAAGCGAACTGATTGCTTTAGAAATACCACCCTACGCTCAGTAACTCAAGTAGCTAATGTTGCAGAAAAAATATGATGGCTGGTAGAGAATGCCATTGGCATTAGCCATTCACTTTCAGGCATTGGGTTTTGGGTTTTCTGCCTAGCCTTTTCCTAACTATGTTGGGGTCAGCTTCCAGTCTAACTGGATGTATATTCTACATGCCTATATGACCTCCACAACCCAGTAAATACTGGGTAATACGATACCACTTGGTAAGACTGGTGTCAGAATTTTTGGGCCACTGACTACCTGTAACGACGGTCAAAGATGGGCAAATGACCAACCTGGGACCAACAGCATAACGTGCTTTGCGAGGCACGGAGGAAACTCGGTATGTAAGGGTGGTCACCCATCCACAGACCACTCTAGGCAAGCACGGCTTTACCTAAATATCGACCCGAGCGGCTGTTAATATTTAGCCACGAGCTCCTCCATTGGCATTAGGCATTATTATTCAATAAATAAAGAACAAAATTGATTGGCAAATAACATTTTAATACATTTAATTGAAGAAAAATATAAAGGGTGTAAAAAGACTTTTAACGAAGCAGAAAGGCTGTTCTAAACCATACCTTTCTAGTTACAAAGATATTGGGGGTCAAAGTTCCAACGTTTTCACAAGTTTATTTTTAAATACATGTTTTTAACGTAAGATTTTTAATTTAAACACCTTCACGACCCCTGCTATTCAATCCATCCATCAGGACAATGTTTTATATACATTGAGTTCTACCAAAAAGTGATTTTTCACGACAAAAAAAAAAGAAATTTCCCAAAAGACAAAAAAATTGCGTAGCATTACTTAGACTGCGTTCCGTATTAGAAAATAATCGCTCGCAGCGTTCACATCAATATTTTGCGTTCCGATTTAGATTTTACGATTATGACAGCCAAGAGCTGTCATCAGGTCATTTGACAGCGCTCACGATGATATTTACTTGGGGCATGGTCGGTGTAATCGCAAGATGGCGCATGTCATGACGTCATCTATGACGATTCAAGGGACATCGATATCGTGCTCACGGTAATTCGGAACGGGTTTATGGACGCTCAAATCATTTACAGCCTAATTTGGAACGCGGCCTTAGTTTGATGTCCAAAAAGCTTTGTTAACGGCTTCGTGAAGAGTTTGTTTACACCCTGTATTCACACGCAAACATTTAAATAAAATGAGAGTGAAAGAAAGAAAGAAAGAAAGAAAGAAAAGAAGAAAGAAAAATATTTATTTGACGTCAGTTAATAAAGCACACACACAATAATAAAAAAAGATAAGTACAAAACAATGAGTAGGACATAGTTGAAATGTGCTGTGTGCCTCACGGCTGCGCCAAAAAGGTCCATTTCAGCATTCATGCCAGACAGGTGATGAAGCTGTCTGACGCTGGTCTTCCAATGAACCTTGAGAGGGTACGTTACAGAATAAACGGTTTCAAACAATTTAAAAACAAATAAACAAATGGTTGATAAGAATAAATAGATAACGAGTAAATTAATTGAATGTGTATTAACGAGTACGGATAGAGAAAAAAAAATAAAAAATAATAAGAAATAAGTACGTATTTTATTGTGTTGGAAAGTATAAATCAATGTTTGTGTAGGCTAAACAAAAAATAAAACAAAATAAACCCAGCTAAACCTATATGTACAACAAACAATAAAAATAGGACATGGGGTGTTTTCGTCTCGCTCCCACCGCGCGCGCGCCACCCACCGATCATGCGACCACATTTCTCCCGTGCACCTGTTAGCGTGTTGACGTAGGTACAACGCAGTCAAATAGTCAGAGCGAGCGGTGGCACGGAGGCGGCGCCGCACGAGTCCCCGTGATCACGTGACGCATCTCGCGTGATTAGTCATCTACCTATTTGTATCTGGTCGACGCTTAATAACCAGTACTTAACGCGTTTTCTTGGGAATCATAATAGCCAAAGACTACTTAATATTGGCATTGGAAATACCGTCTCGAGTCGCTCGGATAGATATGCCCTGCCGATGGATTATGAACCTTATGTGAGTATTTGTGTATACCTAATGTATTTGCTGTTTTTACTTTTTTGGACAAGGACTGTTACAAAAAAAAAAATATATATATATATATATAAAAAATAGTAATAATTTTAAACGATTTAATTTTGTTTTTAGGAATCCTATAGAAGAATGGCAGATCCTTCCAACAGCGAGTGGCGGCATTCTGAAGCATCCCCTGAAGGCTGTGGTCTTACGTCGAGACATTGAGATGTCGTGGAACAAGCAGTGCAGCTGTGGTGTGTCAGGTTCAGTACATGAAAGAAGTGTAATGTAACGTAAAATTGAACATTGTCGCAACAGTTCGCGTGTTTGCATATGTAAGTACCTACGTAGGTACACGGTGCAGTCATACGCAAGCGCTGCAAATTGCTAAGCGTCTATATAATTGAAATATTCATTGTTACCATATCCAATTTCTGTTGTGCTGCTATCAAATACTGCCGCAATCGTGTTCGGAATGTGTGTATAGTGCCCAGTACCCGTAATGGTGGGGGAATATTATTCCACACTTTAGATGCCGCGTATCGGAAACTACCTCTAAAGGCTGCTGTCCTATGAGACTGTGTCGATAATTGCTGCGCACATAGCCTAGGAGCGCACTCTCGTCTACTAGCCATCCAACTCAATTTGTCGTACAAATACTTCGGCTTCGTGGTCCTAATAACACCAAATAAAAGACACGCTAGGTGTAACTTTCGCCTCGACTTCATTTTAAGCATACAGTGTTTGTTCAGATAAGGGGTGACATGACTTCTAGGGGGAACCGAGTAACAGAATCGAGCACACGCATTTTGAACTCTTTGTATAAGCCTATCCGTACGAGCCAGCAAACGTGGGCCGTAAACCGTATCAGCGTAGTTTAGTTTTGATAGTACAAGGGTTTCGACCAGCTGTTCGCGAAGCTTTTCAGACAGGTATGGCCTCATTTTATACAGCAGTTTCAGGCGGTAAAAACAGTTTCTCACAGAGTTAGCGACGTGTTTCTCAAACCTAAGGCTGTTGTCCATACACAACCCTAGGTTCCGCGCCTCATTAACTCGGTCAATAGGCTCACCCATTAGAGTCAAATTAAGGCTTACAGGTAGCTTCTTTAGCTGCTGCCTCGTACCAAACAACATGTACTTGGTTTTCGTTGGGTTTAAAGCTAAACAGTTCTCATCTGACCAAGTGGCGATTCTTTCCAGGTCGTCATTTAGGTCTTTAATAGCTGAGTCAATGGCGTCGGGTTTAAAAGATAAATATAATTGCACATCGTCAGCATAAATATGATATTTGCATTTCTGCAGACACTTTATTATGTCTGCACAGTACAAAATAAAAATAATCGGACCTAAGATAGATCCCTGAGGAACTCCTCTTCCTATAGAAGCAAGGGCCGAGGTGAGGGTAGTACCGTCCGGTAGCCGTAATTCCACGAGTTGTTTTCTGTCACTGAGGTAACTATGGAACCACTGGATTGCATTGTTGTCAAAACCGTAGTATTTTAACTTTGCTAAAAACAGTGGAACATTTATGCAATCAAATGCACGGGAAAAATCCAGTAGCACCATAAGTGTACACATGCCCTTATCTTGGGCGGCCAAAATGTTATCGGTAACGTCCAGCAACGCCGTAGAAGTACTACGCTGTTTCCTGAATCCGGATTGTAGGTCGGGTAATATCTCGTTCTCTTCTAAAAACTTGGTTAATTGACGGCATACTACCCTCTCCATTACCTTAGAAAGACAGGGCAGAACACTGACGGGCCGCAAGTCCTTAACCTCTATAGGGTTTGAATTCTTGGGTAGTGGTCTAACAGTTGCAATTTTCCATTGCCAGGGAAATCTAGCAGTCCATAAGGAGCAATTTATCATGTCAGTGATTGTTGCTAAGGTGTATGGCATAGTCAGGGTAAGCATGTTCAAGGTTATGTTATCGTAACCTTCCGCATTAGACTTTAGGTCAGATAGAATGCGGGAGACATCATTTTGGTCTACCGGACCAAGTGTGAAAGTAGCTTCACTATATCTGTTGGTCTCATAAAATGATATAAGTGAAGCGCTAGCTACTGGATTTCCAGGTACAGTCAAGAAAGTGCTATTAATAAGGTCTGGGTTTCTAAAATGTGGGGGAAGGTCTAATCTTTGCTTAGAGGGTGCAAACGTGGATTTAATGTTTTTCCATAATAATTTCGGATTTTTAATTTTATTATTTATATTATGCCTAAAATAAGCAACTTTTTCATGATACAAGGAACTCCCAACTAAAGATTTTAACTGTTTGTAGTAGTTTCTATTACTTTCCGATTTCGTACACCTGTATTTGCCTAGTGCATCGTCTCGTAACTGCATCATAAGTTTAATAGTGTCCGTAATCCAGGGATACGATAATTCCTTAATAGTGCAAGTTTTTAGTGGTGCGTGGACATCAAACAAAGAAATTATGCAATGATTAAAAGTATCAACCATATCATTGATATCGGCTTGTTCAGAAACACGCTCAATGTTTGATTGGGTCAAATCCATGTAGAAACTATCCAAGCAAATGTCTTTAATTGGCCTAAATCTAATTACATAAGGCTTAAACTTGTCCCGCTTTATATGAAATTCGCTGACTAAAATGGAGTGGCCAGTAATCGAACCAAAGGATTCCACTGTCGTATACCTAGGCTTAAGATCTGTGCAAAGTAGGTCGATCAGTGTTTCACTCGTATCTGTAAAATGAGTCGGCATTGTGACCAGCTGAGCGAGACTCGTGTAATCTAAAAATTCTTGCACCTTTTTAGTTTTTGTCTCGCTTTTGTTGAGCATATTTACATTAAAATCCTCGAGCAAAACGTAATGGTCACAAGTTCCCAGTGTAGTAAAAGTATTAGTGATGGCATCCAAGAAGAGGTCAATATCTAACCAAGGTGGTCGGTACGCAGTGCCGATGGCAATTTTTTTCCCGCTTAGCGTGATTGTTAACCACATCTGTTCGACGGAATCGAACCTGGGATCAACCGTGCCAGAACAGACACGCGCGCTCAGGCCCCGGCGTAGGTAAAAACCAACACCCCCACCACGCCCCGCCCGAACAGCTGTAGGCCGCGGAGTGTGACGTAGCCGGTAGCCAGGGACAACAGGCGCGCGCCCCTCCTCGCCCGACCGAAGCCAAGTCTCGTTTATTGCCATAACATCAAAACCATGCCTGTCCATTGCACAAATCAAATCGTCATGGCCTGTTCCCAGTGATCCTGCGTTGAGGAAGCCAACTTTAAAATATCTACCACTTTTAGGCATCATGGAAATATTTTGCTAAAAGGAGAGCAGGAGAGCTAGAATATTTTGTGAGTGAGAATTTAAATAATATGATTTAACTGTAAAGCCGTTATCACATAGGATAACGAGAGTGACAGAACTATCGGTACCAAGTACATTCCAATATGTATTTTATTCGTATATTCTATTTTAATAGGATTAACTTGCACGAGTATAATCAAATTCTTAATACTCTTCGTTTCTGGCGCTGATGGTTCTGAAATCATAAATAAAAAATTTTAGGGCATTACACTTTTTTCGGAAAAAAAAAATAATAGAAGCCTTTTTCTAGTGTGGGTTAAGGGGCAGCGCAGACAACACACTTTTTGTGTGTACTAGTCTGCGATATACAAAAACTCTGCGAAAAATGCGTGATTGATGTGTTAGATCACTTTTTGAGTGAACAAAAATCATGGAACTAACGTGACCGTCACGTAGTTTTTGAAGTTAAAACTTCTTTAGGCGCGTTTAGCACTTTGCACTTATATTGGCAGTCCCCAAGACCGTTCCGCATGTTTTTTTGTTCACTATAAGGATCTACTGAGGGAAGGAATCCTACTGATCACCTTATAGGGTTTGTACACAAAACTGCGATGCGACGTCGCAACGCAGTAATCTGTAGTTGTACTGTTACTGGAGGTCGTAGATTTGTGTACAAACCCATACTTAGTGGACAGAAAAGTAGTACACATCAATCACGACAAATTTGTCGCAGAGTTTTTGTTTGTCGCACACAAAAAGTTTGTCGTCTGCGCTGCCCTTAATGATGTCTATGGTTTTTGATATTTGAGTGAGATACTAATAATATCTATGGACGCCTATCAATCAAGTAGAACATTTGATTGATAGGTGGTAGCGACTGCTGAGCTTGAGGCGCTGAGTTCGATTCCCAGGTCGGGCAAATTTTTACTGGGCTGTTTAATCAAGAATCTCGCAGGCTACTGCGAGATTCTTGATTTGTGTGGTGTTTGCCTCGGAGTTTGGATTTATGTCTAATTGTTGGCAATAGGCTCATCCCTGTCACATGGAACTTAGACATAACTGGCGATATTCTTCCTTTTCGTTTGGTAAGTACCTAAGTTGGGATCCAGAGTTTTTATGCCGCCCATGTGAAATCTGACATGGCTGGCAAATTGAGGGTGTTTTATTAGATATACCTCTGCTTAGCCCATTAGGGAATACATGTGTGATGTTTATGTAGTGTAAAAAACATACAAAAACTTTGAAGACTACATAAAGCTAAAATGGATTTTTGTAGATCAAAGTGGAAATACATACCAATTGACAATGTACTGTATAACTTTGACAGAGTTCTGTGTGTCTTAGACCAATCGTTAACTATATTTTGACCAGCGTAAACAACGAAATATGTGCAAAATATAGAGAATAACAATACATAGGTTATGTTGACACCTCCGACATACTCGTCAACGTTCTGCGAAATTAAAAATGTATATCAACATATTAAGAAACAAGCACAAGCAAAATCAATATAATTGCCTGTGTTACTGGGCAAAGACGTAGCTTTCCAATAGTGAAATATTTTTTTAATCAGTTTAGAAGTTTGAGTTAAATCGTAACAAACCAAAAATCTAATCTTTCGATTTCATAATATTAGTTTAGAAGAATAAGGAGGTTGTGGCCAAATAATAACAGCCGTACAGGTCAATCTTCAAGGTTCAACTGCACTAGACAAGGTTGTTCTGAGAATAGGTGACCCACGCTACATATCGAGTTTCTTCCGTGTCTCAGAAAGCACGTTATACCATTGGTTCTGGCTCTCATTTGTAAATCTTTGAGAGCTTTTACAGATAGTCTCTAGCCCGGAAGAACTCAACCCAGTTGGTCGAGGAATACGGTATGCCTTGGGAAGACTCCCAAGGCATACCGACACCTGAGCGGAGCACCGCCGTATCCTCGTAGCGGCGATCGGCGGCGGCGACCTCTCGCGTCCGGCCCTGGTTCAATCCATGGTCCGGAGCGAGACGGAATGGGAAGCCGTCACCTACTTCTGCGAATCAGTCATGCTAGCGAAGAAGGTGGCGGAACGCGAGAGGGAGATAACCTCTCTTCCCAGCCGCCGCGGGAGACGCACCGGGCGTCGGGGGCCACGTGGTGGCTACCGGCCACCATAGATGCGGGCCTGTGGACGGTTAGCTATGAGCTAGCCAGCCGTCCGTACGTCTAATGACGACAGGCCGTGTCGACTCAAAGAGATGTCAGCATAAGGGGAGGGGCCCGCAAGGGCCGAAGCCTGCCGGGGTTGCGGGCCTGTTCGAAAGAGATGCCGCGGCCCCAGAACATAAAGGGCGAGGAAGGAACATGGATGGGTTTTAGTCAGTAAAAGTCTGACACTCCGCTGAGAGTGGGAGAAGTCATTTGATGATTTCCCATCCGAAAAAAAAAAGGCATACCGACACCCGGTACAAACTGGGTTGTGTATGTCAGATGTGCAGTCGCTCCATGTAAAATACTGGTTCAGCTGCATCCGGTAAGACTGAAATAGGCTGGGCAGATGATGATAAACCAATAAAATATAGATCTGTGGGCTTATAGGTAAAGATAATGCCTTGCGTTATTTTATTCCTCTTTCCCTTTGCGTTTAGTTACTGAAAGGGATGGACTACTTACATGTGTTAAAATTATGCAGAATATCGCGTAAGCCGAAGTAACATAATGTACCGACGCAATGGCTAACGCAAATATGAGACATTAAAGGCCAATGCTGACTAATACAGGGTGTAAACGGAGTCTCGAACTTAACATTCTGAACATCAAACTAAGTAACCCTACGCAAAAAATAATGTTGGGGTGACAAATCATGTTTTACGGTAAAACTCAATGTAACGCACTCAAAATATCGTGCTGATGGTTGGATTGATTACATTGAATAGTGTGGGGTCGTGGAGGTGTTTAAAATTCTAACGTCAAAAACATGTTTGTATAAAAAAAATGTGACGTCAGAACACACTAAAATTATACAACGGCGTGACGTATTGAGAATTTTAAAAGCATTGTATCTTCGTCAATTTTGGTTTACGTAAATAATTAATAATAATCATTTTATTTCAGACCATATTTGATCCATAATTTGTTAGTAATACACTTATGTCTATGTTAGTAAAATTAATAGAATTTAAAGAATGTCAACATAATCAAAGTAAATTAAGGGTCAAATATTTTTTAATAATCTTACTCACAGACTAGTTGGATTTTTATTGTCATTTAACCTATTATTGATGTAATTTAGAGTAAAAAGTATATTTAGATATTGACCTGAATTTTAAAGCACACAGATATATTCTTGCTGCAGACCACCAAACATTGATATTTTCTAGACCAGAGTTCCACTTCTTCGATGGTTAAAATGACATTATTCTGCATTCTTTCTTTGTACAATCTCTTCTCAATGTAGTCATACTTCGTTTGAGTCTGCGACATGATTTGAATTAGACATTTTAAACAGGATTGTACCATACTTATGTAAGTGTATAAAACGACATGTTCTAGCATAAATCGAATTTCATGCATCAGCTCTATGACCATTAACAAGAAATAAGACAATATGAACTTATCCTTTTGCAAGTAGTATTTTGTCGTCACTTTCAATATTAAATTCCCAGTGCACATAAGAAGAAAAATTGATACAGCTAGTATATAAAACATCTTCAGCTTTTTCAAGCATTTGGTGAAGGTCGGTTCATGTCGATAGCAAGATTGAATGCTCATATATTTTGTTATAAAGATTTTGTAATTTCGTGAGCTTTGGATGCCAGATAGTATTATGAAACAACCACTGCCCAGAATGACCAAGTGGAACATTATCATAATGTGAGGCATACGGTTTACGCCCTCATCAAGATCCATACTCATATAATACACTCGGTTACAGTACAAAAAAATGGTGACGATTATTTCAACCACTGTTCGCGTTGCGATCACAATTCGACATCTTTTAGGAAGGAAAGAGAAGTTTCTGTATACGCCCATTATATTTTCAGTAATTATCAACATGTTTATAAGTTCATTTTGTTCCATTTTGGTTGAGAAATTATAGCGGATAGCTTTTGGAGAATCAAGTCTAACGTCCAATGGAGCAATAGCACTGACAAGGTTCTTGATCAAAAGTAAAACGATACAAATTATAATAAGTTTCTATCATTTAATGACAGACGTTTTAGCTATTAAGTTATAAATTATTTAAAAAATATAAATGATGGAATAGGAAAACCAATCACATTAATGTGAATGACTGTTTCGCTAATTTAAACCTAGTTGCCATGGCGTGCTGGGTCTAATTCCCATGATAAAGTAAGGTGACTAAGCACCTAAATATCATGTAACGTATGTAGAGTCGAGGACTATAATTGATAAGCCAGTGTCATTTTTTTCCAATTTTGTGCTTTTACGCATTCACGAGTACAAATGTTTCCGACTAAACCTGATTTGAATTAAAAAACGAATAGTAGCAAGTGGCTCATCAATTAACATCTTTGACTGTTCCTACAGTCAAAAAATGACAGATAACTTCAAGCGATTGATGCAAAAAGGATAATAAAATTAATAAAAAGTTTTAAATTCGTACTCGTATATTTCCACAAAACTTGCAACTTCTCATGGAGGCCCCATCCCTGTTTATTTATTATTTGTAATTTCACACTACTTTTCTGTACCCAGCGGTTTAAAGAAAACAACTCTCCACAACTGTGTGGTGCCAAAGTCTCGGAGTAAAATGGCTGTGACATACGGACTTTGATTTTTATAATGGACGGACGGACAGGTAGACAGACAAATTGACAGATGGAGAGGGAGTGGAAGATCAAAGAAACGATGGATGGATTACGTGAAGAATTATATGAAGGTAGGAGTGAATATACCACAACATCCATACTAGTCAACGGCATTGGCCCAGTGGTGGGGGCTACGACTTACGAACAGTAAATCGTGGGTGAGAACATGGTGAGAACCCAGACAGGCGCATTCCTTTATGAAGTTTATTTCATCACCACTGCTCTCAAAACGGTGAAGGAAAACATCGGGAAGAAACCATCATGTCATAGAACCAAAAAACTCGAAGATACGTGACATCTATTAATTCCGCATTGGGCTCGCGTGGTGAATTATAGCCCATACCATACCATAGAGAGGAGCCCTGTGTCCAAGCAGTGAGGGAGCATGAATAGTCTGATGATGATAATAAACAAACTACCTAGTTTAAACATCATTTAATATATAGACACAAAATATTAGACGAAAAGTAATCAGCATAATATAATATTTAATTACAACAAAATGCAACCATTTATAAGGGACTACAGGAGCTAAATTTGCAACTCAATTTGTGGTGGTTCCAACTTCGTTTGAAACACTGTTGGAATAAAGTTCTAATCAGCTTGCACTACAAAGTGGTTGTTACGTCAGTCACTGCGGGCCGAATAGTGCGAAATGAGTGGTTTCGATCGATTTAAAAAAAATCTATTGATTGGACTAAAAAAATAAAACCATATGACGCTAATATGTTGCTTGTAGAATTAATTGCCAAAAATATGAATGATCGCATGTATTTTAGTTTGGTTGTTACTCGTTAAAATATTTTTTTAGAGATAAGTTCGTGATTTTTTATATCGACGAAAATTAATTGTATTATGTTTTCAAAACTCTATCATACTAGCATATATCCTGAACAATATCATATATTTTTCTGGTTTTTTTTATTGCAGTGAATCATATACTTTCAGGCCTTATAAAATTCGCGTTTAGCTCCTGTTGTCGCCCTAAGTGTAACATCACACACGCATTTTAAATATTAATTTAATTATCTTAGAAGTACTACTTATTAAAAATGTTTTTGTCAATTAACTTGCGAAGATAGAATAGAAAAGAAATAGAATATAATAATTAATTAGGTAATTTGTTTTCGTAGGTTCACGAGCAATAAAGTGTTTACGTTTAGCAAAATTCGAAAGTTATTTTTCCCACCATATTGATTAACGTCTTCACGAGCAAAGTAATTTTGAAGCCATACTGTTACAAAGTAGGTCAAATCTTAAAGTAGAAACCAGCATTTCGCGAAAAGACCGCAATTGAATTTTGAGTTTACATTTTATTGTTCGTGAAAGCACGCTATGCAGTTGGTCCCAGCTGTCATTTGTAGATCTTTGACATTCGTTACAGGTGGTCAGTGGCCCAAAAAGTCTGACAACCAATATTCTTACCAAGGGGTATGGTATTACGGGTACGTATCATAATCCCGAAAGTTCATAATACCTATGATTGAAATACCGACGTCCAAAACATCGAAATTCAAAATACCGAAAGTTTTAAATACCGATAGTCGTTATATCGAAACACAAATTACCGATGTTCAAATGCCCGAAAGGACGAAATCCCTAATGGTCGAAATACCGAATGGACGAAATCCCGAATGGACGAAATATCGATGGATGAAATACCGATGGATGAAATCCCGAATCGACGAAATCCCGAATGAACGAAATACCGATGGATGAAATCCCGAATGGACGAAATCCCGAATGGACGAAATCCCGAATGGACGAAAACTTTTATTTAATAGCCGTATTATATGCCCCTAAAAAGCGTAATCGACGGAGCCCCGCTTCGCGGGGCCTCTATTTCCGAGTGCAGGGTTTAAAGGGAACCTAACTAACCTAACGGGGGGGTGCCCCAAGTCCCGATTATGGGGGCAGAGATACTTCCGTATGTTCAGTTGACAATAATTGGAGAGTTTACAATATCGCTAGAGAGTAACACGTTATATTGTAATATAACGTGTTTGACAATTTTACGGTGACATATATAAGCACAAATTTTGTGACAGAAATGAATCGCTGCAGAACCGACTCCACATAGTCTTTTCTGCCCTACCCCTAGAGTGTAATTTAAGCCCGCGTAGGCGCGGAGGGGCGAGGCGGGCCGCGAGCTGAGGAGCAGGTGGCTTTAACACTCGCCGAAGGTGGCTCGCGTGTGACCGCCGGAGCCCCGCAGCGCCGGAGCCGTGACAGAAACCATGCCTGCTGCATGCTTGCTGCATGCTTGCTGTATGCTTGCTGCATGCCTGCTGCGTGCTTGCTGCATGCTTGCTGCATGCTTGCTGTATGCTTGCTGCATGCCTGCTGCATGCGTGCTGCTTGCTAGGCAACTTTTAAGTGTTTTTACGTTAGGTTTACAAAAAATCGTTTTTCTCGGAAACGGTGACAATTTCGGGATTTTGAACTTCGGGATTTTAAATTTCGGGCAAATGAACTTTCGGGATTTCGAACTTCGGGATTTTAAACTGTCGGGCAAATGAACTTTCGGGTATTTGAACTACGGGATTTTTAACTTCGGGATTTTAAACTTAGGGTTTTTATACTTCGGGATTTTAAACTTTCGGGCAAATGTACTTTCAGGATTTTAAACTTTCGGTCAAACAACCATTCGGCGTTTCAATTTTCGGGATCTCGTTCATCGGTATTTTGAAATTCGGTCTTTTAAAATTCGGGATTATGACGTGTACCCCGTATAACCCAGTACTAACTGAGTTGTGGAGGTCAGATAGGCAGTCGTTCCATGTAAATTACTGATATTCAGCTGCATCCGGACTCGAAGCCGACCCCAACATAGTTAGGAAAATGCTAAGCAGATAATGATGATTTTATTTTATTGTTCGTGACTGTACTACCTACACTGTTCGAACGAGCCTTGACTATGCAATAATATTTTATATAAAATGACTAAACTGCAATGTAACTATAATATATCCGATAAAAAGTGAAAGAACCGCAGGCATCAAGTACATTCCCATATTAATTTTAGGCGTATACTCAATTTTTATAGGATGATTCTTCACAAAAATAATAAACTTCTTAAGACTCTTCGTTGCTGTCGTTTGTGGATCTAAAACAAATTAAATTGCGTTATAAATATTAGTTTTAGATCCTAGTCAAAATTCAGGAGCTTATCACAAAAATAAAACATAAATAATCAATTTAAATTACGATGTCGGTCAAATAATTAATAAAGCTGCTATTTTAAATTGTTTAAATTTGACAGTATTTCAGAATAACTCAAAAGTAATAAAATAATTACCTATCACGCGACCATAGGGTCAGTTACAGACGGGCTGAATTTTAATACGGGTGGTTTAAGCTTACCGATTTCCGTAATAAGAAAAAAAAACATACCCATTAGGGAGAAGTTATACAAAGCGCCGCTTTGTATATTTCGTTCCAGAGCGCCATACATTTTATCTACAGCGACCCAAGCGCGCGCCCTGTCCGCTTTATATAACTTCTCCCTTATACTATCGATTCGGGTCGAGAATTATTAGCATGGCGATACCTTCTTGAATTTGACCAGGGTGCAAAACGACACCTTGTATACTTGGACAAAATGAAAAAAGCAACTGAATTGCCATGACACAAAACCGTCAAAAGTGGAGGGATTTGGAAGAGACCTACACATCCAGGATTAGGTGGCCAAAGGTTGAAAAAGAAGAAAGTGACAGATAATGGAGAATCAAAACTATTAAAAGCAAGATACATAAACGATCACCACTCCGCTCAAATAGATGAAGGAAAGAAAGAAAAATATTTATTTGACGTTAGTTACTAAAGCACACACACAATAATATAAAAAAGATACAAAGTAATGAGTAAGACATAGTAGGTATGTGCTGTGTACCTCACGGCTGCACCAAAAAGGAAAACATAGTATGGATGCGCAGGTCCTAATTTTGTAGCAAAACCTCGCAGCAAAATTATAAACAATCCAATAAAAAAAATAGATACTCTCTCTCTCTCTCTCTCTCACAAAAATAGGTCCTGAGTCCTAGATTCCAATGTAGTAAAAGTTTTTGCCATGTCTGGCCTAAATACATCGACATAGAGTTCATCAAATGATTTTGTGCTGTTTTGTCAGCAGGAGATAATAAAAGAGGGGCAATCAACATGAAAAAAAAATCGAGGCAGTTTTGGGGACTGCCGATAGAGGTGAAAACAAAAAGTACACAGGCCGGGCCCCAGTCGTAGCACTGTTACGGGTTATGCCCCAGGCAAGCGGTACTGGATCGGCTACGAGTGCTACGAAGCGTACGTGACGGTAACGCGAGTTCCATGGCTTTTGTTTACCCAAAAAGTACTCAACGCGCCTAAAACAGTTTTAACACTTGAAAAATAAGGTACTTACGTATCGATAACGTACTGTATAATTTGGACAGTCTCCTAGTTGTATCAAAACTTTCATTGAGAAGATTTTGCCCGGCAACCATTAAGAAATATGTACAAAATACAGAACTTGACATGAAATATATTCCTGAAACAAGCTGATGAAGTTCCTGTAGAAAAATAAAATAAATTAAAATCAGAGTTACAAGATATTTGAAGAAAAAAAATTAAGTTGCAAACATATTTACATTAGCCATAAATGAATAAAATATTAGGTATGCTGAAGCAACAGAATGTATTAGAGACATGACCAATGAATATATCATCTGAAAATTAAAAAAAAGGATTATTAGACATTTGTAGGAGATCTCGGTAATACAAAAATTACAAGCAAGAAATTTAACAAAAATACTTAAGGGCCCGGCGGAGCATACGTAGTTCATACAAACGTAATCCCAAAATATATTGTAAATCAAACATATTTTTAAGGTAGTATGTATTTAGTTCGATTGGATTACAGAATGTTTCATACTTCTATAAACTTTCACCTGTTAACGAAGAAGACACAATGCAATGCACACACAAGCTTCACAGACAAGGGGCTTCACAAACCCCTTTTTCTGTGAAGCCTGCCCGAATCGGTAAGTGAAATTTCAAGTAATTTACCTGAGTATGAAAGCAGACCGATAGATTTCTGCTGCAACTGAATAAGCATTTAAACTGTGTAGTGCACTGTTCCACTTGTTCAACCGTAAGAAGATCATTCCACTCCCTGCTATCGGAGCATATTAATCTCTTTTCGATATCATTGTACTTTACTTGAACTTCAACAATATAATCGTTCAAACATTTCAACAAGTGTTTAATCATTGTTATATAAACATGCATTAATATGTTTGTCAAATTAAAACGATCTAATGCCAAGTTATCTGAAATTATCAATGTTAACCATTCCACAAAATGAAGATAAGGATTAAATTTGAAATAGATAGATTTTACTAAATGTAGTACACTTGCAAAACATGTAGTTGCTGTGATGATCACAAATACGATCTTTAACTTTCTGGAGCGTTTGATGTAATTTGGGTCATCCTGGTAGTAGTGGTGCACGGACATGAAGTTGTCTATGAACAGTTTGTAAGAACGTGAGGTTAGAATACCACTTATTATAATAATCGGACAACCAGAAAGGTTTATAATTCTAAACGATTCCGCAATGTAAATTATCCGTTTATTTTCAATTTTTTGAAACAAAACAAAGACATTTCTGAGGACCACAACTGCATAGATTATTTCAATTACGATACGTATGATAGCTAAAGTTTTGCGATTTTTCGTCAGAGAATCGTAATTTCTGCAAATTCCAAGGATATTTTCAGCTTTTATTAACATTTTTATAAGTATTCTGGCAGGCATTGTGGAACTACAACACACGGTCTAGTACTGATAAATGGGCTCTAAGTTATTGTAACAATTTCATAATAAAAAGGATTTATTCAAAATGTGCTTGTACACGGGCCACATCTCTACGACAATAAGTTGCCAGCAATGACCACAACATTAATCTACAACTAAATGTTGACTCAATGAGAGAAGAGAATTGCAGAGAATTTTAAATTGAAATAAAGCCTAATATTTTTAATATCCATGAAATTTACTTTATTTGACTGATAATGTTTTGCCATTTATGTTCGAATAACACTTAAATCATCGTGGCCACCAATAGTTGCCAACATTGTAGTAACAAATTGATCTAAATTATGGCCCGTTTGGAAGAACATTTTCTCAATTTACATAACAGCAAAGTACCTGTAAATTGTACACTAGAAAGTTGTTATTGATTATCTCGTTGTTGTTTCTATTAGGTAATATTATTATATACCCACATCATGCCTACGTTTATTTATTTAGACAACAATAATACGAGGTTCCAATTTCAGTAGGCTTTTATGTTAATTATAATTTTGGTAGTTATTTTTTAATAAATATGTCTTTGTTTGAATGTTTGAATGTTGTGCTATTGAGCTGACAGACTACAAAATTGTTATTGTCTGTGTGTATAGAGTACCCTTACCTAGTAACATTGATATATTTTTTGATAGACTGAACAAGATTCTAACTTTACTTTATAAAAATTATCATAAACATAATGTAGTTATAGCTGGAGACTTTAATATTAATGTTTTAAATAAGAATAAGATAACGAACGAATTTGAATGTTTACTACTAAATTATAATTTAAAATTGCAATTTAAGGAACCTACCAGACATGTAAGCAAAACATGTATTGACAATTTTGCCCACAACTTCGGCAAAAAATGTAAGTCAGAAGTAATTGACCTAGCACTGTCAGATCACACCGCACAATTGTTAAGTTGTCAAGTAAAAAATATATGTTTAGTTAAGAACTGGAAAATCAGGAGACGGGATTTTTGTAAAGAAAATCAAGCAAAATTCAAATGCTATTTGGGACAAATGACATTTGCAGATATGTACAGTACTTGTGATCCAAACATAGCATATAATACTTTCATTGATACATTTAAATTGTTTTATGACCTTTGTTTTCCCTACAAAACCATAACTATACACATCCACAAAAAACTCAAGTGGGTTTCACGGGGTATTAAGACTTGTAGTGCTAAAAAACGTGAACTACTGTGGAAATATAGAAAAAACCCATGTGTAGACAACAAATCAAAATTGAAGCAATACACCAAAAGACTAAGAAGGATTGTAACTTTGACTCAAAGAGCGCAAAACAATTACAATATTATAAATTCAAAAAATAAAACAAAAGCTGTATGGCAAACTATTAATGCTGCAAGGCAAAACAAACCATTAGAATCTATCCCTAATATTAAAGTAAATAATAATGTCGTAACAAATCCATATGACTTATCAAATGCATTCAATGATTATTTTGTGGATAAGATAACACCCATTAATACTATGCACAAAGATCAACATAAGCAATTCCTAACAGCTAGACTTAACTTAATGTTTATGAAGCCATGTTTGCCAGAAGATGTTAAACAAATCATAAAAGGGTTAAAAAACACCAATAGTGTAGGTTATGACGGTATCTGCACTAAATCCATTAAGCTAGTAACCGAGTGTATCGCGCAACCTCTGAGTTACATTTTAAACCTGTCTATTGAAACTGATATATTCCCTGAAAACTTAAAAATTGCAATTATTAAACCGATTCATAAAAAAGAGAGTAAAGAAGACATTAATAATTATAGACCTGTTGCCCTACTATCAATCGTCTCAAAGATTTTAGAAAAATATATTTATAATGAACTTGTAGATTATTTTGAAACCAATAACATTTTAGCTAAGGAACAAAAAGGATTTAGACAGAACAAAAGTATTAACCTTGCTATATATGAATTTTTGGACATCATAACGTCCAATGTCGACAGGCGAATACCGATCTGCGGCATCTTTATGGACATGACACAGGCTTTTGATCACGTGGAACATGACATCTTATTATATAAGCTTGAGACCTATGGCATAAGAAGCAACGTCTTGAAACTAATTGAAACTTACCTCAAAAACCGCACTCAGTATACACAAATTAACAAAATTAATGTTAGAACTAAGATGGAGGAGGGATACCTATCAAAAGGTCGTAAAATACAATATGGTGTCCCACAAGGAGGTACATTGAGCTCACTACTATTTATAATTTATATTAATGACCTTCCAAATGCGAACTCAAACCCAATGACACTCTTTGCTGACGACAGCACTGTTGCAATTAAGTGTAATGACAGATTATCCTATGAGCATGATATAAGCAGTAGCCTAAATGCAATCATTCAATGGCTAGACTGCAATAATCTGAAGGCAAACATCTCAAAAACTAAAATAATCCATTTTAATCAGCGTACGAATTCAATTATGCCTCAGATTAGCTATAAGGGTGCACCTGTATCTGAAGTTGAAACAACAAAATTTCTTGGTCTTACTGTGGATAACAAATTAAAATGGAAATCCCAGATTGAAACCCTATGCAAAAAAGTAAACAAATCAGTGTATGCGCTGCATGAGCTCAAGCAGATAGCAAACATTAATACCGTGTTAACTGCATATCATGGTTTAGTTGCTTCAGTTTTGAGGTTTGTATTTTGGGGGAATTCGACGGATATTAACATCATTTTTAAAGCACAAAAACGGTGCATAAGGGCTATGTTTGGGCTTCAAATGATCGAAACCTGTAAACCGTTTTTCCAGGAGTACAAAATTTTAACTCTCCCAAGCCTATATATTTATGAAGTCTCAGTATTTGTCAAGACCAATAAAACATTATTTACACTAGCTTCAGAAGTGAGTAATAGGCAACAACGTGACGAATTTCGCCTCTTTGTCCGTCGAACACATACCGCTTTAATGCACAAAAGTGTGTTTCACATGGCCCCTGTAATTTTCAATAAATTACCTAAAGAAATAAGGGCAATGAATACTACATTATTTAAGAAAAGCTTGAAGAGCCTTTTAGTTAAAAAATGCTACTATAATTTAAACGAATTCTTAACCGATAATTTTTCTAAACTTAAAACCTCACAGTGACATCAAGCAATAACAATTATTATGGAGGTATCTTTAAATATTGTAACAATTCTAGATATAAATGACATTCAAATAATAATAACAATGATCCGATTACCGCCGACCGGCAAAAAGTGTACTGTGCTTTTATATCGCTCTGCAGTAATAAATAGTTTTTATACAGTTTAAAGTTGTTCTCGCTTCAGTGTTGGTGACAAAATTGTTTTTGGACATACGTACTAACTGTGAGTGGAACAAATTGCACAAAAACATCACAAATAAGACTTATCTTACGAAATAATAAGTGAACTTTTTGTTATTATACCCAACCGAACATCAAATACAGAGCCCTTGACGTAAACGCGTAAGTGACGCCGGTTTCCGCGCACATAAGACCTTTTAGGGCTACCGCACACTACAGACAAGACTGTCTTGAGACAGACTTGCCTCATAAAGACAAGTCTGTCTCAAAACTGTTTTGTCTTGGGCACATCGCACACCTGAGACGAAACTGTTTGGTCTACTATAGGGCATGCTCCCGGGAAATTCCGGTACCGAAAATCCCGGGTATTTTTTTAACAATCTGGTACCGGGTCTTTCGGTATACTTTCGGTACTATATTATTTACTTTATTTTTTTTCAATATAAAGTAAAAAGTCATATTAAATAAACTACTTTTTTTACAATAATGGTAAAACGAAACATTTTTTATCGAAAATTATTATCATTACCGAGAGTAAAAACTATTCAACGATGTAAATAAGGGGTCAATTATAAGAAATGTAAGTTGAGTTTTGATTTGTTTCATTCATTGTATTCATCATCATCATTTCAGCCGAAAGACGTCCATTTGAGGATATAGGCCTCCCTCAAGTGTCACCACATTGACCGGTCCCATGCGACTCGCATCCAGCGAATTAAATTAAAAAACCTATTTGCAAAAAAAACATCTTATCATTTGATGAAAAAAAAAAACGAAAAACTCGGGTACCCGGTTTTGGACAAAAAAACCCGATACCGAAAACCCGGGTTTGATAATAGCCACTTTTCGATGCCCTATCGCTAGACTGTTTTGTCGTAGATGTGCGCGCCCGCGTACATCCAAAAAGGAAGCCGACAATCGGTAGTCAGACTTGTCGCTGTGCAGTTTTTGTAGGTATGAGACAGTTTTGTCTGCAAGACGTTTTGTCTCAAGTGTGCGCATCTTCATATATTTTGTATAGCGAAAGTCTGTCTCAAGACAGTCTTGTCTGTAGTGTGCGGTAGCCCTTAGTCGCGAACTCCGAGTCGCTATCTCGGCGTGGGCCTTTATTAGTGTGCACTTCTCGGTGTGGGCATTTTTTTGTGTGCGCTTTCATTTAAACTAAGAAAAAAGTTTTTTTAAAATTAAAATGGCTGAGTCAGAATCTTCACCTTCAAAAGAAAACTCCCCCACCAGACCGGGAGAAAATGTAACCTCGCGTGCCAAAAAAAGGGTGGCCCTGTCGTCACCACCGATTGGCAACTCTAGTACTTTGACCAAGGCTGATGTACAGGACATAGTAGAGGCAGTTATAAAAACTGCAATGACTGATATGCTTGCGAAATTAAATGCTAACATGAACTCAGAGCTTAAGTCAATCAGGGAAGAGTTGAAGGAAGTAAACGAGGCTATGTCTTTCATGAACAGTCAATATGAAACTGCTATTTTGGAAACCAAAAAATCTGCACAAATAATAAAGGATCTTGAAACCAAAAATGAACTAATGTCCAACACCATTTCAAAACTCACGAATCGCGTAAACCAGATGGAACAACATGCTAGATCCAGCAATTGAGATTCAATGTGTTCCAGAGAACAAAACAGAGAATGTCATCAGCTTGACAAAACAGCTGGGGTCGGCCATAGGCTGCGCCATTACAGATAATGATATTTTAAGCTGCACACGAATTGCCAAAGTAAACCGTGAATCTCCGAGGCCTCGATCAATCGTCACTCAGTTCAGCTCCCCAAGACTCCGTGATCAATTTTTGGCAGCTTCGATCGACTTCAACAAGAAAAACAGTCAGGACAAATTGAACTCTTCACATATTGGATTGGCGGGACCTAAAAAACCTATCTACATAATGGAGCATCTCTCGGCCACCAACAAGGAAATCCACGCCGCAGCAAGAACCAAAGCTAGAGAATTAGGATTCCAATTTGTGTGGATCAGAGGCGGACGTATTTTAATGCGTAAAGACGTTGCATCGGAACATATAGTGATCAAAGATCTAGCAACTTTAGGTAGGTTAAAATAAGTTGTATTGACTCTGTAGAAGCTTTTAATGCATGGCAATTGTATCGCATAAACAAAATTCAACTTGTTTAATATTGAGATTTATTATCAAAATGTAAGAGGCCTGCGGACGAAAACGCACGATTTTTTATGTAAAATAGCAACGTGTAACTACGACATTATAATTCTGACAGAAACTTGGCTTCATAATAGTATATGCAATAAAGAACTGTTTGATGATAGGTACTTGGTCTATAGAAGAGACAGGGAAAGTTCGGGCTACCACTGGGATAGGGATGGCGGAGGTGACTTGATTGCAGTATCTAAAAAACTAATTTCAACAAGATTGCTGCACAGACAAAGTAATTGTGAGGATCTATGGGTTTCTGTAGAAGTACCGTGCGAGCGCTCGAGGCAACTCCGCCGTCTTGATCTTTGTGCAGTCTACCTGCCACCACCGGTCTCTAAATCAATGTTGGAACATTTTATTAGTAATTGTAATTCTTACCAAGATGACCATAATGCGTACACTTGCATCGTGGGAGATTTTAACTTGAGAACTATAAACTGGAATGACATAAACAATCCTCTCATAAATCAGCACATTAGTAGCCTCGATCAACTTCTTATTGATTTTACATCAGTTAATAGTCTCCGACAATGCAATAATGTTACCAACAAAAACAGTAGACTTCTGGATGTTGTATTGGTGGACGTTCCAGGTTGTTGCGTTAGTGAAGCGGATCCTTTGAGTGTTGTAGACCTTCACCATCCTCCACAGTTTTTTCAAGCATTTGGTGTAGGTCGGTTCATGTCGATAGCAAGATTGAATGCTCATATATTTTGTTATAAAGATTTTGTAATTTCGTGAGCTTTGGATGCCAGATAGTATGATGAAACCACCACTGCCCAGAATGACCAAATGGAACATTATCATAATGTGAGGCATACGGTTTACGCCCTCATCAAGATCCATACTCATATAATACACTCGGTTATAGTACAAAAAAATGGTGACGATTATTTCAACCACTGTTCGCGTTACAATCACAATTCGACGTCTTTTAGGAAGGAAAGAGAAGTTTCTATATACGCCCATTATATTTTCAGTAATTATCAACATGTTTATAAGTTCATTTTGTTCCATTTTGGTTGAGAAATTATAGCGGATAGCTTTTGGAGAATCAAGTCTAACGTCCAATGGAGCAATAGCACTGACAAGGTTCTTGATCAAAAGTAAAACGATACAAATTATAATAAGTTTCTATCATTTGATGACAGACGTTTTAGCTATTAAGTTATAAATTATTTAAAAAATATAAATGATGGAATAGGAAAACCAATAACATTAATGTGAATGACTGTTTCGCTAATTTAAACCTAGTTGCCATGGCGTGCTGGGTCTAATTCCCATGATAAAGTAAGGTGACTAAGCACCTAAATATCATGTAACGTATGTAGAGTCGAGGACTATAATTGATAAGCCAGTGTCATTTTTTTCCAATTTTGTGCTTTTACGCATTCACGAGTACAAATGTTTCCGACTAAACCTGATTTGAATTAAAAAAAGAATAGTGGCAAGTGGCTCATCAATTAACATCTTTGACTTTACCTACCTACAGTCAAAAATTACAGATAACTTCAAGCGATTGATGCAAAAAGGATAATAAAATTAATAAAAAGTTTTAAATTCGTACTCGTATATTTCCACAAAACTTGCAACTTCTCATGGAGGCCCCATCCCTGTTTATTTATTATTTGTAATTTCACACTACTTTTCTGTACCCAGCGGTTTAAAGAAAACAACTCTCCACAACTGTGTGGTGCCAAAGTCTCGGAGTAAAATGGCTGTGACATACGGACTTTGATTTTTATAATGGACGGACGGACAGGTAGACAGACAAATTGACAGATGGAGAGGGAGTGGAAGATCAAAGAAACGATGGATGGATTATTTGAAGAATGATATGAAGGTTATAGGAGTGAATACACCACAACATCCATACAAGTCAACGGCATTGGCCCAGTGGTGGGGGCTACGACTTACGAACAGTAAGTCGTGGGTGAGAACATGGTGAGAACCCGGACAGGCGCATTACTTTGTGAAGTTTATTTCATCACCACTGCTCTCAAAACGGTGAAGGAAAACATCGGGAAGAAACCATCATGTCATAGAACCAAAAAACTCGAAGACACGTTCGTGACATCTATTAATTCCGCATTGGGCTCACGTGGTGAATTATAGCCCATACCATATCATAGAGAGGAGCCCTGTGTCCAAGCAGAGAGGGAGCATAAATAGTCTGATGATGATAATAAACAAACTACCTAGTTTAAACATCATTTAATGTATAGACACAAAATATTAGACGAAAAGTAATCAGCATAATATAATATTTAATTACAACAAAATGCAAGCATTTATAAGGGCCTACAGGAGCTAAATTAGCAACTCAATTTGTGGTGGTTCAAACTTCGTTGGAAATACTGTTGGAATAAGGTTCTAATCAGCTTGCACTACAAAGTGGTTGTTACGTCAGTCACTGCGGGCCGAATAGTGCGAAATGAGTGGTTTCGTCGATTTACAAAAAATCTATTGATTGGACTAAAACAATAAAACACTATGATGCTAATATGTTGCTTGTAGAATAAATTGCCGAAAATAAGAATGATCGCATGTATTTTATGTATGGTTGTTCCTCGTTAAAATATTTTTTAGAGATAAGTTCGTGTTTTTTTTTATCGAGGAAAATTAATTGTATTATGTTTTCAAACTACTATCATACTAGCATATATCCAGTTGAAAATAACATATTTTTCGGGTTTTGTTTATTGCAGTGAATCATATACTTTCAGGCACTATAAAACTCGCGTTTAGCTCCTGTAGTCGTCCTAAGTGTAACATCAAACACACATTTTAAATATTAATTTAATTATCTTACTTAGAAGTACTACTTATTAAAAATGTTTCTGTCAATTTACTTGCGCAGAGTATAATTATAATAATTAATTAGGTAATTTATTTTCGTAGGTACAGTCACGAGCAATAAAGTGTTTACGTTTAGCAAAATTCCAAAAACTTTTTTTTCCTACTATATTGACCGTCTTCACGAGCAAAGTAATTTTGAAGCCATACTGTTACAAAGTAGGTCAAATCTTAAAGTGGAAACCATCATTTCGCGAAAAGACCGCAATTGAATTTTGAGTTTACATTTTATTGTTCGTGAAAGCACGTTAAGCAGTTGGTCCCAGCTGTCATTTGTGGATCTTTGATATTCGTTACAGGTAGTCAGTGGCCCAAAAAGTCTGACAACTAATCTTACCAAGTGGTATCGTATTACCCAGTACTAACTGAAATGTGGAGGTCAGATAGGCAGTCGCTCCATGTAAATTACTGATATTCAGCTGCATCCGGACTCGAAGCCGACCCCAACATAGTTGGGAAAATGCTAGGCAGATAATGATGATTTTACTGTTCGTGACTGTACTACCTACACTGTTCAAACGAGCCTTGACTATGCAATAATATTTTATTGTTCGTGACTGTACTACCTACACTGTTCAAACGAGCCTTGACTATGCAATAATATTTTATTGTTCGTGACTGTACTACCTACACTGTTCAAACGAGCCTTGACTATGCAATAATATTTTATTGTTCGTGACTGTACTACCTACACTGTTCGAACGAGCCTTGACTATGCAATAATATTTTATATAAAATGACTAAACTGTAATGTAACTATAATATATCCGATAAAAAGTGAAAGAACCGCAGGCATCAAGTACATTCCCATATTAATTTTAGGCGTATACTCAATTTTTATAGGATGATTCTTCACAAAAATAATAAACTTCTTAAGACTCTTCGTTGCTGTCGTTTGTGGATCTAAAACAAATTAAATTGTGTTATAAATGTTGCTTTTGCATCCTAGTCAAAATTCAGGAGCTTGTTACGATGTCGGTCAAATAATTAATAAAGCTGCTATTTTAAATTGTTTAAATTTGACAGTATTTCAGAATAACTAAAAAGTAATAAAATAATTACCTATCACGCGCGTTCAGTTACAGACGGGCTGAATTTTAAAACGGGTGGTTTAAGATTACCGATTTCCGTAATAAGAAAAAAAAACCTACCCATTATAGAGAAGTTATACAAAGAGGACAGACAAATTGCCGCGGTCCCGCGCCACTTTGTATATATTTTCGTGTCAGAGCGCCATACATTTATCTACAGCGACCCAGGCGCGCGCCCTGTCCGCTTTACATAACTTCTCCCTTATACTATCGATTCGGGTCGAGAATCATTAGCATCGCGATACCTTCTTGAATTTGACCAGGGTGCAAAACGACACCTTGTATACTTGGACAAAATGAAAAAAGCAACTGGTTTGCCATGACACAAAACCGTCAAAAGTGGAGGGATTTGGAAGAGACCTACATCCAGGATTAGGTGGCCAAAGGTTGAAAAAGAAGAAAGTGACAGATAATGGAGAATCAAAACTATTAAAAGCAAGATACATAAACGATCACCACTCCGCTCAAATAGATGAAGGAAAGAAAGAAAAATATTTATTTGACGTTAGTTACTAAAGCACACACACAATAATATAAAAAAGATACAAAGTAATGAGTAAGACATAGTAGGTATGTGCTGTGTGCCTCACGGCTGCGCCAAAAAGGAAAACATAGTATGGATGCGCAGGTCCTAATTTTGTAGCAAAACCTCGCAGCAAAATAAACAATCCAATAAAAATAGATACTCTCTCTCTCTCTCTCTCACAAAAATAGGTCCTGAGTCCTAGATTGCAATGTAGTAAAAATGTTTGCCATGTCTGGCCTAAATACATTGACATAGAGTTCATCAAATGATTTTGTGCTGTTTTTCCAGCAGGAAATAAAAGAGGGGGGGCAATCAACATGAAAAAAAAATCGAGACAGTTTTGGGGACTGCCGATAGAGGTGAAAACAAAAAGTACACAGGCCGGGCCCCAGTCGTAGCACTGTTACGGGTTATGCCCCAGGCAAGTGGTACTGGATCGGCTACGAGTGCTACGAAGCGTACGTGATGGTAACGCGAGTTCCATGGCTTTTGTTTACCCAAAAAGTACTCAACGCGCCTAAAACAGTTTTAACACTTGAAAAATAAGGTACTTACGTATCGATAACGTACTGTATAATTTGGACAGTCTCCTAGTTGTATCAAAACTTTCATTGAGAAGATTTTGCCCGGCAACCATTAAGAAATATGTACAAATTACAGAACTTGACATGAAATATATTCCTGAAACAAGCTGGTGAAGTTCCTGTAAAAAAATAAAATAAATTAAAATCAGAGTTACAAGATATTTGAAGAAAAAAAAATAAGTTGCAAACATATTTACATTAGCCATAAATGAATAAAATATTAGGTATGCTGAAGCAACAGAATGTATTAGAGACATGATCAATGAATATATCATCTGAAAAAAAAAAAAAGGATTATTAGGCATTTGTAGGAGATCTCGGTAATACAAAAATTACAAGCAAGAAATTTAACTAAAATACTTAAGGGCCCGGCGGAGCATACGTAGTTCATACAAACGTAATCCCAAAATATATTGTAAATCAAACATATTTTTAAGGTAGTATGTATTTAGTTCGATTGGATTACAGAATTTTTCATACTTCTATAAACTTTCACCTGTTAACGAAGAAGACACAATGCAATGACACACAAGCTTCACAGACAAGGGGCATCACAAACCCCTTTGTCTGTGAAGACTGCCCGAATCGGTACAAGTGAAATTTCAAGTAATTTACCTGAGTATGAAAGCAGACCGATAGATTTCTGCTGCAACTGAATAAGCATTTAAACTGTGTAGTGCACTGTTCCACTTGTTCAACCGTAAGAAGATCATTCCAGTCCCTGCTATCGGAGCATATTAATCTCTTTTCGATATCATTGTACTTTACTTGAACTTCAACAATATAATCGTTCAAACATTTCAACAAGTGTTTAATCATTGTTATATAAACATGCATTAATATGTTTGTCAAATTAAAACGATCTAATGCCAAGTTATCTGAAATTATCAATGTTAACCATTCCACAAAATGAAGATAAGGATTAAATTTGAAATAGATAGATTTTACTAAATGTAGTACACTTGCAAAACATGTAGTTGCTGTGATGATCACAAATACGATCTTTAACTTTCTGGAGCGTTTGATGTAATTTGGGTCATCCTGGTAGTAGTGGTGCACGGACATGAAGTTGTCTATGAACAGTTTGTAAGAACGTGAGGTCAGAATACCACTTATTATAATAATCGGACAACCAGAGAGGTTTATAAATCTAAACGCTTCCGCAATGTAAACTATCAGTTTATTATCAGTTTTTTGAGACAAAACAAAGACATTTCTGAGGAGCACAACTGCGTAGATTATTTCAATTACGATACGTATGATAGCTAAAGTTTTGCGATTTTTCGTCAGAGAATCGTAATTTCTGCAAATTCCAAGGATATTTTCTGCTTTTATTAACATTTTTATAAGTATTCTGGCAGGCATTGTGGAACTACAACACACGGTCTAGTAGTGATAAATGGGCTCTAAGTTATTGTAACAATTTAATAATAAGAAGGATTTATTCAAAATGTGCTTGTACACGGGCCACATCTCTACGACAATAAGTTGCCAGCAATAAATAAATAAATAAATATCGCTGCACATCCACCTAGACTAATGACTACAACATTAATCTAGAACTAAATGTTGACTCAATGTAATAGGTGTTTTGAGAGGCAGAGAATTTTGAATTGAAATAAAGCCTAATATTTTTAATATCCATGAAATTTACTTTATTTGACTGATAATTTTTTGCCATTTATGTTCGAATAATACTCAAATCATCGTGGCCACCAATAGTTGCCAACATTGTAGTAATAAATTGATCTAAATTATGGCCCGTTTGGAAGAAGATTTTCTCAATTTTGACTCAACGTAATAGGTGTTTTGAGAGGCGGAGAATTTTAAATTGAAATAAAGCCTAATATTTTTAATATCCATGAAATTTACTTTATTTGACTGATAATTTTTTGCCATTTATGTTAGAATAATACTCAAATCATCGTGGCCACCAATAGTTGCCAGCATTGTAGTAACAAATTGATCTAAATTATGGCCCGTTTGGAAGAACATTTTCTCAATTTACATAACAGCAAAGTACCCGTATATTGTATACTAGAAAGTTGTTATTGATTATCTCGTTGTTGTTTCTATTAGGTAATATTATTATATACCCATAACATGCCTACGCTTATTTATTTAGTCAACAATAATACGAGGTTCCAATTTCAGTAGGCTTTTAAGTTAATTATAATTTTGGTAGTTATTTTTTAATAAATATGTTTTTGTTGTTTTGCCTATTCTGCCCCGCTTTTAGGCAAAGGGCTCCCTCATTCCTTTCCAAGTTTCTCGGAGTTTTGGCTTTTCTAGCCAATCATCAAATCACGGTTTTTAACAAATTAGGCTGTGAAAGCGCTACAATGGTATTTCCAATTTGCCAGACTTTGGAACGAGAAATTGCTTTCCTTCTAACTGGGTTGTGGAGATCAGATAGGCAGTCGCTCCTTGTAAAATAATTCTATTCAGGTTAGACAGGCAATAAGAGATGTTATTTATTTGGTTGGTCATAATCATATTTTTCGTTTCTGAACAAATAAATAGTAAAAGAAATAAACATAACATCACGCCTGTTATCCCCAGAAGGTTAGGTAGAGGTGTACCTACCTAATAGTATTCCCATTATCTAGTTATGTTAAAATCACATATAATATGGGGCGTGCCTATTGCCACCAAACGGGCACAAATCCACATTCTGTGGCTGCCAGTGAGAAATTCTCTATAGAAAAACCCAATAGCACTTTGCCCGACTCGGGAATAGAACTCAGGTCCTCTTGCTCAGCAGTCGGGCTTACAACCACACTGGACCAACGAGGCAGTCAGTGAGAGAAATAAATTTCCTCAGTCAGTAAAATCACTTTCCATTCATTCGTACACCTGCCAACGCTAACATAGCTTACTGTAACCTGAAAGATATATATGTCAACGTAAAATTGTCAAACACGTTAGATTGTAATCTCTCTACCGATATTGTAAACTCTTGAAATATTGTCAACTTAACATACCTACGGAAGTATCTCTGCCCCCATAATCGGGACTTGGGGCACCCCCCCGTTAGGTTAGTTAGGTTCCTTTAAACCCTGCACTCGGAAATAGAGGCCCCGCCAAGCGGGGCTCCGTCGACCACGCTTTTTAGGGAAATATAAAGTGTTTTAAGGTGAGGTTATATTAATCGGTATTTCTCAGAAATGGTACATTATTTTTTCATGAGAGTGGTTCCATTGGGCAAGGGGGACCCCTCCTTCCCGCCACACCGCGTGAGTTGACTACCATCGCATGCATTTCACGAAAAATGATGCGTTTAATTGTAAGCAGTATGTTCGTTTTACAATATTTCGAGAGTTTACAATCTCTCTAGTTATTTTATAATCTAACGTGTTTGAAAATTTTACGGTGACATTTATACAAAGACTAGTTCAACGTACTTCATATTTTGTCCGGACGCCGTCTGAATAAGAACCACAGCGCTCTTTTATATTCCAAACCGACATGGCTCCATTGATCCATTACGTACCATACATCTTCGTCTTTGTACTGACTTTCAATAGAAACGACTTTATGTATATTGTGTTAAGGATGATGGGGTAGTGAGGAAATAAAGTGTGTTAAAACCTCTAAACGAAGCCGAAAGGCACTTATCTTCCTCGTCATTGCGGTAATTTGTTTGTAATAGACCATACCTCGAAACCTTCTAGTAACAGAGATATTGGAGCCAAAGTTTTTGAACTTTTTGACTAGTTTTTGAAACTTTTTAATGTAAGATTTTTACTGTGAACACATTTACAACACCCTTGCTATTCAATCCATTCATCAGTACAATTTTTTGAGTACGTTACATTGAGTTCTACCACAAAACATGATTTTATACCCACGAAATAAAGTCGTATACCAGAAATAATTCTTGCGTAATGTTACTTAGTTTGATGTACAGAATGTTTGGTTGAAGGTTTTGTGATGAGTCTGTTTACACTCTGTGTGGTACAGTTAACAATGGGGGAAAATATAATGACCACCAGAATTAACTTTGTTATTGTTTTGAGCTCCCGATATTTCGACGCTGTTGCAAGCGCCATGATCGCGGGTTGACTGGAGACTGCGGGTGGATGGAAAATAAACACACACACAAAAAATATCAATAAAAACACACAAAAAAAAAACAAACACAAAATATCAATTGATCACCAAATTGAGTAAATTGAGCACCAAATTGTAGTGAGGTGTTTGATGACAACACCCGGGCCCGGGCACCGGCACCGGGGCCCTGTTTTATATACGTGACAAGTTGACAATTTGTCAGTTTTTAACAAAATAATTGTCGAATTGTAGCTACAAATTCTGTTTCATGAACGGGAAAAATATGTCCGATTGCGAGACGTAAATAGTTGACAAAATTGTCAGTGTCAATCGCGTTTCATAAAAGTCTACAATTATCAGTTTTAAAAAGTCAGTATTTAAGAAAATTACATCAAGACTTTTTGTCATGGTAATCGACATAATTGTCGTTAATTGCGACAAACATGATGTCACAGCACACATTTTTGTTAAAATGATATAGCAGTATGAAGGTAGAAATAAAAATGTTTGTCCTACATTATAATTTTGACTAGCTTTCTAGCATTTGTTCGGCATTAGTACTTGCAACAAGTAAAATGGTCGCGAAAATAATAATTTTTCATATAATAAAATTTAACAAAAATTTACTGAGTTGGAGTAAGAGCGTCATTTCTCGTTGTTGAGTGTTGTAATTCTTGTCCCATTTTAGTTATTAAGTATTCGACGGTTGTTTTACAAACTCGAAATTTTTCCATGAATGTGGAGTCAACCACGTCAAAAGTAAAGTTTGCCCTTGTCCTAAATGCTCGACGACGCCGACGTATTGGTTGAACTAAATATAATCGCTGTTGCTATTGTCTGTCGATGTTAGCACCATTTCACTGGTAATTAGTAATTAGTTAGTGAGAAGTAGTCGCTGACATTGGGTGTGGTCGCCTGTCAGAAATCTTCGACAAGTCAACAAATTTGTCAACTTGTAATTACAATTTTGTGTTTCATAAAACAAATATGTCCAGTTTTTCACGATAAATTTGTCAAGGGAGCTTTTTTATGAAACAGACATACATATGTCAATTTGACATAATTGTAATTTTGATTGTTTTTGAAACGAAAAATTGACAAAATGTCGAATAGTAACCTGTCGCCAGTCATTGTCACGTACGAAACAGGCCCCGGGTCTCCCTCAACTCGGATGCAAGAGCATAACAGTTCAATTTCTGGTGGTCATTAACTAATTAAACAGGTACCTACATTTTTGTTCTAATTTCACGATAAAATGGGGATTAATTTTGGTGATCAAAAGTGTTTTTTTTGCCGTTACATTTTGGTAAATCTGGTGGTGCGTTAATTGTATGCCGTTAACAATAGCACATACAATAAAATAGAACATTTATTTTAAACGGCAATGGATCAGCAATATAAATTAACACATTTATATTAACGAACACTAATTCCAGTGATAACCCAATGTATTTCGATTGCTCAGTAAATAACCATACAACAATGGTCTACGTAAAAAAAGAAGAGCTAAATAATAACAGCCCTGCGCTTGCTTAGGTTGATCCATGGATGGATCACCCATGACATGTTGAGTTTCCATGCCCCGGAAAGTACCTACATTAAGCCGTTGTACCCGGCTGTCATTTGAAGATCTTTGACAGTCGTTACAGGTATTCTGTGGCCCGAAAGTGTGACAACCAATCTTACCAAGGGGTAACATAGTAATTGGGTTCAGTGTTGCGGAGGTCAGATAGGCAGTCGCTCCATGTAAAATATTGGTATTCAGCTGCATTCGGTAAAGTCGATCCCAACATAGTTGGAAAAAGGCAAGCCAGATGAGGAATGATTGAGGTAGAAACAGATTTGAATCACAACTTAGTGACCATACGTCCATAACTTAACAAATTCAAGTTTAATTCCTATTAACACCACAATTCGTCGAAACCACAATTACTACCTTTACAACTCCTTTAACAATAGCTGAGGTTTTGAGCTGACCCTCACCGTCTGGCGACCAAGTACGTCAACGTCCCAAATAGTTCCAAGATCACCTAACGCGAGTTCTAAATTATTTTTTAATATAATTCAAAAAGCGATTATTACACATCACGTAACGAGAGGACATTGGAAGCGACGAACCCTCGACGACGGCCCTACGTGAACCGACTAACTTATAATTTATTCGACTCTCGTCGAAAAAGTTAATTGTTAAATTATTCATATTTCCACAGAAAAACAACAAATTAAATTAGTTTAGTATATTTAATTCATTGTTGAAAAGTTTTTCTTTTACTGAGTTTGTTTTTACTGGTGTGCTTTTGAGGTTTTTTTATCAATTTCGGAGTATTCATTGCTTTTTAGTTTTCGCATCTGCCGTACAAGTACGTAGGAATCGATAGGACTCGATAACATAAATTAGACAGTTATTCTCGATAAAATGAGTTTTTATGGAGTCAAAAACTCATTTTATCGAGAATGACTGTCAAATTTATCTTATCGAGTCTTATCGATTTCTACGTACTTGTACTGCTGGAACGGAAAGGTCGAGCAACGATTTTTCGAGGTGAAAGTCGTTCCAAACCTAAGAAAATTTAGGAGCCTTATTGTTAGCCTTAAGGGCTAACAATAAGTTGAGCCCATGAGGCAAGCAGACTATTCAGAAACCCTAACATCATGAAAAGTCTGCAAGAGCAAGCGAAGCTCGTAAGCTTAAAGATTAAAGTACCGCCACAGCTGTTCTTATGCTATGTTATCGCAATCTTCATCACCTGCCTAGCCTTTTAGCAACTATGTTGGGGTCGGCTTACAGGCTATGTTGTCGCATTCCCTAACCAAAATAATAACATTTCTTCTAATCATGATCTTTTTCATGAAAAATCATTGCCTTCAGAGAATTATAATATTTGTTAATGCTAGACAATAGAGTAGACAACAAACAAAAAATAAAACCGACTTCAAAAAAAAACAAAAAAGTGAGAAGTAACTTTAGCTTCTGAAATCGGTGACCTTTGTTTGATTGATTTAATTTTTTTGTCACCGACTTCAGAAGCTAAAGTTACTTCTCACTTTTTTGTTTTTTTTTTTAAGTTGGTTTTATTTTTTGTTAAAAAGTTTTTATTTTTCACTTTTTAGTGGTTCACATGTGCTTGGTACACATGGAAAGTGCAAACCGTTACAATTACAACAACCCCAAACACGACTAGGATGCATTGTCTCATTATGGAGTTCCGTGACTCTTGGCTTCATCATCAGAATGAAGCCAATGTAGAATGGTTCTTATCAAAATGCAAATGCTTTACTTGTAGAAAATACCAAAATCGCTGTACGTTATCCTATAAAATTTGAAGAGTTCCCTCGATTTCGCCAAGATTCCATCATCAGACCCCGATTTGGTGGATGTGGGACCATTTGGAAAGTATACCCTTTCCAAAAAAAAAGAATTTTTCGAATCGGATGGCAAACGACGGAGTTATGCGAGAACAAACATAAAAAAAAAAAAATAGAAACATATCCGAATTGAGAACCTCCTTTTTTAGAAGTCGATTAAAAAAACGAATTAGTCCATTATCTACATTTCCAAATAATATTAGTCACGTGTTTTTTCTTTTCTCACGTAAACAAAAAATGAAGATGTCACAGTGCATCGAAAACTCGTGGGACGTCACAGTTCGATACACTTTTAACCAGAAAGCGACGTCACAATCCCCCACTGTAACGCGTTTAATCTTCGTCAATTTTATTAATTTGATGAAACAAAAAACACGTAAGTATCCTATATTTTTCGATAATCTAACTGGCGGACTAAACCAAATGATAATATTGTTTTAGGTCAACCTATTCTATTTTGAATAGACATAACATGTAAGTTAAGACAACGAAATTATAGTCAACAATATAACGCCACAACAAGATTATCTCGACTGAAACAGCACACCACGATATTCCACTAATCCTCGATTAGTTTGACAGCGACACTGCTAATTTACTATACCTAAGCTTTGCCATATTATTAAATAGACCGTGTTGTTGGATTTACAACTTTCAAATCAGTGTCGAAATTTCAAAATTCTACAGAACGCTCACTGTCCCTTACGTCAGTTCCAATTTTCACCGATATCGGTACGTACGTATGTGTATGTTTGTAGTGTGGGAGATTTCGTTTCGCGAAATTTTAGTAAACGTGTATCGGAATTCATTTGAAAGATTTAGTGTGTATCCTGCACTGTATAAATTGTTTATTATTTTTTACAGAATTGACCCACGGCACTCTTATTAGGTTGTTGACGGCAGATATCGTTTAAAAAAGTTTTTTTGTTTTTTAATTTACATTGTACTAGCGGACGTCCTGCGGTTTCACCCACGTAGTCCCGTTCCCGTGGGAGTACGGGGATAAAATGTATGCCTATGTTACTCAGGGTGAATGTAGCTTTCCAACGGTGAAAGAATTATACAAATCGGTCTATAAGTTTTTGAGTTTCGTTACAAACATACAAATCTTTCCTAATTATAATATTAGTATAGATTAGTGCCAGTCTTGTTGGTCTAGTGGACGATGGGCATGGGTCCGGGGTTCGATTCCCAGGTCGGGTAAATTGTTATTGGGTTTTTCCATTACGAATTTCTCAATAGCAGTCACGGTCTGGATTCGTGCGTGGTCGATGGCAATATGCTCGCCCTCCCTTCTAGGGGACTTAAACGGTATCGGTGAAATGTTGATGTAATATTAGATGGGTCCGGTTATAATAATAATAAACATTTATTTCAGACTATGTCCATATTTTGTTAGTAACAATATTCTTAAAAAACTAATGTTAGTAGAAGCAAAACACAAATACAACATTTAAATAACAGCATGAAGCCGCACCCACCTTTGCAGCATGGGGGACTCCCACCTATCAACGAAAACACCCAGTATAGTGTTGGTACTGCCACGAACGCGAGCAAGTATGGGAGGCGCATCTTTTCCTAACGATAGCGGCAAAGCAATCCACCCGCGCCTCAGCAAACATCCCAACCAGGTGGAGCGGATTAGCGAGGAGATCGCGCAGGAGAATTGGCATGCTAAAAGCGCCATGTCTCAGCTTGAGAAAAATCTGGAGAGATCGCAACATTTCCGGAAAAACCAAGCTGGTGCGGACCCTGGTCTTGTTGATCTTTTAGTATGGCTCTGAGTCTTGGACGCTTAAAGCCGCTGACCGAATACGCATTGACGCTTTCGAGATGTGGTGCTGGAGAAAGATGCTGCGTATCCCCTGGACAATATATCGGACGAACGTCTCCATAGCTCAAAATCTACGAGAGCTACGAGAGCTCAAAATCTACACACGGCTGTCTTCCGAGTGCCTGCGCAGAGTCTTGAAATACTTCGGTCACATTGCGAGGAAAGACGCTGGCAACCTTGAAAAGCTGATGGAAAAAGTACTAGTGGACGCAGCCCAATTAGATGGTCTGAGCAGATTCGCACCGCCCTTGGGTCCACAGTCCACAGTGTCCTTCACGCAGCCAGAGACAGAAACAGATGGACCGAGATAATCCCAGAGAAGGTGATACCGAAGGAAGGTCTCGACCCTCAGCATTGTGGAATACGACGCAAGGAGGGAGGTGGTAAGATAGGAATCACATCTGCCTAACCCTTCTTGGATTCCAGGTCATGATGTTTTGCTATATATAAATTGTGTTCAAATTTTATAGTAACGTTCAAACCGCATACAAACGACGTAACATACCCGACGTAACGCAAAATCCGTAGTTTTTGCGAGATTTAGGTATGGGTACTCGAAAACAATCTGACAGCCCGATAACAAATGTCCAGGCAGTAGCCACACACAATTATGATTAAGATATTAATATTAATCATAATTAATATATACATTAATATTAATATATAAATTAATATTAAGATATTAATTGATGGTTTTGCCGCCATTATTAGAAGTAGATGTGCATCCCTGATGACTCGTGTTCGCGGCAGCACCAACAGTATTCTCAGTGTGTTCGCAGATCGGTGGGATTCCCCGATGATGCGGAGATGGATACGACTATGCTGAAATTTAACTGTATATTTTTATCTTTGTCTGTAACCTACTAACACTAGTACTTAAGGCGCCTATACGAGCTAAATTAGCAACTCTATTTGTGGTGGTTCAAACTTCGTTTGAAATGCTGTTAGAATAAAGTTCTAATCAGCTTGCACTACAAAGTGGTTGTTACGTCAGCCACTGCGGGCCAAATAGCGCGAAATGAGTGGTTTCGATCGATTTACAAAAAAACTATTGATTGGATTAAAAAACTAAAACAGTATCATGCTAATATATTGCTTGTAGAATTATTTGCCAAAAAATCAGAATGATCGCATGCATATTAGTATGTTTTCTATTCTTTGAAAGATATTTTTAGAGGTAAGTTCGTGATTTCTTTTTATCGAGCCAAATTAATTGTATTATGTTTTCAAAACAGTATCATGCTAGCATATATCCTGAAGAATATCATATATTTTTCTGGTCTTGTTTATAGCAGTGAATCATATACTTTTAGTAATTATAAAACTCGCGTTTAGCTCGTGTAGTCGCCTTAAGTAAAATTGTTACTAACCCTATGGACTCCGGTCTGAAATAAAAAGTTTCTATTCTATTCTATTCTAATATTAGACAGTTTCAGTGTGTGCGTGTGTGTGTGTGTGTTCAGTGTTTCAGATGTAGCCATGTATTACATTAGATTTTAATTTAGGTTGTAAGGTTGATTTTAAGTTTATAATTTATAAGTAAAACGAGCGCTTCTCGCCATCACACTGTAAAGTTTGGCGAGTAAAAAACTGTAAAAAAATAACTTGCCTTTTTAAGAGATACAATTAAAAATATTTTACACCCATTTGGTCAAAGGATCCCTTCTGAAGACTGGAAGGCTATGGGGGAGGCTAAATTACAAAAATACATTAACATTAACAGTAATCGAAGTGAAAACAATAAACACCATCAAGATAATACAATTTTAACCCTTAAACGGCTTAAGGGGCCGGCGGAGCATGCGTATTTCATACAAACGTAATACCAAAATAATTTGTAAATCAAATTATTCTTAAGGTAGTGTGAATTTATTTCGATTGGATTACAGATTATCTAGGTTCCCAAATATACATTTTGAATGGACACTGATTTACTCGTAAACAAGAGTTATGAGGAATTTAAAATTTCTATGGAAAACTTATTTTTCTCATAACTCTTGTTTAAATCAGTTTCTGTTCAAAATATATATTTTGGAACCTACATATTCCGTAATCCAATCGAAATAAATACACACAACCGAATGAATATGTTTGATTTACAAATTATTTTGGTATTACGTTTGTATGAAAGACGCATGCTCCGCCGGCCCCTTAAGTCTATACACCATATTAAGCAAACTGAGTTTACGATTACAAACAATGATACATTGGTTTGTATCCGCCACTCGGGTTCCACCTCACGTCCTGTAAACAGTAAACACATTGTAGGCTATAAACCTCTTTTTTGTAATATCGATGAATATGAAATTATTATTTTTTATGTGTGTATAGCTGTACCCGCGCGGTTTCACTCGCGTGTTTCATACGTTGGTGTTTAAAACAGCAATAAAATACCATCCTGAAACACCTCAAACTCAAATGGGAATAGTTCTCCCGCTGCCATGACTTCACAGGCGGTTCCGTAGGTGCCATAGCAAGACATTTCAGTAACGTATTTACGCATCGAACAATAAACAGCTCTTGACCGCTCCTGCGTGAAAGGTTGAAACCTTTCCCAGTTGTAAGACACGTGGCGCACATTGCTGGCTCGAACACGTGGCCCAGACAGGCGCATTACTTTGTGTAATTTATTTCATCACCACTGCTCTCAAAACGGTGAAGGAAAACATCGTGAGGAAACGAAAGGAAAGGAAAGGCATGTCTTAGAACCAAAAATTCGAAGACATGTGACATCTGCCAAACCGCACTGGGCCCGCGTGGTGGATTTGCCCATACGCAAAAAACGCGCTTTCACATTCAAATTGGCCAACGGAATTAAAACATCAAAATGACCTTCATTGAAGTTTTCTGAGAATCGGATTATTTTTACTCCCTGTTTGTCCCTTGAAGGTTTGAAACACCTGGAACTCAAATGGCAATAAGTCTCCCGCTGCCATGAGTGATGCACTAAATAGGATAGAGTAAAAATTAAAATACGAACATAGGTAGGTATTCAAGGACACCTTTTCTAGTAAGAACGATTAATACTAAAAAACCTATTATAGTAACACCAAAGCTAAGTGTGAAATACACAATAAGTAATTCGCAAAGAAATAGACATAACAAAATTCCAACCAGGAAATAGGTAAGAACACAGTAAAATGATTATCCTCCAATTTAAAATTACTAAGTGAAACATACCAAAACGAAGACAAACCAAACAACGATGATGTCAAATATTTCAACGCAAATTAGATAGTACCTACAGCAAAATATCGCAGAATAGAAATGAGCTTGATCGTGTATCGCTTGAGTTCGTTTTTTTCTTACCTTTCCGCAGACGCCTGCATACTGAAAAATACTGGCCACATAGAAATTGGAATAAAAACTTTAAAACGTTAAAGAACCTCATTGCAATACCTTTCAGCAGACGCCTGCATATCACTGAAACATACTGGCCACCTAGAAATTCCGCTTAAAAACTGAAGATAAACCTCAAGGAACTTCCAAATTCTTATTTCAATGTAAAATATGCATTAACGCGTTGTCGTAAAATGCAATTTGGATCCATATCGGTTTCCGAATTCTAATTTCAATGTAAAGTATGCAATAACGCGTTGACGTAAGATTCAATTTGGATTATTAACTTTTTCCATACAAACATTAAACACCCTTATTTATACCCTTAAGGGCTGAATTTCGTAAAACCTTTTCTTAATAAGCACCTAGAAGCCGAAAGGAACATTCGAGCCCACATTCATGTCTCTAACTTTAAAAACATAGGACTTTCATACAAACTTTGACACCCCTTTTCAACCCCTTGGGGTGCGAATTTTTAAAAATCCTTTCTTAGTACGCGCCTGCACCCCCTAGAGAGTGCTTGTGCCAAATTTGAGTCCTTACGGCCCAGTAGTTTCCGAGATTTCGTGATGAGTGGTCAGTGAGTGGACTTCTCCTTTATATATATAGATAGATAGAAGATTATTTATACCCTTAAGGGCTGAATTTCGTAAAACCTTTTCTTAATAAGCACCTAGAAGCCGAAAGGAACATTCAAGCCCACATTCATGTCTCTAACTTTAAAAACATAGGACTTTCATAGAAACTTTGACACCCCTTTTCAACCCCTTGGGGTGCGAATTTAAAAAAATCCTTTCTTAGTACGCGCCTGCACCCCCTAGAGAGTGTTTGTGCCAAATTTGAGTCCTTACGGCCCAGTAGTTTCCGAGATTTCGTGATGAGTGGTCAGTGAGTGGACTTCTCCTTTATATATATAGAAGATGAAGAGCTTGAAAGCAATCTTGTTGCTGGCCATGTGTAAAAAAAGAAGAATGAAAGTTTAAACATGGAAAACGCTAGATGGCGCGTGTTTGTTACTGGTAATAACGTTTGCTGTATTTTTTAATCTGTGTTTTTATCACTTTCTGTGTAGGTATTGATATCTATTATTAATACTAGTGTATACTTTGAGCACAGTTATGACAAAGTAACAAAAGAAAAGGTTTATTTATGTAATCACTACATGTTATATAAAACAAAGTCCCCGCCGCATCTGTCTATCCCTAAGTATGTATGCTTAGATCTTTTAATTGCCATGGTTTATTTGTTTTTTTTTTTTTACTATGGACACCTTTAACGTGCACATCTTGTTACATTGATCTCACATAATATACCATCTCAACATAAATGATCAGCAAGATTTTGTAACAATAATTTGATTTAAAAGAGTGTTTACGCTAGGGAATGGGCAACTACAGTACTTTCACAGTTTTAATGTCTTGTGACTGGGACTGCAGTTACATTTAATGTACATTTTTGTTTCGACAGTTCAAAAGTGCCTGTAATTGGCCTACTTGAAATAAATGCTTTGATTTTGATTTTAAAATTACGCAACGGATTTTGATGCGGGTTTTTTTAATAGATAGAGTGATTCAATAGGAACGTTTTGGTATATAATTTGTGCAATAATTGGTATAGATTTAATTGACTAAAACATTAATAAATACATTTATCAATTAAAATAAGCCTAAGTAACTAAATAAACAATAAACTAAGAATATGTTGATCAATTAAAATAACCTGAAGAAGAAATGACGATAAAAACTCTTACACGCTATCTGCTGGTAATATCCCCAAGAGACTGGCGAAGATCAAAGTCAGCCCTTGTTTTTTTTTTTGCATCACAATAATGCACTCCACCGGTCGAGTGGGTATTGAAATATTTTATCCCGGTTACGAAGATGGCCCCATATACGTTTAGTTACATCCTTAAATATGACTACACAAGTACACAATTCTGATCAGTTATGCCCGACTCGTCACTGTTCCGATTAAACTTCAATTTTTTTTTCATACAGGAAGTCCCGATTCGTCATCAGTACAATATATTATGCCGTATAAAACAAATCACTTTGCAAATGGCACAAAACAAAAATAATTCTTAGAATCAAACAACCTAAACATTTTATACAAATTAGGCTTTTAATAAATATTCATATAAAATACCCGGGGATCTGGTAGGCTTTACATCCAGTCCTGAAATGGGGTCATTGAGAGATAAAATTCGTTTTGAACGAGGACGTGCGATCACGTTAATCCATCAAAGAAACCTTCACAAGTACCTTTGAAAGCTTTGCCTTAATTTGAAGCAATCATATACGACGCTGGACCACATTGAAGAATGTTTTAATGAAATTTTAATTAAAGTTTTGTGGTTATCTAACAATCAGATAAATTACAGATGAAAAAAATGGGTTTAAACATTATACTCGTAGTAAGCAATAGTCTAGAAGGTACCTAACGGTTAGGTGAGAATCAGCAAACAAGTCTAATCCAGAGTTGGTCTCCACCCGGGGTTGCGGGACTGTTCGAAAGAGATACCGTGGCCCCGGAACATAAAGGGCGAGGAAGGAACATGGATGGGTTTTAGTCAGTAAAAGTCTGACACTACCTCCCGCTCCGCCCAGAGTGGGAGAAGTTATTTGATGATTTCCCATCCTAAACTAAAAAGGGTTGGTTTCCACTGCCGGGGCTGCGGGACTGTTCGAGAGAGATACCGCGGCCCCGGAACGTAAAGGGCGAGGAAGGAACATGGATGGTTTTTAGTCAGTCTGGCCCTGGATTGGACTAGTTTGCAGATAAATGTAAGACGATAATGTTTTTCTAACATTACTTACCCCTTTTATTTACTCTGTCTTCTCACATAATCACAAACTTTCGTTTGTGATTATGTGAGAAGACAGAGTAAAAGGATTACACAACTTAATTTAGCATTAATGGGTTATTATGTACTAAATATAATAAATAAATAAATTAAAGACTCGTTTACTTCACAACATTTTTCCACAAGAATTTCTCTTTCTGAAAAAACTGCCTTTATTTCAGGTCTTAAATCCAGTCTATTATTTGCTCAGTAGAGTTAAATTCAAGAAAACATTTGTCGCACGCATAAAGAAACCAACTTTCTATATGAACTGCTCTAAGTCAAATACCCGAAAACTTGCCACCAAAATAAGGGCTGCAACTCGTAACAAAACTTCTAAACTTGGCCGAGGCTTATTGTACCATAGCCTTTTGTGTTTCTGATATATGGCCACTAAATTTTGTGTGAACAATAAGTATTGGCAGTTTGGTATAATTCTGTGCTTCGTAATACTAAATGACCTGCTAATTTTCTTGAGTATTAATTTTGCTTGACTTTGGGAAGTTTTGATAATGATTCAACAGTTTTTGAGACGGTATCTTGAAGATGAGTTATGGAAGTTGCTGTTGTTTGAACCGGGAATTTGTGGTGACGTTAAGAAAATGTTGATGGCCCAGAGCAGGAACGCTGTACCTATTTTTGCCGTGAAGTCGGGAGTCTGAGAGTGAAAAATGGCCGCAAAGACGTTAATATTTTATATTTTTTTTCTTTGAGATCTTTTAACGTAATTCTTATTATTATCTTATTCCTGTAGTTATTATTTACAGTACATTTTATATTTTAAAACATTCCATTATAAAAAGGTCTAAAACATTGGTTAATTAGAGTTATTGGTGACTGATACTAGACCAGTCTTACTCAGGGGTATCGTATTATCCAGTCCTGGTTTGAGGAGATCACATGTAAAATACTGGTATTCAGCTGCATCCAGTTGCACTGTGAGCGCCAACCCCAACTCAGTTGGGAATGTGCAGATGGTGATGAAACTGAGACCAGCATGCATATATTTTTAAGATATGGGAAACGCCTCTCTGTCTACTAAGTATCTTATTGTTTACTTACTTTCGTCCCTATATCTTAAGGGCGAGCGCATCATGTTTTTCTCTATCTCTATTAACCGTAATCTCAGCTTTTAATAACTTTTTGTTAAAAAGGAGGACTAGAGCACGTTTCTGATTAATGAATGTTTCTTAGTAACTATTGTTGTACAATGTAGAGATACTTTTTACTACCAAAACGGGTATTCATCGCGAATTTACCTTTAATTTATGCCCGACGTTTCGACCGGATTGCACCAGCCGTGGTCGCGGGGAGACTGAAGTGTGGAGGTACCGCCACAGCAAAGTGAAGGTGTTTATTCAACTACCCTCACTTGATCAACACTGGAACTTGGTCACTTCTTCAACTACTCTCTCTTCAGCTTGGAATCCAGTGATCACTAAGTGTACTCGTCAAGTGAAATCGCCTCAGTATACGGACACGGTTAGTGTAGTGTGCTGTCCTAGTGTGAACCGGCCCTAATTAACATTTATGAAGATCAAGTGAGGGTAGTAGAATAAACACCTTCACTTTGCTGTGGCGGTACCTCCACACTTCAGTCTCCCCGCGACCACGGCTGGTGCAATCCGGTCGAAACGTCGATACTTTTTACTACCTTCTGACCTTTCTAACAGAGAATAATGGAAGAAAAAACGTGCTGCGCAGACCCCAAGGAACATGGATGGGGCAATCAAGATTATCAATTTTTTTTTCTGTTCCTTTCTTCTTAACACAAAACTGCTAACCGTGAAAAATCTGCCTATTTCCTACAGTGTTCCCACAGTTTCACTTGATTTTCCTCTATTACTTAATGCTTAAAACTTTCACTCCGTTACTTATCTTCAAATATTGAGCTACTACAGAATCAAAGAATATTTTCTTCTCGTAAAGGATTCGTAAATCATTATTTAGTATGCGTACTAAAACCACTGAAGCACTATAGATTTAGCTTATCTATATCGAAACCACAAGTACGTTGTAACGTAGACTACAAATATATAAAACAACTGACGATCGCCGGTCGAATGGCGACCTTCTGAAATCAATTTCCCGAACCGTTTGACCTTTGCGGGTCGGTAATATTTTGTCTGGAGTCTGTCGTGGACTTGTCAAGTGCTATTTACTGTAAAACATAGAGTATTCATTTGATGCAAGTAATTTAGTTATTACAACGCTTTTCGAGGATGTTAACAGTAGGTATCTTATCTTGGAAATCGTCACTCTTTTGCTTTATAATCTTGGAGTATTAAATCCTGCTATGAAGATGTGGCTATATTTTATGCATGTAAAGATTATGCAGCCAGTTTATGGCATTCACTGTCACATTATTTACAATACATTTTATATTTTATAACATTCCATTATAAAAAGGTCTAAAACATTGGTTAATTAGAGTTATTCGTGACTGATACTAGACCAGTCTTACTCAGGGGTATCGTATTATCCAGTCCTGGTTTGAGGAGATCACATGTAAAATACTGGTATTCAGCTGCATCCAGTTGCACTGTGAGCGCCAACCCCAACTCAGTTGGGAATGTGCAGATGGTGATGAAACTGAGACCAGCATGCATATATTTTTAAGATATGGGAAACGCCTCTCTGTCTACTAAGTATCTTATTGTTTACTTACTTTCGTCCCTATATCTTAAGGGCGAGCGCATCATGTTTTCCTCTATCTCTAACTATTAACCGTAATCTCAGCTTTTAATAACTTTTTGTTAAAAAGGAGGACTAGAGCACGTTTTTGATTAATGAATGTTTCTTAGTAACTATTGTTGTACAATGTAGAGATACTTTTTACTACCAAAACGGGTATTCATCGCGAATTTACCTTTAATTTATGCCCGACGTTTCGACCGGATTGCACCAGCCGTGGTCGCGGGGAGACTGAAGTGTGGAGGTACCGCCACAGCAAAGTGAAGGTGTTTATTCAACTACCCTCACTTGATCAACACTGGAACTTGGTCACTTCTTCAACTACTCTCTCTTCAGCTTGGAATCCAGTGATCACTAAGTGTACTCGTCAAGTGAAATCGCCTCAGTATACGGACACGGTTAGTGTAGTGTGCTGTCCTAGTGTGAACCGGTCCTAATTAACATTTATGAAGATCAAGTGAGGGTAGTAGAATAAACACCTTCACTTTGCTGTGGCGGTACCTCCACACTTCAGTCTCCCCGCGACCACGGCTGGTGCAATCCGGTCGAAACGTCGATACTTTTTACTACCTTCTGACCTTTCTAACAGAGAATAATGGAAGAAAAAACGTGCTGCGCAGACCCCAAGGAACATGGATGGGGCAATCAAGATTATCAATTTTTTTTTCTGTTCCTTTCTTCTTAACACAAAACTGCTAACCGTGAAAAATCTGCCTATTTCCTACAGTGTTCCCACAGTTTCACTTGATTTTCCTCTATTACTTAATGCTTAAAACTTTCACTCCGTTACTTATCTTCAAATATTGAGCTACTACAGAATCAAAGAATATTTTCTTCTCGTAAAGGATTCGTAAATCATTATTTAGTATGCGTACTAAAACCACTGAAGCACTATAGATTCAGCTTATCTATATCGAAACCACAAGTACGTTGTAACGTAGACTACAAATATATAAAACAACTGACGATCGCCGGTCGAATGGCGACCTTCTGAAATCAATTTCCCGAACCGTTTGACCTTTGCGGGTCGGTAATATTTTGTCTGGAGTCTGTCGTGGACTTGTCAAGTGCTATTTACTGTAAAACATAGAGTATTCATTTGATGCAAGTAATTTAGTTATTACAACGCTTTTCGAGGATGTTAACAGTAGGTATCTTATCTTGGAAATCGTCACTCTTTTGCTTTATAATCTTGGAGTATTAAATCCTGCTATGAAGATGTGGCTATATTTTATGCATGTAAAGATTCTGCAGCCAGTTTATGGCATTCACTGTCAGCTTTTCTGTTTCCCGTTTGTTATAATCTGAATTTCTCAAAAATTCGTATGCATCGGTTTCTTCTGCTTAAGCTTGCTCCACCCTAGGCCGCACAAAAGTTTTACATGCGGCCAGTTGCAACCAAACGCAAACCTCTTTATAGTAAAAAAAAACATGTTATGTCATAGCAAAAAATGTGCCCTATAAAATAAATAAATAAATAATATTAACGACAGACTGATGTAGTCATGCAAAGGACGAATTATGCAGACCTATATGTGCATAGTTATTTTATATCATAATTATCAATTCACTTTGCTCAATAATCACCAACATCTGGTCATCAACTCATCGCCTATCCCGACGTTCCCAACTAAGTTGTAAAAGTTTAGTTTAATATTAACAAAAAAAAAACAAGTTACTCATGATCTATCCATTCAGCCCATATTTCAATCTCGTCTTCCAACAAAATCTCTTTATTATGTCAAGGTTATGAAGCGTTTTTCATGGCTAGCTTTTAGATAAGGGTTCGTGGGTCGGTTGACATATGAGTCCCATAAGCGAAGGACATGAGAGTGACGTTGGAAACAACCTCGGACGACGGGCACGATGAATTTTCTGAGAGCTTGTAGGTCATGGTTACGGGTTGAGTTCATAGGAAAGTTTAGGGAAAAGTAGGGGAATACTTAAGGAAAGTTTCGGGAAAAGTAGAGGAATAATTATAAGGAAACTAGCTATTGCCTGCGACTTCGTAAATTTTGAGGAGTATGTGTGAGACTAAAAAAAATTGCCTACGACCTATTCTCAGACCTACCAAATACACTCGAAAATCGTGTCGAGCTGTTTCGGAGGAGTTCGATAGCAAACAATGAGCCACGAGATTTTTAAATCTACATCTTCACTAATATTATAAAGAGGAACAATTTGTATTTTTGTGTGTGTGTGTGTATGTTTGTAATGAATAAACTCAAAAACGACTGCGCCGATTTTAAAATTCTACATTCACCCTGAGTAACATACATATATGTATTTTATCCCCGTACTCCCACGGAAACGGGCCCTACGCGGGTGAAACCGCGTGATATCCGCTAGTATTAGATGGAGATAGGTGCTTATGGTGTAGTGGCGTCATAAATAGAATACAATATTAAATTCACTACGTCTACATATTACCTCAGAAAGATCAGGCAGAAGTGTATTTCACACCAATATTTCCCATAGTAATGTTTAAGTGTCATGTTATTGGGCGGGCCTATGGCCATCAACTGGGCACAGACTTCTTTGCTGCCATTGAGAATTAATTTCCTAAAAGTAAAACCCTTTATCAATTTGTCTGACCAGAAAATATAACTGCAATTATTCATTTCAGTTTTCAGTCCCTAAATGCATGAAAAATGTTGGTGTACAAAAATGCATAATTCTCTTCATCTTTCCATTCAATTCTTATTATCTGAATCTCGGAAACGGCTCCGATTATGTTCATGAAATTTAGTATTCAGGGGCCCCGGAACATACAGGGCGAGGAAGGAACATGGATGGGTGTTAGTCAGTAAAAGTTTGACACTCCCTCCCACTATGCTCAGAGTGGGAGAAGTTATTTGATGATTTCCCATCCGAAAAAAAAAAAGTATATCCAGGTTTTTTTAGAGCTCAATATAAATTAAACCACGGAAGATATTCCGTAAGTGACATTTTAAGTTTAGTTGTGAACTGTGTTAGCTTAAAACTGTGTTTGATGTAAGGCTTAGAAACTGTACTACTAGAAACCAAAGGTACAATATCTACGAAACCTATATTAACCAGCTATACAGCTGGACACCCGAACCTGTTACTGAATGGACTGCGGTGAACTAGGACCGGGTCGTGTATATTCGACCTCTAACTCGATTTACTAACTACTACCTGTGTGATAGGACTAAAATATCTCGATAGATTTAGGAATACATGTTGATATTAATAAAGGGTTTAAAAAGACACTTATCGAAGGTGAAAGGAACTTTTTTCCCCGTCTATTCGATATTTTTTTGTTCTGGACCAGGGGAACCTTCTAGTTAGGTACAAAGATATTAGGGGTAAAAGTTCCAACATTTTGACAAGTTTTTTTTAAAACCTAAAAGTTTTGAATGTAAGATTTTTACTATAAACACCTCCACGACTCCTGTACTAAACAATCCATCAGCATAATGTTTTGAGTATGTTACATGAGTTCTACCATAAAACGTGATTTTTCACCCACAAACAAAGTCGATTCTCAGCAACAAATTTTGTGTAAAGATACTTAGTTTGATGTACAGAATGCTTGCCTGACGGTTTCGTGCTGAGTCTGTTTACACACTGTATATGTTATGTTACATTTAGGAATACAGATTTAGCATAGAAGGTGGTGACTTCAATACAAACATTTTGAACAGGGTCGAATTGTTTTTAACCGTCTAAATACTTTTGTGCTCGAGAATCACTTTTAGGTTAATTAGGAAATAGCTAATAACTTTTAAATTGAATAGTTCGGTTAACAACTTTGGATTTAAAGATAATCAATAAAACTTATTATTTAACTTATAGGCTTTTATTTCTAAGTTATACCAGCGGTGGCCCACTGGTGGCGGCCCCGACTTACGAACAGTAAGGCGGTTCACCCACTGAAGATGCGTCCCGTCGCGGTGCGCGGAGCGACCAGATTTTAAAATCTGCCATCCCGCGCTACACGATGGGGCGTGGTGCAGTGGGTGGAGAGCCTAAGTCGTGGGTTCGAACCCAGACAGGCGCATAACTTTGTGTATTTTATTTCATCACCGCTGCTCTCAAAACTGTGAAGGAAAACATCGTGAGCAAACATGTCCTAGAACCAAAAATTCGAAGACATGTGACATCTACCAACGCGCACTTGGCCCGCGTGGTGGATTATAGCCCATACGCAAAATACGCGCTTTGACGTGGAGTTGCGGACACCAGCTCGTTGTACAATGGACAATACAATACTTAAGTATGTTTGCTTTACCTAAATAGTTAGAGGTTTGTATATTCAGAGGTACAACAATTCAAATAACGTAAACCCGCTATTTGGGTTTTGAGGGCTATTTAGGAAGGCCCAGAAATCGAACAAAAATATCGATAATTATCGGCCGGTGTGTGGTAGATGTTTTTTACAAACTCTAGCAACACTTTGATTGGCTGTTACTGAGAAATTCCTGATGAAAAAACCCAATAATATTTTGGTTTCTATGGTACCAAATAGCCCCCAAAAACTCAAATAGCCCCATTTTACTGTACTAAATACTTTTTAAAACTATGAACTCTGTAAATAACCTATTTCTGATTTATATCAGGGATAAGGGTGGGCCAACCCTAATGAAAGTTTCAGATGATTTTATGAAAATGAAAACTTACTAAGCATTTGCAGAACAGATATTGTTTTTTTAACGTGATAAAAAAAGTAATTGAAAAAACCAAGGGCTAATTTCAATATGAAATGGAAACTTGCTTGTTTTTTGCTTTGCAGTTTTTTCTCTCCTGCTTTAGAGTTTTTCAACTGTTTAGTTAAGTAACGTGAAAGATTTTGTAGACGATTAAACTTTTTTTTAATACGATTTTTTCCGTTTTGAAACAATTTGTCACTTCGAATTATTTTTGAACATATAAGTTTTTTTATATTATTATTATTGTTGTCATCACGTTATTAAACCCTCATTTTTTTTGATACACTACTCAACACTCGTATTAAAAGAGGAAATAAAAACTAGCTCCATAATATGGCCCTCCAAATCTACCATTTTTCTTTGCTTTTTAGCTTTGCCACAGTCAGGTAAAAATATACCTATTCATAAAAGTATCTCAATGAAAATTATGATCCATGAATTTACATTGCGCACAAGTTAACCTAAAACATAGAAATATCTCCAAAAGCTCTTCAACCTCTGAATCAACAAGGTACCCGAAATAAGCACCTTCGAACATCGCCATTACTATGCGAGGGGCACTTAACCCATCTCTACTGAGAAAACAAAATTCCGGTAATTTAATTTCTCATGGCCTTGTTAAACTTTTTCCTTTTGCTTGCCCCATTGGGTGGTCGCGTTCATAGGGTTAATATAGTGGTTTGTTTTCTTGGAAACAAATTACTAAATAGAGTGGTACGTGAATGTGCTGATTTGGTGTGATTAATAAAAGGCACTATTTGAAGCTTTCACGGTTTAAGATCTAACTTATATTGTCACTTATGGGATATCTTCCGTGATTGTCAACCCGCGATCATGGCGCTTGCAACAGCATTGAAATATTGTGAGCTCAAAACAACGAACAATCACAGAAGATATCCCGTCAGTATACGTTCAAATAAAAGGCGTTTTAGACGGTTGAAAATTGAATAATTGTTGAAAGAAAAAACTATTTTTAAATTGTCCAGAACAAAAACCTACACTAACTGCAAAAAAAAAATAAACACCCTCAAAAATATTTTTATCACAAGTATAAACATGTTATTCGTAAATATACCCAGCCTAATAATACCATCAATTCCCAGAAGAACATAATCAAATAACAAACAATTAATCGATCATTTAGTACCCTCCCTAAAGTCCATTGTTCTGCGTAACTTTGTTCTTGTATCTAAATAAATAATTAATAACTCACTAACTTGATACCCAAGTCTTTTATTTACTCTGGCAACATTATATTGTTATATTTCCGTAAACACACTACCACACATATCATCTCACTACATGGTTACATTAGTTTGTACTAGTATCAGCCCACGGCTTATATCGTGTATGTCGAATATTATTCCACAAGAAGCTTCTATTATGAAAAAATAAGTAAATAAAATGGAAAAAAAAGAAAAACAACTTTTCTGACAGTTCTGTGGAAAATTTCTTTACAGGTCCCCCCCCCCCCCCGACTGCAATTAAAATGTTGTTTTTCTTTTTTTTCCATTTTATTTACTTTTTAGTTATTTTTTTAACATGGCAGGCGTGTTTTTTTTATTTTTTTTAATTATAATATATATAAATATATAATATAATATAATATGTTGACCAACGACCAATGCGAAACTAAATTGCCTTAGATATTTTAGCTGACGCTAAGATTTCTGAGGTCATGGATCTGTAAGTACTGAAATTCGGGTACAGTCGTGAGTCGTTGTTTTTTTAATTATTATTATTTTAAATTTTGGGACATTCTCGCCCTTTCATTTCGGCGATTCATTCTTAAGTTTATTCGCCAATTGACGAGCTTTCTTGGTTTTCTTTGAAAGAACCATTTGTCTAATAATACGACTGTTAAACAAAGATAATAATATAATTACTAAACAAACACTAAAATATACTGAATGTAATAATACCAAGTTGTGATACTAAACTCGCGAGCAAAAGTATGGAATCACTTACTTGGAATTGATTTCACGCAATCTTGAATCGTGAACGAATAGATATTGAATACTATATCTGTTGTATATTTTGTAATTTACTCAAAGAGTTCTGGAAGATGGTTGTATACCTAATCGAATTTTTAACAAAAAGAAAAAATAAGTTGGTGTTGCTTCATGAATCATGGCTACCTTATTATTTTTAAAGTTTTTCCCTAACCTATGTTACCCGGGGTAACACAAGGATTCTAACGATACCACGCACATCGAAATCGGTTTAGACGTTTAGAAGTTATGGTGGAATAAAGAAACTCACAAACATACATACATACATACATACATACATGAACCCTGAATACATAACACTCCTGTTTTTAGGCAGTCGTGTAAACACTCCTTTTTTAGGCAGTCATGTAGTAAAAAGAAACCTAGGTTATGATCTAACTGTTTATCAAATTTCAAAACCATTCAGCCGTTAAGGCGTAGATAGATAACAGACAAACAGATTTACTTTGTGATATTAGTAAGTATTGGTTGTTTGTTTTACCATCACTCCGAATATGGGTGTACTATACACTAAGCCCTGCCTAGCCCTCGGGGAATATTGGCGTGACGAATTGTTATGTTTACTAAAATACTTCAGCGCGTGGGTGTCAGGAAATATAATACAAATTGTTTTTTGTATAAAAATTACAGTACAGGTCGTAGTATTTATAAAACTCCCACCTGAATCGGTTTACCTGGAAAAGTAGCTTCTGTTTTGCCACATAATAGTGTTGTCAGAAAACCAGCCTCGTTGGTCTAGTGGCCAGAAGCGTGACTGTGTGACTTCAAAGCAAATAAAAAAAAAAAAAACAAAATCAAAGCATTTATTTCAAGTAGGCCAGTTACAGGCACTTTTGAATTGTCGAAACAAAAATTAACATTTAATGTAGTTACAGTCCCAGTCACAAGACATAAAACTGTGAAAGTACTGTAGTTGCCCATTCCCTAGCGTAGATCTCTATGGAGAAGAACGGGCATGAAACTCCATGGACACTCTTTCCAAGACCCTCTGTCCAAGGTTCAAAATCTAGGTCAGGCTAATTGTTATTGGGTTATCTCATCAGGATTTTCAGTAGCAGCTACAGAATCTGGATTGGACAAGTAACTATTTGGGGTTGGCGCAACACGATTTTTTCTTCCATTTTCTCCCGTCAATCGTCACGCGTTAAATGATAAGAATGAATGACATTTATTTTGCAAAGCGGTTGTCACAAACACATTTACACTTCCCTATTTTTTAAACTAGATGGGCCAGTGTTTCGTACCTAACTACTGTGAGAAGAAACAGCCGAAACAAACTCAGAGGTCATAGTCTCTTTTAAAGTCCAGACATAATCTTATTCAAATCACACGAGAACTATGCAGATTGTGTTTGAAATGGTCTTTTGAAGAAAGAACCATACAGATTTGAGTGGACCTGTCCAGTCAGTTCAAACATTTGTCAGTTATCGTGTACCTCGACTTAAAATACAAGGAGCTCAACGAAACGACGAACAACACCAAAGAAAGGACATTTCGGTAGGTCGCTTATAGTACTCGAACTGCCAGACAGTTGTGAATAATTTACAAAACGAATTTCAATAAAAATAATAAAATACTGAACTGAGTATTCATGTCAAATCATTAAATTTCAGAGTAAAAAAGTAAATATTCCTGTCAAATACACAGACATTAAATAAAAAAATGAAAAAAAAAACATAATAAAATGCTGAACTAAGTATTCTTTTAAAATCATTCAATGTCACAGCGTATAAAAGAAAGGAATTAATAATATACAAGCGAAGATAGTGATTAATATTTATTTCGTTATATAGGTACTTCTTTTTTTCATATAATTCGTCACACAATTTATTCATCTTTTCTTTAGTATTTCATGCATTTTACATGCTCGACAAATAGTCGTAAGACTCTACAAGTGGCAAGTACTCGCTACAAGTGAATCGTGTATATAGGGTGACTGGTAATTAGTGTACGAAACTTAAACAGTTGATTGTGCTCATGATAACAAACAACTTTTACTATGGGACCAACCCTGAAAACGCGAAAAAAAAATCAGCTGTTCAGTACAATTATTTTCGCATAATGTACTGAACAGCTGATATTTTTTTCGCGATTTCAGCTTTGGTCCCATACTAAAAGTTGTTTGTTATCATGAGCACAATATCGTGTTTAAGTATCGTACACTAATTACCAGTCACCCTATATAGTGTCTACCATAATAAATCTAAGACCTCTTAAATGTGGTGTTCAAAACTGATCAACTTTTGTTCTACGAGTTCTTGAAATTCGCTAAAAAAAGGGCATGTGTGCATGAGCTTTTTCTTGTTGGGTGACCCTTACTTCTGTAGTATTTTGCGCTTTGACCTCACAGTGGGACTGTTTTACCAAGAATCGTTACTTTTGACCTGCAGTGGGTCGAAAATAGATGGACATCGTTAGTGAGTTATAATTAATCGGAACGCTTTGAAGGCCACATTGTGTTAATTAATTTCGCAAAGTGATGGTTAGTGCTATTGTAAGGTATTTGAAGCGTATGGTTTTAATAACATCGTTATGTTTTTCTGCGAAATTTGATTAACGGTGCATTTAAAATTCGCGATGTATTTTCCTAACAAAATAAAAATCGACGTTCACTTTGTGTTTCAAAAGTGAATTTATTTGATGATGTAAATATATGTTTTTGCTACAACCAAAATTTATTTTTTAACTTAACGTGACAATTTATTCACGCCTGTATAATTCCCGAGAGACAAAGCAGAGTTTTAACTTATAATACATCTCCATTTCGACAGTTATATATTATGTACGATGTAAAATAATTAAAAAAAAAAACCCGTCTGCGTAAAAAATAACTAATAACTTTAAATAGACACTGAAAAGAAAAAAAACAAGTTCAAAAATAAATTCTAATACGGAACATATTGACTACAACACTCGGGAGCCATATTGGATGTTATGATTATAATCTAGATTATTAAAATGGCACTCCTGAAAACATAACACTCGCAAGCCTATTATTGCCGTCAACCGGGCACAAATTTAGAGTAAAATTTAGAAAAAAAAAATTTAGAAATAAATTTAGTCCAGGCAAAATTCCTAATGGAAAAATCCAATAACAATTTGCCCAACCCTGTAATCGAATCTAGGTCCTCATGCTCAACAGTCACGCTTTTGTTTTTATTACGGGATTTAAAAAAGGTCTATCCCAATCTAGTCTCTCTTTCTCAATCTAGGGAAACTACAGCTCATACAATAAATAAATAAATAAATATCGTTGGACATTAACACACAGCGCCATTTAGTGCCACACTAAGCAAGGCTTGTGTCGTACACACTAGATAGTTGATATACTACATAATTATATACTTTTTTTGTTTGTAAATACATACTTATATACATATAAACATCCATGACTCGGTAAAAATGTCCATGCTCATCACACAAACATTTGCTCCTACCGGGATTCGAACCCAGGACCCTATGAACGTAAGGCAGCCTCACTACCACTACGCCATTCGAGTCGTCGAACAATGTATCTTACTTTGAGCATTGCGCTTTGAGCAATGAGTTTAAATTATTATCTTAAATTGAGCAATGAGCTTATTATGTCGTGGTCAAGCCACGACATAATAAGCTCAAGCAACAAACATCCTGCCACAGTCACAGTAGATAAAAATGGAAAATAACTGTCGCATCATTCGAATTCGTGAACGGGGGCCTTACAGGGTACCATACTTATGGTGGCCTTATCGATGTCTACCAAACAATCTTTGGGTGCTTGGATACATACGATGAGTATGAAGTCTGAGCCAAACTAGACAATTATTTTAAATTTACATAATTTTCTACTCACTAAATATTGTGAGTGTATGCAATAAATACAATACACATATACAACATTTACTATTTAAATGTTTAAACAGAAGTATATAATGTATTTATTATGTGTTTCTTGTCTTTTTTAAACTATCGGTGCAATCCGGTCGAAACGTCGGCCTTATAAAATATATAATAATATAATCCCGAATTTTTACCTTTAATATTGTTTTAATATTATTATTTTATATTATTAAAGGTAAAAATTCGCGATAAATACCCGTTCCCATATTATGTTTCTTGATAATTTGATTTTCAAAAGCTAAGATTATATTTTAACAGCCACTTACATGACATTATTTATGCAAAAAAAAAAATACGTATGAAGTACCCATTTCCTCAAAAAAAAAAAAACGTTTTCACTGTTCTGGTACCAACACAGAACGGCGATGATAAAAACAACATATTCCACGAATTCCAACAAAATCGTGTCGAAATTACCAAAAAACATGTTATTTTCACGCTACACTACTTTTCAAAGTAACCATATTAACAAAGTACTGTCATAATAACCTCATATTCCGCCATTATTACGCAAGTTTAATTATTTTTCGCCGAAGAAAATTCTTCTTAATGTATAAAGTTTCATATCAAGAAACCAAATAAGATGAAACTTTGTCTTTCATAAAGTATAAAATATTAGATGTAATATTCAAGCTATTATAGTTTCGCAAAGTATCAGTCATCGGCTACGGCGTAGCAAATATCATGCGTAGCACTCAGTCGACTTCTGGTGGCGTAGCGCGCTACACGTAGCTTCGTAGCGGCGTAGTCTGGTAGCCGGGTCGTGGGAAAGTTGTGCGCGGGAAAGATTTCAGTGTTGTTCAGTGATTTGTGAACGAATTGTTGTTGTTTTATTTAGCGGTAAGTGATTAGTTGTAGTTTTCTTTCTACTTTACAATATTTTCTTTTAATAGATAAGTTTATCTGCTGTCGAGTTCATGTATGTGTATTGCAATCGTCGGTTGATTATGAATTCAACTTTTATTTAAGTGAACTTTGTAGTTAGGCTAAATCACTATGTAATAACGAAGTATTTTTAATTTGCATAAAATTATAAAATTAAAAAAAAAAACAATTATGAATTCAGTCATGACTTTGCAGAAATCTACGATACCTAGCAAAAACTACTATTTATTCAAATAATAATTTTGAAAAAATATCACGGTTTTGTTCTAACTTTTAAAATAACGAAACGAAACAATATAATTGGCTCGGCAAACATTCGTATGACAATTAGACGTTAATTAGTGAAGTCACAGTTAAACAAACACACCTCGAAACCGCACGCGATTGTCCCATACACGTTATAAGCATTAATTAAGTAATTACAAACAATTACTTAACACACACACGAATATATGTAAGAGCGAATTTCACCAATGACAAAATAGCTAAAATGAGTTCAAGAGTGGACATGGTTTTCATTGCAATGGAATATGATAAATGGATACGGATGGATGAAAATTTATATTAATGGATGACCGGAAGACGATGCGTTGGAAGACCTCCCACTAGGTGGACCGATGACCTGGTGAAGGTTGCGGGAATACGTTGGATGCGAGTCGCACGAGACCGGTCAATGTGGCGACACTTGGGGGAGGCCTATGTCCAGCAGTGGACGTCTTTCGGCTGATATGATGAATGATGAATGGATTTTGAAAGTGGTTTATATAATTATGCTGATTTTTATGATGAACTTACGAATGAAATAAACTTGCGGTCTTTGTTATAATAAAAAAAAAATGTGAAAAAAAAAGATGAAATTAATATTATTTTATGAAGATTGTAACGGATTAAAAAAAGTAAAAAAAAATAAAAAGCTTTTATTACTAATTCATTAAGTTCAAATTATTTACAATACAAATGTTAATTTATCTTAGACGCTAGGTTTTAATCAACAGCTTATCCTTCGATAAAATCCAGATTCAGACAGAAACAAGAAACCAAGAGACAGTCAGAAATGTGAAAACTTGAGAGGACTCAAGTTTTCCATTTTCGTCTGCCTCTTGCTGTCCTCGTCCACTTTAGACCAGCCACTTATTTGAAGTCTTCCCATCTTTGCCCTTTACTTTTTTTTCACGGAACCAATTTTTGATTCAATTGTTATTGAATTTAAAGGGTGTAAAACACCTCTTAACGAATCCGAAAACCACTTGTTCTCCCCGTCATTGCGAACATTTTTTTGTTCTACACCATACCTGGGAACCTTCTAGTTACGGAGATATGGGAGGTCAAAGTTACAACTTTTTCACAAGTTTTTTTTTTTAATAGGATTTTTTTTTTGTAAGATTTTGACTTTTAACACCTCCACGACCCCCGCACTATTCAATCCATCCATCAGCACAATGTTTTAAGTGCGTTACATTGAGTTCTACCACAAAACATGATTTATAACCTCAAAAAAAAATGTTGTTTCCCAGCAATAATTTTTGCGTAAAGTTACTTAGTTTGATGTACAGAATGTTTGGTTAACGGCTTTGTGATGAGGTGGTTTACACCCTGTAGTTAGACTGGATTTATCCCAACCATACTTTTACTTGGTATAAAAAAACAAAAAGCATTTTGATCTTTTGAACTATGCAATGGATTTTCATGGTTTGCAACTTTAAGATCATTATTTCTAAAATTGTACACATTTTATAGCACAGATCTTGATAATGTGAATTCGAAACAAACTGTCTGAAGTGGGGGAGGGATCGCTACTAAGCGGTATAGAACAAAAACACTTTTACTTGACGATCTCTAATACCACTTATATCTTCTGAATTGCATATTTTCGTAAATGGTTATCACCAAAATTCAGAGTTTTCATTAATTATGGATTACTAACTTGCCCTCGATTTCATTCATGTGGTAATTTTAATACGTATGTGTGAGATTAAAAATAGCCTCCGACCTATTCTCAATCACATACCTACCATTCACAAAAAAAATAGAAATCGGTCGAGCCGTTTCAGAGGAGTTCTATAGCAAACACTGTGACCAAGCAACGTGGTAGGGCGGGTCGCATGAAGTGCTTAAATTGAACGTTTGTAACGTGATGGATACTAATGTATCCATCAGGTTCTTTTAGCAGTGGTGGTAGGGAACTAAACTAAACTTTTAAGATAAAACAGCATTTATTTGAAATTATACACAGATAGAAAGAACATTCTATTTTATTATTTATGTACACCATACAAAATTGTTCTATTTTCAGATCACCTAAATTAAACGAATCAAGGGAATTTCACCAATATTGCCAACGCTTTGTAGGTAATATTGGTAAAATTAATTGTTGTAGGCGACAAATAAATGTTTAATTTCTTGAAATAGTCGCATTTGAATGGACTACCAATTAATAAAAATCCTTATTCATGTGGGTGAACTTCATAATCTTTTATGAAATAGGAAGAGAAAATTACTTCACTCAATTTTACCAGTCATATGATTTCGAATGGGTTTAATTATTTACCAACACTTGACATCCTAGCTATTAAGCACGACGACCAATCCAGCTGCTATACATTCCCGTATAAACGGATCTCTCATTGTACGGGAAATCTATAAAAGTAAAGCCATGTTATGCTTAAAATATTAAGCTTGATGTGTCGCGTTTGTTTTAAAGTTATATTTTGAAACACAAACATTGAATCTACCTAAGTGTAGAACTCTTACTGGCCCCACGTTGTAGAGGAGAGGCCTATATCCCAGCTTTGGGAACGCGAGGGTTGGCAACCCCAGCTTAGCCAGTGATTTTGTTAGCTTGGAAACAAGCCCTACAGAAGTAGACATAAAATTGTTTTCTATCGATCTGGATTTTTTCTTCTTCGAGCAGTCGCTGCCTCATCTTTTTTTTCACTGCGTAACTTGGTGTTAGATTTCATATGCCGCCCAAGGGCCTATGGCTTTACATGCTGTCGAAAAATATCTCTCAGGTATGTTGGTTTGGTTTCCTCACAATGTTTTCCTTCAGCGCAGCAAGTGATTATTATACAAAACGCACATGCATCTAAAAATCAGAGGTGCATGGTTTGTTATTGATTATCGTTACTTGCATCAGTAGGTATTAAACTGACACCGATTTATTAGACATGGAAATTGGACTACTGCACAACTTAATACTTATGCAATAAAAAAAATGTACAGGCAATCACCGTCCATTCTTATTTGTTCTGAAAGAGATCCAAGAAAGCGATAATTATGAGTTTTAATTTATGTTTATTTTATTCTCTGTTAAGTTGACAGGACTATATACCACTTGAAAAATTATTTGATAATCTTATTTCTATCAATCATTTGTGACAAGGCTATCGTTGATTGTATCAGTACCCTATTTAAAAGAAAAATAAATAACTTATTATAATTATGAAAATAACGTTTAGTACTTCCTTTTAATATGACAGGTAATTCAAGTGCGCGATTACTCTTTCGAAACAGGAAGCCACGAAAAACGCGTTATCTTTGTTTAAATTAATATGACGTCATACATAATTATAGATGTACAGACACAGTTTTTTTACTCTTTTATTATCTTCTGAAAGTCCGTTTATTACTTACTAGCTTCTGCCCGCGACTTCGTACGCGGATCCTGTTGCTTATGCCAGCGACAACGGGTTCGTCAAAATCGAAGATCTGAAACGTCTGATGTCGAATTCTAAGAGCCCGGGGAAAGGAAAATAACGGATCTTTCCCATCTGAGCAACACATACCGTTTGTTTCTTTTTGCCATTTAACAGCTTCACAAAAAGTACAATTTTGAACCATACCTCCGATGGCGGAATATGTGGCGTATTCAATCATAGGAGTATACGTAAATGCACTCCGTTCCTTATCAACCCAAGGAAGGTCGCCATGCCCTACGGCTATATCTTGAGACACATCCGATTCTTCAGATTATAGCGACATTCTGTTCAGACAATGTCGAAGTCGATCAGAATTCAAACGTTCGTTGCGCTCTTCTTCTGTCTCTTCATGCCGTACTCCAGTAATTCTTTCTCTCTCACTTTCTAACTGATTATGAACATTTTGTCGTGTAACGTTGCACGTTTATTCTTAATAAACTACAAAAATAAATAACTTAATTATAAAGTAAAAAACTTGCAACACCACAATTAAAGTGGAATCTTTAGAAATTGTTCTGGCAACACAATCGCGATGACAGCTACGTCGTGATTGGCTGTATTCTCCTTCCACTAATTACTTCTAGAAAGATCCGGCAATAGGTTATAAAAGGGCCGGTCAGCTCATTTGACGAGAACGGAGCTACAGTGTCCACTACTTTTAAATCATCTACGAACGACATCTTATTGTGGTCTCAACTTTTATTTTAATTATTAACTTCAGTGAAGTGACAACCCCAGTCGGGTGAGTTTCGCAAACATCTATTTCTTCGCCGCTCATATTTTATTGTCTTAGCCTTTGTAACATCTCTGTAATAATTAAACTGCAAACCTTGTACCATCAGTGTTTCTGTGCGTACGACGATTGAACTTGATCTACCTACAACACTTTTCTAAATTACTAAAAGTTAATCGTCGTCCGTACTCAATCCTCTTAATCTTGATCTCTCACTGTCTGTAACGAGTCGAGGATATCCAGGTCTGTCTGTGGCTTAGATTCCTAAGTGGAAAGAAAGTCTATTATTTTTATTCATCTACCTACACACTTGGATATCATTCTTTTCATTTACGATTGCTATGTCTTTTTATTGTGACGCATCCGCTAGGCTGCCTCATCCCGATAACAAATGGATGCCAGCTCACTGCTGTTCACGTAGGCTTCTAGGCCTACGGTTGTCGGGACGTGGCAGTCGGTTGCGCGAGTCCGGACACCACCTAACCGGACAAACCGGCTCGTTCCAGGGTTCCTTCCTTCCTGCCTTCTTAACCTACGGCTACATACACCTGCGCACCCCGGTGTCAGCCCGGCGCGTCTAACCGCGCTGTGATTGTGCTGCACCAACACCAGCGCGCCTGCCAGCGCTGCTCGACGCAATCTCCAGAAGCGGTTACTAATACCAGACCGCCGTCGCCACAGGGGAGTGGCTGGACGACCCTGTTGCGGCGCTACGGGACCCTGGCCATCTACTCCAGTCCCCGCTACCTACGTCTGGAAGACCTGCAGGACAGTTGTGTTCTATAGGCGGTTCTAACCTCCTCGCGCGCTCGATATCAGACCCATACCCGGCTCAACCGGCTTGTAGTTACTAAACCTGTAATATAAGAATATTTTTGTAACGTATGTTTTTATTTAACTTCTACCTACCACTATCTAACGCATTCAATTTTGTAGTTCCACCACTAACGTGGACTTTCAAAACACCTGCAAAAACGTCACAGTGACGCCTAACGTTACTGCGATACTAAAACGTTACAGTCGTGTGCGTGTTCGGGGCAATGTATGATAATCTCGAGCAGCAGTTAGTCGCGCATCACGTTCATCACTCGTTTCAAAAGACCTGCAGTTAGTAGATGTGCGAATACGCTGAGAACTCAAGCGCAATTCTCTATCCGTGAACGTCTCCGACTCGCGAGACAATGCATGACGTTCACGATCAGCAGTCAGTCGCGCATCTATTCTTCACTGGTCTCTATAGACCTGGATGTAGATGCGTAAATACGCTGAGAACGCAGGCGTGCTTCGCGATCCGAAGAGGTTTCCAAGGAGCAAGTTGCAGCCTGATGTTCTCGAACAGCATCAAGTCTCTCCTGACGCTCGATTCTTGGGATCTGATGATCCTTTGGAACATTGGGAAAGATTTGACCTCTTTCTAGGCATGGTTATAGTTTTGTTGTGAAGATACCTGATCAACTAAAATCTTAGTAACTGCTCCCCTGCGTTACCCGGTAGGCTACCGAGTCACGAAGATAAATGGAAAAGGAAATTAAACACTCAAATAACATAAGCCCGAAGGCATTTTTATTCGATAAAATAAAATAATAAACTGAAGTTTTGGCCAGTAGACTCAAATTTTCAATGATATACCATCGTCATATAATATTGAAAATCAGTCCTAAACTGTTACCGCCTTCACCGCCGCGTGGAGGAACTCCCAGCTTATGTTATTTTATGAAGTATAATTAGTGATAGCTTTGCAATAATTTTCACATCAGATGTTTCTGATCTTCGATTTTTTATAAGTCAACAGGAAATGCCCATCAGACCGAACAGCTTTTGCTAAGACGTCATACCTATGTATATGTGTTATGGTGTAGCTGGGCTATTGGAGTTCCACAATAGGTGTCCCAGATCTTCAATATTTATAAGTCAACAGAGAGTGCTCATCAGATTGAACAACTTTTGCTGAGACGTCATTCCTATAATAATATGTGTTATGGTGTAGCTGGGCTCATGGAGTTCCACATCAGGTGTTCCAGATCTTCAAATTTCTTCTCTCAGCAGAAAATGCTCATCACGTGGAACAAGTTTTGCTATGGTGTCATATTTGTATCTCTTATAGTTTAGCTGGTCTGTTGCGGTTCTGCATCAGGTGTTCAAGTTTTCAAGATAAATTATAGCCTATAGCAGACCCACGTCACTTCGTCTGCGTCACATAAGAGAGAAAAACGAAAGGAAAAAAAAAATCCCCGTTTTTGCAACATTTTTCGTTCCTGCTCCGCTCCTAATGGTTGTAGCGTGATGTTATATAGCCTTAAGCCTTCCTCGATAAATGGACTATCCCACAAAAAGAATTTTTCAATTTGAACCAGTAGTTCCTGAGATTAGCGCGTTCAACCAAACAAACAAACAAACTCTTCTGCTTTATAATATTAGTATAGAAGTATAGATTCTTTTTGATATAGTACTTCATACAGCCAATTTAAGTAGTGTTTCTCAGAATACAAGCGCACGAAGGCGTAGGCAGTAGGCGTGCGCGACAAGCTGCTAATCTCGTCAACATTGTCGTGGTTTCGTTTTAATTTTCACATAATTTGTTCGATAGTTTCATTTTCACGTAATATTATGACATAATATATGTCATTACGGGTCACAGATTTTCTATTTAGGTTTTCTGATGTAAGAAGTGAATCGTATTTATAACTATTACATTTATAAAAAGGGAGCAAGTGTCTGGCTTTATTAAAATTAAATCTGTAATTTGTAAATTGCGAAAAAAATATTTTTGAATCACAACGACTTGTTGACTGTTGTGTTGCCAGCTTATTACTATTATTTATTATTAGCTAGTGTCGCTTTCCTGTAATGATGATATTATTGTTGTTTCAATTATAATTATATGTATTATAACTTGAGTAGTTTGTTTTCCTGTTAGCACACACAAGTGCACATAAAACGCTTCAAGTTGGTGGCAAGAAAAATAAAAAAAAACGTTAAGAGAAACTGAAAAAACTACTCAATTTTGATTCGCTATGCAAGTTGACGTACTCATTAAACTAATTATTTGACCAGTTACTATTAAACTGTCAAATAAAACTCATTTACTGATAACTACCTACGACTAACATAATTATACAAGGCTCCCAAGTCATTGGAATAATAGACGTTCGATAAGCATACAGGCTCAAGTATGGTCGTAATAACAGTTATGAAAACGTTGATAAAAACCGAGAATTTAAGAGGTGTTTACAGAAATTATGTGTTTCTATCAAAATATCTGAAAATTCTAAGTGCACTTCATATTATATTTGATGTTGTAGTATATATGGCAATGTTGTATTTTAATTTAAATTCTGTTTTTCAAGTTGCACATGATCGAATTTTAAAAATGATGCAAATATTTCAATTAGCGCTATTCCTTAGTAGCCCAGTTATTTTAATAAGTGGTACTTTTTATTCGCGTTCTTATAAACTGTTCATAAACAACTTCATGTCCGTGCACCATTACTTCGAGAAAGAACCGACTTACATCAAATGTTCAAAAAAATTGAAATACTTCATAGTGGTCACAACAGTCATATCTTTTGTTTCCATTTTATTAGCATTAGTTATAAAATTGGTCGCTAAGGTTTTCGTACGAAATGAGCAGCTACCAGACAAAGTCATACTATTCATAATGTTACACGTTATATTAGAAGAACGCCTTATTTTTGAACATTTAGTAATGTACACTTACATTACAATGATTAAAAACTTGCTGAATTGTTTAAACAATTGTATACTTGGTGTTCAAGAAAGGTACAGTGATATTGAAAAAAGATTATGCTCAGAAAGCAGGGAGTGGAATGATGTTCTTGCGGTTGAACAAGTGGAACAGTGGTTTACACAGTTTAAATGCTTACTGAATTGTAGCAGAAATCTATCGATATGCTTTAAAGCTCAGGTAAATTATTTAATATTAACATCTGCCAGCGGGTTGGCCCGGTGAAGTTTGATAATCGTTCCATGGGATATTACGATTGGTATAAAAGGTATCCAATGTTTTAATCCAGCTTATAAACTATCTTTGGGCAAAATGTTACCCATCATCATCATTTCAGTCAAAAGACGTCCACTGCTGGCCATAGGCCTCCACCAAGGGTCGCCACATTGATCCCATGCGATTCGCATCCAGCGGATTCCCGCAGCCTTCACCAGGTCATCTGTCCACCTAGTGAGAGGCCTTCCACCGCAATGTCTTCCGGTTCGCGGTCGCCACTCCTGAACTTTTCGGCCCCATCGGCCATCCGTTCTGCAAGCCCATTGCCACTTAAGTTTGGCAATCGGCACGTCGGAAACCTTGGTTCTCTTGCGGATGAAATTTTATTCAAATCCGTTCAATCGTTTATGTGTGAATAGTAACAAACATTTAAACATGCATCCATACTCACAAAAAATCGTATAATATTATTATGTTATATATAACTAGGTAAACCTTGAGGAAACCGGCATGTCTTAGAACCAAAAATTCGAAGACGTGACCTCTACCAATCCGCACTGGGCCCGCGTGGTGGATTATAGTCCATTCCTTCTCATAGAGAGGAGGCCTGTGTCCCAGCAGTGCAAACATTAAGAGGCTGATGATGATGATGATTATTTATAAGTAGGAATTTGACAATATCCTTAGAAGAAATACAACCCATTTCAAAGAAAAATCGAACCTGTGGAACGAATATTTCAAAATGAATCCGTGTGAAAATTCTTTCTAACGACTATAATGGTAACTTTACACATTTTGTTACAGATGTTATACTCATTGGTCCTGTCTTCATTTATTTATATAACAGCGTCATTCGGACTGTTCAATGTGGTTGTAAATAATGTAAATACTAAATCTACTAAACTTTTATTTATTTATTATCTATATTGCCTGCAACTTTAATTTACTTTGTTTCCGTCAACAGGATTGTCGACTCCTCGTTAACATTATGCTAATTTTACATTTTGCGGTATATTCAATAGTTTATACTTATTTCCTACTGGTTGCTGGTCAAAATCTCGTCAATGAAAGTTCGACAACTAATAGAAGACTTTCGAAACTATACAGCACTTTGTCGATAAGTAAGTTAACTGCATTTTTCTGTATCGTATGTTCTTTATTGCACCTTTTTCGACGTTTTATAAGTGCTTATCTAGGCCTATGTGAAATAAAATATTTTGATTTTTGATTTTAATTACAGCATTAATAATTCGAAACAATATCTGTAATAACTATAGCATAATCACCCCTTACTGTTCCCACTGTTGGGACACAGACCTCTTCTTGAGGAGAGGGAATGGGCTATAATCCACCATGAGGACCCAGTGCGGGCTATTGTCTGTTTTCACTATGAGCAATGTTAAAAGAAAAAATATCATTTTTTATGTTTTCGTTGTCATGTCAAAACATAGAATTTTCCTCCCCTCCGAAAAAAAAATAAGGATTGTCTGACATTTTAATTATAATTGTCTTCGTCATTTTATTTCAGCTCCACAATCGCCGGAAACCAAAACTTTAAAAAATCTGAATCTTTGGGTTAAAAAGAATCCTATACATATTGATCTTACATCTAAATTAAAACTGGGAATGTACTTAATACCTGTAATACTAACTCTTTATATAGCTTACATAATAATTGCATTGCAGTTTAATCATTTTATATAAATAATTAAAGATATCGCTTTAGAAATAAAATGGGTTTGTGTGTTATTTGGTCTCGTGCACAACGTGTGTTTATAATATCATAATAACGATGTTTGTTAAGAACAACGTCAAAAATACTTAGGTTTATCTTTGTATTTACTTCTTATAACTATGATTTGTATCTGTACGTGTAACATTTGATTGATATTATAGTTTAAGTTTCATTTGAAAACTTCCATATGAATTATGCTACATAATGATTATTTCCTCCTTCTAAAATGCATAAAAATCACGTCATTGGTGTCGATTTTGTTGTGCACTAACTAAACTTTATTTAGGCTATTGGTATTTTGGCTATTGCTATTTAATTGGAAATAATATTTTAATACAAATTAAGGGTGCACGTAAAAACATGTCGACTAAAAACATGGTGAAGCGCAAGGCATAAACTAGTTTGACATCTCTAACTTAGTTCATACTGTAGCCGTCCTTTCCGCGCACTGTTTTTTAATAAAAGATTAAGCAATAGCCTAAATTAAGTTTAGTTTGTGCACAACAGAATCGACACCATTGGCTCCAAACAGTTAGGTGTTAGTGTGCAAGAAGTAAGTTATGATAGGTAGGTTATAATTATTGGTATTTCACACAAAACGTTCGACATATTTTTGTTTTAGTTTTGTGTTCTTATTAAATGATAATTAATTCATAAAGTTGATTTTATTTTCATTCCTAAAGTAAGGTCATATAGTGAACCTTAATCTTAACAGACTTCGGTAAAAGTAACTGATCTTCGTGTGACAGTACATAAGATTTACTCTTACATTTTAGTAGAAAAGTTTCTTGAATGCAATATTCAGCCGATATAAGCAGTATGTTTTGTCATATTTTTACCCACGACGGAACGGAGACGGTATATACGTTTGGGGTGAGAGGTTGTTTGTTTGTGCAAATCCATATTGCCATTTTTCTCCAAAACTGCTAGTCCGATTTTAGTTATTCGTTTAGGTTTGATTGTTGCATGATCCTAAATAGGTGTTACGGTGACAACTCACCAGGGGGTGTTGCAGCAAACATTGTTAAAAATACTAGTCCGGTTTTGATGCAGTTTGTGGTTGATTAGTGAGGGTTGTTAAATAGATGTTATTGTAGTAACTCACTAGAGGGCGCTGCAGTACTAAAACTGTAGCAAAGGCGTTTCTTCGATAGGGTTTTTCGGGCGAACGCAGCTGGGGCGGCGCGTTATGTTCATGATATCTATGCTCTCCAAAAATTTTAAAATAAAAAGTGAAATTATTGAAAAATGATAAAATAATTTAAAAAGAACCCAATAAAAAAAAATAGCTCTAGAATAGCCGTCGGGGCCTGCCATATTTTAAATTTCATCGTAAATAAAAATAGGGGTTACTGTAGGTGGTGGAACGCGAGAGAGAGCAGCAAAGGCAAAGCTATTTGAAAAATATTCTAGTGTTTATAAATTACAGAAAGTGATAGCATTTATTTACAGGTTCATACCCAGGTTATATAAATTAAGGTTTATACCCAGTTATTCACCTGACTTTGGAGGATTGTGGGAAGCAGGTGTTAAAAGTGTGAAACATCATCTAAAGAGAGTAGTAGGGAACCGGTTCACTAATGTTTTACCAAAAGTCCATTGACAAATTTTCATTTTACAACCAACGTTTCGTATACTATTTGTTTCGCAAACAAGTTATTCCGCAAATGTTTTATTTTAAAAATATTCGTTTTACAAACATTTATTTGGCAAATACTTCTTTTATCAAATGCATCACATGATATTTATTCATTTATAAATTTTTCGTTTTTTACTTAGATACGTTTGGACAAATCACGTTTCAACAAAATAATTTACAGGCTAGTATTTTTTTTATTACTCTTTTTTAAGAAAAAAATAAGAAAATGCATAGTTTTTTCATAACATGCAAAACAGGCATACTCCATGCATGCAGCAAGCATGCGGCAATCATGCAGCAAGCACGGAGCAAGCATACAGCAAGCATGCAGCAAGCATGCAGCATGAATACAACCAACAAGCAGCAAGCATGCAGTATGCAAACATGCAACATGCAGCATTAATGGTTCCGCGCCTACGCGGGCTTAAATTACACTCTAGGGGTAGGGCAGAAAAGACTACGTGGAGTCGGTTCTGCAGCGATTCATTTCTGTCACAAAATTTGTAGTTATAGGAAACCAAATTCATTTATTTTCTTTTTTTTTTTTAAATGGCACAATCCATTTGTGTAACGTCTGTATTTCAAACGTTGTTTTATGAGATAAAACGAAAAAATAATGAATTGTTTGTCAAATAATACCTTATTAAATAAAAGTTTATGTGATCATTATTTTGCGAAGTGAATTATTTGTTAAACTTGTTGTTGTATACTGATGAAATGGAAAATAATGTGTTTTCTAATCGTTGCTTGTCAAGTAAAAGTTTGTGAATTAATGTTTGGTGATCTGACTGGTCACCGTAGGGAACCAATGTTTAACCTATGAAGAGCTCAATACAGTCATTGTACAAATCGAAGGTATTTTGAATTCTAGGCCTCTACTTTCTGCAAGTTCAAATGATTGTAATTATTTATCTCCTGCACACTTTCTGATTGGAACAGCTCTGGCTAGCTATCCTGAAGTTGATCTAACAGATGTTTCAGTTTATCGTTTAAAATTTTGGAATCTTTGTACCAAACTGAAACAAGATTTTTGGAAATTATGGTCAAATGATTACTTAACACAGCTTCAAAGCCGTCCCAAGTGGAAATATCCTCAACCAAACCTTAAAGAAGGTGATTTAGTCATTGTAAAAGATATGAACACTACTCCTTTAAATTATAATATGGCTCGAATTGTAAAAACCTATCCAGGTAGAGACAGTGTAGTAACAACGGCCGATATTAAAATGAATAACAAAGTGTACAGAAGGTCAGTAAAACGGCTATGTCAATTACCTGTAGAGCAGGTTACTGCCGGCCCCAATTTTGTTTAGGACAGTCTAAACATTTACTTATTTTTAGTGTTAGAATTAGTAGTAATAATTTTAGTTATAAGCTTGCAACACTTTTATGCCATTTTTGTGTTATGGTAATACTGTTTTTCTCTTCTTCTCTGATTGCTACGTGAAACGGTGTGCCTCTTGACTGTATTAATTAATTTGTTACAATAAACTCTATAAGTTATAAGTTCCCACGCATTTTATTTCGTACAAGCTTCATTGGGCATTTAATAACAGTATTTATACTGAAGTAAATTCTCAAATTTATGTCTGGAGACATTAAATGGAATTATTATGACAGGTTATCATTAATTGTCTAGCCTAATAACGTAATAGCTTATTTTAATATAAGTACAGCTCTTGGACGCCCTAGGTACCCAATTCATTACTTAACTAAACGTTTACTAACCGCACATATTGGGCTTTAAAATGGTGGCAAGGAAAATCTTAAAAACCTTAATAAAAGGTGAAAATTTAGCAGGTGTTTACAGAAATTACGTTTTTCTATCAATACTACGTAAGATTTTAACCCAGATACGAATTGCTGTTGAAATATTGATATTTATAATTATTTTAATTAATAACTTATACGTCATTTCTGAAGTTACCAACGAACGAGTTATCAAAATGGTGAAGGCGTACTACATTGTGAACTTTCTTTCTAGTCCAATTATAATGATAGGTGGTATTCTAACCTCACGTTCTCACAAACTGTTCATAGAAAACTTCATGTCCGTGCACCATTACTTCCAGGATGACCCAAATTACATCAGATGTTCGAAAAAAATTAAAAAGGTCATGATAATTGCCTCGGTGGTGTCGTCAATTTCAGGTGTATTACTTTTAACAGTAAAATTGCTTACAAAAGTTTACGTGATACATGAACCACTCAGAATGAAGGTTGCCATGTTAATAGTGTCTGATATATTCATCCAAGAGCGCCTTATCTTCGAACATGTAATAATGTACACGTACATAACAATTTTGAAAAATTTATTGCAATGTTTGAACAATAGTATAAATGTTCAAATAAAGTTCAATGATGCCGAAACGAGATTACGCTCAGCAGATAGAATGGAGTGGATTGATCTTCTTACAGTTGAAGAAGTGGAACAGTGGGGTACACACTTTAGGTGCTTATTGACTTGCAGCAGAAACCTATCGATTTGCTTTAATGCTCAGGTATAATATTTTTCTTTTTCCTAAAAAAACCTCAGTTTTGAGATTGTTATTTGTGATTGCAAAACTTCAAAAAAATTGTTTTTTTTATGACTAACTTTTGGCGCATTTTTTTGCAGATGTTATATTCTTTGGCCCTGTCTGCAATTATTTATACTTCGACGTCTTATGGGTTATTCAATGCGTTTTTAAAAGAAGTAAATATACAATCATAACTTTATTATTATTATGTTTTAATACCTCTTTTTTAATTCGTTGCCTTCGTTAAACTTCGCTTTTATTTCTATTCACAGAGTGTTAGTCTCAAGGTTGGCAATATATTGGTCACACATTTTACGGTATGGTCAATAATTTATACATATTTTCTTATGAAGGCTGGTCAAAATCTTCTGAACGAAAGTTCAGAAGTACATAGGAGACTATCAAAATTATACAACATTTTGTCAATAAGTAAGTGGGAATATGTTTGGATTTTGCTTACACAACGTGTAACGTTAAATGCGCAAAACCTCAGACACCCCAAATGATTTTAATTCAATTGACCTAATACCATGAGTTTTTTTTTTTTTTTTTAGTTAAAATTTTTATGTGCTGTTTGAGTTTTACTGGCCAAAACTATAACTCATCTTAGAACATATAAAAACGGGTATTTATCGCGAATTTACCTTTAATTTAAGCCCGACGTTATGACCGGATTGCACCAGCCGTGGTCGCGGGGAGACAAATTCGCGATAAATACCCGTTTTTATATGTTTTATGATGTGTTCTGATCGTGAAAGTTTAAAAAAGACAAAACTATAAATATCCCGCGTATGAGAAAATTGAAATTGGACGACAAACATTTGTGTTTGTTTGTTTACCTATTTTGGCGGGTTTGCGCACGTGATGGCTTGACCTATTAATAAATAGACAGGGCAACGTTTTTAATGAAGATTTTTTGAATAATGTGACTTATATTAAAAAGTGGTTCAATTAATTCTGCCAAACTATTTTTCAGGTTTTACGCATTCAACGTTATACGTGGTATTTGAATAATATGAGGCAACTTAATGTGCTAATGTGTTAATGTGTGTAAAAGGACTCTGAACGAAGCCGAAAGGCACTTTTTATCCCCGTCTTTGCGATATTTTTTTATTTTGGAACTAACTTAAACTTAACTAACCTGGAAACTACTAGTTACGGAGATATTGGAGATCAGAATCCCAACTTTTTCACAAGTTTTTTTCAAATACTAGTTTGCTGTGTGTGTGGCGAAATTATATCTCCAATCAGTTGTATAGTACAACTGTAGCGGTATCTGGTATGACCATTTTGGCTTATTACAGTGTTGATGAAACACTACCGCTATCTATATATATATATTCTCAATTTCTTCAGCTCAATTTTTTTACTTAAAAAGTATTTTGTACGAAACCATTTTCTATAATTGGGTCTATTTTCTGTTGTGAGAATCAAAATGTCATTGTTGTAGACGAGCGATAGAAATGCCTTTACAACACTGAATTATCATATATTGCTAGCCTACCTTTATACACAGTAATTATGTATTAAAAGAGAAAGGATCTCCGTTATAGTATAAAAGCGGGACTATCAGAATTATAAAAAAATATCCTGTTCTAAAAATGTGTCTTTGTGATAAGTTTATCACTACGACTATGACGAGCGTTATCAAACCTTTTTAAGACAAGTTAGGCTACATAAAAGTAATTTGAAACTCAGCTATATCACCAAATCACTCTGTTGTGCCCACTATAGTATTATGTACTTTAACGACGATCTCAAAACCCACAATATCAAAATATCGCCCTATTCTTGAGTTTTCATCTCTACTATAACGAAAGACCCATTATAGTACGTTCAGAACCTTTATTGCGTAAATCAGGCGCATTAGGGCAACAGTAAATACTGTAATAAAGTTCTATCATTGTATACTAGTCACATTGGTGGTTGCTATAACGCCTGACTATAATATCTATACAAAGTCGCGAAGTAAACCTTACATCAATTCCTAATAGGTCGTTTTTGCTGTATAAATTATAGAGCCATAGTATATTGGCAAACGCTTTTACACAACAATCAATCACCACCAAAACCTTTATACAACGTTTACCCAGCTTTTTACATACCTCCATAACCCATTTACTCTTAAATGTTTTCACCAGCACAATATTTTGAGTGCGTTATATTGAATTTTACCGAAAAAAACGTGATTTTTCACCCAAATAAAAAATCGTAGTAAAGCAATAATTTTTGCGTAGAGTTACTTAGTTTGGTGTACAGAATGCTCGGTTGACGGTTTCGTAAAAAGGTCCGTTTACACCCTGTTTAATATTTATGTTTCTGTGATTAATAATTATAATTCTTAGTTTGTTGTTTTAGGATCAGAATTACCAGCAAGGAAGAGTATAAGAAATGTAATAGTACTGGTAAAAAATAATCCAGTTAAAATAGAATATACCTCAAAAATAAAGCTTGGAATGTACTTAATACCGACAGTAATATGTCTCTATATGAGTAACATAATAATTTCGTTACAATTTAATCATTTCATTTAATATTTTGGTTTAAAATAACCGACCACATAGTTGCAGCATAGTTGCATCGGCACCCATTAGGACCTTTTCATTAAGGGTCTACCTCACGCCAGCGACCTTGAGCGAGTGGGAGGAACTTAGCAATAGCCTCTACCCGTGCGTGAGAGTGGTCAGCGATACACTGCCGCCCGTCGCCGGCAAGAGCCCATGCATCAACGCGCACCAAGATTATTCAAATAAACAACCCAACTTGCTACATATTTCATATGATGGTGGCCGTTGCTTGTCACATATAAATAATTGGACGATCATTTAGACTTGCCTTTACGATTTAATTGGATGCAGTAAGTGCAAGTAATCATGTATCGGACGGCCGACATATCTAGATCAAAGTGTGAAATATATTTAATACATTTTTTTCAGAATTTATTCGTGCTATAATCTACGAATAGAAAGAACACAATAAAAAACGACTGGCTCAAGGTCGTTGGCGTGAAGTGGCACCTTAAGTGTTTCATGCAATAAGTTAGAGCTTTTGACAAATACCAATTCACGCTCGCGTTGTTTATAATATTTATTGGTGTGTTTTGCACGATATACTTAGTAACAAACTAGTTACGGTTTAAACTAGTTGACCATAAAATCTTAGATGTAAGTTGGCGCTTGTGTTAAAAATAAAATTGATGTTTTGATGTTCTTCAATAAATAATTATAAAAATTCCTATATCGTTTTTGTGTAACCAAACAATATTTTGTATAGACCAGTTTCCCAATTCCTTCCCTAAAAAGGTTTTATTCAAAATACCAAATACTGCGCCAGGTCCTACATGTCCCACAAAACCGCAGCTAAAACTAGTGCCGAAAAACCTTCGGTGACCGAATTCAATTTGCGAGAGTTCCCAATGGGAGAATTTGTTCATTTTTAGGATGGACTGTAAAATTCCTATCTTTATTCCTCCTTTGTTCTTGTTTTTTTTTTCAGTGAGCAAAATAATCAGAGTTTCAGTTTGATTGCTGGTGGGAGTGTGTGTAAGGGGTGTATTCCCACTGACCTGCTTGGCCCCACTGGTGGGGTCAACGGGAATACACCGCGGAAGGTCATCTGTTTTAAGTGTATTGTATACCTATACCTGTGTCCCATGTTTAGCTACCAAATAGTAAATAAACTACATATATACGCTACAGTTGTGTTATGACACCGATTTTGGTATTTTATTTTTTCGTCGATGGAATTTTGATATGGACCTCATAAATAGTTTATTTTTGTTGACGCCTTCATAAGCTTAGGCACAAAAGAAAAAAATAATGGATCAGTGTTTTAGCCAGTTTTTAAAGAATAATGGATCGGTGGGCACGTATCGTCACTCACTGGACACGTCCTGATGGGGGACATCCGCCGAGATAGACTACCAGGAAGGTGTTTTAACGATCTGATCTGGTTTGCGGGACAAACATTGCCAAGATGGAAGGTTTGAAAGAAGAAAGGCTTGCAAAAAAAAAAAGAATGACCAATTTATTCCCAGTCAACATGCAATTTTAAGTCGAATATTCATAATTATTTGAAATAATAGTCTGAATTTAAAACTGTTCCAATTTTGAACTGTTATTTCTTTTCATCTTTCAAAACAGTAATTGCTATAAAAAAGGGTGAATTTCATTAACATTTCTTGACTTGGAAGGTGTAACGATCCAATTCAACGGATTATATGTAAATTAGGGTAGATACTCCTTTTGATAGCCAGTATTGTTTTTAAATGGACTTTCAATCTTTTTATTGAAAAAAAGGCGGAAGAAAACCTTTATTGTATTCTTACCCTCAGTTATTACGAAAACGATTCTTTGTATTGTTTTGTGTTCCCAAGTTTTTGTTTAGATATTGACTTTTAATATTTACTGAACTTGTTCGTGCTCCTAGGCTTGTCTTATACTTATGGTCTTCCTTTCATTTAATTTATCATGTTTGTTAGAGAGATTTCATCCATATGATTGCCTCTATCGATTGATATAAAAAAAGTACAAGATGTTATTTTTTCGAACTTAAGTCGGTTCGATTATTCGGCAAGCGAATTTTCGAAAATCTGTGAATGCAGATTTGTTTCTTTTAAAAAACAAAGGAATGTTTCCTTTGAATAAAATTTGCTATCTCCAGTATTTAGAATACTTTCCCTCCAGGTGGCTTTGAAAAATTCCACCCTGTATTAATGAAACTAGAAGTTTGTCATCTAGAACACTTAAAATCCAAACTAATATTATAAATGCGAAAGTAACTCTGTCTGTCTGTCTGTCTGTCTTTCTGTCTGTCTGTCTGTCTGTCTTTGCTTCACGCCTAAACTACTGAACCGATTTGTGTGAAATTTGGTACAGACATAGTTTGGAACTTGAGAAAGGACATAAGATAGTTTTTATTACAAAAAATAAAATCCAAACTAATATTATAAATGCGAAAGTAACTCTGTCTGTCTGTCTTTCTGTCTGTCTGTCTGTCTGTCTTTGCTTCACGCCTAAACTACTGAACCGATTTGTGTGAAATTTGGTACAGACATAGTTTGGAACTTGAGAAAGGACATAAGATAGTTTTTATTACAAAAAATAAAATCCAAACTAATATTATAAATGCGAAAGTAACTCTGTCTGTCTGTCTGTCTTTCTGTCTGTCTGTCTGTCTGTCTTTGATTCACGCCTAAACTACTGAACCGATTTGTGTGAAATTTGGTACAGACATAGTTTGGAACTTGAGAAAGGACATAAGATAGTTTTTATTACAAAAAATAAAATCCAAACTAATATTATAAATGCGAAAGTAACTCTGTCTGTCTGTCTGTCTGTCTTTCTGTCTGTCTGTCTGTCTGTCTTTGCTTCACGCCTAAACTACTGAACCGATTTGTGTGAAATTTGGTACAGACATAGTTTGGAACTTGAGAAAGGACATAAGATAGTTTTTATTACAAAAAATAAAATCCAAACTAATATTATAAATGCGAAAGTAACTCTGTCTGTCTGTCTTTCTGTCTGTCTGTCTGTCTGTCTTTGCTTCACGCCTAAACTACTGAACCGATTTGTGTGAAATTTGGTACAGACATAGTTTGGAACTTGAGAAAGGACATAAGATAGTTTTTATTACAAAAAATAAAATCCAAACTAATATTATAAATGCGAAAGTAACTCTGTCTGTCTGTCTGTCTTTCTGTCTGTCTGTCTGTCTGTCTTTGATTCACGCCTAAACTACTGAACCGATTTGTGTGAAATTTGGTACAGACATAGTTTGGAACTTGAGAAAGGACATAAGATAGTTTTTATTACAAAAAATAAAATCCAAACTAATATTATAAATGCGAAAGTAACTCTGTCTGTCTGTCTGTCTGTCTTTCTGTCTGTCTGTCTGTCTGTCTTTGCTTCACGCCTAAACTACTGAACCGATTTGTGTGAAATTTGGTACAGACATAGTTTGGAACTTGAGAAAGGACATAAGATAGTTTTTATTACAAAAAATAAAATCCAAACTAATATTATAAATGCGAAAGTAACTCTGTCTGTCTGTCTGTCTTTCTGTCTGTCTGTCTGTCTGTCTTTGATTCACGCCTAAACTACTGAACCGATTTGTGTGAAATTTGGTACAGACATAGTTTGGAACTTGAGAAAGGACATAAGATAGTTTTTATTACAAAAAATAAAATAAAAAATAAAATTTATTCCGGACATACAGCGCCATCTATTGGTCAAGAGTCGGCATCAATTCAGTACTGAAAATTCATCGGAAATATGTAAATAAATAGTAAAAAGGTATGAAAAATATAATATAATACAACTTTTAGTGCAAAGAAAATGGAGTATAGATAATTGTGATCGCGCAATGGTGTCGACCGTTACACGAGTTCGGTTCATGTTATTGTTTTAATTCATCGGAAAAAAGTAAATAAATAGTAAAAAGGTATGAAAAAATTATATCAATATAATAAAACTTTTAGTACAAAGAAAATGCCCGAACGGAGTATAGATAAATAATCCGAGTTGTCACTATGCTCGATAGATGGCGTTGGGATCGAAATAGATCGCGCTATGGTTTCGTTACACGCATTTGGTTGGGTATCGGCCGAGCGCTTCGGTACTGTCGTGGAATTGTGGATTGATCGTTTCGTAAATTTAAAATTGGCTCCGTTGTATTAGTAGATTAAAAGGTTTATTTGTTGAGTTGCCTGGTGGTTGTTTTCAAAATTGGTTCCGTTTTACAAGGGCAAACGCTTAAAGTTGCGGGGGTACATCTTGAAAAAGACTGTTTCTCCCATGGACAACTCTACGTTGCGTGCACAAGAGTGTCAAAACCACAAGACCTATATATTTTTGCAAAGGATGGCAAAACTAAAAACGTGGTTTACAGAAATGTCTTGGTGTAAGAAACTTAATAGTAATTAAGAAACTTATTAGAAATGTCTTGGTGTAAGAAACTTAATCTATATATATAAAATGGTAAACTGACTGACTGACTGACTGACTGGGTGATATATCAACGCACAGCCCAAACCGCTGGGTCTACAGATTCCAAATTTGGCAAGAAGGTTCCTTATGTGGTCTAGGGGTACACTAAGAAAGGATTATTCAAAATTCACCCTCTAAGGGGGTGAAACGGGCCCCCAAAGTTTGTATAGGAAAACAAAATTAGTTAGACTATTTCATTCAAAACTTCACAAGAGTACTCTTATTGATAAATGAGAAGAAAGGGGTTTCAGTTTTTTTCAAAATTCAACCCTTAAGAGGGGTAAATGGGGTGACAAAGTCTGAAAATCAACGCACAGCCCAAACCATTGGGTCCACAGATTCGAAATTTGGCAAGTAGGTTTCTTATGTGGTCTAGGGGTGCACTAAGAAAAGATTTTTCAAAATTCACCCTCTAAGGGGGTGATTCGGGCCCCCAAAGTTTGTATGGGGAAACAAGATTAGTTAGACTATTTCATAAGAAACTTCACAAGAGTACTCCTATTGATAAATCAGTAGAAATGGGTTTCAGGTTTTTTCAAAATTCAACCCCTAAGAGGGGTTAATGGGGTGACAAAGTCTAAAAATCAACGCACAGCCCCAACCGCTGAGTCTACAGATTCCAAATTTGGCAAGTAAGTTTCTTATGTAGTCTAGGGGTGCACTAAGAAAGGATTTTTCAAAATTCACCCTCTAATGAGGTGAAACGGGTCCCCAAAGTTTGTATGGGGAAAAAAGATTAGTTAGACTATTTTATTCGAAACTTCACAAGAGTACTCCTATTGATAAATCCAAGATAGCGCCGAGGAAAAGTATTTTTTTTTTCATCTCGGGTGTCGTTTACATGGTTTTCGAGGTCGCTGATTACAAAAATGAGATCGAAATGAAAATCGAAATGGCGTTGAAGTAAAGTTTTCGTCATGTGTGTCGTTTTCATGGTTTTTGGGGTCGCTGATATCGAAAATGAGGTCAAAATAAAAATCCAAAAACGCACCTATGATTTTTTTTTCCTTTTTCCTTCATGGGTGTCGTTTTTATGGTTTTCGCTGAACACAAACCTAAGTTTTCTTTATATTTTGTTTGTCTTCGTAGCTACGTATCGTTATGTAATTTACCGGCCATAGTAATTCCATCCTAGACAATAATTTAAGATTTTACACAATACTTCTGCAAATTTCCTCTGTTCTGCTTTGAAACCAACTAAATTATGAGCAACCCAGATATGTATATCTTTAAAATACTGCTCGATCTTGAATTTTACTTACTCTTTGTTTTGCGCAATGAAATTCCCTCATTAGGGTTCCGTTGTCAATTAGGAACCCTTATAGTTTCGCCATGTCTGTCTGTCCATCCGTCCTAGCTTAATCTCTGTGACCGTTAGCACTAGAAAGCTGAAATTTGGTACCAATATGTGTATCAATCACGCCGACAAAGTGGTAAAATAAAAATTGGAAAAAAATGTCTTATTTGGGTAGCACCCCTATATGTAAAGTGGGAAGTGTTTTTTTTTTATTCCAACCCTAACGTGTGATATATTGTTAGAAAGGTATTTAAAAATAAATAGGGGTTTACTGAAGTAATTTTTTGATAATGTCAATAATTTCGCAAATAATCGCTCCAAAAGTAAAAAACAATGTGTCCCTCTAACTTTTGAACCATAAGTTTAGAAATTATGAAAAAAATCTGAAAAGTAGAACTTTATAAGGACTTTCTAGGAAAATTATTTTGAACTTGGATGGAAACAAGTTTTTGTACAAAAAAGACAAAAACTTGTACAAAATAATCTCTGGACTAAGTTCGTAGTATAATCGTATATGAAGGCATTTTTTTTAACTTCGTTAACATATTTTATTATCCTGAACGTATCTTTTTTCAAACAAAAAAATAATTATTAAAATCGGATTGGATTGAACACTTATTGTGACAGACGGGAAACTACGGAGCCCTACACTGAGCGTGGCCCGACACGCTCTTGGCCGGTTTTTTCGAATTAAAATTACCCCAAATTCAACGCGAGCAAAGCCGCAGACAAAGCTATCTAATACATAAAAATATCGTGTCACATTGTTTGTTATCGAAGTCCTCCGAAACGACTTCACCGATTTTTTTTTTGTGTATTTTTGGTAGGTCAGAGAACAAGTTGAAGGCTACTTTTATACCTCTAGGTGACAAGGGAGGTTTACGCGGACGAAGTCGCGGGCAACAGCTAGTGGTGTAATAATCTTTAAAGCCTAAAATAATAGAAAATTTGTCAAGGGAGAGACTCTTTTTTTCTGAAATGGCAAATCAAAATAATATTTTGAAAATAAGGGAAACATAACATTTTCGCCTTTTTCGATCGGCAATAACGGCTTTAATGCCCTAAGTGAGTATACATATCTTCAATTCAAACGCAGAGCCCATTATGTTGATTTTTGAAGAGTTCCCTAGAATATCTTCCACATTTCATTTTTGAAGAGATCCCGCGAGATCGGGAACTATGTGGGTAAAACCAAAAATCTGCCGGAAGTCACTATTCCACGCGAACGAAGTCGCGGGCAAAAGCTAGTAATAACATATTGAAACAACAATAACTATCTCATACATCACACATTAAAAGAAATAAATATAGGTAGTTATAAATATAGATATTTCTTTATCGATTCAAACAGTACGAACTCACAATAATATAATTAGATAACGTCGTTTCAGCAGCAATGAACCGAATAGATCCATATTTCATAAATAAACCATTAGGTATTGATGATAGGAATATCCTTCGTAGAAAAGAATATAATAATCCTATTCAGTAGACCGATTTGCTTTATCGGCCTCTTTTGAAGTAACCTCGAATCTCTTTTTTATCGACTTGAAAAAAGGTTGTATTCAGTTTCTGAATGTCGTTGGTAGTGTGTTGTGCGATGTAAAATTTCAAGAAAACATTTTTGACAGCTTCATGTCTTCGGAATAAACGTGGCGTTGCTTGACAAGAAAATTTACATTGATAGGTATTGGATGAGATGACAAGTATTAGAGAGGTATGGAAAAATAATACATAATTACGCTACGCCCACTCCAAATAAATTGGGTCATAGGCAAGAGAAAGATGATGAGGATTTCAAACTTGGAACAGTTATTTTAGTTCTGTGTTTTCCCGCCTGTGCAAATACCCGACGTTTGAAGTGTATGTAAACTTTCTAAACGCACAATCTTAAATCTGGAATACCACGTTAATATTCATATAACCATTAACGGGGTATTCCCGATTTAATGAAATCAATGCCACGTTTCGTTGTCATTTTATAACTCAAGAACGGGCTCACCTATCCAAACCAAATGTTTAGGCTTTGTTCGGATCATTTAGTAGATGGTTTATGTGAAGTTTGCACAAAATCGGTCGAGCGGTTCTTCACGCAGACAAAGTTGCGCGAGACAGCTAGTGGTTATATGAAAGTGGTTATAATTTGATAACATGGATAAGATTGAACATTAGATTCAAATGAATACAATCTACACAAATAAAAAACTGATGGGTCTGTTTGTAATTACAAAATAGCAACTTATTAGTGAATACATGTAAATATGTATGTTACTTAGTCTGACGACTGCCGTCGTAACTGAGGCAAGCCCAAATAACGCTGGCTTGACGATATGGACTCGTTCTTGACGGATTGGTCGGAGAGGGCAAATTGTATACAAGATTGGAAAGTCATGGGGGAGGCCTTTGCCCAGCAGTGGGACAGAGTGGGCTGATATAAAAAATACTGGCAGAAGCTGATGTTATAAGGTTACTTAAGCTACTTTTATTTTAGAAAAAGGATCAGGGTTTCGTGCAAACAAAATCCCTGAAATTGTTGACGAAATCTGATTCAAATTGAAAAGTAATAATTTTATAAATCGCGGGCAACAGCTAGTTTATAATATTAAAATAATAGCTTTAAGAAACCTGGCGTAGAACCAAAACAATAATAGGCTGAAAGATAAACTCGTGATTCAAAACTTAAGTCTGGTATTTGTTATCTTGTTATAAATTTATTCCGTGGATTACTTAATACCCAGATACAATGGCGAAGTTGTGTCGTTAGTCTTCATGTTTTTAGTTATTTAACTGTTAATATTAAGTTGTGGGTGTTTAATTTATTTTGTTTGGACGTAGTTTTTAATCATATTTTTGGGATTGGGTACTTTTTTTTAGTTTTACAAGCGTGTTGATCTTTACATGGTATGAAATAAAGTAGCTGCTCTGTCTGTTTGCTTAGATCTTTCAAATTATGCAACTGATTTTAATGCAATTTTCAGCAATAGATAGATTGATTCAAAAGAAAAGTTTTTACAGGATGTAAATGGACTCTTCTCGAAACTATCAATCGAGCATTCTGTACAAAAAACTAAGTTAACTTTACGGAAAAATTATCGCTCAGAAACGACTTTTTTTTTTTGAGTGGAAAATCACGTTTTATGGTAATACTCAATGTAACGCACTCAAAACATTTAATAATTGAGTGGTCGTGGAGGTGTTTGAAGTAAAAATCTTACATTAAAGACATGTATTAAAACTTGTGAAAAAGTTAGAACTTTGACCCCCAATATCTCCGTAACTAAAACGTTCCCAGGTATGGTTTAGAACAAAAAAAAATCGCAATGGCCCTCCGCCTTTGTGATAATTTTTCTTTGGGAGAACAAGCGCATTTCGGTTTCGTTAACACCCTTTATGTCTATGCATGCTACATTGCACCCGTGCGAAGCCGGGGCGTGCCGCTTGCGTTTTATAAACAGAGCGATGTTTTTTATTATTCGCCATCACGGATGATGAGGTAAACATGGTATTCTGGGTTAAATTCCCTGGTTGGGCAGTCTTATTGAGTTTTCCCATCAGGAATCCCTCAGCAGCGGACACTGACTACTTGTAACGACTGTCAAAGATCTGCACATGACAGCCGGGACCAACACCTTAACGTGCTTTCTGAGGCACGGAGGAAACTTGGTATGGTCTGTGGATGCATGACCGTCCATCCATCCACAGACCGACTTTGACCAGCGCGGCTGAACCTCAAAACGTTTTTTTTTTTTAGATGGGAAATCATCAAATGACACCTCCTGCTCTGAGCGGAGTGGAAGGGAGTGTCAGACTTTTAATTACTAAAACCCATCCATGTTTCCTCTTAGCCCTTTGTATTCCAGGGCCTCGGTATCGCTTTCAAACAGTCTCGCAGCTGAACCTCAATCCTCAAATTATAATATTTTCATTTAAATTTTAGGTAAAACCGGCGATAAAAAGAAATACAATGCTGGTCTAGCTACAGAGATAAAACGATACAACGAGGAGGTTGCCAAGTGCCAGTTCAGACACAATTTATAGTCTTTGTCGCATACAGGTTTTATGCTCGATGTAGCCTGCGTCGTCACAGGTACTTTGAAAATGCCTGGGGCATTTATTTTCAAGTTCTTTGTGGTAGGGAAAACGTTTACTTCCTGTCCCACAGCTGGGAAAATACTTCTCCCATACTCTGTCAATCTTCTTTATGTCTTGCCTTTTCCGACCAATAGGTTAGGAGTAAAAAAATAAATGCTTGCATTGTATGCGTTCTTAAACCGATTGTGTTCAAACTTTAGTGAAATCTTATGTTTACGCTTGCAAAGGTTCGTGGCCCAAAAATATGCTACAGCTAGGTTGGTACAAATAGTAAGCCTCTAAAAAATATTTGTCGAATTGAAACATGTTTGTTAAAGATTGAGATAAAGTAATGCGAGAAAACATAATGGTGCTAAACGCGTGTCGTGTCATCTGACACCAAACAGAGATCAATATAATAAAAATAATTTTCGGAAAAAAACGTTCCATCCTTCATTCGGTTTAAACGAAAAAAAGTGTGTGAAGCTGCTAAACGCTCAGTTTTCATAAATTTTAAATATCACATTGTAATATTTTTACCGTTATTTTGTTTTTCAATAAAACCTTTGTTTGAAGAATTATGAACTTGTAGCAAAATACCTCGCTTACCTGGTACTCTTTTTACATAAAATTTAGACTTCGTACCATTATTTACAGCTGCTAGTGAAATTTATATTTTTTTAAACTACGTACCTATCTATTTTCATCTACGCACACGGTCTTTGAAAACTGTTTTTTTTTTTTTTCTTTAACGAGTTGTTGATGCGCTTGTACAGACAGACCGGCCTAATGTCCGCCACATTTTCTTTTTCAAAGTTGAGGCCACGTATAAAACCAACATTATATTATTTCTAATATCAGAGTATTTCCACAGCCATTATAATTCTAAATCATAACATGTACTTATAAAATTTGATTCAAGAATATTCACGATTTATTTTGCATAAACAAATGAAAATTAAACCCAAATCTAGAAAAAACGTTGTTGCTAATACTAAATTACTACCCTATATCCTCATAAAATTCGGTTGTTACTTCCTTTCAGCTAAAATTTCAGTGGCTACGGAAGATAGATACCTAGATACTTGTGTATACCTCGGGCACTTACAAACTAGGGCACTTCCGGGGACAGCCGGCCGGCTCGTCTATTCTTAGGCTTACTGGAGGTTTTTAGACCATAAATAACATAGACTGTGATGTAACATATTTTTGACGTGTTACACTAAAAAGGTTGGTAATAGGTACTAGACGTCTTGTGGCCCCTGAGAATCATTAGTAAATTAGGATACTATTGTATTAAATTTAATAGGGTAGACGACAAACAACCAACTAGTCAGACGGCTAGATAGATTTCCAAAAAATATTGGAAATGTATTTTTCTTTTTTCACGTTAACAAAAAATGAAGACTCAAATTTGACGAAATCAAATCAAATTTGAGTTAATTTTTAGTGAAAAGTGACATCACAAACGGCCAATGATCTTTGACGCGGTTTATTTTCGTGTTTTTTATTAATTTTATCAAACAAAAAACACGTAAGTATCCAATATTTTTCGATAATCTAACTGACGGACTAAACAGAATTATATTTTTTTTAGTTAGTCGTCATCCCTATTCTTTTAGGATACGGAGATCGATGGCTTTATCAGTCCAGTTTTTGCGATCTTGTATGAAGACGAATAATCCAACTAGTATAGGCATGACAACACTATCATAAAATTACAAATCTATTTAGTCCGTCTGTTGGAGTATTGAAAAATAATGGACACGTATTTTTTCGTTTTTATAAATCAATGAATATTGCCAAAGATAAATCGCATCAAAACTCGCCTAAAATTATACCAAGGCGTGACGTATTGAGAATTTTAAAAGCGTCGTATCTTCGTCAATTTTGGTTTAAAAAAAGAAAAAATACGGGTCAAATATTTTTTGAAAATCTAACTGACGGACTCTTTATTATTTTTTGTCGAATCAAAATGCGAACGTATAAGAGGATTGATAGTTGTTAGTTACTCTTTGACGCAAAAACTACAGACCAGATTTAGATGAAATTTGGCGCACATATAGCTTGTAACCTGAGAAGAGCTCGTATAGCTAAATAATATCAGCCGCTCGGGTCGATCTTTAGGTTAAGCCATGCTTGCCTAGGTTGGTCTGTGGATGGGTGACCAGTTGACTACCCATACGTATACACGAGTTTCCTCCGTGCCTCGGAAAGCACGTTGAGCTGTTGGTCCCGGCTGTCATTTGTCCATCTTTGACAGTCGTTACAGGTAGTCATCAGTGACCCAAAAAGTCTGACACCAGTCTTACCAAGTGGTATCGTATTTCCCTATATTAACTGGGTTGTGGAGGTCAGATAGGCAGTCGCTCCATGTAAAATACTGGTATTCAGCTGCATCCGGTTAGACTGGAAGCCGACCCCAACATAGTTAGGAAAAGGCTAAGCTGATGAAAATAGCTGAATTAACCTGAATTAACAAATAGGATACTTTTTGTCTCGCAAGCACGATTCCGTGGTACGAATACCGAACTCCTCGGCGGGCGAAGCCGTGGAAACAACCTAGTTTATAAATAAATAAATTGATTTAGGTAGGTAATTGTAAGTCTTCAAGTAGATAAAATATTACAAAGTCCAAGAAATAATACCATTACAAAGTTTTAGACTTAATTTCTTCTCAGATGTAGATATATTAACTTAGCATACCTAATAAATATTAATAGTCTTTCGCTTTTATGACTTAACTACTGTGTTCTTTGAAAACAATTATTAAGTTATTTCGGGGTAACATCTTCTTGAAATTTAACTAACAGTATAAGTTAATAAATTATTACTGCTGGGTAAGGTTTCTAGTATCTATCCATACTCATAATTATTATAAATGCGAGTTACTCTGCCTTCTGTCTAGAAATGCAGGGGGTAAAAATACTCATCACGAAGCCGTCAATCAAGCATTCTGTACATCAAACTAAGTAACTTTACGCAAAAATTATTGCTGGGAAATATTTATATATTTTTTGGGTGAAAAGTTATTGGTAAACTTCAATGTAACGCACTCAAAACATTGTGCTTGTGGGTGAACTGAATGGTACGGGGTTCGTGGAGGTGTTTAAAGTAAAAATCTTACATTACGTTGAGAGGATTTTACGCGCTTTATTATGTATACTTGCCCTTTTTTTTCCTTTTTTTTTCGGATGGAAAATCATCAAATAACTTCTCCCACTCTGGGTGGAGTGGGAGGGAGTGTCAGACTTTTACTGACTAAAACCCATCCATGTTCGTTCCTCGCCCTTTACGTTCCGGGGCCACGGTATCTCTTTCAAACAGTCCCGCAGCCCCGGGGGATGTGTGTACCTGCCCTAATGGCAGAAAAAAATTCAATGAAATTTTGCACACACGCTGGCTATGACCTGGGTCAAGAATTTAAGATTTACTTTTACAGGGTGTGGGTTTCAACCACAGGCAAAGCTATGGGTAAAAAATATCATCTACTCTACTTTGTTGAGGGTGGCTTCCAGTCCAACCGGATGCAGCTGGAGTACCAAGACTTTGCCGCCGTATCCCAATAGTTCCATTAAGTACAGTCGAATGGTCGCAAACGACCAGGAAGCCAGAATCATAAAGGAGGTATTGTTATTGTTAACAGGAATCTCACAATCAATCTATATACATTTCTAATATCATACATACAGCATGCAAAGTAGATAATACTTCTTCATGATTCTGGTCTCCTGGTAGTTTGTGAGACTAATATCCTTGTTTCTCATCTCCTAAATTGTCTTGGCTTTCGTTTCTTTTATTTTAGTTACAGTGTTACCTGTCGGGATATTTTCTCCCAATGGGTAACAGTGTAACACAATATGGTGTAACTGAACGGCAACATGGTGTCCTGACTGTCTGTACCTATTAACCAAACTCGATGTAACGGTATTCGTAAAAAACAATATTTTGCAAATACAATAAACTCTCAGACTCGACGTAAAGGAACTCGTTATAAAGCAACAATCAACTCGCTAGGTGGCGCTGTACGTGTGTTTACGTCTTGTATCTTGCTCCCAGTATATTAAAGTTTAAAAATAGTTTAAGTGCACATTCTGATTGTAAATCGTGTGTACAGTTTAAAGATACGTATAATCTGACTATACGTTGTGCTTGTAAGAAGAAATTACATCGTTACTAGTGAATAATATATAATCTCAGTGACATCAATATCGGCTCCGAAAAGCTTCATAGTGCTACCAAAGAAGTGTAAAAGCAGTTTTCTGGAAGTTAATTACTGTGATCTGTGTGTGTCAGATAGTGCACAAGTCAATTATCATTTTTGTGTGAAAAATTATCTCACTCAAATTCTGCATATCATCCCATCTGAAACATATTTAGAATAGCGCCATCTATACGTTCTACGTGTAACTTTTTGTGACACGATATAAACATCTCTGTTGGTTTTGTGATCGATCTCAACTTTCACTCAAACTAACACTTGAAAACAGGTGGCGCTACTGGTACCTATCATAAAAATAACCAACTCTTCATTGAGTGTGATTTTTATTAACATGAATAACATCTGTAGTGATTGCAGTGAAGAAGTGGGGCCACGGGCACTGGCACTAAAATGCCATTCTTGTGATGATATATACCACTGTGAGTGCCTTAATGTCACTCCACTACAATACTCAGGCTATACTCGCGAACATAAAGCCGCGTGGAAATGTCACCCCTGCAGTAACATAACGCAGCGCAGCCGCCCCGAGTCGGCATCACTAAATTGCTCTGTTTACATCCCCGCAAATTGCGAAGACGCAATAAACATGTCCTGTGACAACTTGGAACAGCAGTCCTCGTCACCGAACTCTTCATTGAGCACTACATCTACAATTGTCCCTGACGCTGCGTCCAACTCGACCGACATCGTAAACCTTGGCATAATAACACAAGAACTAAATAATACACTCAAGGGTTGGCGGACGGACATGGACCACGCCATGGCCAAGTTCACACATGATATCAAGACCACTCTGCGCGGCTGGCGTGAAGAAATGGAGATCAGCATGACGAAATTCAACGACAGTATCCAGTCTAGTATAACTGATATGAAGCAGGAAATGGACACCCTACGCAGCGCACACAACAAATTAAGTGAACATGTTAAGATCATTGCCCGTCACAGCTCTGATCAATCTCATAGCTTAGTTAGAAATCTGGAGCTTAAAATTGATTCCTTAGAGCAACAAGCTAGAAATTGCAACATAGAAATATGCAATGTCCCTGAAAGGCGCGGAGAAGACCTGATTCGCATGATGGAACAATTAGGCACTGCCGTCAAGTTTCCAATACTGCAGAAAGATGTTATCTCTATCCATCGAGTGCAACATGCCCAGCAAACGAGCAACAGACCGAAGAACATAATTGTTAAATTCGGTACGCGAATTACACGTGATAACCTCCTGAGCGCATATCGTCTGGCCAAGGAACTCAAGACCGATCAAATCGGTATTTCAGGCTCACCAACTAGAATATACCTAAACGAACATCTTACCCTGAAAACTAAACAGTTGTTTCGGGCTTGTAAGGAGGCCGCGAAACAGCACGATTATAAGTATGTCTGGATTAAAAACTCTACAATACTTGTACGCGAACGTGATGGCATGGCTTCGTTTGCGGTTCGCGCATTGGATGATATCCGAAAAATTAAAAGCGGTGACAAACCCCCGCAGCCAGTCGGTACCCAAAACCCTGTGTAGTAGCTATAATAATGCGTCATACTATAATATTATGGTTCTGTTTGGTGCGCTAGATCTCACACACATTGTTTACTGTATTATTGTTATTTTTATGTTCCTATTTGTTATTTTTATGTTTGCACTCGTTATTTTTTGTTGTTTGTACTCGTTAAGCGTTAATTTTCGTATTTCTAACTTAGGTGCACTGCAACTGTATTATTTTAATTTAGGGAGGATAATACTCTATGAAATAACTTTTATTTTATTATTTTCTTCAAGTTTTGTCTGTTTACTCTTGAAATTTTTTATCACATTACAGTTGTTATTTATTGTACTCAAAACTGAAACAAAGATAATTTCGGAATTGTGTTATTATTGTAAAACTGAGTTCTTATGTCTAAATTCCATGAGCTTGTCTTGCTGTCTCTGGGGAATCTATTCAATTCTTTATACCTCAAAGTCACTTCTTTCATTAGGCATCTTTACTCTCGGCATACTTTTATTATTAGCGCTCAATGTTTGTACATGTGGATATTTTACTTTTACCAATGACTGATAAACGCTTAACAATATATTATCAAAACTGTAGGGGTATCCGTACTAAACTGCAGGCTTTATATTTGAACATTCTCACCAGAACATATGACATCATCATACTGACAGAAACATGGCTAGTGCCGGAAATAAACAACAATGAATTCATTGACCAGCGTTACGTTGTGTACAGGTGTGATCGCGATCGGGCTAGCACTAATAAGCTGGAAGGTGGCGGTGTTCTAGTGGCTATCTTAAAAATCCACCGACCTATTGAAATAGACTTAAACTCTTCGACTAATGTCACCCCACTGCACAACTACATAGAACAAATTGCTGTAGAAATACCTAGTGGTCACCAACTAAAGCATCACGTCGTGGCTGCTGCATACATACCTCCTAAAACTCCCCCACTTGTGTATGAAAAGCATTTCGAATCACTTTATGAAGCTTTGTGTAGTCCTAATGTCGATTTTTTCTGTGTAGCCGGAGATTATAATCTCCCAGAAGCAACATGGCACACGTCTTCTATCTTGAATACCCCGATAAGTTCCCCTTTGTGCTCTGGCACAACTGCGTCTTGTGACCATCTTAATAACTTTATATCCCTTCTAAATGCCTCTCAGTATAACAGCACACTTAACTCTAAAGGCAAAATATTAGACCTGTTGATATCAAACTTCCCTTGTTGTGTGCAACAGGAGTCATCTCCCCTGCTACCTGCTGACGTCTATCACCCGCCATTTGTTTGTGACGTAAATATTAAAATTAAAAATACCCCCCTAGGTAAGAAATCACTACAAAAATACAATTTCTACAAAGCAGACTATGAAAAAATAAACGACATGATACAGAGAACTGACTGGCCGGAACTTCTTACAAATGAAAAACCCGAAGATGCTTTATCGTTGTTCTATGACAAACTTGACCAGATTATCAAGGCACACACTCCTCTAACTTGTTCTAGATCTTCCAATTATCCAGTCTGGTTCTCGCGTCCCTTGATCAGCACATTTAAAAAGAAACAGAAAGCCTGGATCAAGTGGAAGAAGTATGGTAACATATCGGATTACGAAGCATTCAAAACACATAGAGCCAGTTGTAGTGAAATGTGCGGAGATTGCTTCTCTAAGTATATAGGCTCGGTGGAAGATAACCTACACACGAACGTCAAACACTTCTGGACATATGTCTCAAACCGAAAAGACAAACCATGCATACCAGCAAAAGTTTACTACAAAGACACTGAATCCAACGAACCAGAAGTCATCTGCGACATGTTTTCTGATTTCTTCCACTCCGTTTACGAGCCTGCGTCGCCACTCTTGTCACAATGGCAACCACCCACGGAAGCTTCCTCAGCTTGTGATATTATCTCTAGCTTATATTTTGACGAAAACAAGATCATAAAAGAACTCGGGTCTCTGGATCCTGCCAAAGGTCCAGGACCTGATGGCATTCCTCCTTATTTTCTACGCCTGACTGCAGCTCACATCTGCAAACCGTTAGTTATAATCTATAATAAATGCATTTCTGAGGGAGTACTTCCGACAGAGTGGAAGCGTGCGAACATCACACCTGTACACAAGGGTGGGTCGAAGGGTAACGTGGAGAACTACCGTCCAGTCTCTATCCTGTCCACTTTGTCAAAGGTTTTTGAGAAACTTGTCCATAATGAAATATATCCAGCCTTACACAATGTCAATTACATTATACATCAACAACACGGCTTCGTTAAACAACGATCTACTACTACAAACCTCCTTTCATTTTCCAGCTTCTTATTTAATAGTTTTGACAATGGCGTGCAAGTAGACGCTGTATACACAGATTTTTGCAAGGCCTTTGACAAGGTGGACCATGAGCGTCTGCTTAGTAAAATTGCCTTTAATGGAATTCGTGGCAATTTACTGCGGTGGTTCGCCTCGTACATTTCGAACCGCTGTCAAAGGGTGGTAATCAACGGTTACGGATCAAATATTATTGAAGTCACATCTGGTATCCCACAAGGCTCTATCTTAGGGCCGCTCTTATTTAACATATTTATAAATGACATTGGTTACTGTTTCCGCCACACTGAGTTCTTAATGTACGCCGATGATCTGAAGGTCTACAAGTCCATCAAAACTGTGAATGATTGCATTTTGTTCCAACAAGACCTTGATAGACTTACAGACTACTGCCACAGTAACAAATTAAAACTAAGCTTACCGAAGTGCAACCATCTCACATTTACTAAAAATAAGCATATTATTAAGTTTGCATACACCCTTTGTCACGTGCCTCTATCTCAATTGAATTCAATTCGCGACCTCGGTGTTATATTGGATTCCAAACTATGCCTAGATTTGCACATTAACAAAATTGTCAGCAAAGCTTTCCAACTATTTGGTTTTATTATGCGGTCCACCCTTGACTTCAAGAGAACCTCGTCATATTTATGTTTATACAAAGCCCTTGTTCGTTCACAACTAGAGTATGCAGTGTCGGTATGGAATCCCTTCTACAAAAAATATGCTGAAATGGTTGAAAATGTTCAGTACAAATTCTTGCGTGCTATGCATTATAGGTGCCATAAATCCTACTTATCATATTCTCAATTGCTCAGCAAGTACAAGCTCCTCCCCCTTAGCTCTCGAAGGAATTACCTCGAAGCCACAGTATTGTACAAAATTGTCAGAAACAAGTTTAACTGTACAAATCTGAACAGTATGATTTGCTATGCTGTGCCTAGAACCATTCACAGGCGGCGTGTACGCGCAGGTACTCTTTTTGCTTTAAACACTTGCCGAACTAATTCAGGCCTGCGCTCACCTGTCCGCCGTATGGTTGACACATATAACAGTTCCTTTGTCGACATAGACATATTCAATTGTACGATTAGTAAATTTAAAAGCCTTATTCACCGTTCCCTATTAAATATAACAAGTGCTCCTAATTATAGTAATAATGTTATGTAATTTATGTTATCTATCTTTATCTATGAACTTTCATTTTAAACAAAATTTCCATTATTTGTTATTAGACCATTTAATTTTAATTATGTATTATTTGCTACACGTACTGCTATTTAAGTTCCTAGCGATTAACTTTTTTTTTAACTTTTGTGTCTATTTGTGGACAGCGTTGTGGGTTACGTTATAACCAAATTACTACCTTGTTAAAATAGTTTTAAGTCCTGATAATGTAACTGTTTGCTGTTCCTTCCAATAAAAAAATAAAAAAATAAAAATAAAGGGAACCAATCGTATTTGACTAGTATTACCTCCATTTAACTGTACTGGAACTTCTGAGACTAGGCCCATAATGGAACTAGATAATGGAACGGATTTTGCATGGACCGACTGCCAAACTGACCTCTACAACTCAGTTAGTACTGGCGTACTGGTTAACACGAAACTCTTATTAAAATTAAAGTAACGACTGCCAAAGATGGACAAATGACAGCCGGGACTAACTGCTTAACGTGCTGTCTGAGGCACGGAGGAAACTCGGTATGTGATGTCGGTCACCCATCCACAGACCAACCTAGGCAAGCACGGGAAAGATCGACGCGAGCGGCTGTTATTATTTAGACACGAGCTTCTCCGAGAAGTCATATCTTCATGCTATTATAAATAGCTGTTCGACATTTCCCTCTCTTACATCGTTTATCAGCCTCGCTATAAAGTGCTGCCGACGACGCGAGTCACGTCACACAATAGAAAACTGTCACGCTGTTGTGCAAAATGTTCATAATCATTCTGTAAATTGTGCCGTGGACAAATATTTCCAAAACTACTTTGTCGTTTTAAGGTAGGTAGGTACTCACACAGAGGTAGAAGAGTTTTTTGTGATTTAGTTTGTTTGAGGTACTCCTATAACCCTTTTGCAGGAGGACATTATTGTAGTTGAGCTAGAAGCATTGGTTGTTGGTATTATGGCAGTTGCTTATAAATAGCGGTGATCGCTTCATCATCATCATCATTTCAGCCGAAAGGCGTCCACTGCTGGACATAGGCCTCCCCCAAGTGTCGCCACATTGTCATCACTTGACCCTGGCTTATTGGCGGCTTGATCAAATCATCATCAAAAACAGCCTATAAAATTCTCACTGCTGGGACACGGCCTCCTCTCAATGAGAGGGTTTGAACAAATAAAACTCAAAAATTCATCGAAATTAAGATTCTCACGATTCCAATACATCACGTGAACTAAATATTCAACAGAAGTCGTAAATTCTACATGCTGTCACACAAAGACGTACAAATATTTACGGAACACTGCAGCGTGAAACCGCACGTCATTTATTAGTCACGGCGTGGAGCGTTGCGGACGCGCACGTCACGTCACACAAATAACGCTGTCACGCCGTTGCACTTGCTGACGTCATGTAACTGTTTATTTAACAGAGAGATCTATTGTTGTTATTGTATTGTTGGAGTATATAAGGTGTTAAAAAATTACCTGCAAGAATTTCGTGAGCGTACTCGGTATCAAAACACAAATATATAAAAAAAAACTATTTTCAAGCATTTTTAGTTTTTACATAGGTACCTAAAAAAAACATTGCCAGTCCAAAGTCTGCAAAATGTGATGGAAAGTTGAACGACCACGCGCGCGGCGCCCTGCACGGTGCAGTCACAGTACAGTCAAGTGCGCATACCTATTCAATAATTTTGTGCGCAATGAAAATATTGCATATCTTTGAAACGGATCGTTACTTATAAAAAATGTTTTAGTGATTATTTTTTATTTGTGATTCCAAACAACTCCTCAAGTTTCTTGCAGTTAATTTTTAACACCTTATATTTTTACCTTTAAAAATAAATGTATCAGTTCACCTTACTTTTGGAAGTTACGATTATTACTATCACGTGTCACGCCATCGTGCTTGATGACGATTTGTTAACATTTATAACAATACAATGTGTTGTGAATTGTATTGTTTTGTTTCACTACCTTTAAAATTACTTTCAAATAATGGCAAAAGAAATTCCATTCACGCTGCACGCTATTGCACTTGGTCACGTCAAGTTACCGTGTTTTTGTGTTAAAATGAAAAACCTGTTAAGTCTTTTAATAATTATATTCTTTCCAAAGTATTGCAAAGTAATTCTATTCGTAAATTATAACTTTCTCTTCCTTATAATAATTAATTATAATTTTACTTAATACAAATTGAGGGCCCTCAAGAATAATGTTTAGCTTAATTGTCTTTATAAATTGAATCGTTAATTTTAATGAATTTTAATTTAACTGACTGTGGTAGCCTGTTTCTAATTATTGACGGGCAATTTGTCTTCGCGTGCACATTTTTAATTACCTTTGTTGTGTCTACGAGGCACAAATTTGAAACTACTGTCTCGCTGCCATGAGTGTACTGCTGGTTAAGCACACGATTGCTTATGGCCTGAATTCTTGTGGCGCTGACGGTCGGTTGCACACGGTCAGTCGCATACGAGTATACCTTGTGTTCTATAAAGCACCATACTGCGACGCTGACGTCAGCGGCGACCGACAACCGTATTTTGTTCTCGCTGACGTCACGGCCGATCGTACGCGACCGACCGTACGCGGCCGACCGTCTCAGTGCGACAAGAATTCAGGTCTTAGGCAGACGTGTGCCTAACTAACAGTAAACTCACAGCAGCGAGGCAGTAGGCCTAACCGTTCGGGGTAAAGAAGGCATGATGTTCTTTTATGATAAAATCATCAAAACAGGTTGAGGCTTAGATTAAGATGCTGTTTCCATTGCGAGGATCGACCGTAGGACACAGTGGAGCACACGGTGGAGGTCCCGGGTAAAAAAAAAGTCTTACATTAAGATCCCCCAGCCACCGTAGGCGCGGCCCGTTCACTGTGAGCTATGGGCTAGCTGGCCATGTCGACGGCGCATTCATGTTCCACACGCGCCTCAACGAGATGTCAGCACAGTGACGGGACCCGCAAGGGCCGAAGCCTGCCGGGGCTGCGGGACTGTTCGAAAGAGATACCGCAGCCCCGGAACATAAAGGGCGAGGAAGGAACATGGATGGGTTTTAGTTGGTAAAAGTCTGACACTCCCTGCCGCTCAGCCCAGAGTGGGAGAAGTTATTTGATGATTTCCCATCCGTCAAAAAAAAGCTTAGATTGAGATACGATTGTTATTTAATTGCCTCAAAACACGGTTAAAAGGAACTCTTCAAATGCAGAGAAGGAGATACTATTTTACCAAAGTATCAAGTCTTTCAATCCATTGAAATGAAACGCTTCTCTATTGAAACTGTTTACCTTTTGAAAGTACTCTTTGAAAAGCAATATCGCGGAATACTCTAAAGACTGATATAATTTAAATTTAATTGCTTACTACTGTTTGACTTTGAGTAAGTAAACAGTCCTATCTGTTGTGGATCTCTCAGTGAAGTTGGCAGTTAATTTAAAGGTGTTTATCGTTACCCTTGATGGGTTATCCATTGACATGGGGGCGTAACATTGATTGAGCACTTGAATAACATGTTTTCGCTTATTTTGTAGCACATTCGACACACGAAGCGTTTTTCGAAAAATTAAGTACCAGTTTAATCTTTAGGTGAACGGATAAAAGCTCTGTGTTTTTTTAACAAATGGAGTACCTATATTCATATCTTCATCTTTTGAACGTGTTTAATATAATTTACGGCTACTACTACTTGCAGTTGCTTTCGACTTCGTTCGTGAGGTTGTATGTGAGACAGAAAAGAAAAGTAGCCTATGTACTGTTCCAGGCAATAATAATCTATCTCTTTGCCAAATTTCATGCAAACCCGTTCAGCCGTCCTGGCGTAATTGAGTAACAAACATCCATCCATCCATCCAACTTCCACATTTACAATTGCAGCAAGATGTCAAAAAATTTGCATCAATTTATATTAGGTAAAAAGTACACAAAAATTAAGAAATGAGGCCATTACTCTTTAAGACTTTCCGCTTACTTAGTAGTAAATTAAAATCCTCACTTAGAAGAATTTTAAAATAAAACACCTTGAATTTTAATTAACTTTTGCGAACCAAAATAATATGTAATGAAGTTTTAATTTCTCATACAAGAACAACACAGACTAAAGTTAAACGTTTACACTTAAACAATGTCGCGACATATTATAAGTTTACACACTTTACATTGTCAACAAGAAGATACTAACTTTTCTCTAGACTACAATTTAAACTCAAGTTTACATTATGAAATATGTTTACATTACATTATAAGTAGTAACTTCTTGGTAAAGTACTGTCTCACTAAGTAATATCTATTCTGTTTTTGGTAACTGATAACCATTCTACTGTAAGTATCTAACCAGCTTATTCGTCAACTGGCGACTGTGAAACTCGCAAGTGCTCGCGAGTTGGCATCTTCCAATTTTATTTTATTTTCTTGTTCGCGCGACCTTGTTACATATATGACGTAAAAAACGTCAGATGTACAGTCAGCTACGTAAACTTCTTATGAAATGTATAACCTAATAATATCTTTAAACGAGCAAAGCTTGTTTTTTGTTATTGGTTTCCGTCCGTTTTCATTTGACTGGAAACGAAGCCAAAACAGGCATGACCGATTTACACATACGTAATATTGACATAGATAAAACGCATCAAAACTTGAGCTCGTGACCTCAGAACTCACTAAAAATGATACCAAGGCGTGACGTATTAGGAATTTTAAAAGCGTCGGATCTTCGTCAATTTTGGTTTACGTAGCGAAAGATAAAGTACAGTCAGCTACGAAAACTTCTTATGAAACGTATAATCTAATAATATCTTTAAAAGAGCAAAGCTTGTTTTTTTGTTATTGGTTTCCATCCGTTTTCATTTGACTGGAAACGAAGCCAAAATAGGCATGACCGATTTACACTGTATACGTAATCAAACAAACCTTTCCGGGTAAAATGGACACCGATTTCAGTTTAAAGTTACAGTTCGGTTTGAGGTTGTCTCTGGGGTAAACTACAAACTGTTTAGCTATGTTAACCGTTGACGTAATTTTAGTTACAAGTTGTTTAACCTTAAGAGCATGTTGGTACAAGCTTGGTCTATTAAGGTAATTAGTGTACACAGGTGCGTCAAAGGATGTGTGTAAGAGGAACTTGTAGCAAAATAATAACAGAGACATGGGCCGATCTTTAAGATTAAGCAGCACTTACAACGGTTGGTCTGTGGATGGGTGACCATTAGTTAAGAGGCCGACGGAGCATGCGTCGGTCATACAAACGTAATACCAAAATGTTTTGTAAATCATACATATAAATATATATATATATTTTTCATTTATTCACCATTTAAAAAAAATATTACATTTGTTTAGGCAGAATAGCATTTTCAAACCACTAAGGTTTGTTTTTAAGGTAGTGTGTATTTATTTCGATTTCATTAAAGAATATCTATGTTCCCAAATATGTATTTTGAAAGGAAAATGATGTAAAGACGAGTTAAGAGGAATTTAAAATTTCTATTGAAATTTATTTTTCTCATGTGTCCATTCAAAATACATATTTGGAAACCTAGATATTTTGTGATCCAATCGAAATAAATAGACAACTACCTGAATATGTTTTATTTACAAATTATTTTGCTATTACGTTTGTATGAACGACGCATGCTCCGCAGGCGTCTTAACCACACCTAATTTTGAAATAGCTTCTTTCCATGTTACTAAATAACTGTGTCGTATATCACGACAACCAGTTTCATATTTAGTGTGTTGAATATTTATTTCTATTCCTAACTATACGCTGTAAAACAATATAATCAGGTACTTTTTTTTTTTTTTGTGTAGGGCATCTCGCAGTTCAGTCTACGAAGACTGGCTTCTGCTTAACCGGGCTAATCCTGTGGATGCCTTGAATTTAAGGCCTCCAGCCAGGGCAAAAATGACTAAAAACTAAGCGACAGCGCTCTAAGGGCACCCCCTGTGGGGTACGGACCTCGGCTTAGGGCGTCGCTGGGGGCAGCAAAGGGACAGGCTGGATCTGGTTGTCTTTATTTAGGGACTATTTTATTGCTAAAGGCTCAGCATCGCGGGCTGGCTCAGGCAAGGGTCGGGGAGGGATTGACTTAGGATTACGCGCCGGACCTCGGCGGCGAGGTCGGAAGGTTTTCGGTTTGTATTTGTACAATCTACGAACTGTACTGGTATCTTTCCTACTCTCTTGCAAGATAGTGATCGGATCGTCGGGGGTGACTAAGGTGTGACGCGGACGTTGGACTGAGCTAATACGCGATGGGTCGTACCGGGCGGCCGATGCGATTAGGGGGTTCCTATGTTTGATGGCAGTGTCGAAGTAACGCTTGGACAGGCGTTTCATGAACTGCTTAACGGTGGGGATTCTAAGGTCTACGTGTAGACTATCGTTACGGACGTAAGGGGGGGCACCGGTGATCTTACGGAGGAATCGGTTCTGCAAGGTCTGCATCGTGTGGATATGACGCGGGTGGGCATGAGCGAATACGATACAAGCGTATGTCATGATGGGACGGATGACTGCGGTGTAAAGACGCAACTTGCACTTGAGTGACAACTTGCTCTTCCTAGTGATCATGAAATGGAGTCGGCCCATAGCAAAGGCAGCTCGGTCACGAGCTGCTTTGATATGAGCCTTGAATGACAGATGGTCGTCAAGAATAACTCCAAGATATTTGGCTTGCTTCTCCCAAGGGATAGGCTTGCCAAACATAGTGACGGGGGGACCTGGCGAACGCTTAAGGCGTGCCTTATAGTACAGAACTGCCTGGCTCTTGTCAGGGTTAACCTCAATCCTCCACTTACGGAACCAAGCGCCGAGCGAGTCGACAGCTGTTTGGAGGATGCGACGGATGTTAGTCATAGAACGGCCGGTGTAGTAAATTGCCGTGTCGTCGGCAAATAGGGCTAACTGAACCTTCTTGTTCTTGGGGATGTCACTAGTATACAACGTGAACGCGAGGGGAGAGATAACGGAGCCCTGAGGGACTCCGGCACGGATAGGATGGGGAGAGGATAACGTCTTACCCACACGGTAGCGGAAGGTACGGTTTGACAGAAAGTCTCGTAAGATGAGCACGAGACGGTCAGGCACGCCGAGTTGGTATAGCTTATATAATAAGCCATTGTGCCAGACCTTGTCAAAGGCTTTCGCTATATCGAAATACATCACGCCCGTCATCGCTCCGCGCTGGAAACCAGCGCTAACGTGTTCGACGATGCGGTGGACTTGATGTATGCAAGAATGTTCGGTCCTGAAGCCGAACTGTTCTTTAGGGATGAGGCCCTTTGTCTCGGCATAATCTCTGAGACGCTTATAAATAAGCCTTTCATAGATTTTGCCGAGAGCACTCAGGAGACTGATCGGCCTGTAGCTCGAAGGCTGGGCTTTCGGTTTCCCAGGCTTGGGAATACCTATAACAGTGGCCTCTTTCCACGCTTGGGGGAACATATTGTTGCTCAGGGCGCCATTGAAGATGGCAGCCAAAAGGACTATGAGCCGGGCGGGGAGGGCTTTAAAAACTCTATTAGTGAAGCCATCGGCGCCTGGGGCTTTCCGAGGCTGTAACTTATCTATGATGTCTTTGACCTCTTCCGGGGTGATGACGGGGAGAGGGTCATCGGGGTCTTCTACAGGGGGAAGCGATGCTCTACGTTCGACTTCTGCATCCACCTCATCAAGGTGCTGCTTGTCTACTGGTAGAGTGCTCGGTGAACATTGGGATTCCAAACTGTCGGCCAGACATTCTGCTTTTTCAGAGTCGTCAAAAGCGACGCTCTTATCGGGACGGATGAGGGGTGGAGAAGAAACCTCTTCCGAGGTGCGCAACTTCCTCTGAAGCTGCCAGAAAGCTAGGTGAGTGGGCTCAAGTTCGCTGAGCGTTTTGTCCCATTGACTCGAACGAAACTCACTGGTACGTTTCTTTACAGCACGCTGTAAGGAACGCATGTGAATCTTGTTCGCTTCGCAGGGCCAAGAGCTGTAGGCACGTATGGCCGCATTCTTCTCGTTTATCAGTTCACGAATGTCGTCGGGAAGTATCCAGCGTTGATCGCTCATCGCTGGTACTTCTCGAGAACAATCCTTCAGTATGGACTGAACGTGTTCTGTAAACGAGTTGATTGCGGCCTCGGTGTCTGCGACAGAGACAATATGGTCGGGAATACCATCAAGAAGCGGTGACGTTTCAGATTTCAGCATATCGCTTACTTTCCTCCAGTCAGTGGTGAGAGTGGTGGGAGGGGGTTGGCTGGGGTCAATGATACCCGAGCGAGGAATCAAGTGCATGAGCACTGGACGATGGTCGGAATGGAGCTCGTGTAACGTCTCAATCAAGTGTAACCGAAGGTTCACGTTCTTGAGCAGCGCTATATCGAGCACGTCAGGATGATAGCTGGGAGTGTCGGGATAATAGGTGTGCTCGATAGGAGCGATCGGGTCAAAGTTGAGAGACAGACCTAGATCGTAGAGGACTTTCCCTCTCGGGTTCGTCATTCTACTGTTCCAGGCTGGGTGTTTGGCATTAAGATCGCCCGCGATGATCACGGAGTCACTTAAGCCGAAAAGGAGGGTGAGATCATTAACCAGGAGGTTGTGATCTTCCGACGTGTTAGAAGGGGCCAAATAAGCAGACACTAAGTGGATCGGTTGATGACCGGTCATAGCTAGCCGACAGATTGAAACCTCAAGTAGGGACTTTAAAGGAGGGGGGTCGATAGGGATGCAGTGTAGTTCCTTGCGAAAGTAAATGAGAGTACCACCCTTGTGGCAACGTAACCTATCATTGCGAACTAAACGGTAGTTCGCAATCTTGGGGTCGCGGTGGCTGGGTTTAAGGAAGGTCTCCTGGATGAGGAGTACATCAACGTTGTGGTCACGGAGGAAAGAGGCGATCTCGTCGCGTTGACCTCTCATGCCGTTGGCGTTAAAGTAACCTAATCTAAGGGACCGGGGTTGGGTGCAAGAGATACCGGGTGTAATATCCATTACGGCGCGAAACTAAGATTGCTTAAGGCTGACTTGATGACCGGATAGGCATCAATGATATCAACTACTTGTTGAAGGTCCGTTGCAGCCCTGAGTTCGGCCACCATGCGGTCGGCCTCAGGGGTGCAAAGGGGCTGATACTTCATCAAGTATTTGAGGTTGGATTCCTGTGAAGCAGGAGCGCGGGTTGGAGCGACGGGAGCGCGGGTTTGAGAGACGGGAGCGCGGGTTTTAGGAAGAGCCTGAGGGGCGACCACCGGAGTGGGCGCTGGTACAGGGTTTTCCATTAGACCGGGCATGGGGGGGTTGGGTTGGGACTTCGCGAGGGCTGGGAACGCTTGCTGATGGTTCAGCATGTTCCATGGGGAGGGCCTCTGCGGGCTGAGACGCTCGGGGAGGACCTTGGAGGGGACTTGGAAGGAAGAGGGAGCTTCCCTCTGCTGGCGTTGGTTGGCGCGATTGGCCAACTTTCCAGCGGACTGTTTGGGGGCTTTGGGACAGCCCCTGTAGTTAGCCGGGTGGCCAGACTGACCGCACAGGACGCAACTAGGCGGCTCTGTGCAGAGATTCCTGTCCTTAGGACGGGTGCAGTTTGCCGTGGCATGATCGCCGAGGCACTTTACGCACCTATGCGGTGCGTAGCAGTGCTTTTGGCTGTGGCCATAAAGCTGGCAGCGATGACACTGCCCGACGATTTTAAGCTTTTTAGGCCTCTCAATGATGATGCCCGAGAGCGAGCATACTGACCGGACTTTGAAGATGGGGTGGTGCCCTTCAACTGGGTCACATATTACGAGTACCATGTCGTACTCGTCACCCCCTTGGGACCTATTCTTGTGAAGGCGGTGGACCGCCGAAACGGGGATACCCTGGGAGGTGAGATCCTCCAGGATATCTTGGGAGGGAATCTCCTTGGGGATCCGCTTGATGACCACACGGGTCGGCTTCTCCTCAGGGAGACTATACGTGTGAAAGGCGACGTTCCTTCCACGAAGCGCGTGTACGAGACTTCTAAAGTCCGTGGACGTGGGGGTCTTCACCTTGATACCCTGAAGGGTAGAGGTGGCGTTGGTGTAGTTGATCTTGCGATCAACACACATCTTGGAGATTTCTGTCCATCTGGATTTCTCCTGGATGTACAGAGCCGGGGGTTTTAACTGCTTCTTTGAAGAAGGAGCAGCAGAAGTGGGGGCTGGCTGAGAAGCAGCCATAGGGCTTGCAGGGCGGCTGACAGGAGCCGCACCTTGCGGTGAGGAAATAGCCATAGGGCTGGACGGGCGGCTGCCCTGGGAGGCAGCTGGGGGTGCAGTAACACCGGACGGGGGCGGGGAGGCTAGGGGAGCAAGGGGAGGCGCATTGAAGTCCGTGACGGCCTTCTTGGCCTTACCGGCCTTCGCTTGCCTTCCCTTCTTCCTCTTGCCCTTCTGCACCAACTGAAAGTCCTCAGATTCAGAGGACGAGGAGTTGGTGCCCGAGGTCTCCGGAGAGCTCTCGGGGGCTGGCTGGGACTCTACAATCTCCATGTCGGAGGATTGAGCTAACGGGTCGGGGGAGCGCGTGGGCGACCTAGAAGGTATCTCCTTCCTAAGGGCATTGTAACCGGCCTTTTCAAAAGGCTTTAAAAGGGCCGAGTACTTGTCCTGAATATAGGGACTGTCGTCAGCCAACAGTACCTGTATCAGGTCGTCGAAGTGCGCTTTCAGCACTACGTTGCGCGCCGCCTGATAAATTATATCTGCCATATTGGCGGGGGGAGCCTAACAGCCTAAAATCCTAATACTGAGCTAACTAGAGCTAACTACCTAGTCCCGAGGAGACACGTGAAACGTGAACTCCCCGGGCAGACAGTACCCCGTAAAAACGAACCCACCCTTGTGTTTTTCCTAGTGTTACTGGCAAGAAGAAAAACACAAACAAACTTGCCAGCGACACGACTGTCTGAGAATTGCCTGAAGGGCCTATTCTGTTTGCCTATCTAGCGATACCAGTACCTAACTCCCCGGGTGGGATAACCCGGGGATGTGTTCTCTCCCTGTGGGTGATACAGGGAGGTGAGTACCTAAGGTGTGCCCTAAGCTTGTAAACCTGTCGCCAGTCTTATTGTGCGACAGGGCCCTATGGGTCTTGCGACCGATCCGGGCCGCTGGGGTAGAGACACCCAGACGTCCCGGGTGCAGCTGTGGACAAACTGGGGTTAGGTGCTACCAGACTGCGACTAGGAGATCCCCCAAGGCCGCAGTCAGAGCCCTTCCAACGGATTGCCTTCCCTTGAAGAGGGTTAGCGGGTGTGTCGGGTCAACACCCACTTGGGATCGTTAGCACCGTTAGGTATCCACCCAAGTACCACTAAACCGTGGATTTCCCTGAAGGGGCAAAATACGTTTTTGACGATGAAGGAAATATAATCAGGTACTCGAGTATACTCAACTAAATACACTCCCACACAATAATTACGATCTAGAATGTCTAATAGGGCTATTTAAACCGACGAAAGAGAGACCCGGCCCCTAAGGGGGCTACCATCACCTCTTACAGCAATACCACTTTAACATCACTTCACTGTAGGTGAAGGTGTTATAAAGGGTGTTAAAAACAATAAAGAAAATTGAGAGGCACTTGTTCTTTCAAAAAGTTCTTATATTTAAAAAAAAAACTTGTCAAAATGTTGGAAGTTTGACCCCGAATATCTCAGTAGCTAGAAGGTTCCCAGGTATGGTATAGAACAAAAAAAAATATCGCAATGACGGGGAGAACATGTGCCTTTTGGCTTGGTTAAGAGTCTTTTTTCACCCTTAATACAAATGGAGGCCATATTATACTGGAAATGTATACTATAATGTCGCCTTGAGTACGTCATATAAGTGGTTATAAAATTTGAATAATAACTGTGTTTTGCTACAGTTAATGCGTTTGTTATTGTATACGTTTGCATACTTTATTATAAAATGGAATAGAAAAGTTATTAACTAAACATACGAGAAAATTGAGCAAGTCGAATTTTGGTTAGACTTGGTTTTTTTTTTATTCCCTCCGTATCAAAAACATATTCGGTGATTACTTAACTCACCGAATATGCTTAATCTATGTATTGCTTCGAACACATCGGCACTTCAAAGATCACACTTTCACACACACAAACACACTCACACACACAAGCACACACACAGACTTAACTAAAAACCCAAACTAACTTGTGCATTGTCTCAATATTGTTTATTTAAAGGGAAAGAGCGAGATACGGGCAACACAGGTATTATCAATTACCCACTGGGGATGTCTCATTTATATACTCCGTGTACCTAACTGTTTTGGGACAAACAAACCTTTTTATTTCTTCATTTTCATTAACTTATTCAATAGCCTGTTTATAACCTGTCGAGCTTCCGCCAATTTATTTTATTTTCAAAATAAACTGCGATAGCGGAATAAGACCTGTATTATTCAATCAAGATAAAAAAAAAAAAACTATAAAGTGCCAAGATTGGGTGCCAGAAAACACAAACAGGACCATTTTGCTCCATATTATAATGACGTTACCCGTCATTTTAATCTCAAATTCTCTTAGGTCTGAATTCTTGTCGCGCTGACGGTCGGTCGCGCACGGTCGAACGTGACGTCAGCGACAACAAAATATGGCTGTCGGCCGCCGCTAATGTCAGCGTCGAGTATGATGCTATATGTACCCGTACGCGACTGACTGTCGTAAACTGCTGCCGCGGCAACAATAGGCATAACGACTGTAACAAATAATTAAAAATCTATTATGTCAGTTAGATTGTTGAAAAATAATGAACACGTATTTTTTGTTTATATTAATACTAGCCGATGCCCGCGGTTTCGCCCGCGTAAAATTATATACTAAAATCTTTCTTTTGAATCACTCTATCTATTAAAAAAACCTGCATCAAAATCCGTTGCGTAGTTTTAAAGGGTTCACTAATGTTTTACCAAAAGTCCATTGATAAATTTTCATTTTACAACCAACGTTTCGTATACTATTTATTTCGCAAACAACTTATTCCGCAAATGTTTTATTTTAAAAATATTCGTTTTACAAACATTTATTTGGCAAATACTTATTTTATCAAATGCATCAGATGATATTTATTCATTTATAATTTTTTTTTTTTTTTTACTTAGATACATTTAGACAAATCACGTTTCAACAAAATAATTTACAGGCTAGTATTTTTTTTATACTCTTTTTTAAGAAAAAATTAAGGAAATGCAAAGTTTTTTCATAACATGCACACAGGCATACTCCATGCATGCAGCAAGCAAGCAGCAAGAAAGCAGCAAGCAAGCAGCAGGCATTCAGGAAACATGCAGCAAGCATGAAGCAAGCGAGCAGCAAGCATGCAGTATACAAACATGCAGCATGCAACATGCAGCAGGCATGGTTTCTGTCACGGTTCCGGCGCTGCGGGCTTAAGTTACACTCTAGGGGTAGGGCAGACAAGACTACGTGGAGTCGGTTCTGCAGCGATTCATTTCTGTCACAAAATTTGTGCTTATAGGAAATCAATATCAAATTCTTTTTTTTTTTTTGAAATTGCACAATCAATATGTGTAACGTCTTTATTTCAAATGTGGTTTTATGAGATAAAACGAAAAAATAATGAATTGTTTGTCAAATAATACGTTTTAAAATAAAAGTTTATCCGATAATTATTTTGCGAAGTTAATTATTTGTAAAACTTGTTGTTGTATACTAATGAAATGACAAATAATGTGTTTTCTAATCGTTACTTGTCAAGTAAAAGTTTGTGAATTAATGTTTAGTGAACTGACTGGTCACCGTTTTAAAGTTCTAAGCATACATCCCTATGTATGCTTAGATCTTTAAAACGGTGACCAGTCAGACTTTGTTATATAATATGTAGTGATAGTGATAGTGATTGACATAGATAACGCATCAAAACTTGAGAATGGGGGCTCCCGACGTTAGAACCCACTAAAAATTATACCACGGCGTGACGTATTAGGAATTTAAAAGTGTCGTATCTTCGTCAATGTTGGTTTACGTAGGTACCTAACGAATGAAAAAATACGGGTCAAATATTTTTTGATAATCTAAATTTTTGTAGTCTACCCTATTCAGGTCTAACAAAGAAAACCAAATCAAACTTACTCGTAATTCAACAAAAGTAGCACATACAACGGTACTGAATCCTTACAAAATTATAATAAGTTTAATAACAAGGACTTAGCAATGTCCACTAGAAACTTATGCGAATAATGACAAAAGTTTTGAAACTAGCACAAGTGTTACTTTGAAACTGAAACAGATATCTTTTGAAGTAAATAAAATAGTTTCTAGCTGCAATTGTTGCCGTCAAAGGATGAATTATTATTTATAACTTAGTTCATTATACCCGTGCCAAAATTATGAGAAATCAAGAAATTTATTGTGGACGCCAAGAACTAGAATAGAATTTTCAGCTTTTTGTAAATTCGAAATTTTGAAAAGTTTCTTAATAAAATGCCACTCAACTGTTGTTGACAATTTAAAGAGGAGCTCGTTGCTAAATAATAACAGCCGCTCGGGTCGATCGTTAGGTTAAGCCGTGTTTGCCTTGGTTCGTCTGTGGATGGGTGCCTTTACATACCGAATTTCCTCCGTGATAGCTGTTGGTCCCGGCTGTCATTTTTCCATCTTTGACAGTCGTTACAGGTAGTCAGTGGCCCAAAAAGTCTGACAACCAGTCTTACCAAGTGGTATTGTATTACTCAGAATTAAATAGGTTGTGGAGGTCAGATAGGTAGTCACTCCATGTAAAATACTGGTATTCAGCTGCATCCAGTTAGACTGGAAGACGACACAAACGTAGTTGGAAAAACGCTGTTTTAAGCTTTCACAATTTAAAACTAAACTTATATTGTAACTTACGGGATATCTATATATATTGTTTTGAGTTCCCGATATTTCAGTGCATACTCAAAAGTAGCAGCCGCCATCATAATAAAGACTCCACAAAACCTGGTGAAACTGTAAGTGCGTTTTGTCGTGACTTTGGCGCGTAGTAAAAAACAAACAAATAGGGTAGACAGATTTGTCTGCTCCTAATGATTTATTTTCCATCAACCCACCCGCATTTTTCAGTCAACCTGCGATCATCAAATAAAAATAAATAAACAAAACAGCACAAACAAAACAAAACAAAACAATGAAACAACATAGTTACATTCTCTGAACTCACCTTATCTATCGCTGTGGTAGAGCTATAAGCTCGTACGCTGCACTTTTGTCTTTATCAGCCAGACATGACAGGATGTGCAGGCGCCAGCGACCACCAGCTTAGTTTTAAGTTCTAACTATGTATTAGGCTAGGTAGAATAAGCAGTCTTGCATCAAACTCTGTAAGCTCGGGTCGTTTTCTAATAAAACTCTTAGTAAAACGGGCCCTCACGTTTTATTTTCGCCGTCGCATCGCTCCCGAAATCTAACTGGCGCAGCCGGGTAGGATTGCCGTAATTAGTTGCTTTCGCGGAAAGTCAAGTGTGAAACACGGAAAAGTGGAAAAGAACACTAAAGAACTTATTCGCGAGTGATAACGTAGAGTCGTCGTAACTTAAAATCAGTGAGACGTTCTTGGCAATCCTCGAACCAAATAAATACGTTAGATAAAGCGTAACGATAACGTGGGTGAGCAGAGATGTTGAAAGTTTATAAGGCGGTTGGACTGTGAGTAACCTTCTACTTCCTTCCTAATTCCCAATATTAGTAATGTTAATATGAAATGGATTTTTGTACCGATTATTTCATTAAATCTGGAAAATCGAGTGAAAAACCTTTTATATTAGAAATTAATATTAGTATTAATAATATTAGTGACTTATAAATTAAGTGAATATTATTTTCACGTTATTAAAACGATAAGGTTTTTCATTCTTTTATTGTTTGATTTTCTTTTCTTTTTAATTTTAATTAAGTAAGTAAGTTAATAATTATAGAACTAGAATTTTACTTTTAATTAATTTAATTATTTTTGAATTGTTGCTTATCTTTTGTTCGTTTTTTTTTACGTATTCATTTAAAATGAATCAAGGTCAGATTCCTGTAACCGCGGCAATAGGTGCAACCCTGTCGGCTCGTACCGAAACACCATTTTCTATGCAACTTGCTGAATCATTGATACCTCGGGATGTTTTAAATTTAATTCCAGAATTTAGTGGTGAAACTAATTTACTTAGTTTATTTTTAAGAAAGTGCGAATATGTTATTGAAAAGTATCAAGGGACTACGGATAGAAATGATTTTTTAATGCAGAACATTACCAGTAAATTAAAAAGTAAAGCGGCAGCCTTAATTAGTGAAAGAGGTGATTTTGAGACGTATAGCGAATTAAAATCTTTATTGATCCAACATTTTGGGGATCCCAGGAGCGAGGAATGCGTTGCTATTGAACTGGAGACCCTAAAAATCAAACAAGGCGAGTCCTACTTACAGTTTTTTAGCCGAATTCAAGACATTCGTGCTATATTAATTTCAAAAGTGAATCAGAACAGCTCTACAACGTTAAAAGAAGCTAAAAAAATAATTTATAACAATACTTCTCTTAATGTTTTCTTGTATAATTTACCAGAACACATGGTGCGGATTATTCGAATTAAAAACCCTACTACGTTGGAAGAAGCTTTAAAATATGTCCTTGAAGAAGTTAACTTTCAGGAACAATATAATTTACGCAGTAAAATGTTACAACACCGACCGCAAGGTCTTATGTTACCATCACGCGATGGAGGAACTGTTTTTAATCCACCCCATCTGAGGCCCTTGCAAAATAATAATTTCAGACCTTTTACAAACTCAACTCAATTCAAATTTGGTATACCTAATCAAAATTTCGTACGCCCGAATATACCAAATCAACAAATTGGTCGACCGCAAATGGCTCAATTTGGACCAGTCGTTGATAAGAAAAACCCTCAGCAATTAGGCTTCCGACCTCAAGTAGGAACATTTGCCTACAGACCCCCAACAGCGCAACCTGGTTATAGACCCCAAGTAGGACAATTTGGCTACAGACCCGTCCAAGCTTTGGCCTATCGTCCAACTAATAATTTCCACGATAGTGACGTGACAATGAGAACTGCTCCAGCAGCGGTTAAACCACAACAAGGTTTTCCTATAAATGAACTTTATACGGATGGCGAACAATACTACTACGACGTCACTCATGACGATTATATGCAGAATATGACGACAAACTGTGACTACGACTATAAAAATATGAATACTGAAAATGGTTGCGTAGATGAGAGGCCTAGTGTAGAATTTACCAAAACTGCTGAAAATTTACACTCAACTGAAAATAACAGTGATCCGGAAGTTGTCCAAAATTTTCAAATAAATTCAATACAAACCCACCGGAAATGATAGAACTTAATTTTAACGCCAATCTAAAACATCCATACATATACATCCCTGAGATAAACGGTAAATTTATGTTGGACACAGGAAGCACACGGTCTTTTATAAGTCCCAGAAAAGCTGATGAGTGTTTTCCTCAATTAAAGTTCTATGAACCATTTACAGTTACAAGCATACATGCGACTAGTGAACATCATGAAGTAGCTGAAATTCCTCTATTTTCCATTTTTAATAACGAAGGGTATCAAAAATTTTATGTTTATGATGTGGACACCAGATATGACGGGTTAATTGGCATGGATCTTATAACCCGACTTAATGCTGATTTATCGTTTAAGGAAAAGATGTTGAAGACAAACGGCGTCAAAATTCCTATAATTTACTCTACCGACCCTGAATTTAGACTAAAACCCCGGACCGAACATCGAGTGAAATTACCTGTTAATCAAAAGGATGGCTATGGCATATTAGATTACAAGGAGTTTCATGAAGGCGTTCGAATGCCAGCTGCAATTGTTAAATGTGAAAATTATTTAGCCTCCACTGTTATACAGAACGCAACTAGCCTTGAAATGAATTTAACTATAACTTCTCCGTTCAAGGTTACTTATTTTACTAACGAGTGCATAGTAAATAATTTGACTGATTTAACTGACGTAGAGATAGATTCATTACTTACAGACAATTTAAAGAAATTGCGACTTGACCACCTTAATCAAGAAGAATGTGACCTTATTAGTGAATTATGTCACGAGTACAAAGATATATTTTACTGTGAAGAGCTGCCTTTAACTTTTACAAATCAAGTTAAACATCACATAAGAACCACTAATGAAGATCCCATTTATACCAAACCATATCGACAGGGTCCAGCGCAAGCTGAAGAAATCAAAAGACAGGTTGAAAAACTTCTTAAAGACAATGTGATCCGCGAGTCACACTCACCCTGGAGTGCACCTGTGCATTTGGTTCCCAAAAAGGCAGATGCTTCCGGTCAAGTAAAATATAGAATGGTTGTAGATTATCGCCGACTCAATGACATAACAATCGATGACAAATATCCACTTCCCAACATAATCGACTTACTTGACAAACTTGGCAAAAGCAATTATTTTACAACCCTAGATTTAGCTTCCGGTTATCATCAAATAGAGATTTCTGACACTGAGAAAACAGCCTTTTCAACACAAAATGGTCATTACGAATTCCTTCGTATGCCATTTGGCCTCAAAACCGCTCCAGCGACCTTTCAAAGGACAATGGACAATGTCCTAAGAGGGTTGCAGGGTATACATTGCATGGTCTATTTAGATGATATTCTTATTTACTCTAGTGGTATTGTAGAACATATTAAAAGATTACGATCTGTATTTGATAGATTACGTCAGACCAATCTTAAAGTCCAATTAGATAAGTCTGAATTTTTACGTAAAGAAGTGCAATACTTAGGACATACACTGACTAAAGACGGACTTCGACCCAACAACGACAAAATTCAGGCAGTTCTTAACTATCCATTACCACGGACACAGACTGAAATCAAACGATTCCTAGGGTTTGTGGGATATTACAGACGGTTTATTAAAGACTTTTCTAAAATAACACAACCTTTGACAGCTTGCTTAAAAAAGGGTAAAAAGGTTTTGACGGATCAAAAATATATTGAGGCTTTCGAAAAATGCAAGGAACTTTTAATTAATGCACCAGTATTGCAATATCCTGACATGAATAAACCATTTGTACTAACCACAGACGCTTCAGAAGTCGCTATTGGTGCTGTTTTATCACAGGGCCCTATAGGCGGCGACAAACCCATAGCTTATGGTAGTCGAACGTTATCAGACACTGAAACGAGATATAGTACTATTGAACGTGAGTTGTTGGCAATTGTCTGGGCCACAAAACATTTCAGGCCCTACTTGTATGGACACAAATTCGACATCTACACTGACCACAGGCCCCTAGTTTGGTTATATCAACTTAAAGAACCAAATAGCAAATTAACACGTTGGCGTTTGCGTTTACAAGAATACGATTTTAACGTTATATATAAAAACGGTAAACAAAATGTAAACGCAGATGCGCTATCTCGCATCCGACTTAATGCCCTAAAAGGCGACGATTTAGACAACAGTTCAATGATTGTTAATATAGACGAACAGAAAGGCATGATCAGACAAAGTACGGACGGTTCTACAACAATTTCCATATCTGACTCTGAAAGAACCGCTACAGCTAGTCCAATAAGTATACCAGAAACTGAGGCAGTTCTTGACGAATCGCCTCATTATCCCATACCGTCTGAGTCTTCTTCCATACAGACAGTTCATTCGGCCAAAGATCTCGAATCCAATGGAATACCGATCTTGAACGAAGCAATAGACACCAAGCCCAATCAAATACTTGTCTTCAGCTGGTTTCGCAATGAGATTCAAGTAAAAGATTTATCTAGAAAAAAACAAAAGGTGTTAGAAGTATTTTTGCCTCTTCATAACTATAATCTCATCACAGGATTTTTGAAAGACTACATAAAACCAAAAATTAAGTATTTCATTTATTTCGAAAATCAAGAACTTAGAAAAGACTTCAGTAATAGTATCATAATTTCTCTGTTTAAGAAAGATGTGGTTAAGTTTTATGAATGTACCGAGCGTGTTGTTTACGTCGAAGACGAGCAGGAACAAAGAGCTATAGTAATTAAATTACACGAAGGTAAGACATGTCATCGTGGAATCAGCGAAACAATTAAACGGATTCGTCGTAATTATTATTGGCCAAATTTGATTGAAACCGTTTCCGCCATTATTAATTCATGTGAGCGTTGTAAAACTTCTAAATATGATAGGAAACCCATTAAACCCTTATTACAACTTACTCAAACTCAGCATGCACCTTTTCAAGAGATATTTATAGACCTATTTAGCATAGAATCGAAATACTATTTAACTATAATTGATGCCTTTAGTAAATTAGGTCAAGCCATAGAAATTCCATCTCGTTCGTCACCTGAAGTAGTAAGAGCGTTGATGAAATATTTTTCATTTTACGGCATTCCACAGAAAATAAGTTCTGACCCTGGAACTGAATTCAACAGTGAATTACTAAGAGAACTAACAGATTTACATAAAATAAAATTACACATAGGAACCCCAAACAATCCAAACTCAATGGGCCTCATAGAACGTTTTCATTCCACAATTATAGAAATTTATAGATTGGCAAAATATGAAAAGAAGTTTACGGACGCAGCCTCTGTAATGACTTATGCCGTTATGGCCTATAATAGCACTATTCATAGCACCACAGATTTAACACCGTTCGAAGCTGCATTTGGTCATACCGAATTAAACTCTACATTTAACTCTGAATTTGATAAAGCTTACAAACAGCAATTGATTAGAGATCATAAGAAGAGAACTCAGGCACTCTATAAGTATATTTCGGAAAAATTAAAAGGTCACAAAGAAAAAATTTTAACGAAACGAGGAGGGGAATTAGAACCAGTTTTAGAAATAGGTAATCCTGTTTTCGCTAAGGCCGTTAATAAGAGACAAGCAAAAGATAAGCCTAGGTACCAAAAGGCCGTTGTCACAGGTCAAATAGAACGCAATATCATACCAATTAAATTAAACAATAGGGACACCAAAGTACCTCTTAAAAACATAAAACGTCCTCCACAGGTGGAGTTTGATCCTGGTGATATGGACAACAACCAATTGGACTCTCCCAAGCCAGGCCCTTCAAGCAGTAAAGATTAGTCAAAACCCTGGTATTCTTCCGGTGAAGATAGGCCAAGCGTTTATTCAATATGATAAGTGGTCTATTGTTAAAATAATCAATCTTCAGGGCATAAGCACGGACCTTTCTTTTAATATTAAAAAATATTCGGAATTCAGCCAAATATTACACCTAAACAAATTCCACACTGATGAGTTTATGGCACATAAAACACAAGTCGAGTATATTCAAACTCAGACCGTAGAGAAATTACAGCAATTAATTCCATCGAAAAGATTTAAACGTGGTATTGTAAACCCTTTAGGCTCTATAATCAAAATTATAACCGGTAACCTTGATCATGAAGATGCGGTTAGATATGATAATTTAATTTATAATATTCAGACTAAAGAACAGGCAATAGCCAATAAATTCACTGTGGTTTCTGAAATGTTGGATCACTTTCTGAACACTACTGAAATAATTAATGAAAATACAAATAAAATAAATAAGCGCATTAAATTACTTGAAGGCCTTGTAGCTAATATTAGCACAAAAGATAAGCATTCAATTTATATGACTCATGTATTTGGATTACTCGATCAATTTACTGTAAACTTTAGGACTATTTATGCTGAACTCAGCGAATTAGAAACTGCTGTTGCATTTTGTAAGGTATCTGTTTTACACAAAGCTGTAATAAATTCTGATGAATTGTTAAATTTACTAAAACATATTAATGAACATGATAACTTAATGTATCCTGTAAATGATATAAATTTAATTAATATAGAAGAGTCATTGTCTGTAAAAGCTTACCTCAAAAATGAAGAAATAACCTTTATTATTGAAGTTCCGTTAATTTTAAATGCTACTTATAATTATTATAAATTGTATTCCCTTCCAATGGATTCCATGAACCAAACCTTTGTTGTTTTTCCTGAATTCCCTTACCTTTTAGTAGAAGGGTCGAAATATCGTCCGATTGATAAACCATGCCAAGAGATAACAGTCAATGAATACCTCTGCTCTGAAAATAACCTCATTCAATATGTGGAAGAAACTTGTATAGAACAACTAATGAAATATCAACGCAATCTGTCGCGTTGTATTCCCCGTCAGATAAAGTCTGAACATCTGAAACTACAAAAGATTAGTCCAAATAGTTGGATAGTGTATACCAAACCCAAACAAATTATATCGCAAACTTGTGGCAATGACGACACCAAGGAACGCATACAAGGAACATACATTATAACCATAGAACCGCAATGTGATGTTTCTATAGAAAATATCCAACTTCATGGACAGCGTTCTTACTTTCTGCAAACAGAGTATAAGCCTGTTCCTGTCATAAACTTACCTGATCTACGAAAACTCACCTCTAACGCTGTGAAAATGGAAACTGTAAACCTGAAAGGCGTTAACCTGGATGATATACGCCAGCTAAATTATCTTCTGAAGAATAGTGCGAATAGTGAAATCAGTGCAACCAGTGAAATTAACGGTGATAGTGTCAGTGCCGCTCTTTACTCTTTGTACGCGATCGTCTTTTTATTGTTAATAGCTGTAGTTATGTATAAGTATATTTTAAGGAAAATGTGTAAAGGGCAGGATCGTCGTTCCAATGGTGTTGAAGACAATCCTACTCAACAGGAGGAAAATAGAGTCATTCAGAGACCTGTATTATTAGTGTCTTAACTCTATGATGATTACTCCTCTTAAATTAGTTATAAAATATGTGAATGTTATCTTCACGTTATCTTATAATCGTTTTAACTACTTAAGTTCTGTCATTTTACAGTTTATTATTTTTGCGAAGTTCCTGGAAAATCTCTGTTTTTCCGATAACTTCGGTCCAACGGGGGAGGAGTTACATTCTCTGAACTCACCTTATCTATCGCTGTGGTAGAGCTATAAGCTCGTACGCTGCACTTTTGTCTTTATCAGCCAGACATGACAGGATGTGCAGGCGCCAGCGACCACCAGCTTAGTTTTAAGTTCTAACTATGTATTAGGCTAGGTAGAATAAGCAGTCTTGCATCAAACTCTGTAAGCTCGGGTCGTTTTCTAATAAAACTCTTAGTAAAACGGGCCCTCACGTTTTATTTTCGCCGTCGCATCGCTCCCGAAATCTAACTACATCAACAACAACACCAACAACAACAACAACAACACAACAATCACGAAAGATATCCCGTAAGTGACAATATAAGTACATTGAGAAAAGGCTAGGTAGATGACGATTATGAGTCAAGTTTCTCAATTCCAGTCGCCTTTCACGACACTAATACGTAAACACATGGGATTACTATCCTCAAGCTCATTAAAGCATTTATATTTCAAACTAGCTTATGCCCGCGGGTGCGCCCGCGTCCTGTTCGATAATTGTCCCACGGGATCAAAAATTAAAAAGAATCTTATGTGTTATGTATGTAATCCAAATCCATTTAGTAGTTTTTGCGTGTAAGAGTAACAAACATACATCCATACACTTTCGAATTTGTAATATTAAGAGGGAAGTAGGATGCGAAAGTTTGTGTCTGTATGTTTGCTAGTCTATTGCGCAAAAATCACTGAATGGATTTAGACGAAATTTAGCAACCATATAGTGTATAACCTGGATTAATACCTAGGATAATTTTATCCCGGTAGTAAAATCCTATGGGACAATCAAACTTCACGCTGTCGAAGCCGCTGGCAGAGGCTAGTTTATAACATTAGTGTGAAGTGTGATGTAATAGACCATAAGCGGCTCTTTTGAATTTTCAACAAGTAAAATTAAACAAAAAATTAAAAAAACCCAAGACACAATGTAATAGAAAATAATTCGATAATTCGCCATTTTGTGGTGGCTGCCATTTTGAATTTCATATTTATCATAGTGTGTAGTATTCTACTAGTCAAGCCCTTTCATTTGAGACCCATATTGAGTTGTGAAAAATATGCAATCTGCCATCTTGTGGCAGCGGCCATCTTGGACCGATATTCATCAAACATAGCTAAGAATATTCCCGACTAATTCACCTTTCAAACAAAAACAAACAAAACCAAAATTAGTTCATCCGCTTGGGAGCTACGATGCCACAGACAGACACACACACACAGATACACACACACAGACACGTCAAACTTATAACACCCCGTCGTTTTTGCGTCGGGGGTTAAAAACAAAAAAAAAACACGAAGCCACAGTCACAAGGTAAAATAATGATGAAAGTTATGTAATTGCGAAAGCGCATTCTAAAGTGTAGATCTCTATGGAGAAGAATGGGTAAGAAACTCCATAGTCCATGGAATTTCTTGCTCTTTTTAACCGACTTCAAAAAGGAGGAGATTCTCAATTCGTCGGAACCTTTTTTTTTTAATATTACCTTCAACGTATTGGTTACGGAACGATGTAGAAAGACATGCACGTTAAAAGCGTCCAGTTAAAATAAAAAGAAAATTAATAATTCAAAATCAAAATAATTAAAACTTGCACTTCGCCCACGACTTCGTCCGCGATAATAGTGATAGCTCTTCTAATTTGCATGAAATCAATATAATTTATAACCCATGTTGCTCAGTGATAATGTAGCTTTGTAACGGCATAAGAAATTTTAAAATCGGACTTTTAGTTTTTAAGTTTATTCGTAACATGCAAACAAACAAATCTTCCCTCTTTATAATTTTAGTGTAGATGTGACAGTCTAGAAATTACTAGATTTTGAAGGGAACTCAATGATCCAATACACGTCCACCATCATCAAGATATTCCTGTAATTTTCACAACACGCTAGCTACAATCATGCTGAATACCTAGTTACTTACCCTAGGTATACCAAATTCCAGTTATTCAACCATTGCAATAAACTAAAAACAGCCCTAGTCGTTAAGGGCACTAAATGGCACTAATTACTGGTGTACTCTACCAATTTAGAGTGATTAGTGGGACGAGTTGAAACTACACGCCACGTCCACAGTTGTTCATAGTTGTTGCTACTAACAATTAGTTTAGTGGAATGATATTAAATTGTGACGTGCGTGGATTGTTAATATACCTAGGTATTATTCCGTTTGCAGTTACAGCGGTAACCAAGTTATATGGTATTGTATAATATCAACGTGGGGGCTATTAAACTAATTTAAATAAAAGAGGTTTCAGCGACTTTAGCCATAGAATAATTCCCTCCTGGGTTCTTAGTCTGTTATTTTTATAAATTCTTCATTCCAACACGATCCCATTCTCATCCAATTGTCATTTTGCTTAAAGTTCGTAATTTGCTAAATTCATAATGGTCGATTACTGATCGGTCAATGGTCTCGTAATAGAATTGTGTTAGATGACATTATCGTATTGCCATTATTATAAAACCCGCAAGATTTATATATTTTATAAAATAATTATATAATAGTGTTTTATGCAATCAAAATCAGTAGTAAGAAGTTCGTAAATAGCACCAGTCATTCATTTGTCATTATGAACGAGATTACAATTTGATGCCATTTCTTTCAATGGAGTGTCAGTGTGTCTTTTGTTTTCTTAACGCTTAATGAAACGCCGATTTCAAGACATGAACGTTGTAATAATATATTTAACAGGTATGCTTTTGTACAATAAAATTATGCAGTGTCACAGATCGTCTTTTGCACAGATGGCGGATTCCACAGAACAAATATTATTTTAATGAAACAAACTAGCGCCCTCTCGCGGCATTTACAGGCGACATTTGAATTATGTAGTGTTTTAGAACATACTCCCGCCTTGAAACTGAAGATAATCTGGTACTTGATTTAAATTGAAACGGTTTCAAATCTAGAAAAAATTATACAATATTAAATTTTAAAATTAGAAAGTTGAGTTTACAACACAAATGAAAAATCAAAATAAGTTCTAGATGAGTAAGTAAGTTGTACTTATAAACTAAAGTTTCGAAAAATAGAAAATTAAAAATTGTCATCAATTGGTAATGGACAGATGTTATTAAAAGAACGCTTGATAGTCGTTCCCTTATTGGTCCTTAAGGTAGCCACACGAACGATGCCGTCGCGTCCAGGATGCACGGCGATGATCCTGGCGAGGGCCCATTGGCAGGGCGGTAGACGCTCGTCCTTGACCACGACGATGGTACCTTCGGCAAGGCGAGCTCCCTTCGCGCTGCGCCATTTTGTGCGCTCCTGTAGCAGGCCGATGTAGTCTCGAGACCATCTCCTCCAGAATCCTTGCTGTATCTGCTGGAGTTGTTGGTAGTGGCTTAGTCGGTAGGCCGGGACATCATCATAGTCGTAGTCTGGCAACGAAACTGTAGGTCTTCCGATTAGGAAGTGGGCTGGCGTTAGGACATGGATAGAGTCGGGTTTGTCTGAAGTAGGTAGAGGACAGAGGGGACGGGAATTCAGGATGGACTCCACTTGTACTAGGATTGTCGAGAATTCTTCGTAAATAAGCAAGCTTTGCCCTAACACCCGTTTTAAGTGTAGTTTACAACTCTTGACAGCGGCTTCAGCTAGCCCTGCCATATGCGGGGTATATACTGGAATAAATTTCCAATCTATACTTTGGTTGGAGCAAGAAGTTGTCAAATCTGCCGTATAATTTTGTAGGAACTCATGAAGCTCTCTCAAATCGTTGTTAGCACCAACAAATGTAGTACCATTGTCACTTACGATTTCTTTAGGTTTACCCCGCCTTGCGGTGAATCGTCTGAGCGCGGATAAGAAAGCCTCGGTATGTAAGCCTGTAATTAACTCAAAATGAACTGCTTTCGTAGCAAAGCACACAAATATACCTATATAGCACTTATAGGTTTTGTATCCACGACCTCTCCTGTCGCGTAACAGAAAAGGACCTGCATAATCCAGACCTACTGTATTAAATGGCGGAGCTGGATTGACTCTGCTACCAGGTAAGCTGCCCATAATAGGTATAGTAGTATCAGGTTTGGCTCTGAAGCATTTTACACACTCCCTAACGACCCTATTGACAAGTACCTTACCCTTAATAGGCCAAAAGCGTTCGCGTATACATGAAAGCAAAAGCTGAGGTCCCGCATGCAGTAGACGAAGGTGTTCTTGAGTTATTATTAATTTCGTAAGTGTATGTTCGTTATGTAATATAATAGGGTGTTTTTTATTATAGTTGTACTGTGATAAGCCAATTCTACCACCTACTCGTATTACCCCATTGTCATAAAATGGATTTAAGCTAATAAGCTTTGAATTTTTTGGTAATTCTTGTTTGGTTTGTAAGAGTTCGTACTCTTTAGGAAAAGAATCTATCTGAGCACATTTAGCTAGTGATTCCATGGATTTATTAATTTCGCTTGTTGTAAGCCAACCACTATGTTTATTATGTTTATGTTTACAGTTGTGTATGTATCTTTGTAGATATGCTAAGGTACGTACTATTTTTGTAATATCTGACCATTGAGATACTAATTGTTGTACTATAGAGTGACTAGGTTGTGAGTGTGATAGGTGACAGTGTGTAGTGTTTTTGTTTGTATGTTTGAGCTCTGGTATTATATTACTGTTATCCCTATCATTGAATTTTGGCCAATGATCAGAAGTTTGGCAGAGCCACAACGGACCCTCCCACCAAAGCTTAAAAGAAATAAGCTTTTCAGCAGTTGTACCTCGAGACAGTACATCTGCTGGATTTTCGGAAGATGGTACCCAATTCCAGTCCTTTACATCTGATAATTTTTGTATTTTTGCAACTCGATTTGCTACAAAAGTATTTAATTTATATGGTTCTGTTTTTATCCAAGCCAAGACTATACTAGAATCAGACCAGTATTTTACAGCATTAATTTGACATTTTAAAGCAGATTTTACCTTGACCATAATTTCCACTAGGAGGTGAGCTGCACACAACTCCAATCGTGGAATGCTCCTCTGTTTTATAGGAGCTACTCTAGACTTTGCTCGGAGTAAACGGCATTGGAATTTACCTTGTGTGTTCATGGAACGTACATAGATGGCAGCACCGTATGCAATAACTGAAGTGTCTGCAAATCCATGTACTTCCACTATTAGAAAATCTGGAATTCTAATGTGCCTTGGTATCTGTATAGTATTAAGCTTCTGCAAACCATTGTAAAATGTTTCCCATTGCTGTTTTAGGTCATCAGGTAATTTTTGATCCCAGTCAGCCTTGTCTAGCCATAACTTTTGAATGAGGCACTTGGCGACAACTAGAACTGGGCCTATAAGACCAAGTGGGTCAAAAACACTTGATATTTGAGACAAGATGTTACGTTTTGTTACCTTATATTGTTTTGACTGTGTTTTAATTGAAAACATTAAATTATCGGTGTGACTAGACCATTCTAGTCCTAATATTTTGTGTGAATCATCACCTAATCGTGTGTTTGATGTTTGTGTATGTTGACAGGTCTCTTGAGTATTGGCATCATTATTTGAGAATGTACCTTGTATTTCTGGTGAATTGGATTTCCATTTACGGAGTATAAAGTTAGCCCCCTTTAAAATCCTATCAATCTCAAGGGCAATTTTGATCACCTCCTCGATGTCGTCACCACCGGTGATGAGATCATCCAAATAGAAGTCGGATGCTATCGCGTTGGCTGCTGCAGCAGTTGCAGGTGAAACTGTGGATTGTGTGAGTAAATAAGCTTGAGTTTCATGCGACAATTGCAATAAGCATCGTGTGGCGATGTGTGGAGCTGACTTCAACCCAAAGCTGAGAGTGCTTAAAGCATAGGATTGTATATCTTGGCTTGTTTCGTATCGCCAAAGAATACATTGTAGCTGACGTTGCTGTGCTGATAAGTAAATGTTACAAAACATTTTTTCCACATCAGCATTAACCACAAACTTGTGCATGCGAAAGCGTAGTAAAATATCGATAAGTTGTTCCTGCTTAATTGTACCCTTATACTGTAAATCGTTGAGAGACACACCTGTAGAAGTAGGCATGGAGGCATTGAAAACAACCCTTAGGGGTGTGGAAACCTTTTGAGGGTTAACCACTGCATGGTGAGGTAAATAGTTGCAAAGCTCGGTAGAATTTGAATCTAATTGTATCATGCGACCCTTTTTTTCGAAGTCCTTCATGAAATCTGAATATAATTGTTTGTACTGTGCATCACTATCAAACCTTTTTTCGAGTTGCTTGAACCTACGCAGCGCTATGCCCTTCGATTGTCCTAGCAAGCTGGTAGGCGCCTTAAGTGGCAAGTTAACCACGAAGTTGCCATCAGAAGTACGGGTGTGAGTCATGAATATCCTCTCGCATTGTGTTTCATCATCTGACAACTCATGATAACTTTGTGCTAAATTATCCCCTGTGCACTCTTCGATTTCCCAAAATTTGCACAACTGGGATTTTAAAGTAAAATTGCACCTTACCCGGTTTAAAGTTGGTTTAGGGTTTGGTGAAAATGAACCAGCTACAACCCATCCTAATTTAGTTTTTTGCAATATTGGTAGGCCGTCTCCCAAATTGTGACGACCGATGCACAGTAGGTCGTAAAACAGTTCCACTCCCAGCAACATATCTATCTCACCAGCCAAATGGAAGTTTTCATCAGCCAATTCGTATTGTCCTGGAATATGCAAAGATTTTAAATTAATAGGATATTTTGGTAAATCGCAAATAGTGGGTACTATTAAGCAGGTTATTGTATTAGAGTAACTTTTACTTTTTGATTGTAATGTTACCTCACAATAATAATCGATTTTAGATGAATTTTCATTGAAACCAATGACTTCCATATCTATTTTATGTTTAGGTATGTTTAAAAGCCTAAATGCTTTTTGTGTAATAAAATTGGATTGTGAACCAGAGTCCAACAAAACGCGCAATGTATGTCGCTTGTTTGAACTATCGGTAATATGCACTATGGCAGTAGATAAGATAATAACTTTGTCACAAACCAGTCTCGAAGCAACTGTATTTGTGTGTGTATTTTGAGTAGGTATAGTTTGTTCGCTTGATCGCGACGTGCTAGGGACAGCATTTGTCCTGGATCTAGCCTGTTCGGATGACTCAACAGTATGCGAGTTTAAAAGTGTTGTAGGAGTAGCAGTTGATGTGTCATGCAACTGTTTTTCCATGTGAAGCAATGAATGGTGCTTACCCTTGCAATGTTTGCAAACACTAGCCTTGCAATTTGGTACTGCATGGCTAGAACTGAGGCAGTTAGTACATAACTTAAGTCGTTTAGCCGAGTGCAATCGTTGCACAGGCTCCAGAGCCAAAAACGTGGTACATTGATTTACATAATGTTTATCTTTACATAGTGGACAGCTTACCGTTCGGTTGGCATGTTTTTTACTACTATTACTGTTGGTGTTGTTGGAGGTCGTAGTTACCAAAGCCTTGTTAGAAGTGCTTGACTCCATCGGTCGCTTGGCCATCAAACTTTCATTGTAGTCTGCTCGGGCACGGATGAAATTAATGAAAACCTGCAAAGAAGCCAGTTCTCTTGTGTTATTTCGCTCTACCCACTTATCTTGTAGGTGAGGGGGTAGTCTCATAGACATAAAATGAATAATGACGGGACCCCAATCTGCATTGGGAACCTCTAAAGCTCGCAGACCTCGTAAGTGACGGGTTATGTTATCCATCAACGATCTGAGAGCGCTTGCTGTGTCCTCAATTGGACTCAAATCAAAGAGACATTTAATATGGTTTGTGGCAAGCAGATTTGGATTGCTATACCGCTCACATAGTACCTTCCAAGCAATAGCATAGTTATCAGCGGAATACTCGAGAGAGTTGACAACTTCTAGGGCTCCATCCTGTAAACAACTTTTTAGGTATTTATACTTCTGGATTGGTTTCAGTGAACTCTGGTGAATTAAGGCATCGAATGTTTCCTTAAACTCAAGCCAGTCTTTGAAATCCCCACTAAATTTAGGTAAAGAGATCTCAGGAAATTTTACACAATCGTTACTATCAGATGGAACACCATTTTTAGGTAAAACTACTTCTGGTTTATTTGTTTGGATAGTATTTAAAGCTTTAGATGTGGAATCAAAATAGGAGGTCTCGAATGACTCTCTTTCTTTTTCTTGCTCCTCTAAATCAGCGCACAACAACTCAATCTTATCTTGGATTTGTTCAAAGGATTTGAAAACCTCAGCCATAGACTGGGTTCGTATTTCTAATTGAATGAGTTGTTCACCAGAAATTGTAGGTAAGGGCAAAGCTGTGACAAATTTTTTGTACAAAGTTAATTTACATTTTAAAGTGCCTCTTCTTTTTATCAAATCTTTGATATCCTCGCAATCCGAGTATACACTCATGTTTTAAAAAAATGAGAATAGATACCTGGTAAAGGAAGGGAAATTAATTGGGGGGAAACACCAGCCCACTCACGTGTCGTACAATTCGTTTGTAGGCGTCCAATAGTCCCAATTTTCCACTAGGGTTCCGATGACGGCCTCGGGGGAGCTCGATCGCGTCGCGTCGCGTCGTTCCCGCCGAAAACTCCGCTGATTTTGCACTCGGGCGCCGCTGGCGGACTCGGGGGTCGCGTAGATCACGTGGCGTCGTCGCCTCGTTCCCGCCGAAAATTGCTGCTTTTGGACTCGGGCTTCGCTGACGGCCTCGGGGGAGCTCGATCGCGTCGCGTCGCGCCGTTCCCGCCGAATACTCCGTAGATCTTGCACTCGGGCGCCGCTGGCGTCTTCGGGGGTCGCGCGGATAGCGTGGCGTCGCCTCGTTCCCGCCGAAAACCCCGCTGATTTTGCACTCGGGCTTCGCAGGCGGCCTCGGGGGAGCTCGATCGCGTTGTTCGCGCCGAAAACTCCGTAGATTTTTGCTCTCGGGCGCCGCTGGCGGCCTCGGGGGACGCGTTGATCGCGTGGCGTCGTCTCGTTCCCGCCGGAAAAAAAACGCAGCACACGTAGGAAGCGTGTTGTTTTGCTCGGGGTCACCAAAATGTCTTTTGTTTTCTTAACGCTTAATGAAACGCCGATTTCAAGACATGAACGTTGTAATAATATATTTAACAGGTATGCTTTTGTACAATAAAATTATGCAGTGTCACAGATCGTCTTTTGCACAGATGGCGGATTCCACAGAACAAATATTATTTTAATGAAACAAACTAGCGCCCTCTCGCGGCATTTACAGGCGACATTTGAATTATGTAGTGTTTTAGAACACAGTGGTTGACCATTGGAAGGTCATACTGATGCCATTATGTTCGAAGATTACTAAACTTGTCAAAATCAACAATTATGAAGTCAATGATAGACTATTCTGACACTATTGTAATAGCAGAATTTCGGCCCGTCTCTCTTGAATTGTCAACAAGCAAAAATAAAAAATAATGGCTTACTTCTCATTAATCGTTTTGCAGTATGCCTCCTGATCAGAAGGTCTATGTTAAAAATCTTGTATTGTTGGGTACCGAGATTGGATTCTAGTTATGTAAACCTTTTTGGATAGCAAGTAAAAAAACTTTTTTTATGATGGGAAATCATCAAATGACTCCTCCCAAAGGGAGTGTCAGACTTTTACTGACTAAAACTCATCCATGTTCCTTCTTAGCCCTTTATTTTCCAGGGCCACGGTATCTCTTTATCTCTTAACAGTACCGCTGCCCTGGCAGGCATCGGCCCTTGAGGATTCCTTCCTTTGCTGACGTCTCTTTGAGGCGCGCGTGAAACATGAACGCGCAGTCGACGCGGCTTGTCGTCATAAGACGGACAGCGAGCAAACCTATTGCTCACTGTCCACAGGCCCGCACCTACGGTGACCGACACCCGGTGCGTCTCCCGCGGTGGCTGGGGCGTGATATTCTCATTATAAGTTTAGTATGCCTCGGGCGTTTTTTTAATCTATCAAACAGTTTTCGTATACCTAATTACTTACAGAACATTTTGCGCTGAAGCAACAAAAATTGTTTTCCCTGAAAACTTTGCGGAGCGAAACTTCTGAAATTCCAGCGAATCAGAACAAAGTTTTGTTAACAAGGCGGTGAACGAAACCAGGCTTACGTATTAGTCAATCATAAGTTTGTGAAGCCGCAAACTTGTCTAACCGTAATACCTTTCCATGTAAAGGTGTGGTTTCATGAAAATCTCTACCGGAATTCATCAATTTAACTTTTAAAAGATGTATTTTTTTTATACTATCTTCTAAACATTGTGACGACCCAGTAGCGATCTTACCTTTTCACAAAGGGTTCCATCTATCTGGCAGAATCTTGTTGTTCCGAAATTCATTTAGCATATCACACTTGGCATAATTTTCTTTAAACGAATATATGAAAGGCATATTTTTTTTTAAATATACTTATTGTTTGACTGAATGTTTGTATGTCCGAATTTGGAATGGCATACTTTTAGATGGCAGATTTTTTTTTGCATAATTACCTTTGGCAGTGTTCAAATTTCGCATAATTTCGTTTAGAATAATGTTTATTTAGAACAACGATTACTTGATATAATTTCACTTGGCATACTATGAAGATTGCAGAATTTCATTTGGAATAATTTTATTTGGCATTATTGCCATTTTTCAATGCCACAAAATGGCATTTTTAACCTTAATTTAAAATTCAAATATCATCTTAAAAAGTCAATGTAATGTGCTAGAAAAGTTAGTGACAGAAACGAATCGCTCCAAAACCGACTCCACGTAGTCTTGTCTGCCCTACCCCTAGAGTGTTATTTAAAATCGCGTAGGCGCGGAGGGGCTCGCGTGGGACCGCCGTAGCCCCGCAGTGCCGGAGCCGTGACAGAAACCATGCCTGCTGCATGTTGCATACTGCATGCTTGCTTGAATGCTGCATGATTGCTGCATGTTTGTTTGCATGCTGCATGCTTGCTGCATGGTTGTTTGCATGCATTCTGTATGCTTGTTTGCATGCTGCTGCATGCTTGCTGTATGCATGGTATATGTTTGTTCAGATGTTTGCATGCCTGCTACATGCGTGGTGCATGCTTGCTTGCATGCTGCGTGCTTCATGCTTGCTTGCATGCTGCGTGCTGCATGCTTGCTTGCATGCTGCATGCTTGCTTACATGCTTCATCCTTGCTTGCATACTGAATGCTTGCTACATGCACGATATATGCTTGTTTGCATGTTTGCCTGCTTCTTACAGATGTATGCTCGTTTGCATGTTTGCCTGCTTCTTACAGGGAAATAAAAACCAAGTGTTCACAATCAACTGACTTTATGAATTTTCTGTGATTTGATAGATGATTCTTTCCATTATTATGCATATGAAATGTATGCCAAAAGATAATTCTAACTGTAAACTTTCTGAGATATGATAGTTCTGCCTTTAAAGACTATCGAAATGAAAATTATGCCAAAAGATGATTCTGACTGTGAACTTTCTGCGATAAGATGGTTCTACTTTTAAATCTTATGCATATGAAATTTATGCCTAAAGATGATTCTGGCTTACAAAATTATGAGTTCGAACGTATGATAAATGAGTATCTGCCAAACAATTATCTGCCAAATGAAGTTTATGCTATCAGCTGGTATGCAAAATAATATTATGACATAAAAAGTTCTGCTATAAAGGGTGGACCCTTTCACAAATTACTTTGCAGGTTTTTTTAATGATACAGCACCATGCTGAGACGGGCTTTTTGGCCTCATACGGAACCCGTTTAGCTTAAGTATGTTTCATTTTATTGTTTCCTTCATCATCAGTATCAGATATATCCGCTAGTCTGGAATCATTGATTAAGCGTGTTTAGTTAGCTGTTGTCACTAATATTGTTTAGCAGATTATCTTGAGTGTTTTTTTTCTTGCACCATCTCTTTCTTGTACAAGAGCTACGATTTTGTCACCGCAGCAACTTTTAGTTCATGGAAACTCAGCTCAAAGACTGTGTACTTACTTGGCTCAGCCAAGTAAGTACAGTCACACAAGTTTGAACACACTGTTATTAAAATGAATCCTATTGATTATACAACGTACAGTTATGCGTCCTAGTTAAATTTCAGGAGCTTGTCACAAAAGATATAAATAATCAATATAACACACAACAACTACACAACTACACACACACACACACACACACATATATATATATACACACACACATATATACACACACACACTAACACTAATACTGTATGTTTTTAGGATAATAATAGTAAATTTGGTTTGAAAGAGCGGAGTCTCTCAATACAGGCATTTCTTGCTTAAAGGGAGGCTCCAATCACTATTTTTGTTGTAAAAGACTTATGTTTAAGAAATAAATGATTTTTGTTTTTTTTTGTTTTTTTTTTTTTTTATTTTGCTATTTAAAAATGGTTTAAATTTGGCAGTATTTCAGAACAGCTCGAAATTAATAAACAGATTCATCACCCATCGCGCGACATGTCGCTGTGTGTGTTTATTTGAGTGTCTAAAGGCGTGGTTATAAACTAGCTACTGACGGGCTGCGTTTAAATGGGTGATTTACACTTACCGATTTCCATAAATAAGAAAAAAAACTTACACATTTTGTTATAGATTTTTGTCAAGAATCATTAGTATCGATTGAATTTGACCATGTTGCAAAGCGACACCTTGTATATAAGTTAATATATAATAATATATATATATAAGTATATAAAAGAAATAACTTTTTCTAATGGGAACTGCAGGAGCTAAATACTTAAGCAACTCTATTTGTGGTGATACAAACTTCGTATAAAATACTGTTAAAATAAAGTTCTAATCAGCTTGCACTACAAAGTGTTTGGTACGTCAGTCACCGCGGGCCGAATAATGCGAAATGAGTGATTTCGACCGATTTACAAAAAATGTATTGATTGGACTAAAACCTAACGCTATGATCCTAATAGGTACGAGTATGTTGCTTGTAGAATTATTTGCCAAAAAATCAGAATGATCGCATGTATTTTAGTATGGTTTTTACTCGTTAAAAGACATTTTTAGAGATAAGTTCGTGTTTTTTGGGTCGAGGAAGATTAATTGTATTATGTTTTCAAAACACTATATTACTAGCATATATCCTGAACAATAATCATATATTTTTGTGGTTTTGTTTATTGCAGTGAATCATATACTTTTAGGCATTTTAAAACTCGCGTTTCGCTCCCGCAGGTACCTTAATTACTAACATCAGTTGGAGCAAGCTGTGGGTGTGCTTCACCCAGGTGGAGAACCTAGGTGAAGCATGTGTCCGGACTCGCAATCAAAATGGTGAAATCTATTTCTTTTTCTGCCTTTTTCCGAACTACGGAATAAATGCAGCGGAATACTAATATTTTACATGGAACGGCTACCTATCTGACCTCCATAATTCAGTTAACACTGGGCAATACGACACCCCTTGGGGAAGCCTCATAGAACAAGTACATTTTCTCGTCACCTCAGAGATATTTAAGTGGTGTGTGGGATCTCCAGGAAAGCTTCAAAACATCTTTTGAATGTTTGGTTTAAGGAAAATCATCAACACCTTTTTCTTCCGTCTTACGCATTTCGTATTACTCGCCATCTTGCGTTTTTCTTTACATTTCACTTTATTCAATCACCTATTCAATAATTTGTACTGAAACGTGCCGTTTAAACGTTCAGAAATGTTTGGTTATACAGCCTACTTATTAATCTTATTTTAATCCTACATAATTTTTAACTTTTTACACACCGTTTGAGTCTACACACAGCCCATTTTGGTTTGAGTTCAAAGTTTTGCGGAAACCTTAAAATACTTGATGTTTAAGTACCTAGTACATTGTTCCAAACATTGTTTCAAGTATACTGTGGGATTACAGGTGTTTGTGGCAAATATGTGAGGTGTTAAAGGTGTTATATGATGTAAATATTGTATGAGTGGGCGGTTGTTCTGAATAATGTAATATTTGAGGACGTGTGTGCGTTTTTAATGGGTATTGTAGGCGGTTTTCGATTTGACTGTCAGTCTGTCGCTCTCAACCGCTACTGGGTTAGCCAATGACCCAGCGTCATTTTACAGTAGACCGCTACTGGGTCAGCCACTGACCCAGTAGAATTTTCAAATACCCGCCTTCAAAAAATGCATTAAAACTCGACTGTACTTACTATGGCCATGCATTTATGGTCTCCACTACATTCTCAACAATATTTCCCAACTCTATAATAATTATCTGTGCCCAAATGCATCGACAGACGTCAAAATAAAATAAAAAACTTTAGTGTAAACAAATCCGGCCATTTTTTTCCGTGTTGCGCCGGCGCAGTTTCGTATTTAAATTGTTTTCTTATCGAAATAGTCGTATTTTAGTATAGTATTATACATCAAAATGAAGGTGAAGAACCGTGCTACAATATAGTGGCTAAGCAATTTAGTTTCGGAATCTCAAAGTTGCAGTAATTTTCCTGTGAAAAAGTGATAGGTATTTATACCTACCTCGTAAAGTGCTGTATGTAAACATTGAATATATAATTTTATGTGATTAAAACGTGTGTATTATCGGAGAAATATCAATAATTGAGTATGGTGAGTACATTTTAGAATTTTAGAAACAACAAAAAGAGGAGTCGTAGAGTTAAAAAGTTACGTAAACATGTGTGTGAAAACGTACCAGCGGCCCAACCGCTACCGGGGACACTATATAACCAGTAATTTTGGATTCTAATAGGATCTAAATTCCAATTAGAATCTAAGAAGATCTTGGTCTTATTGGAAAGGAAATATAATCTAGTTTCTAATTAGATTTTTTTTATTGATAAATAGATTCCTTAACTATTCAGCTATTCACAGTAAATTTTATTTTGGTCTAAGTCTTGTAGTTTGCGATCGTCAAGTGTTTTTATATACAAGGGTCAAATTACACGAAATAACCCTTGACCTTGTAGCGGTTGACAGCGGTTTACTCTCGACTAGTGTAGCGGTTACGGCGGGTGAGAGGCTAATTCGGCTGGACTGATTTTAACGTGACTTTTACTGAGAGATAGTTGATGTTATAAGGAGTAACTTAGGCTACTTATAATATTCCCGCGAGGTGGCGAGCCTGGCTTGCCGGATTGCCGCCATGGGATCTGTAGGCGATTGTCCTCGCGCGCCTGCATGAATGGTGCGCGGAGGCGCTACGCCGCCGGGGGGAAACTCTGCTGCCGCGGCAAACTGCCGGTCAGCGGACAGACCTCCGGCGTGATCTCATGACGACATGGAGCAACCTCGTGCAGGGCACGCCACGATAGTGGCGATAAGTCCTCTCTTTGAGGAGTGGCTCGAGAGACGCCACAGTGTCCTCACCTTCCGCCTGATGCAGGTCATCACCGGACACGGTTGTTTCGGGAGGTTCCTGCATCGAATCGAGCGGGAGGAAACGCCCGGCTGTTTCCACTGCGAGGATCGACCGGAGGACGCGGTAGAGCATACGGAGGAGGTTTGCCTCGCGTGGGCGGAGCACCGCCGTGTCCTCGTAGCGGCGATCGGCAGCGGCGATCTCTCGCGTCTGGCCCTGGTTCAATCCATGGTCCAGAGCGAAACGAAATGGGAAGCCGTCACGTCCTTCTGCGAAGCAGTTTTGCTTGCGAAGGAGGTGGCGGAACGAGAGAGGGAGATAACCTCTCGACCCAGCCACCGCGGGAGAGGCACCGAGCTTCGGGGACCATATTATAGCCCCCGACCACCACAGGCGCGGGCCTGTGGACCGTGAGCTATGGGCTAGATCGCCGTCCGTCTGTCTTATGACGACAGGCCGTGTCGATGGCGCGTTTGTGTTCCACGCGCGCCTCAGACAGATGTCAGCACATTGGGCAGGGCAAGAGCCAAAGCCTGTCGGGGCTGCGGGACTGTTCGAAAGAATAAAGGTTGCCTTGTTCATTGGTTTTAGGTTCTAATAATGAAACCAAACCACTGGTTTCAAGAATAACGGTGTCTACCACTAACACCCTGTATTTTATGATAAAGTCGCGGGTAGCAGATAGTATGTCATATAATTATCTGAAGTGGAATGGATACCCTTATTCCCTCATATGCATCCATTTTACTTAGAAATGTAGGTACAGTTTATTTACCACAGTATTCCATGAACTGAAACACGAAAAAGTATACCATTATGTAGGGACTCGGAAATCATGAATAATAACAACGGAATATATTGAACATTGAACGAGTTGAAGAGCTCCAGTAACCCTTTTAGTACAATACTGTATGTTTGTGGACCCTGCGGAATTAGATTTATGTCATTTCCTTTGTTTTTTGATGAAACCGTGTTTTGTTTCTTGGTGGGCGTTTGTTTGTACCTTTTCTTCTCCTTGTGAGTTAATTCTTTGCCAATTTATACTTTGTCAAAGAGACCGAAGATAGTCGTTTTCGTTACGCTTAAACATTTTTCAATGAATGACTTTAATCTTTACATATACTAATGTTATAAAACTGAAGAGTTTGTTTATTTGTTTTGATGGATCTCAGGAACTACTTCACATTCATCGAGGAAGCTATATAACGTTACGCTACGACCAATAAGAGTGGAGCACAAATAAAAAATGTTGCAAAAACAGGAAAGATGTATTATTTTTGTGAGCTTTGTCTCCCTTAAGTGATGCAGACGAAGTTGCGTGGGCCAGCTAGTGTTCTAATAAAATTAATTCTGCAATGTTCTCAATGGTGTTCTGACATGTCCGCTTTGTATTCGAGAGCACATGAAAGAGCAGCATACCGAAACTCTAAGCAACCACCCTATTAAGGTCCATGTTCACCAAAAAGATGACGGTCTGATTATCTAAAAGCAGCTGTTTAAGACACATTTTTGTGTGGGAACATGTCACAGTGACACCAGACCTGTTTGTGGATAATCAGACTGTTATCTTTTCGGTGAACATGGACCTAAGTCAAGTCATGGAATGCAATCGCTGTAGCCAAAGTCGGCTAGATAGCATGATAATCATCATCAATTTGAACAAACAATTTCGGTGAAGGTACAACATAAATGATTTGGTTTTTATAAATTAACATTTTGAAATAAGTTATACTCTAAAAATATTGCACAAAACCTACTTCAAGTAGCAACAAAGATTATTTTAAAATCTTTACTGGGAGCAAACGATCCATCGACAGAATCACCAACCAAAAAAAAAACAATGGGTACTTATCTAAACAAATGAAAACACAAAAGTAATTTTCATTTATATAGGAAGCTTTTCCGAACGAAACATTTACAAGGAGCAGTGAACTTATCAGGATTCGTTAATAAGGGCAGAATTAATGAATTTTGATGAACCAGAGGTCGGTTATGTTTCGATTTATTTTTTCAGGTGTAAACTTCCTTTCAGCGTTAAAAATATCTGTTCGTGGAATTTGGTGTTTGATATTTTATTTTAAAATGTAGAATAGAATTACGTTTTTTTTGTTTGGAGAGTGGTGTGGAAAGAAATTAAGTAGAATGTAAGCCGTCAACTTGCGACTGTAATACTCGCGAGTGCTCGCGAGTTGGCACCTTTAAATTTTAAAGTTATGCAAAAAAATATTGCTAGGAAACGACTTCTATTTTTGGGGTGAATAAATATGTTTTGTGGTAGAACTTATGTAACGCATTCAAAACATTATGCTGATGGATGGATTGAATGGTACGGGGGTCGTGGATGTGTTAAAAATAAAAATCTTATATTAAAAACTTGATTTTTTTTTTAAACTTGTCAGAAAGTTGTAACTTTGACCCACAATACGAGTATCTTCGTAACTAGAAGGTTCCCAGATATGGCGTGGATCAGAAAAATGACCGCAATGACGGGAAGAACAAGTGGGTTTTGGCTTCGAGAGGTTCTTTACACCCTATAAAGGTTCCTTAAAGGTTCTTTAAACCTCTTTAGGTTTGATCTGATTGAATCACTACCTAATAGTACACTCACATTTCGCCAGGTTTGTACTCTATCCCATGTACTGGGGGCGACCCTATTGCCATCAATCAGACACAAATCCAAACTCTGTAGCTGTTACTGAGAAATTCTTAGTTTAAAAACCCAATAACACTTTGCCTGATCCGAAAATCGGACCCAGTACCTTATTCTGAGCAGTTGTGCTAGCTTACGCTATGTTTAAGACAAACAAGTTACATTAAACTAAAAAAAAACCCTGTCAAATACGGTCATAATTTTAAGGTGTTCAAGTCCTTTCATTTAATACCCATATTGAGGGAGTTGTAAAAAACTGTATTTCACCATTTTGTGGTGGCGGCCATCTTGGATTTTAAATTTATTATAGCGTATAGTATTTTACTAGTCACGCCCTTTCATCAGTTGTTTAATACATATGTAATCCGCCATTTTGTGGCGGCGGCCATCTTGGACTGATTTTTACCAAACATAGCTAAGAACACTCCCGACTAACTCACCTTTCAAACAAAAAAACAAAATCAAAATCGTCCGTCCGGGCGCTACGATGCCATAGACAGACACACACACACAACACACACACAGACACGTCAAACTTATAACACCCCGTCGTTTTTGCGACGGGGGTTAAAATATTTGAATTCTTCATTTAGTTTTTAATTGGAACTAGCTGGAATTTCTCTATTTACGCTTCTTAATAACTAAGTAGCAATTCGCCCACGATTTCGTTCGCAAAATTTGCAACAGCTCGGCTAATATGCATGACAAATATTTCTTTATAGCCTTTAACACATACGAATAGTATAGCTTTCTGCCAGTGTAGTTTAAGAATTTTTAGAATTTGATTATTTGTTCCGAAGATAATCCCTTAGATACAAACTAACAAACTTTAGCTATTAATAATATTAGTATATAGACAAAAAATTAGTTGTCTGTAAAGTCGGTTTACAAACGATGGTTTAACGTGACAACGACATAACAAAACAGTGATGAAATGATTGCATACATACGCTCCGATCGTAACGCTACGAGTATAATGAGCGTAACCTGACAGCGCGCAACGGGACACTTTTTCGTGAGTACAGCCGGCGTTCATCGATTTATTAGACGTTGTCACGTCAAAAACAAGAACTAGCGTATGTTCGAACCTTTTCATACGGAAAGTCAGTAATACAATTGCTACCGTGTGGAATTTCTACCTTTAACATAAAAACTTCAATAGCACGCTTACTAAGTAACTAGATCCCTTAAACTTACCTAGAGAAAAGGTTTTCCGGTCCACTTTTTTGCTACGGGACCATTCGCCTTTTACCTTCCTTGGCCCTTAAGCTAGTTGCACCTTATTCGCTCGACCAAGCGCATTAATTCTTTTTTTCTATCCTTTTTTCTAACCATCTGTGACCAGCTTTATTTTCGTTGAAAAAACTAATTTATAATGACCAATGAAAAGACACTGCACGCGTCTATGGCAAGAGACCAGATGGTATGACCATAATGCCATGGAAGTTGGGTAGGCCTTTAGAAAAACGAATTGTCTTTTGTTTATTTGCGTTCGACACTTTCTTTTTTTTAATTAGTAACTCAATATGGCCCCTTCAACCTTCCCTGCGGAAGTCTACAAAACAGAAAATGATTTCTTTGAACGGTTTAATTAATCGTCAATTTTGTACTTTTCTACGTCTTTGCTTGTAATTGGTATCGGTAATTATGGAGCTATTTCCGTTACCGTTTTGTTCAAAGCTCTTTAATTTTATTTAAGGTAATATTAAATACTATTAAAGCATCAAAAATAGCCTAGTCATCGATTAGTATTGTTGTGCCGACTTCTATTTTTAGGATGTGTCCTAACCATAGTAATTAGATAAATCATTTATTTAGTGTACACAAAAGACATAGCACAACACACGGGAGTACAATTAAATGATACGGTTGACTTATAAAAAACAAGGTGCCAATATACAACAAGAAAAACATATCTACGAAATAAGTATAGTAACACCATGATTTAACTCAAATAACAAGTACTTAACATTATGTAAATTAATAATTTCAAAAACCGCCGACACATAGTTTCATAATTTTATAGTATTTTTTTTTTTGGAACGAAGTTCCTTAACGCGGCTTGCGGGTGTCAAGCCCTTTCTCGGCTGGCTTTATAAATGTAATCCGCCTTTTTGTGGCGGCGGCCATCTTGGACTGGTTTTTATAAAACATAACTAAGAACACTCCAAATCGGTTCATCCGTTCGGCTGCTACGATGCCACAGACAGACACACACACAGACACGTCAAACTTATAACACCCCGTCGTTTTTGCGTCGGGGGTTAAAAATGATTGACACGCGAACACACGATGGTCGCTTTTAATTATTTCTGCGAACCCGGACAGGGCTCCAGTCCTTATACATGAAACAAATGAGTGATATGATGAACACTAAATAACTAAATATTAGTACAATTTTACATAAAACGACTGCCTTTCAATCTCCATTCCCCAATGACTGGACCGAGTATTTTTCGAGAGATAACTGACCCACAGGGAGTGATTAATACGCTAGGTTCTTTGAACCACGGCCATATCTTTGAGAGGAATTCAAACTAGAAGCTGAGACTTCAATTTTAATGAAAGGTGTTCTTTTTGAGAGTTAAAAAAAAATAGTTTCCATGAACACGATAGATGGCGTTGATCAAACTACGTTACTAAGTTGCAAAGCCAAAACGCTTGAAAAAACACACTTCACATACGCTCGTTGACTGACACTTTCGTTTGCATAAGCTTCCGAAGATAAAAAATTAGGTCCAAGTGAAATTATGTGACGTTCTGTTCTCGAGTCGTGAAAACAGTCTTAGTACAATAACAAACCAACATAAAATTTATACAGCCAAATAATTTTATAAACCTCTTTTTTCTTTTAGAAAACCCTAAAAAGAAACTCATACTTTTTCGAAACTTTTCATGGCCCACAAACCGTTTATATTATCGAGGTATCGTCCACTGGGGTTCGACTATTCAACTGAAAAAGGTTTGAATGGCGTATCTAACTTATCGACAAGTTAGACAAGCGTGAACTAGTTCCAGGACCAGTTATGTTGCTCTGTGGTTATCTGTGTTGTTTCCAAATGTTCCTTGTTGTGGCGAAATAGCAATAGAGGCTTGTGGGCACGGGGTAGAATTTGAGCATGTTTGTGTTTGGATAAAGATTTAAATCGTTTGACTAGCCCTATCGAGTCGAGACTGGTTTGAGTGTACTTTTCGTTCACTTTTTTCTCCGTATAAAGCGACCAAACCGAACCTTGCACGAGCTATCATTTGGCGTTTCATAAGTATTTTCCCCATGTTAACTTCATGGGCAGTTGATCATAACATCATGATCATTTCAGACGTCTACATAGCATAGCATAGGCCTCTCCCAAGTGTCGCCAGTTTGACCGGTCCCTTGCAATTATCACTAGGTCATCGGTAAACCTAGCAGGAGCCCTTCCCACGCAACGTCTTTCGGTCTGCGGTCGCCACTCTAGAACTTTTCGGCCCCATCGGCCATCCGTTCTGCGAGCAATGATGAATCACAAAATTATGTTTATGAAATATTATGTGAAAAAGAGTGTTTTAATTGTGTTTCAGAGTGAATTAAATCTATATTGTTCATATCACGTATTTACCGCGCCTACGGATTAGATTCGTCTCAATCCGGTCTTTGAAAACCATTCTCTCGCTTACTCATATTGTTAATCGTATCTGTTGTTCCATGTTGAGTGTGCGCTCTCACTCGTCTCAGAATAAAAACTTTTTCCCGTGACCCACATACACTCATCTATCAATATAAATATTTGTTTTTACGTAAGTGTGTTCTTACACGTGTTAGGAATTTACGTTTCGAATGTGGTTAGAAAAGTTTGGTGGTTTTAAAAAGGGAGGTAATTCCATTGATATTTTTACCTTGTGGGGCCGATTATTTTTAAACTTCCTAAGCTTAGGAGTTAATTTATAGGTGGAAGACTGAATAATTGAAGTAAATATAGATTTTAAGTAGAGGCAAAGAGAAGGTTACTAATTTATAACGACAGGTATTTTGGTCTCGTCATGTTTTTTATGTCTCTTTTACCTCTATTTAAAAGCTGTTTTTCTTCTTTTTAATAGAAACAAAAAATTGTTTGTTAAACTATCACTAAAAAACCCGACTACAGAAAAATCACGCTCCTATTAAGTTCGGGGTTTACAAGGTAAAATCAACTCCTCCCATTGTTGAAGTCGGCTAAAATGCAGTCTATATTATAAATATAAATAAACATCGCTGGAAATTAACACACAGCGCCGTCTAGTGCCACACTAAGCAAGGCTTGTGTCGTGGTCACCAGATAGTTGATTTATATACTTTTTGTTTGTAAATATATTCTTATCATACATATAAACATCCATGACTCGAAAACAAATGCCCATGCACATCACAAAAACATTTGCTCCTACCTGGATTCGAACCCAGGACCCTAAGAACGTAATGCAGCCTCACTACCGCTACGCCATTCGAGTCGTCACTATTACCCCGGACTATATAACGATTCGATTGACACTATTCATCAAAATCGGAAGAATAGTTTTAGGCACTTCAGAGGAACATAATTATGGAAATACACATACATACACTGCTAAAATCAGAACCCATCTTTATGGCTTCGCCATAGTCAGGTTAAAAAGAGAAAACTCAAGTTTTTTTTAAATTATTTTTTGCGAGTATGTTGTGTATAAGTGTATATCTGGGTGAATTTCTCAGCAGGTGGTTTTTATTCACGTACTCACGGTCCTGTAAATGTTTGTTTTTACGAGAAAAGTAATATCGCACACGCGGTGTAAAGGTAAATGTACTTTTTGCATTGTTTCGAGTGCTGTTTAAAAGGGTCTTGGTATAAGAACGCTACCTGTTTTTTTTTTTGTTTCTAAATAAAAGTGAAAGTACCTACGGGAGGCCGGGGCTTCATCACAGGGACGAATTTTAGGAATCATTAGTGACGTGCTGTTTATAGTTTATTAGAAATTCGCTTGTTAATACTTACCTCTGTTAATTGAAGCCCCGGCCTCACCTACGTAAAATAATTTTAACTTTTTAGCTGAAAACTTAAAACAAACATTTGATTGAACATAAAATAGAATGTTCTTTACTATGTACACCATTACAATCATATTGATTAAAAAGACATTCTACATAGGGCGACACAATGGGCGGTCTTGGATGGATTACAGGAAGAGGGAGTGGCAGTACTCCGGCCAAAAGAGAATCGAGAAATCTTATCGACAAAATGACAGATTAACATACTCGTTGGTCCCGCGGGATACGCACCGTGCGTCGGGGGCCACGTGGTGGCTACCGGCCACCGTAGACGCGGGCCTGTGGAAGATTAGCTATGGGTTAGCTCGCCGTTCGTCCGGCTTATGACGACAGGCCGTGTCGACGGCGCGTTCGTGTTCCACGCGCGCCTCCACCGCCGCCAGCCTTTCTCTCCCTACCCCGCCGCGCCGCTTTAAATGAATAAATAACCTTATAATCAAACCGGACCCAGGCAATAGTTAGTTATATAATAACATACATAACAGTTATTGTAAAGAAATATTATTATGATTTGTCCAAAATAACAATGTAGAACAATATCTTTCCACCTCGTTCCAAGTGTTGTTCTTACATAAGTATAAATAAGGCTTAAGACACGGTAGTTGATGCTAATAAATTACTTTTTATTCAACATTTTATGTATCTCCGGAAGACGAATAGGACAAGTATTTAAGACGTGTTCCTATTGTGTTATTTCTTCAGGCATTTTTAGGCTTCAAGATTTAACACGAGGAATATGTATTAATTATTGAAGGATAATCGTATTGTCAGATGTATTTTTTTTCTGCCGGGGTTCCGGGACTGTACGAAAAAGATACCAGAACATAAAAGGCTAAGAAGGAATATGGGTGGGTTTTGTCAGTAAAAGTCTGACATCCCCTTCGACTCCACCCAGAGTACGAGAGATCATTTGATGATTTCCCATCCGAAAAAAAAGGTGACAACATAAAGGACGAGGAAGGAACATGGCTGGGTTTTAATCAGTGAAAGTCTGACACTCCCTCCCGCTCCGCCCAGAGAGGGAGAAGTTATTTGTTGATTGAAAAGGTTCTTTCACGACATTCTTCTCATGAAAATGAGCTCATCATGCCAAGCCAACCGAGTAGAGATTATAACGTTTCAGTCACCGGCATTACTACCAGACAGGCAGGCCGTCAAACTACCATATTTGACAGATTTAAAGCAATTTGTTGTTATGTTGTGTAAATATCAGAAAAGTGTGCTCATTTTTACTTTTTCCATGGGACTAACATTATATTTGCAGAAAAATAACCAACTGACCCATACATTTGAGTCGAGTACCTATACCTGCTGTTTATTTTATGCTAGCTACATAATACAAGTAAATGAATGACTTTTACAACACTGAGATTTATACCCAATCTGTAATTTCCCTGTGGTGTGACTTAATGGATGAAATAATTTCCCTGTGGTGTGACTTAACGGATGAAATAATTTCCCTGTGGTGTGACTTAACGGATGAAATAATTTCCCTGTGGTGTGACTTAATGGACGAAATAATTTCCCTGTGGTGTGACTTTATGGATGAAATAATTTCCCTGTGGTGTGACTTAACGGATGAAATAATTTCCCTGTGGTGTGACTTAATGGATGAAATAAGGAATGAGTATAATAGTCGAAGTCTTGGTAAGGACATGACATGTGATGAGAAGGCATGAGTCGGATGTGATTAAAAGAGTGATTACTCTAAATGTTGATGGATGGAGAGGGAGAGGAAGACCAAGGAAACGGTGGATGGATTGTGTGAGGAATGAAGTAAGAAGGGTGTATTGCTTGCGTTACGGTTGACAGGGGAGAATGGAAGAAAAAAACGTGTTGCGTCAACCCCAAGTAACATAAAATAAGGACAGAAAGATAATAATGGATTAAAATATAATTAGAAAGATAAAAGAAAGAAAGATAATTTGTTTACTTATCATTAAAAACCTACAAAAATTTACATAATAAATAAACAAATATAACTAATAATGCCAAAAGGGCCTCAGCTCAGCATAATGTCAGATGGCAACATAAGGTGTACCACTTGACTCTGATTTTCAGCTGCAGCCCACGAGTAGCCTATGCTCGACAACATAAACAAACACCATATTGAATTCTTATTTTTTTGCGCAAAAACTAACAATATGATGTTACAATTACGACTCGCAATGCAACAAATCTGACCTCTAACATCGAAATCGTCGTACACGCTCGCAATCACTAGTACAACAGTAACTAGCCTCGCATACAATATTTAAGATTCCCGTCACTGGCGTCTAGAACCGTATAAAAAGCGGGTGAAATGGCCACTGAATAATATATGAGCGAGCGTTTATGACCATCTGTTCCGGTCGCTGTTTGATTACTATGACGGAAAGGAATGGGAAATTATTTAGAACTGTTAGTCGGAAAATTGTATATAATGTGACGTAGAGGAGCTCATGGCTGAACGTAAATAGATGGTAGATCTTCAAATTAAACCGTGCTTGCCTAGGTTGGTCTGTGCATGGGTGACCACCCATTACATACCGAGTTCTCTTCATGCATCGGAAAGCACGTTAAGCAGTTGGTCCGGGCATTTGACCATCTTTGGCAGTCGTTACAGATAGTCAGTGGCCCAAAAATTCTGACAACCAGTCTTATAAGGGACCCTGTAGTTACAGTCGAAACAGTTAAATAATTTATATAAAACAGGTAGTTTTATATTTTTATTTGATTAATTTTAGTTTGCTCATAGAAACCATTCTGTATGCTTTAAAAATTCTGTTTGCCTACGATAGTCATAAAGTTTGATGCCTCTGTCTACAGCTGGTTCACTTTGAAACGCGCTCATGGGGAGCATATTCTCATATTTATCACCGCCAAACCACGACCCGTTGCTAGGGCTGACAAAACGCAAACACCTTTAACCATAACTACTTTACGCCTCTAAATATATTAGAAAATGTATTCAAACGGACACTGTTATTATTCATAGAGAGCTTATCTTCCCTTCGCAGTGTCCTAAGGAAGTGACTTTTGCATAAACATGAAGCCAAGTCGGGTAGAGTGTTAACCTAGTTCCATACGTGCAAAGAGCCTCTTGGCTAAAACGCAATAAAATTGCGGTAAAGAGCTGTGATTTGTAGTGACTTAACGGTATAAGATTAAATTAATCACGGACCCGTTAATTTGCGTCAGGATTTATGTTGCTAGTTGCTTATTTTGTTAAAGCTGCTTTTGGGGAGGAGCTCGTAGCAAAATAATGACAGCCGCTCGGTTTGATACGTATGTACTTAATGAAAACAATTCTACTGATGATATCCGTTGAACTTACAAACAACAACAAAACTTCATTTATTTTATTGTTACAGAACGACTACTAATGTAGGTAACACCCATGTGACACTTGACGCTTTAATGCTTTTAGATGAATGCAGTCATGTATCACCTGATAATAATATTAATGAGTAAGTTTGAGTTGAGTCTACTTTTGGTTTTACAGATTTCGTTGAGCATGTGGTTTTAAATATTTCATGCCTAGGTTGGTCTGTGGATGGGTGACCACCTTTACATACCGAGTTTCCTCCGTGCCTCAGAAAGCACGTTAAACTGTTTGTCCCGGCTGTCATTTGTAGATATTTGAGAGTCGTTACAGGTAGTCAGTGGCCCAAAAATTACGACAACCAGTCTTAACAAGTGATATCGTATTACCCAGTACTAACTGGGTTGCGGAGGTTAGATAGGCAGTTGCTCCATGTAAAATACTGGTATTCAGCTGCATCCGGTTAGACTGGAAGCCGACCCCAACATAGTTGGGAAAAGGCTAGGCAGATGATGATGATGTTCGTTTTACCCAAGCCAGATCCATTCATCAAATAAATATGTAGACTGGATATCTATGCAGGCAAATTATATTGCACAAAGTATGAACACCAACACAGGTGAGTTCGGTCTTCCCTCACTCTCACAGTCAGACCGGAGGACAATTTCTTCCGAGGCACGCAGGGATCTCGTTATGTAATTGGCGGTCACCCATCCACAGACCAACCTAGGTGAGCACAGCTTAACCTAAACATCGACCGCAATTCGAACGCCTAACTAAGATGTTTGTGTCCAATTACGTTACACCTACATCATTATTTTTCAAAATAAATATATTGGTGTCGGCTCTACTATACCTAGCTCTCAAATCAACCACAATATAAGGTTGACCGCAATCTCACCTTCTTCAGAATTATTGGAAAATGCCGATATCCTGAGCTTAAATCCTTTCAGGCTTCTGACTGTTCGTGAGAACTGTTGAATATTTATTTGTGTGACAACTGAGGTTAGCGATTGGTTACTCGCTTTCAGTGGTACAGAATCACGATGTGTCATCTTACAAAGATTGTACGTAAATCCAGAATTAAATATTCCCGTATTTTTAACTGTCTTAAAACTGGGAACTCTGAAACCGCGAACCGGAAGACGTAGATGGACTGGTGACATTTGAAGGTTGCAGGAATCCGCTAGATGTGGCACGGGACCGATCAATGTAGCAACACTTTGGGGAGGCCTATGTCCAGCAGTGGACGTCTTGCGGCTGAAATGATGATGGTGACGATGGATTCGATGTATGTAAAATTCCTCATGCTTTCCACTTAGTTTCGAGGTTAATCCAAATCCCCCTAGTTTCCCCTGACACAGGTTAATCAAGTGTCAAACCTGTTATAGATTTTGATACTGATTGGTTCGTGAGGAGATTGATTTTCAATTTGTCGACGTTGCTACACGACGTCACGTCATGTTGGAAATGACAGCCTTCAACAACACGTACCTAAATATGATTAGTGTACGAAATGTCTATCACTTGTGTAGGTTATAATGTTAAAAACTGTCATAGATCATACATTTACACAAATATAGTATAGGTACGGGAGACTTTCACTGCAATAAGCGTGACATTCACCTAACAATGCTAAGTACAAAAACTAACATTACTTACAAATAAGTAAGTACAGTCACGTCTAATAATATGTATACACTTTCCTTATTATTATAGCTATTTTAGCGAGAAATAACGATTGTAACTAAGAAATTGGATCTTTTTCATAAAAATATGAGTTCCAGAATACTATGTACGTAATAACATTAAATTTTAATCAGTGCATTAGGAGAAACACAATTTAAAAAATCGTAAGTGTTTACGTGACTGTGCACAACACATTCTGTTTTGGTTATAAAACTTAATGCAACAGATAAAAAAACATAGGTAGCTGCATTAAGACGCCTGCGGAGCATGCGTCGTTCATACAAACGTAATACCAAAATAATTTGTAAATAAAACATATTCTTAAGGTAGTGTCTATTTATTTCACTTATCGAATCACTGAATATCTAGGTTCCCAAATATACATTTTGAATGGACACTGATTTAAACAAGAGTTATGAGAAAAATAAGATTTCTATAGAAATTTTAAATTCCTCATATCTCGTCTTTATATCATTGTCCTTTCAATATATATATTTGGGAATATAGATATTCTGTAAACCAATCGAAATAAATACACACTACCTTAAGAAAACGTATAATTTTCAAATTATTTTGTTATTACGTTTGTATGAACGACGCATGCTCCGCCGGCCCCTTAATAAGGTATTCGTCACGAAACACAAACTCAATTCAATTACCAAACTTAATAAAAAAGGGGTAACGAATAGGCTAGTTTCCACCATCAATAAATTGCAAATCTAATTAGTCCGTCGGTTTGAGTATTGGAAAATAATGGACACGTATTTTTTGTTTTTGTAAATCAATGAATACTGACATAGATGAAACGCATCAAAACTCGGACGTGGGGGCTCCACGTCACAATGCACTAAAAACTATAGCAAGGCGCCGCGCCGGGCGCGGACGTATTGCGAATTTTAAAAGCGTCATATCTTCGTCAATTTTGGTTTACGTAACAAAAGAAAAAATACGGGTCAAATATTTTTTTGAAATCTAACTGACGGACCTATTAGATTTTTTTCAGGACAAGCCTATTAATGCAGCCGTACATACATGGATGGTTTTATGCTACACAATTGTATGAAGCCATTTAACAAAAATAATTAAATAATTACCAACAAAGCTTAACGTCAACATTGTTCAATACCCTTTTTTTTTTTTTAGGATGGGAAATCATCAAATGACTTCTCCCACTCTGGGCGGAGCGGGAGGGAGTGTCAGACACTTACTGACTAAAACCCATCCATGTTCCTTCCTCGCCCTTTATGTACCGGGGCCGCGGTATCTCTTTCGAACAGGCCCGCAACTTGTTCAATACCCTTAAGACCCTAGAATATTTCAAATTGCTCTTCCAACCTTCTGTTGTAAATAAAAACGGGTAATAAATGTTATCAATTTAGACGATTAGTTCTACTAAGTGGTTATTTTGGCCCGTTACTCCTCCAACATACGGCAAATGTGCAGCTGTAAGTAGGTCAGCATCAGTTATTTGACTTTTGGCATATTATGGAGTTTAGGTAAGTACTTCGTTCCATAGCCCGTTGGCAGACTCCAGTGCGTTCTTCTGACAATCGCATTATAAGGGAAGGGAGACCTTTTCCCTGCAGTGGGTCAATATAGGCTTTTAATAATAGAAAGTTAGACCTGACTCAAAAGGCAGTACTCCCGTATAAGGAAACATTGCATCTGACTTAATTCCATGTGCCTCCATGGTGATTAAACGAGATATAATACAGCGTTTCCAGTAGACAATACTGTGTAAGATAGGCGTCAACAGGTCTAATCACAATCTAAATAACAAAGCATACTCAAGTTGATGGCGAATCGGGAAAGTTACTAGATGGGACGTACCTGAGATGAGTAATAGAAAGTTATTAAAGGAGATGACATGCGTCGACCGCTAAATAAAATAAATGAGGGCTATCGTTTTTGAGTTCACTAGATGGTGCCACTAGCGAGTAAGGTCCTGTAATTCATCCTACTTGATACCTTAAAGTACTAATAGCTTCTTATAAAGTTTATTTTATTGCGTACTAGCTTCTGCCAGCGGCTTCGCCCGCGTGAAGTTTGATTATTGTCCCATGGAATCTTACTGCCGGGATAAAAAGTATCCTATGTTTTAATCCAGGTTATAAACTATCTGTGTGCAAAATTTCATCCAAATCCGTTCAGTAGTTGTCGCGTGAAAGCGCAACAAACAAACTTACATTCACATTTATTCTCCGAACTGCTAAGCTATCGGGAGTTACACGTGTTATTGTGAGTCAACTATAAAAGATAGACATATGCTGTCTTGGGATATTTTTTATATAATTTTATGTGGAATATTTCCGTAATACATGATTTCTATGTAGCTTTAACCATTAACGGAAGCTAAAAAAACCAAGTAACTTCTCCCGTTTTCTCAACATTTCCTTTCACTGCTCTGCTCCTATTAATGGTAGCGTGATGAAAAGTATACTATTACCTGCTCAGGAGTATGTAGAATAATTGTACCAAGTTTCGTTAAAATCCGTCGAGTAGTTTTTTTTTTCTATAAATAACATACAGACAGACAGACAGACAGACAGAAAGACAGACAGACAGACAAAAATTTTACTGATTGCATTTTTGGCATCAGTATCGATCACTAATCACCCCCCGATAGTTATTTTGTAAATATATTTCATGTACAGAATTGACCTCTCTACAGATTTATTATAAGTATAGATAGATTGTGCAAATGTGCATACAACAGATACACATTTTGAAATATTCTCTTGAAATGAGTAAGCATTAAAGATTTAAAAACATTTTTCCCCAATTACCAACAAATGAGATCCTAACTTGTGACTTAAAATCATCAAGTCATTAATAATCAGGAATGGCTCAATCTAGACCACAATCGTGAGTAATAGTAAAAATACGTGATAAAAAAAGCACGCAACGCGCGAATATGTCGTAGAGTGACATCTGACATTTCGGAAGACCTTACTCTACACGAGCGCCCCTTGCGGCGAATTCATGCCTGCTAGCGATAGTCTCCATTGAGATAAGAACAAGAGAATGATGAAGACGATATCTTACTAATACGAGTATAGGGTAGGTACACTTGGTTTGTTAAAAATCTGTCCATCATATCAACACTCTCTCATGACAATTTATTAAAATTATTGCTATGTTTTATAGTTTTACTATTACTAGATACTTTTGTGTACTTAATAATTAATATTATCATAGTTAAGATTACTTTTTTTTTCTTGTACTAGGCTAATTATTAAATTTAACTCTTAAAAAACATACAACATACGGGTATTTATCGCGAATTTACCTTTAATTAATAACCCTTTAATTTAATTTTCTTTAATTTGATCGTGAAAGTTTAAAAAAGACAAATTTAACTCTTTTTTTAATATATTTGTGTGGTGTTATACAGTATTTTTATTTAATCACCCTACAGTTTGGCTAACTGTAGTAGCAATCGTAGTACCGGGATCGCAACGACTGGGTTCCAACTGCTGCTACAGTTGGTGAAGAGGCGGTGCATGGCCAAATTGGCCGTTAAGTGATGACTAATAGCTATTGGGCTCTCACGATACAATAGTTGTAACCAGTATAACAAATTTTGACTTTTCGACTTTTGATCGGATTTTTAGATGAAATACTCGTCTGTGTGACGGACTAAAACTTAGATTTGCAATTTTTTGATACTGTCGTTATACCTCATATAAATGCGAAAGTTTGTAAGTATGGATGTATGTTTGTAATGTATGTTTCTCTTTCACGCAAAAACTGCTGAACAGATTTGGATGAAATTTTGCACGCGAATAGTTTATAACCTAGATTAAAACATAGGATACTTTTTATCTCGGTAGTATGATCCAATGGGACAGTTATCAGACTTCACGCGGGCGGAGCCGCTGGCAGAAGCTAGTTATTAATAATTTGTGCAATAACTGCCCAGCAATAAATTATACGACTAGTGCCGAAAACGATCCGTAAATACAAGTCTTCAAGTCGACTTCGGTTATTAAAATCATTATTTTTACATAACTTTGTCTCTCCTCTTTTCTTCTGATATTTCCGATATTCTCGTCGGTACAGATTTAAAATTTCTCGGATAAATATAAATCGCTCTTTCTTCAGGCATCTAAAAGCAAAAGCGCCGATCTTAATGATTCCAGGAAAATTCTTGTTGTAGTCAATCCAATTTCTTGGAGATAGCTTTCACGGGATACAGTACAACAAATACGGTAACTCCCTAACAACGTAGGTATTTGCAACGTTCTAATAATATCAGAAATCCTCATCTACTGACAGAGAATCAGAATTGTACCTGAAATTCCCTTGCACCAAATGTGTGAAGCACTTGTAGATTTGTATTGAAAATTAAACCAGAGTAACGTTTGACAGAAAACAATGCATTTTGAAAATATTCTACACGATAAGCGATAGTTGACTTTTTTATTTAGTTTGGGTTATTGTAGGTACATTTACCACAAAGTAAATTCGCCACTAAAAAAGTATGTGTAAACTCGCCACAGCTCTATTTTCATGAAGAAAAATCCGCCATATTGTTTATTTCCGTACAGACAGAAAAAATCAAGCAATAAGTAGAATGTAACGTTATTTCTTTATTTTCCATAATCACAGAAATTCACATACAAATCAAAGTTCTACTAGCACCTAGAATATACGCTAGTATTGTCTGGTTTTGTTCGTTTTCAAGACCGCGTCAAGCTGGCTTAAATACTTTTTATTTTATATCTTCTTTTTTTATCTTGGTGTTCCTTTTTTAAGTTTTGTATTGTTGTTTTATCCTGTGCGTGTCTAAATACTTTTTCATCCTTTCTTTCTTTTTTTTCGTAATGGATCAGTCAAACTAGTACGGACAAATTGCGGACACTGAACACTCTCTTCAGTAAGTATTTGTATGAAGCACTTCCGAAAAGAAAAACAGTCCATGTCCAAAAAGCGTCCTCAATGTTGATTTTTAACGTCCATTTTGACTCCCAAAATTCACACTCCACCATCAAGCCAAGTCCCAAGCCAAGTCAGTATCGATTTCTATCAAAATAGGGTATTTACGACACGTTACAAGATAACAATGAGCAATATGAGCATGTGAAAACGTTGTTAGGAGGACGCTTGTTGAATACGAATCATTCGTATTACTACGCATGTTCGTACGCAATTATTGCGAACGTTCTACTAGGGACGGGACTAATCGAATTCTGCTTTTGGATTCGATTAATCGAATACGAGACTAATTACTTAGGAGTTAGGGCCGTATTTATAAATCCGAATAATTTATGAGGGGGCTTTTACATGAGAGTGGTTTTGTGGAGGTATTTAGGATGGTGTGTAGAAAAGTTAAACTAACTACAGCAATGTTTTATTTGAGTTACTTTTGTGTTGATATTTCAAAGGCTTCTGGGCAGAGTTATAGTTAAGGGGCCCGCGGACTATGCGTAGTTCATACAAACGTAATACCAAAATAATTTGTAAATGAAACATATTCCTAAAGTAGTGTGTATCTATTTCGGTTGGATGACAGAATATCTATGTTCTCAAATATATGTTTTGAAAGAACAATGATATAACAACGAGATATAAGGAATTTAAAATTTCTATGGAAAACTAATTTTTCTAATAACTCTTGTTTAAATAAGTGTCCATTCAAAATATATATTTGGGAACCTTGATATTCTGGAATCCAATCGAAATAAATACACACTACCTTAATTACATGTTTGATTTACAAATTATTTTGGTATTACGTTTGTATGTACTACGCACGCCCCGCGGGCCTCTTAAGTGACTTATACAAGCAAAAGGAAGACCTTCGTTCGAAGTAGCAGGGTTGGATATGGGTGTATATTTATGTTTATGAGATCGTCAGTCTTTATACTTCAGCACCTAAAGAGTTTAGAATAACTTGCATCTACAAAGTGTAACTCAAAGGATAGGGAGCGTGTAAATGTCCTATTCCTTGCCGATAGATGGGGTTCAACCCCTAACTACAACCTAACCCCCTTGTACTACAAACCACCATACTTTATTTTTTAGATATTGTGGTGATGTTGGTCCCATAGAGTAAGTTGTTCAGTTTGATGGTCTCTGTACCATACCCCTTTTTTGTTTTGGATGGGAAATTATCAAATGACTTCTTCCACTCTGGGCGGAGCGGGAGGGAATGTCAGACTTTTACCGACTAAAACCCATCCATGTTCCTTCCTCGCCCTTTACGCTCCGGGGCCACGGTATCTCTTTCGAACAAAAAAAAAAAAGGGCAAAATAGTCAATTTAGACGTTTCGTGTTGCTGCGGTGCCGAAGCGGTGTGTTTGTTAGTTAATTTATATTTAATTTTAATTTACATTTTATTTTAATTTAATTTATATTTTAATTTAATTTACATTTTATTTAAATTTAATTTATATTTTAATTTACATTTTAATTTAATTTAATTTATATTTTTATTTAATTTAATCTGTATTTATGTTTCTATTTTTAATCTCAATTCCAACCACTATTAATTTGTCATGACATTACCATGTAATTAAATTTGAATTTGAATCATTTTTTGTTTAATAGCATGATCGTTTAATTGTATGTAATTTTTATTTTATTCCTATTCAATTATGTTTTTGGAGCATGTGTACCTACTCGATAACGTGTAAGCTGTGGTTACCTGTAATTGAGTGTGCGTTACGAGACCACTTATTATGCAATAGTTTTAATTTATATAAAAAAATTTAATGTTGCTCGTTGGTAATCCAAAATAAATAAATAAATAAATATATTGTAAATACATACATACAAGCACACACATAAGCATCTACAATCGCACACCAGCACTAAACTCGATTCTCAACAACTGTCATCCAGTTGCTACCAGCAAATATCATTGCTCCACCGAACCTGAGAATGTCTCAACATACTTTTGCCGAATCGCATTCTGCACTCAAAAACACGTATCCATCGGTTCTACGGCTACTACGGCCGGCCCATTGCCACTCCAGCTTCTCTATTCTGTGATCTATGTCGACAACTTTGGTTCTCGGTTGGATCACCTGGTTCCGGATGCGATCCGTCAGAGAGACGCCAAATTTGCTTGTAGAATATCGAATAAAGGAAAAGGGTCTCTTTGTTCAAATAAAAATTAGTAATATTGTTGGGATATTTTCGAGTTTCCTGCGTGCCTCGGAAAGCAAACCCTTGGCCCCAGCTGTCATTTATAGATCTTTGACGGTCATTATAGGTAGTGAGTGGCCGAAAAAGTCTGACAACCAGTCCTACCAAGGGGTATCGCATATTACCCAGTACTTATTGGGTTATGAAGGTCAGATAGACCCGCCCCTTGTAAAATACTGGTATTCAGACGACTAGACGAAGCCGACCCCAACGTTGTTAGGAAAAGGCTAGGCAGATGATGTTAGGATGATTTTCGCTTAATTTAAAAAAAAAAACATTCAGATAGTGGACCTCGTAACATGAACTTCACGTATTACATTCTTGTCATTTAGAATAGAATAGAATAGAATACTCTTTATTATGTACACCATAAAAAATAGAAATACAAAAATTTTAAACATTTTACAAGGGGTGACACAATGGGCGGTCTTATCGCTAAAAGCGATCTTTTAAAGACAACCTTTGGATGGATTTAAATGGGAAAGGTGAGACAATACTGCAGGTAGCCTGTGGTGTACCATTTACATATATACAATAAAGAAATACATACATATACACACATTAGACGAATTACACTTATTTATATATATAAAACATATATACATAAGTGCAAATACATCATATAATAATAATATATATAATATACATACTTTTTTAATTATCTTTTAATTATCATGAAACAAGTGCGAACGAACTAAAAATTGACATACCTAATAAAAAAATAAAAAAAAATTGCTTAAGGAGAGAGATACAGTTTTCTTACCATGCTTTTAAAAATTGTGAGAGATTGAGCACGCCTTATAGACACTGGCAAGGCATTCCATAACCGTACTGCTTGTACTGTAAAAGACTTATCATAGAAACTGGTGGAATGCATCGGCATCTCTAGTCTCAAGTTTTCTGATGACCTCAGAAATCTATTATGTGTGTCATGAAGGAACTTGAAACGTTCTTTAAGATAAGAGGGAGTTACTCAGACACAAAACCCAAGAAGAAGACATATAAATTTGTGACAGATATCATCCGGAACAACCAAATTTATACGCTGCGAAATTGTTATTTCCTTACAACATGGAAGGGATCGGGTCGTTTAGCATAATTTTGTTCCCTTCCCCTCCCGCGATAGAGGGGGGCGCGCCCCCCTCTCTCTCCTCGCGCTCGCCCCATACGACACGTAAACGGGACGACTGTCAATATTTTTTTACCAACCCTTATAATATAGTCATGGAAATGCTAATCGTGTTTCCGGGTGTCTGATTTCGGGGTCAACACGGATTAATTAATGTTTGATAACTTCGGAGTTCTGTCGATATGGGATTTTGTGGAAAATATGGCAACTGTAAGGCGGGTTTTCTAAAGTACAACTAGATACGTTCTAAGAATATAGGCAGCACTACACAAATAAAAAAAAAATACAATAAATTAAAAGCCCAAAAAAAAAATATATTAAACCAAATAAACCCTTACATTTTTAATATTCCTTAAAAAATATAAGGGTTTATTCGAAATATATAAGTATCTTTAAATTACTGGCTGGCACTTTAAATAATGATTTATTTTTACTATTTGACTTATTTTAAATGTGGCTAGTAAAGTCACGATGGACAGACTAATTATTTAACTTTAGTGTTTAACTAAGCAATAGGTAATTATTTTGCACACTAATTGTAAGAAATAAAATCGATAGCAAATTAAAATACTTATTATCATCATCATCTGCCTTGCCTTTTCTCAACTATGTTGGGGTTGACTTCCAGTCTAACCGGATGCAGCTGAATACCAGTATTTTACATGGAGCGACTGCCTATCTGACCTCCACAACCCAGTTAATACTGGGAAATACGATACCACTTGGTAAGACTGGTGTCAGAGTTTTGGGGCCACTGACTACCTGTAACGACTGTCAAAGATGGACAAATTACAGCCGGAACCAACGGCTTAACGTGCTTTCCGAGGCACGGAGGAAACTCAGTATGTATGGGTGGTCACCCATCCACAGACCAACCTAGGCAAGCCTGGCTTAACCTAAAGATCGACCCGAGCGGCTGATATTATTTAGCTACTTACTTAATGTATAATTTAACTCGGCTATATTACTCTCGCACGCAGGGTACATCACTAGCAATTATTATTACGTCACAACGCCCCCACTGATATCTAAGTGAACGCTCCCGAATTTACGTGCTGGGAAATTATTATTATTTTCAATGTAAGGATGCGATCAGATGTCTTTTTCCTACGGTTTCCTTCGACTAAAATATTTAATTAATAAATATTGCTTAACATTGCACACAGTGCCATCTAGTGCCACATTAACCAACGAGGCTTGTGTCATGGACACCAGATATTTAAAATACTACTAATTATTTTACCTTATTTTATTATTTTATCTTTTAATATTTTGTCTTTGACAAATCGAGGCGCACAAAGCCAACGACAACTGTTTTTTGTCTGTGTTTACTACATAATAAGCTATACAGGGTGTGAACCAACTCATCACAAAGCCGTTAACCAAGCATTATGTATATCAAACTAAGTAACTTTACGCAAAAAATATTGCTGGGAAACAACTTTTTTTTTTAGGTATTAAATCATGTGTTGTGGTAGAACTCAATGTAACGCACTTAAAACATTGTGCCGATGGATGGATTGAATAGTACGGGGGTCATGTAGGTGTTTAAAGTAAAAAACTAACAATAAAAACTTGTAATAAAAAAAACCCTTGTCAAAAAGTTGGAAATTTGACTCCCAATATCTCCGTAACTAGAAGGTTCCCAGGTATGGTGTAGAACAAAAAAATGATCGCAATGACAGGGATAACAAGTGCCTTTCGGCTTAAAAACAGGGTGTAAAACAGAGGTGTTTTACACCCTTCATATTACAGGACGGACGAGTTCCTTTCAATTTTTCCATACCAGGCGTCACTTTCATTCACTTGCCATAGAATCTAAACTAACATTTAAAGAGGAAAGATTTGATTTTTTGTTTGTTATGACTTAACTCAAGAATTACTCAACCTATATTAAAAAATCTTTCACCATTAGAAAGCCACATTTTTACAGAGTAAGATAAGCTATAAACTATATTGATATCATGCAAAACAACCGAGCTATCACAATATTAGCGAACAAAGTCGCAGGCAAAATTCTAGTTCATAATAAAATTATTACTCTTACTTACTGTCTGAACCTACCCTTACCCCAAAATCGACTCGTTTAGCATAATTTCAGCTCCCCTTGCGATCGGAATGAGATCGCACCTACTACGTGTTTGATGCTTTCCTACCTGTAATAACCTGAATGAACAATTTTCTTTATTATTTACTCACAGAACCTTTTCGTGCGGAGTTGTAAAAGGAAATATTTTGACTTACGTACGTTAAAAGACTGTTACGAGAGGAAAAATACCTAAGCTGAATAATTTCTTTGAGAAAAGGTACGGGGGTCCTTTTGCCCAGAGTTGGCCTCGACTTAACATAGCTACAAGAAAGAATTTATGTTACATCAATACTAATATTATAAAAAGGAAAGATTTGTACTTTTGTATGTAACGAATAAACTTAAAAACTATACGGGACCGATTTGAAAAATTGTTATAGCAATAGATAGCTACATTATCAGCGAGTAACATAGGCTACATTTTATCCCCGTACTTTCACTGGAACGGGAACTACGCAGGTGAAACCGCGTGACGTCCGCTCGTCATATAATAAAGAGGTTAAATTTTATGTTTGTATGTACGGGGTCATCTTCGGAACTACTGGTCCGATTTCGAAAATTCTTTCTCTAACGGGAAGCTCATTATTTCCGAATATCATGGGCTTCATTTGAAATGTTCCCTTGGGTTAACGCGCACATGACGGGACCAAAGCCCCGAGCAAAAGCTTGTTGTATATTTGAATCATCATCTGCCCAGCCTTTTCTCAACTATGTTGGGATCGGTTTCCAGTCAAACCGGATGTAGCTGAATACCAGTATTTTATATGATGGCCTATCTGACCTCCACGACCCATTTGCCCAAAAAGTCTGACAGCCAGTCTTACCCCTTGGTAAGACTGGTTGACAGACTTTTTGGTCCACTGACTACCTATAACGACTGTGAAAGATCTACAAATGACAGCCGGGACCAACAGCATAACGTGCTTTCCGAGACACGGAGGAAACTCGTTATGTATGTCGGGTTTGTCAGGATTTATTTCGTTAGGCTCGAGCATTATGTGGGCAGAAGACGGGTTTCGTGCTATGAAAACTCACTAAATGCGATACTTTGTTTATTGTCAGGTGCTCGGTTCGGGCTGGTTGTTTCCATGGAGAAGAACCGGCAAGAAACTCCATGGTTACTCTTTTCAAACAGATCTACACTGAGTAAACTAACCAAGTACTTGACATTACACTTTCACACTAACACTCACTAAATGGGCAAACCGACAGTTTCGTTCTGGAGGAGTGATTTGGTTGGAGACTCGAGCAAAAGTGAGCTCAGCACAATCCCCACTCTCCAAGACGACTCTGTCCACGTGCCGCCAGTAAATCAACATCTGACGTCACGGCGTTTACCCCTACTACAATAGTCAAATCAGCAACTTGATATTGAAAAGTTATCGCTTTCTCCGACACGGCCATCTTGACAATTCACACGTCCTCGTGTGAGGCATCTGAAACAAGAATTCATGGAAAGTAATACGTCCTTTGCACGGCCTTCCTGACCAAGGCATTCAAAATTAAAGTCACACAATACAATCAACACAATTTTATTCTGATTCACATTCTCATCAAATCTTATTAAGGAATCTCAACATTGAAATCACCACTCTTCAGGAATCATCAGTTTTCGAAACAATTCATGAAAACTTCTAAGCAAATCTAGTATGCAATGCTCTGTTCGGAACTCAACTTCGTCACATACAACACATTGCCTCCATCCGGCAAACCAGCGGGACCTCCATCCGGTACCCGACTTCCACACACAACACATCACATTGCCTCCATCCGGCAAACCAGCGGGACCTCCATCCGGTACCCGACTTCCAAACACAACACATCACATTGCCTCCATCCGGCAAACCAGCGGGACCTCCATCCGGTACCCAACCTCAAGAGACAATACATTGCTTTTATTAAGCACCTTTGGCGATTACTTACATCGCTATGCTGGACAAGTCACGAACAGCATTGGGATGCATGCAATCTGAGTCACTTGCATACTACATTTGCATCCCCTCACTAAGGAGTGACACCATCGCCATCATGTTACTCATAAGGTGCGGTCTAACAGACCCACCGCCACGTGTTACTCACGGGTGCGGTCTAAAGTCTCGAGTATGAGTGTACAAGCCTTTCCTTATCAGATTTGGTCTCACTACCACTGTCATCAACTATGACATTTAACTCTCGAGGAACTTGGTGATCGGGGATCTTTCTCACAAAAGCTAGGGATCTTTCTCACAAAAGCTAAAATCTTCGAATTAGCTTTACTGAACCTTGGTCTATACTAGTTGTAGTAATGACAGCATCAATATGCTCACTCTTGAGTCCAGACAAAACTGAATTGGTACTCTGCAGTCATAACAAAATGAAAACGACTCACCAGAGTGACGAAAAATCCCAGTAGACGCTCATGCGGTAATCACACACATGTCCACGCGAACGTTGCTTATGAGCTGCGCTCGCTGCATCACCGCTGCTAGTACCGCCATTCAAATTCGGGTAGCCTCATGTCTTTACTCGAATCTCCTAGTATGTCCTCGTGTGATAGTGAAACTGCAAACAAATACTCCACGACAGAATTTTGTTCCACTCGGTCAGTCCTGACCAAACTCTAGATTCACCGGGTCAGTGAAAATAAAGAACTCTGTTTTATTTTAACCCAATCCTATTCTAATAAAATCAAACTTCATAACATAACGCCTGAACTCCCCAAAGGGTTAAACAGAGGTGCACCTAATAGTACACTCACACTCCGGTAGTTATGTCCAAGTCCCATGTACCATCAACTGGGCACTAATCCAGACTCCGTGGCTTCACTGAGAAATTCTAGATGGAAAAACCCAATAGCACTTTGCCGCATCTGGGAATCGAACCCAGGACCTCATGCTCAGCAGTCGTGTTTGCCACCACTAGACCAACGACGTAGTTTATTAAATCAAACACGGTTAAATTGGTAATACTTGAAAATAGGTCACCCCTTGGGCCATGTACCACAGTCGTTCGAATCAACCTTTAAAACTCTACTACAGTAAAAACTTGGAAGCTTACAGTAACCATCGAGTAAAACTTCTAACGCCACGGCTCTCCAGCCGACCAGCAATCGCATTGCTCTCACACATCCAGCGCATGGATCAAAACTTCTGTACGCATATCCATCAAGTGGATCGCCCGTGTGCATCACCCACTGACTACACACTACGGTCTCTCTAGACCCCGACCTCTGCCAGAGTTAAACGCGCATCGCGCACCCACGGACTACTTGAGTTGCCTCAAGAGACACCGATTTCTACCGGGCTACGACTACGTAATAACCACTGGTACGGTCGAACACAATACGGCCGATAGAATCCTTTACTCGACTTTCTACCACAACTTAAGCTTACTCATCATTATGAAAATAAACACCAACATTATTCAATATCGACTGGTACGTGACCCACTGGTATCTTCCTTAGCCTACCCTGTACATATTTGTAGGCACGACTAACATTCAAAACTTTCAGTTAATGACGATCAGCGTCCACAATCTCTAATCACTACAAGCAACATTAAAATTTACTCTTTCATTAAGGTCCATCGAGTTCCAGAATCAAAATCGATACACTCACCAAAGTACTTTCATATTCCGACTCGACGGTGCAAAGGTCGACTCGCTTCTCCACCAGTACAGCAGCACTCGAACAACGCTGTCCTGCTGCGCAGCGACTAGCAATGTGCCCCGGCGTGCTACACTCGGAGCACACCAGTGAACTGCTGCAGGCCTGCGGTCGCTGCCCAACGCCTGTAGCAGCCGTCACAGGCAACCGCTTCTTGATGGGGCGGTCGTCTTCGTCCGAAAATCCGCTTGTTTGTGTCGTTGTTTGCCGCATTCGCGACACTTGATTGGTGGTACTGATGAAAATATCAGACGGGTCTCGCTCCCTGACGACGGGCGCATATTTTACTTTGTTTATTTTTGTTTTTCACTATTCACGTAAATGACGAAAATGTCTCGACGTACACGAATCTGGCCTTGAACAATTCTTTAAACTGGTCCCACGAAAAACTCTAAGCGATACAAAGTCTTTGTTTTGCATTTCAAATAGTAACCGTCACTGATTGTCATTAACACTAAAAAACGATGTGTATTCCGTTTTTTTCCACATGGTAAATAACACTTGTTTACTGTCTGTTTTGAGTTTCTGGTATTTCGGCGCTGTTGCAAGCACTATGATCACGGATAAAACTAAAGTTATTGCGGGTGGGTGTTTATGCAGACAATTCGATCTACCCTCTTTCTTGTTCGTTTTTTTTTTTTTTTGCACTCAGTAACCGACACATGAAATTCATCGCGAACTAAGTTTGTTTTCGACACTTTTTCGGTTTTTACGCAGTTGAAACTGATTGTTATTAACACTGTCCCCGCAGCATGATTTCATTAGCACGATTTTATCCCAATTCTGATGTCGGGTTTGTCAGGATTTATTTCGTTAGGCTCGAGCATTATGTGGGCAGAAGACGGGTTTCGTGCTATGAAAACTCACTAAATGCGATACTTTGTTTATTGTCAGGTGCTCGGTTCGGGCTGGTTGTTTCCATGGAGAAGAACCGGCAAGAAACTCCATGGTTACTCTTTTCAAACAGATCTACACTGAGTAAACTAACCAAGTACTTGACATTACACTTTCACACTAACACTCACTAAATGGGCAAACCGACAGTTTCGTTCTGGAGGAGTGATTTGGTTGGAGACTCGAGCAAAAGTGAGCTCAGCACAATCCCCACTCTCCAAGACGACTCTGTCCACGTGCCGCCAGTAAATCAACATCTGACGTCACGGCGTTTACCCCTACTACAATAGTCAAATCAGCAACTTGATATTGAAAAGTTATCGCTTTCTCCGACATGTATATTTAAATATTTATAGTTTTATTCAATGAAAATGTGTCTACTATTATTTCATTCGACTGAATTGAATTTATAAATAAAACTGATTCAGTAGGCTGAAGGTAAAAAACAAAGACACAAACAGTTTCATAGACTTAACAAAAAGTGTTTATTATTTTTGATGAAATTCTTTAACCTTTTCCGCATAATTAACTGTTACTTTTATACGGATTTTAGCATATTTATTTAGTTTAGCATGTATAAAATTACCAAACAAAGTACTATACTTTACTCGTATTTACATGCCAACTGCTGCAAATCGCCAAACCAGAACAATCCAAAACGCCTTTTTTATTCAAACTAACCGCGATCCGGTTGAAACGTGAAAATGAACATTAATACCTTTCTTTTAAGAAAATATTCAAAGGTAAAGATAAAAGATACCGTCTTAACAATCTTTTATCAAAGAGATCTCGACACCTCTTGAGGATATTAAACGCCATAAGATTTTATGTTTTCTTTTTTTTGTTACAAAAGATGTTGGTTTTATCTGCTGTTAATAAAGTCAGAGTGAACGATACTCCTGTTAGTATCAGAAAAGATTCATAAAGTGACTACAATATTAAATGAAATTTATTTTAAAATGAGTAGTACCTAGTCCCTATATATTCATAAGATATGTTGTACCCAGAAGCTATTGTTTTAACTTTGCAAGGGTACTTAGGTTAATAAACGACTGTTTAATGATTTACCGGAACAAATAAAAAACTGTAATAGTATTAACATATTTAAGAAAAAATTAAAAAAAACATGTATATACCATCTAACGTCGCCCCAGAGGCTCTAATGTATATTATTAAGAAATAACTTAGTATCTCATTATAAGTGAACTGATATGTAAAAGTTCGTAAGAGAAATAAATATCTTTAAACCTAAACCTAATAAAGAATAATAGGCGTTTAATTTCAATATAATCGTATTTTTGTTGTGATCAATTCAAAAATTGTAGTTACGTAAAATTATCGTGAGCTGCAGCCAATGACAGTGACGCGATTGATGCGTCGGCGCAATCAAAGAGCCGTATTTTTTTGCCCGCGAAACGTTGGCCAATCAGAGCCGGTGATTGCCTTGTTTTGGTTAGTGAAATAGTTTATTTTGATTGTTGATTTTAATTAATATTTTGTTAGGCAGCATACCTCTTTTATGTGCCTATTGTTTTGTAAATATCTTCAACATGAAGAATGTAAAATTAGATTTCAAATTTAGGTAACAGAATTTGAACAGTGATCCAAAGTTTGAGTGGGTGTTTTTTACGCCAGTTTTTAAGTGTTTGTTTTGATAATTTTATACTAATTAACTAAACACTTTAGATAGCTGATACTCAGCCGGTGTCAAGTATGTGAACCAACCATTCATATTAAAAGGTAAACAAAGCTACTAGGCACTTAGCGTTCTTAGAATAGAACCGTAAACAAACCCAATCTTTTGTTTAGAACACGGCACTCGTAAATGACGTCATGATTTTGTAAAGCTTGTGAGATGAAAAAAATGTATGGCGAGTGCTGTTCTTTTGTTTGAAATATGTGGGACAATGTGTTTTTGTTGAAATAAAACTATAACTTTTGGATATAATGGCTTATTGTTTAAATTACAATGATATTTACACAAGAAACTGGTAAAACGGCCTCACACTCAACAAACTTTACAATTACTAATACATAACAAGGCAAAACTACACTAAACCATACATAGTATGTTAGGTAATTTAATAACGATTCCAGTGATAGTACTGGAAGCCAGCTAACTAACTTAGTTTCGGAGATATTGGCATTTTAATCAGACGCGTCGATAGCTCATGCGCAAGCGCATTTGGTGGACGTGTGTGGTAGGAAAAAAATAAGGCCCGCTTGACGGGTCAAGGGATAATGTAACATTATAATGGTGAAAAAATGATCGAAAGCATACATAAATACAAATCTTTACTCTTTATATTTTTAGTATAGAAAAAATAAATAGTATGACTGTGAAGCGTTTGTGAGAGATTAGCCAGAGAAAACCACACGGAGAGAAAAGTAGAGGCCTTTGCCCAGCACTGGGATGACATAGCCTACGGAAAAAAATATATTGAAAAGTATGGAACACATCCTACACCGACCCCTAATGAATTTGGGTAAGAGAGCAAGAGAAACACAATTATTTTAAGATGCTTTTAAAATCCGTTTTCTTCACTACTAAGTTACTTAACACCGGCTATGTTTAACTGATGTTTGTTGACGAATTTTACGTGACCAGTGATATTTTCATGAATGTCGTAAAAGTATAAAAATTAAACACACTCTAAAAACTTTGAATCAATCTGCACTAAGTCGTGTTTAAGTTTGTTTATTCCACAGCAAAGTAAAGTGCATTCCAGAAAGCGAAAACAAAAAAGAACACGGAACATTTAAAAAGCCATACAAAATTGGCAGGTGACGTTTATTTGACGCCCAAAAGAAACCGCCGCGCCGGTTAATCGGATGATTTATTTAGCAAAAATGTTCAAGTGAGTGGACCGAAGGCACACGAAAAACTGAAGCATAAAAATTTATTGAACAATTTCCCTTCAACGTAAGCGCTCCATATATCTGAACGTTTCAGGATACTTCCTGTATAACAGAAGGGAAAAGAGGAATTTTGGAAGTCATCAAAGAGATTTCAGTGCTTTGTATATGTTTTTTTGAGCTTTTTAAACTACGCTGCTGTTGTTGGCTTTGTAGAAGAGCAGTCTGGCTCAAACAATATAGAACATGAGGATGGGCGATTGAAAATTCGAGACAAAAATAAATCTACGACAGACGAGGAATGCTTTGCGTTTAATTGGCCAAAACTGCTGAAGTTTGGGGCAACGTCAGTGTGAAATAGGGAAATATAGATTCAACATGCTTTGAAATGACCGGAATGAGAATTACGAGAAATAACTAGAATTTGGTATACCTAGCGCGAATGTAAGTACTTAGCATGATTGTAAGTAACTAGCGTGTTGTGAACGTTTCGCTGAGAGATGTCAGCAAAAAGGACCCGGGCCTGCTGTTACTGCGGGACTGTTTGAAAAATATACTGTGACTCCAGAACATAAAGGGCGAGGAAGGAACGTGGATGGGTTTTAGTCAGTAAAAGTCTGACACTCCCCTCGCTCCGCCCAGAGTGGGACAATTCATTTGATGATTTCCCATCCGAAAAAGGAATCGGTTTTAAAAACGTAGTTGGATATTAAGCTCATTGACCAGCGACCTACTTTAAAAATAATCATAAGAACTGAGATTTCACCTATGAAACCAATCAATGAATTTGAATATCTAGCTACGAAATGAAGTTGAATTACCGATTGGTTAATTGCTACGACTTTATTGTTGGCTTCGAGCGATATACATACTGTAATAGATTTAAATATTTATGCTCACTGCGGAACCACGCAGTTTAGTTCAATGACTTTTACAATGATAAGTTATGGAATCAGGCGTTACTTTGCGGAAATCCATGACATTAAATGCTATGAAATATATTTAGTTTTAATACAGCTAGACAAAAATATCCAGGTCTGGAAGCAGGACACAAATCCCACCGTCATGCATATGCACATGCACATATGGGCCCACCCTCCCGCCCTCATGCATATGCACACATAGCGTTCGAGCTCGAACGCTCGACGAGTCAACAACTCCTGAGGATGCCCCGTGGAGGGGCGAAACACGTGTCGAGTATAGGTTTGGTTGCATGGCATGCTAATTATTTCTCACTTGTTTTGTATGTGTGCATATGCATGAGGGCGGGAGGGTGGGCCCATATGTGCATGTGCATATGCATGACGGTGGGATTTGTGTCCTGCTTCCAGACCTGGATATTTTTGTCTAGCGGTATTAAAACTAAATATATTTCATAGCATTTAATTTTTTTTTTTTTTTTACTTTTACAATGCTCAATCGATTCAATGTTTACAGTTGATCTTTCAAATAGGTTTACGATACACTTTAACAGTATGGAATAGAATAAAGTGGAATCAGCACATTGTTGTTCGTCATTGTTATTTTCATAGTAAATTGAGTGAGCACTTTTTTTAATGTGCGGTTTAAATTGGTGCTCATAATCATTTTAGTAATACTTATTTTTTTTTGGTCTCTTCTAAAAACACGTCAATACATTTTTTATAACTTCGCTTATAATGAATTTCTCTTTTTCAAATACTGGCCGAAAACTTTATATTTATTGAAACTGGTTGATACGAGTAAGTTCTTGGAACAGAATATTCACCAGTTGTTTCCACATTATTTCCGCTTCAGAACATGCCAGTTTCCTTCCGAAACATACCAGTTTATACTTTTAGGTATTAAAACTTATGCATCGCTTGATTAAAGTAGCTTTTTTCTTACATTTAATTGGTACCTTCCTTCTCCATTTTATTTACCAATTGATGAACTTATTCATATTTCGAGACTATTGCAAGCAAGAAGAACACTAAATAATTATACGTTTTTCTTTCTTTAAAGTTAATAATTCATATTTTAGTAACGTGTGCTTTTAAAAAAAATACATAATTAATTGTTTAAAAAGTTTGTCCTATCTTTTCCTCGAATCAATGTAAACCTACTCGTTGTAACAAAAATGTGCTATATTTATGCGTTCGTAAATAAGTCCTGACCTTCGAGAGCCGATGACCATATTGTGCCGTAACCGTACATAAGGACCACATGTGTGTTTTACGTATTTCATGAACGAAAAAATATATAAGCCTTCCCAAAGTTTTTCCTCATCCGAATAAAAGTCTATAATTTGTAGGGTTACCAAATTCGAGTATGTAGAAAACATCCTACACAGTCGTAGGGGAATTATTTCGCAGAAATTCCGGTATTAAATTCCATTACCTTTAATATAATATTGTGCCTACACTACGCTGTGAAAAGAGTCAAATAAAAACATATTTTTATTTATAGGTATAAGTATGTGGTCGGGCCTAGCAACAAAATTGAATTAATTTGGATAAACCATACAAACCAAACAAGTATATCATACCAATGTTTGTGTTGTATGTTTATTATCATTTATTTTGTACCTCCAATTATTATTATATTGAGCATGGTCTATGATATTATCTGTGTAACAAATCAATGTAATATTTTTGTCATAAATGTTGGTACTTAGTTTGGTAACATTGACATTTTCTGTAGACGCCATCTTTTCTCTGCACTCTGTACGCTTGCCGTGTTGTGAAGTTAATATAACAATAATTAATGACTATCAAGAGGATTACTTATAATAACATGACGTGCCCTACTGCAAGGCAAAGGCTTCTATTTATTTTCTATCTTTGCCCATTCGGGTCTAATCCTTTTGGTAAGAGTACAAGCTCATCATTAAATCTCATTCTGAGCCTACCACATCACCGGGTTCTTGTTCGATACCCAATCAGTTGCCACTTTGGGTCAATTTTGATGCCCCATGCGGTAGATGTGCGCTAGGTTGGTCTATGGATGGGTGACCACCCCTACTTACCGAGTTCCCTCCATGTCTCAGAAAGCACGCTATGCCGTTGGTCTTGGCTGTCATTTGTACATCTTTGACAGTCGTTACAGGTAGTCAGTGGCACAAATATCTCACAACCAGTTTTACCAAGTGGTATCGTATTCATACTGGGTTGTGGAGGTCAGATAGGCAGTCACTCCATGTAAAATACTGGTATTCAGCTGCATCCGGTTAGACTGGAAGCCGACCCCAACATAGTTGGGAAAAGGCTAGGCAGATGTTAATACTGTGTCTGTGTTACGGCTGTGTTTGTACCTTGTAACTCCAATACCTTCTCCAAACCAAAAGTAGGTGATTTTGTCTATACCATGGGAAAAATACATAAGTATGTTAACATAGGAAGTAAGCATACGTACCCAATAAGCTCCTTTAGAAAATACAGATCCTATTTCTGTTCATTGTACAATAGAGAGTTTCAAACCATTGTCCCTGTATCCCTTGACGCAAAAGGTCTCGTGGACCCTGTACCAATCGAGTCGGCATCATCGGGGCACGACTTTAGCACGAGTGATTTCCCCGAGTTCGGAAACTTGCGCCCCATGAGTTTTGACAACAAAGTGATGGAAACTCGTTTGACAGCTGTCAATTTAGCGAATTGTGCATTACGAGATGGGAATTATTGTAATTTGGAGGGAATTTTGGTTATACGTTTAGCGTTCGTTGATCGATCTGAAATTGACACCTATAGAAAAACTGAAGCGACAAAATAATGCTACATCGGTACCTCATCATCATCTACCTGCCTTTTTAACCGACTTCCAAAAAGGAGGAGGTTCTCTATTCGACTGTATGTATTTTTTTTTTTTTTTTTTTATGTATGTTCACCGATTACTCGAAGACGCCTAAACCGATTTGAAAAATTCTTTTTTTGTTTGAAAGGGTATACTTCCAAGTTGGTCCCATAGTCGCCAAGTCGGGATCTGATGATGGAATCTTGGCGAAATCGAGGGAACTCTTCAAATTTTATAGGATAACGTACAGCAATTTTGGTATTTTCTACAACAAGTGAAGCATTTGCGTTTGATAAGAACCATTCTACCATCAGATCTTATGATGAAGCCAAGAGTCACGGAACTCCATAATGAGACAATGTATCCTAGTCGTGTTTGGGCTTGTTGTAATTGTAACGGTATGCACTTTCCATGTGTACCACTAAAAAGTGAAAAATAAAAACTTTTTTGCAAAAAATAAAACCGACTTCAAAAAGAAAAAGTGAAAAATAACTTTAGCTTCTGAAGTCGGTGACAAAAAAATTAAATCAATCATACAAACGTCACCGACTTCAGAAGCTAAAGTTATTTTTCACTTTTTCTTTTTGAAGTCGGTTTTATTTTTTTGCAAAAAAGTTTTTTCAACTATGTTGGGGTCGGCTTCCAGTCAAACCGGACGCAGCTGAATACCAGTATTTTACGTGGAGCGACTGCCTATCTGACCTCCACAGCCCAGTTAGTACTGGGTAATACGATACTACTTGGTAAGACTTTTTGGGCCACTTTGATGAAGTCGGCTTCCAGTTTAACCGTAATATACTGCTGAATACTAATATTTTGTTAGAACTGGGTAAGACGATACCCTTGGTAAGACTGGTTGTCTGACTTTTTGGTCACTGATTACCTGTAACGAATGTCAAAGAGCTTAGAAGTGAGTAACATATTACAAGCCTATTGACATAATATCATTATTTACCGACTTACACACAGAAGAGATATTCATGAGTATTTATTTATCTTTCATTAACTCAATGATAATTAAGTCTTTGAACAACGTTATGCGTCCTTTGATGTCCCTCTATTATGAAGTACATTGATCACGATTTCCTGTTAGTCACTACGTCTATAGTGTGATAGTTAATATTAATATGATAAATATAATGTTACTATAGGAACCTGTTGCAGAGCACCTCTAACTTGAATTACATATTACCCGGTAGGAGCAAATGTTTGTTTGATGAGCATGTACACTTGTTTCCTATTTATACGTATAATAAGTATGTTTTTACAAACAAAAAAGTACGTAATGATATCTGTCACCGTAAAATTGTCAAACACGTTTTATTACAATATAACGTGTTTCTATGTAGCGATATTGTAAACTCTCGAAATATTGTCAACTGAACATACGGAAGTATCTCTGCCCCCATAATCGGGACTTGGGGCACCCCCCCGTTAGGTTAGTTAGGTTCCTTTAAACCCTGCACTCGTGTTTTAAGGTTAGGATATATTAATCGGTATTTCTCAGGAATGGTACCTACATTATCTTTTCATGAGAGTGGTACCACTGGGCAAGGGGGACCCCTCCTTCCCTCTACACCGCGTTAGTTGACTACCATCGCATGCATTTCACGAAAAACAATACGTTTTATTGTAAGCAGTATGTTCGTTTGACAAAATTTAGAACGTTGGGCTTAAATTAAAGGTTAATTCGCGATTAATACCCGTTTTCACATGTTTTATAATATTTCGAGAGTTTACAATATCGCTAGAGATATTACAATATAACGTGTTTGACAATTTTACGGTGACATATCAACTATCTGGTGTCCACGACACAAGCCTTGCTTAGTATAGATGGCGCTCTGTGTTAATGTCCAGCGATATTTATTTATTTATATTCTCGTTTTGTACATATTTTTTCTTAATTAACATAACATCACGCCAGTTATCCCGAAACGGTTAGGCAGAAGACTCAGGTCCATGTTCACCGAAAAGATAACGGTCTGATTACCTAAAACAGCTGTCACTGTGACATGTTCCCATTCAAAATTGGGTTTTAAACAGCTTTTTTAGATAATCAAACCGTCATCTTTTTGGTGAACATGGACTTAAGTGTAGGTACCATTAGTGCACCCACATGTCACCAGCAGTTATAATTATTTAAGTTCCGTATAATGGAGCGCGACCAGCCCGCTTAGCATGTCCACCGGAGAAACGAGAGAGACTCGACAAATCTTTTGTTCATCTGTCATTGAATCGACAAAATGACAGATGAACAAAAGATTTGTCGACTCTCTGTCGTTTCTACGGTGGTCATGCTACGCGGACTGGAAGACGTTGCGTCGGAAGAAGGCCTCCCACTAGGTGGACCAATGACCTATTTAAGGCTGCGGGAATCTGTTAGATCTTTAAAAAAATCTTTTAACAAGTAAAAACCATACTAAAAGAGATGACATCATTCAGAGTTTTTGGCAAATAATTCTACAAGCAACATATTAGCATCATAGTGTTTTATTTTTTTAGTCCAACCAATACATTTTTTGTAAATCGATCGAAATCACTCATTTCGCACTGACGTAACAACCACTTTGTAGTGTAAGCTGCTTAGAACTTTATTCTAACAGTTTTTTAAACGAAGTTTGAACCACCACAAAAAAAGTTGCTAATTTAGTTTCAGAAGTCGAACGAAGAAGAACGATCAATATAAAAACCGCAGACGAACATAAATTGTACTTTTAACAGTCAACTAAGAACGAAACTAAACAATAAAAAGCATAACTGGTTGAATTAATTAGCTGGCGTTGCGCCAAACCGTGTAGCCCAAATGAAGAAAAATGCTCCACTGCACTTATAAAATTCTTTCGTATGGAACAAAGTAACGTTAATTGCATACTAGTATGACTACTTTAGAATAAACATTTTTATTTGACTACCCGAGTGGTATCGTATTACCCAGTATTAACTGGGTTGTGGAGGTCAGATAGGTAGTCGCTCCATGTAAAATACTGGAATCCAGCTGCATCCGGTTAATCTTGAAGCCGACCCCAATCAAATGACCCCAATCAATGTTTGTAAATACATACTTGTCATACATATTAATAAACATCCATGACTCGGAAACAAATGTTCATGCTCGTCACACAAACATTTGCTCTTACCGGGATTCGAACCCGGGACCCTAAGAACGTAAGGCAGCCTCACTACCGCTGCGCTATTCGGGTTCAGGTTTGAGTCGCTCTATTAAAATGTGCGCGCAGCGTCGCGTCGCGTCACGTCTCGTTGTGAATTGATCCTGAAGAACAATTCACACTAAGACGCAACGCGACACGACGCTGCGGGCACCTTTCACAGGCCTCTTCCAGTTTCGTCGCGTCGCGCCGCGTCTCGTCGCGTCGGGTCTCATTGTGAACTGACGCTTAGCCAATCAGCAAGACTTGTGGCTGACTAAGGTGCGCCGGACGTACGAACTGCTTACTCTTTTCAAACACATAAGAGAACCTGATTGCCTCTAAATAAGAAAAACTTCTATCCAACAAGCAAGAACAACAAAGTTATAGCTTACATAAGCACTTACATAAATACTACTCATTTCCTTTACTTTTCTACCTTCAACAGTAACTTGAAGCTAACACAAGCTAATCTTGCATAAAACGCTTATTTAATTTTATCATATCGTTAAAGACGACTTACTGCAATGCAAAACAGCAACTGAATAAGAGAATCACGTAAGTGCTGTGTGTGTTTTTAGGATAGTGGACCTAACTGCTTTGAGTTTAAGATTGAATATTGGGTGGGTGGTGACGCAATTAGTGATGGAAACTGCACAGGATGTTGTAAATAAGGGATTGTATGCAGGGTAAGCAGATGGTATGGATGGATCGAGAACTTGTAGTGCAGACGCGGATTTATGTCTTCGGGAAATAAATTGCTCCGTGGAAGCAAGAAAGCTCCATTTTGCTTTAAGAAACACTTATCACAGTGAAGTATTTATATGAAAACATCTATTTCATATGTCTGAGCTGTTTTGAAACGGTCTTCAGGTCTTACAAGATTTTAATTATTTTGACTGGATTTCAGTTTATCAGAACCGCGTAGCCACTACACAAATTGCAGCGCAGCCTCTCTGATGTGCTTTTGTTTACGTTTGGTTCCGCTGCGTTTTATGATAAACACAAAATTCGAGGTATGATATCATAAAAAAACCTAAGTGACAATAGAGACGCAATTAGCTCACCGTACTGCAGATAATATTTATTTTTCTAAAAAGAAAATTAAAATCAAAGATTCATATTATTTCATGACAAAAATATTTTTCAGTTTATTTCTTCAAAAGTGTACCTATTAAAAAACGTCGTTTGATAGACGTGGACATTTGTTATTGCAATCCTCGGCTCAATAACAAACTCGCCTACGGCTCGTGTGTTATTCGCCTTCGATTACAATTACAAACTTTCCCCACTTGTTTCAAAATGTACTTTTATTTGATTGATAGTCTCGTTGTTTCTGATGTTAAACATAGCCCTCCAACTCCACACATCATCATCTACCATACCTTTTCTCAAGTACGAGGTTGCGGCTACGAGTCAAACCGTACCATGTTGGTTATTTTTAACCCCCGACGCAAAAACGACGGGGTGTTATAAGGTAGACGTGTCTGTGTGTTTTGTCTGTCTGGCTGTGGCATCGTAGCTTTCGAACGGACGAACCGATCCTGATTTTGTTTTTTGTGTGAAAGGTGAATTAGTCGGGAGTGTTCTTAGCTATGCTTGATAAAAATCAGTCCAAGATGGCCGCCACCACAAAATGGCGGCGTACATATTTATTCAACAACTCCCTCAATATGGGTATCAAATGAAAGGCTTGACTATAGTAGAATACTATACGCTATAATAAATTATAAATCCAAGATGGCCGCCACGACAAAATGGTGTATTTATATATTTTTTCACAAACCCCTAATTATAACGCTAAGTGGCGGGGGTTTTTTAAATTTTAAATTTAATGTAACTTGTAGAACCTGCAAAATGGGCGAGGTTTTTCTTTTACCTTTAAGAACATCAGCGCGACGTTACATGCACTGCAGTATTTTCCATGCATATTCTATATTTGAACATCAGCTCTGCGCTTGCAACGTCCCTAGCCGTATTTCGAGCGCTTCCGGGGACGTGACGTAGGCGTTTGTTAGCTCCTTCTTGTTTAAATATCCTGTCCAAATACGTATGTGATACACTCGAGACCTTATTTGATTTTACGCGAAACATAGGATTTATTTTGACGTTTTCGTACTATTCAATTTGTTTCGCAGAACCGGGTGAATTAGTAAATTGTCATTCGATTTTGTCTGTCATCATATTAGCCATTTCATTTATTGTGAGACGAATATTCAAGTAATCGTATAGCCTTTGCGAGGATCGACCGGAGGACACGGTGGAGCACACGGTGGAGGTTTGCCCCTCGTGGGCGGAGCACCGCCGTGTCCTCGTAGCGGTGATCGGCAGCGGCGACCTCTCGCGTCCGGCCCTGGTTCAATCCATGGTCCGGAGCGAGACGGAATCAGAAGCCGTCACCTTCTTCTGCGAAGCAGTCATGCTAGCGAAGGAGGTGGAGGCACGCGAGAGGGAGAGAACCTCTCGCCCCCAGCCGCCGCGGGAGACGCACCGAGCGTCGGGGGTCACGTTGTGGTCCCTGGCGGTGAGCTATGGGCTAGCTCGCCGTCCATCCGTCTTATGACGAGAAGCCGTGTCGACGGCGCGTTCGTGTTCCACGCGCGCCTCAAAGCGCTGCTGACATCTATCAGCATAATGGAGGGGCCCGCAAGGGCCGAAGCCTGCCGGGGCTGCGGGACTGTTCGAAAGAGATACCGTGGCCCCGGAACATAAAGGGCGAGCAAGGAACATGGATGGGTTTTAGTCAATAAAAGTCAGACACTCCCTCCCACTCCACCCAGAGGGGAGAAGTTATTAGATGATACTGATGTTTCTGAACATCGTGAAAACGCAACTAACAAAAAAAAAATAAGGTGTAGTAACATGTAGGTGTACTGTTTGTACACCTTTTCCCAATCATCAGACTACAGCAGTCGACTACTGGACAAAGGCCTCCTTAATCACCCAACACTCAACTCGATTCTCAGCAACTCTTATCCAGTTGCTAGCAGCCACCCTGCAAAGCCCTCCACCGAGCCTGATAAACCCACCATGTATTCGCGGTCTCCACTCAAGAATACGTCTACCCCAACGGTCATCAGTTCTATGGCTAATATGACTTGCCCATTGCTACTTCAGGTTATTTATTATGTTTGTGACGACAACTCTGATTCTCTGTAGGTTCACTTCTTCCCGGATGCGATCCCTCAGAGGGACTCCAAGCATCATCCATTCCCTAACACGCTGAGCGACCTTGAATTTTTGGACCATCCGGGCAGTCGTACTGTGAGTGTCCACGTTTCGGCCCTGTAAGTCATAACGGGCAGTACGTAGTTGAAGACCTTAGTCTTCTGGCTCTGTGCTTTTCCTTATGTATAATGAAAATTCAGATAAATACGCAAGGGTAGATAAGAATACAATTTCCTTTACAAACTTTACAACAGAGAAAACATCGTTACTTATACGGTAAAATATTTTATTTCAGTAAAATATTTTATTTCAGTTGAATTTCACTCCGCGCATGAAACACTTTATCACAACACGAATTTATCTCGTCTGCTCGACGTCCGTACGTCACTACAGGGATCCAGCAGAATATCAGCGTCAGGTGCATGCCTGACACATGCTGAGCTGGACTCCCATTTGGTGTAACCTTGAGACGCACACCGCACCTTGCATACCCTCTTTGTTATTTTCCTTTTTAAATTTTTTATTTGAAGTAAGTCATGGTGTTACCATACTTATTTTGTAAATATGTTTTTCTTTTGTTTTAAGTAAACTGTTTTATTTAATTGTATTTCTGTGTGTTGTGCTTTGTCTTTTGTGTGCACTAAATAAATGATTTATCTATCTATCTATCTATCTATCTTATAAATTTCTCATATTATACTAAGGAACTTTTTAAACTTTCTATTACCAAAATGAGATCACAATACCACCACAAGCACATTTAAATCAACAATACTAACAAAGAAAACCGTATTTAAAGACGATAAGTATTTATCGGTTTCTCTAACACAATTCCCAACTCGAATTTATCCGACAAAACATCTTGGAAGCGACAATTTACATCTTACAATGATTCTCCATTAACAGCGCAGTTTGAAGTTCAATTCAAAATTACTAATAGATACCTATTCTATTTACTGCTTCGACAATTCTATTGAGTGAGATCTTTGTGAGGTGTTCAGTATCGGAAATTCAGGTTTACATTTTAGATTGTTAGGGAATGAAATTATAATCAGATTTGGTTGATAAAGTTAAAGACAGCCATACAGACAGGCATACTGTCATACTGTCTTTTACATCATATCTTTTAGTTACATATATGGACGTACCTGAGCGTTCTCTTGTTGAAGTCGTCATTTTCTTTAATGATTTAAAGGACAGACCTTCAGAGGGCTTAGCTACAACAATTTCATCAGCGACTAGTTGGGACTTGACCTGCGTTGCAATTCCTTTTCTTTTTTTGCAGTTTTTTTTTTTGAGAAATCGTCCGTGGCGTATGAAGAACAACTGAAAACAAAATTTCATCGGTTCAGTAGGTTCATATATTCATCATCATCATCATCAGCCTATAATGTTCCCACTGCTGGGACACGGCCTCCTCTCAATGAGAGATATTCATATTTCATGTTTATTATAATTATTTTGCGTACCATAAGTTTAAAAAGTTTTTACAATGGGTTTACAGCTAAGAACAATTACGGACCCTGTAAAGGCACAGCAATAAACAAGCTTAACATAAAAAATTAAGAAGTTAATAATAGTACATTGTTACCCTAGTTATCCTATAGAGTGCGAACATCCAAACAGACATTGATTTTCATATTTCAGGCCACTGTCAACAAATGGTTTGTCGTTCCAAAAACTACGTTAGATTTCAGTAGCGCATGTCAATTCATTTTGAACTTTTTGTCAATCGCAACATCGTAACTACTAATAAAATGTCACTTTGTAGGTTTTCTGTACAACCGACACAAATCAAGACGTACAAAGCAGAAAAATAGAACCTAACACAAGCGCTTTCAGTCAATTTTCCCGAAGCAAATACGGGACAGCAACTGAAACAGTAAAAAAATACAAAATTGCAAAGGAAATACATGCGGCCATCTGTTATGTTACCTAACAGTCAGCTATGAGTTATTATAGCCCTTAGCTCGAGGCACGGCTCGAAAAATAAACGAGAATTCAAACTTCGAAAATTGTGCAAAATTTTCAAGCCGCTTCATGGCTTTCGTAAGCGGTATATCGGCTGCTAAGCGGTCTTGGGTTAGATTTTTATCTCAGCTGTACAGTTTGCTTAGAAGTTGAATTATTAAGTTAAATGGCAATTTAAGTTAACAATAATATGCTTTATCAAGATTCGAATATGTTATACTGAAATGAACCCATTTAAACTTTTAATAAAAGTTGATTGGTGAAGATAAGATTGCTTGTAGCGATAAAATTACAATGTGCGTAACTCCTTATACTCAGAGTACATACAATACGACTACAAAAAATCCTCTGCCTAGACTTTTGTCAACTTCTAGTCTCACTAGATGCAGCAGAATGCCTATAGTTTAGATGGAAAGACCATCAAACGGCGAAGAAGAAAATGATAAGGAAAACACTGTTTTAAGGTCTCACGTTAAAAGCGTCCGGGTAGCCCGCGAAATTCAAATTTTCTAACAAATTTTGCAATTTGCAGGACAGTGGTAGGTTGTATGAAGTTAAAAATATCGTTTGCGACTGTAAAACGTATGTAGTTACAGAATTACAATCATCAAAATCATCAATACAACCCTCTAAGTTTATATACGATACGATATTTTTTTATTATTTTTTTATTATTGTTGTCATTAATGAACGACCAGCTCCGCTACTACCAAAGATCTCAAATCAATATTATACATGGAGCCCACTACTCCAAACAACTAGAGACAACACAATGAATTAAGTAAATACTCGTTGATACACGAGCATCCAACTAATCCAATTTACATCAACAGCCTCTTGAGATAATTAATTGTTTATCAAGAGGATGCAAACTAAGTTGTTTGATGGGGCAATAAAATACTAACTTAAAACAAACTTGATCACGACTTGTTTGTTTAAGTAGATGTTAAATTTAGGAGCTCAAACAAATGAGGGAGAAACAAATGGTAGGAAGATTTTAATTGGAATGTAGTAGGCACCAGGCGGGAAACTGGAAGACGGTAAGTTACCACAGAGAAATGTATATCTGTAAATCACGCAATATAACAGTAAGTCGTGAGTTCGAACCCAGACAAGCACATTACTTTGTGTCATTTATTTCATCACTACTGCTCTCAAAAACGATGAAGAAAAACATTGTGAGGAAACCGGCATATCTTAAAACCAAAAAATTCAAAGACATTATTGTACCAATCCGCACTGGGCCCGCTTGGTGGAATATGGCTCATTCCCTCTCATAGAGAGGAGGCCTGTATCCCAGTTGAGGACAATAATAGGTTTATGATGATTAAAAATCAGTGGTGCTTATTTGTGAATTTCGCACCAATCTTACTGCATAACAATAAATACACTAACGAGCCTCAACCAACACTTTAGGAGGTTCTCATTACGTGACTGGGTCAAGCATGGCAGGCAAGCACCTATAGTAAGGAAGTTCCTCTCTCTGCAGCCCTGACCACCGGCAACCTGGACCTTGCACCTGATGGCCGATATCCTACTTTTTTATAATTATGCTTTGGTTTCATAAATTATTTAAAAATGTAAAATATTACGTGACTAAAATAATGAATTTCAATTATTACACTGAAAGTGAATGCATTTTAAAAGTAAACTCCGCCTATAAAGGCTTTATTCCGCCTGACTTCCGAAGACATTACAAAATAGGGCAAGTTTTAATTTTATAAAAAAAAAAATGATACCTACTGATACTGTTAGCCTGTGCCACAGCTGGACAAACCTCTCCACATGACCGATTTTTTCGATGCAGGGCTAATGGACCACTGGTCGTTGGTTTTGTTCAACTCACCATCTTCTACAGGGTCTGCCGCGACGCCTTCTGGTGGTGTCAAAGCTCCAGAAAGTTTTCGAAGAAAAAACCCAAATACCAATTTCTTTACTATCCGGGCAATATCACATCACTTTTAGTAAAAAAAAACCGTATTCCGCAGAAAATAGGAAACATTCAAACTTCAAAAAAGAATCGGACGAATTCAGGTTACATTTTGCTCCTGCGTGCGAAAAATTAAACCTGAAATTGTGAACTTTTTCGCCCTGTATTTTAAAACATGCAGAACAATTTCAGGGATATACTCTTCATTTATCAAAATACCCTACGAACTAAACTATCCTAGACATACTCCTCATATCATGGTAGACACTAAAGACTGGAGCTACTAATGAGAGCACTTTGAAACTTATGGCCCGCTTCACAACGAGATTAGGCGGAGCTACGTCTACAAAACGACACTATGACAGCCCAGGATTTACTCGAGCTTTCATTTGGTATAGTTACGTCAAATTAATTTGTTAGAGTAGCGGTGCCCCAGTGGTGGTGGCCCCGACTTACGATCAGTAAGTCGTGGGTTCGACCCCGACAGGCGCATTACTTTGTGTAATCTATTTCATCACCGCTGCTCTCAAAACGGTGAAGAAATCGTGAGGAAACCGGCATATCCTAGAACAAAAAATTGGAAGACACTGACATCTACCAATCCGCAATGGGCCCGCGTGTTGGATTAAAGCCCATTCCCTCTTATTGATAGGAGGCCGTGTCCCAGCAGTGGGAATATTATAGGCTGATGATGATGATTATGAATTTGTTACTATTTTGTTATAAAGCCTGTTTACGGTTTGCAGTTCTGTGGCGTTAAATTTGTACACACAAACGGTATTTTGACTTCTAAATTATTGTACAAAAATGATTACCTAAACTTTCAAAGCAAATTTCCATATTATACAAAGATATACATTCAGTTTAAATCTATTTAGTTAACTGTTACAAAGGAAAGCAATTTAGTTACTTTAATAGTTTTTTGTAGAAACTGAAAAGATAGCCATTGAGTAAGAACGAATTTTCCAATTTCCTTTTTAATTATTTATTTTATTTTATTTTACATTTTAGGAAAGCTTACTATTTATAACTTTTTTTTATAACTAACTTCCATCTTATAACCGATTGATTTATTAAAGTCTCAGACCAAATAAAAAGTTAAGACGGAACTCCGGGAACAGAGAAGTAAGGCCGGTTTCGTAAACACGTGTGCATTTATTGAGGCGTAGTTGTAGTTTGATGTAGGTAAATGTGTGCGTGGGAGCGAGAGGGCACTAGCTGCTCGGCAGATTGCTGAACTGGGCCTATTTGGCGCAGCCGTGAGATACACAATATTTTTTCTTTTTTTTCTGTCTAGTTATAGTCTTCTTTTTTTGTTTTTACTTTTTTTTTTGAATTCGTTGTGTGCGCTTATGGCATGTGCCGAATAAATATGTTTTCTTTCTCTTTTTTTCTTTCCTACCTCACTTTATTGTTCGCAGCGCTACGTCTTGTTTTTTTATTTTGGTGACTGACTGTCTCAGGTACGGTTCCTTCTACAAATAACAAAGACACCAAAAAGCTAGTCGAATCTTCTTCTTTATTGTGATGTTAGAGCCTAGTGGCAGGGTTTTTTTGCCACCTATGGGCCTCTGAGTTGGCTGTGCATGCCGTTGGGAAATATTTCTCAGGGATGCTGCTTTCCTCAAGACGTTTCTTCACCGAAGCAGAACTTGCTATATTATACGAAATAATAATAAAAAGTAAGGATTACAGTAAGTACGTTACGTTTTTTATTCAATATCTTTTTCATACTGGCAATACCATACAAAATCCGCTTAATCTAAAATATTTAAAACCATAAAGTCGAGTTAAAAAAATGTAATATAATACGTAAGCCTTCGTCGCAAGCTTCACCATCTAAGCGACTTCTTTAAACCTCATTATGCGCAGAAGCAAATGGGATTATGTGAGGTGTAATGCGTCTTCCAGATGAACCGTCTGAGGTGGCACTAAGGTTTATGGAACAGAATTATGTTTTGAATAATTTATTTATGGTAATCGTATTTTTTGTCGTCTCAGTCTTGCCCGCGTTGTTTAGAAGTAATTTCTGAATACACTTTTGTTTTTACGCTCGCTTTAACTTTGATGAATAATTTTAAAATTTCTTTGAGTTCGGTATTGAATATTGTATGAATGTTTTATGAAAATGTGAGGATCATTGGTTGTAGCCTAGAACATCAGAAGAAATATATAATGATATTGTTGCTTTGAAGACTTGGCTGAAACGCACAGCGTTTATGTTTTGTAAAGAATGGTTAAGATCGAAAATATCATCTTACAGCATTTGGATTTTTGCTTGTAGAAGTTTTCAAACGAAATAAATGGGAAACACATATTTTCTATTTCTAAATCGCCAGTCGGTTAATATCTATAATCAAACCATATTCGGGTGCAAGAAGAGTCAGAATTTTATGGCATGTGCCGAATAAATATGTTTTTGTTTCTTTCAATAAGTTCTTATAAGTTTGACGTGCGTAGATAAAAAATCATAAAATTATGATTACTGTTACTGTTACTGCTAGCCTGCATCATCCCAATGCTGGGCAAAGTCCTCTCCCCATGACTTCCAGTTGATTCAAAACCATGATTTGTTAATTTAATTCACTTGTCTTGTTAATTACATAGAGCAAAATCATCTAGATTGATAATACTGCGCTGTCAAGAAAGTAATATACAAAATGTTTGTTTTTCATCCAAATTTATTTTATCACCTTTAAAGTATGCTCCTTCAGAAACGATATACTTACGCCAACGAATAATCCAATCATCAAAACATTTTTTTAAATGCTGTTTCCGGAAGTGAGTTCAGTTCTCGCCACGAATTCTCCTTTATGTTTTCTACTGATTGAAAACGGGTGCCACGAAGTGGTAATTTGAGTTTATGAAAATGAAAGAAGTCGACTGGAGCCATATCTGGTGAATATGGTGGTTGCTAGATGGTATTTATTGAGTGTTTGTTCAAAAATTCGTTCAAAATGATGGCCTTGTGCGAAAGCGCATTATCGTGGTGCAAAATCCAAGAATTTCTGGCCTTTTTTGTTGAATTCCGAGTGGCAAGAATTCGGAGTGCACAACACCACGATGGTCAAAGAAAACAGTCCACATGATTTTGACTTTTGATCGACTTTGGTGTGGTTTTTTTTTAGTTTCGGTTCAGTTGGAAGGCGCCACTCCGAAGCTTGTTGACTAGTTTGCATGTCAAACTTGTAAACCCACGTCTCATCACCAGTAACAATGCGTTTCATGAATTTTGGGTCGGAATTGACTCGTTCTAGCATGTCCTCAACGACTCTCATGCGATTGAGTTTTTGTGTTTTCGACTCGTGAGATATAGAAAGTTCGGCGGCTATCTCTCTCAAAGTTGAATGAGGATTTTCAGTCACTAATTCCTTCACTTTTGCGATGTTAACTTCAGTTGCAGACGTTGATGGCCTACCAGAGCGAGGCAAATCTTCCATCACATCTCGACTGCTTTGGAACGCTTTGTACCACTCATAAGCACGTATTTTTGATAAAGTCGATTCACCGTAAGCCTTCTGTAACATTTTCAGTGACTTCAAACACGAAATTCCATTGGCGATGCAAAATTTAAGACAAACTCTTTGTTCAATGTTTTTGTCCATAATGAAATTCGCTATGCACACTAGATATTATATAACTAAAACAGCACTGTATTTAATATAAATAACAGAGGCAACTCAAACTGCGCGCCAAAATGGAAAACAGTTGTGCCAATCTAACAACAGCAAAAAAAAACAAAATTTGAATTTGGAACCACAAACAAATCATCCATTCCCGATACTTTTTTGACTGAATGTATTAATACATAAAATTAAGACTTCATTTTCGTTTTCGATAATAACTAAACAGAAATTATAAAACTTTAGGTATCGATGTGTTTATAGTTCTAACCTATCCATAAACTTACCGCAAAAAGGTTACTTAAACCTCACATACGAAATCTAAGAGACTTTCGTTTATTACTGAGTCCCTCAAGGACTTTACTGCAGTATCTGAATAAAATACAAAACCTACGATTTCCATGTAGACTTTACTGTAAATAATCCTGCCCAGATCACTACCTAGAAGCTTTTTATCTCGGAATTGAATCCGGTCCCTGAGGCACGAGCACAATCGATCACATCTAGAGCGCATAGGCACAAGCCATATTTTTTATCGAAGGAGGTTAGATATTTTTTCTAACTTTCTTGGAAAATCTAATGGAAATAATAAAAACAAAAGCCACTGAAGGTGAAAAGATAAGTTTAATCGAATGTCAGCCGTTGGCAACAAATGTATCATAAGACATAAAATATTATTTCGTGTTCAAGTCTCAAGGCTCAGTAGTGTTATTCTATCTATTACTGTCGTCCATTTTTGGGTGATTCTGTGGAACACAGTTTTGAGAATATTTTCTCTGAAGAACATAAGAAAGTAATGTCCAATTCAAATATCCTTTGCAGATGTTATGTAAATAGTTATTATCTATCGTAGCCCTATATTGCAAATGAGATTAATTAAAACAAATATTATTTAAGTTTGCAGATAACAGCCAATTCTAATTAATCTGGTGTGTCCCAACGTCGGTTTTTGTTAAATAATTTTGTTTCCTGTTACTAATTGCCAAAATACAAAAATAACTGTAAGTTGTATCGATATTTGAATGCATGTTTATTTCTTAATATTGTCATACTTAAAAATTCAAGATAGTTGTATATTCTCGTAATAACATTACTTTAAAAATTGTCCCCGACTAAAGTGATAATTCATCTGGCGCATCTTTGCCATGCATGAATTCAACGTAAACATAAACGTATTTCATTTAATAATATCGACTAGTGATTGGCCGCGCCAGACATTGCTCTTGTATTATATAGTGCATTATCTATGGTCATTGCTGATCCGTGGCGTGAAGTGATCGTGCGCTACCTGTATTTGGCGAAAAAGTGCGATTGAAAGTCGTGGTCGGGCGATTGTAAGGTAAGTGGCATAATTTATGAATTGTGTCCTTATTATGTTTTGTTAAAAAACCAAGGTGTGTCATTAGGTTTTTTATTAACATTTATAACACTATTAATTTTATACGTTTATAAATAAAAAAGACTTGTGGCACTCGGGGACTGCCGCGGTAAAGCTATTGCATAGCATTTTTTATCAACTTACGCAATTATAATTATTTTTATTTTATTTTTCCGCTTGTTGCTCGAGGACCAAACGCAGACTGAATGTTCAGGCTCGGCTTCCCATCACGATGAAATTATGAATTTTATAATGATGGTTCTAGAACATCGAAGAATAAAATGGTTACAAAGAAGGTCTAACATCAAATGTGTACAACCTACAACTCCTAATTACGGCAATATAATTATTAAAAAGAAAACTAGCTTGTCATTGGCATTATCTGACATGGGGTGTAAGGTTTTATCGTTACGGAATTTCTGGATTCGGTCTCCACGCTCAAGGCCCGCGATAGAAGCTATGCAATAGTTTAAAAAAGCAGAGTTTAATTATCTTCAAATTCGTAATTTTTCTGGCTCGCTTTAGTCTGGTTTCATCTGGCTCTTAAGGCCAGATGAATTTAGATGTTCAGGACCAGATGAATTACGTTTCTTTTCATTACAGGATGAACCTCACACGAACTTAGTTATGAGGTATTAAAAAAACAATAAAATTGAACTTTGTTGTGGTAACATTTAACTAATATTTGTATGTAGCACACACATTTTTCGACTAAATACTATGAGACTAATTAGTCTTGTGAAGTCTATTTAGTGATAGATCACAGTTTCAACAGTTTATTACACGCAACTTTGGTAACTGAAGTCAGACTAATGGCGCACCGATGCAGACTGAGGGCTTAAGTGGCGGTTTATTATTTCTGTTCATAAATTGGGCACGAAAAGTAGCACGCGAAGTAGTTGCTCTTGCGTTATGTACAGAACCCTTGGTGTGCGAGTTCAATTCTGGTTAGGCTGGATTTTACCTATGCACTTTTCATTTTTAAAATAAACCTCATTTTCTTGTTTCAGATCGTTCAGATCTATTTTAAGAATCACGATGGCAAAACCAAAGAAACAAACAAGAGAAGAAAGGTTTCGAATGAAGAGGCTTGCAGTGAAAAAGAGATATGAAAACAAAATAAACAATGCAGAGTTATGGACAAAAAAACAAGAAAAGAATAGAAAAAGCTATTTACGTAAGAAGAAACAGTTTCCAAGAAATGAAATGCCTTCTAGTGAAAAACGACTACAAAGAAAGAGACGGAGAACCAATTTTAAGACTTATTATATAAAAAAGAAACAAGAAAAAAGAACAGCGTCTTTACTTGCACAAAATACTCCACCACAAAGTCCCAACAATTTGTCGGATACTGAACTGATAGCCCCATTGATGAATCACTTTTATATTCCCAGTCTATAATCAGAGAACTAGAGTTACCAGTACCACGACCATCTAGAACTACGCGTAGCAATAGTGAACAGAGCAATAAGTTATCCTCTAAGTAATTGTGAGGTTAAAACATTAGATAAAAAATCTCCTCTCTGTTCTCCACCTGTCTCTTCTGCTGTGAGACGTATCCGTTACAATAAAGATAAAGAAATAAATCATCTCAAACAAATCATAGTAAATTGAGGCGACAAAATGAACGTTATAAGAACTAAATACAAAGACTGACTAAACCGTGGGACTAAGATTAGTATGACTAAAATTTTTAATTGCAAGATTTTTAAAATTATATTTTAAACATTTTCTTTAAAACGAGAGACGACAGACGTAAATGTGATTTAATACTCAATTTAATTAATGTTTAATAGAACCAAAAGAAAAAAAAACTTTTATTTGTGAATTGCAGCTGTGATTATGAATGATGAATTAATAAAATCTATTGAAAATAAAGAGACATTATAATTTATCTGCATGATTCCAATAAATATGGCGCAAAGTCTCATTATTCTGCCTTTGTCATAATTATTCTGGCTGGTTAATTAATCAGCACGCTCTAAATCGTAAGCCACTGGGTGAAAATGAGTGCCTTTGACATATGTTTTTACATTTAATGATGACTAATATCCTAACTGAGATTAAATTGTACAAAAATTATCTATGTAATAATATTAATCCATTACAATGAGTCGAATTACCTCGGTTTCCAAGAATCACCTTTATATCTTGTGCTATAAAAATTGAAATTCGAATGAAGTCGAGATGTGAATTCGCGATGATTTCAGATAAAAAACAAATGAGTTCGATTTCGAATAGTTGTGAGCTGTCGTTTGAGTAAAGTTCGAAATTCAAAAAAGCAGTGCACTATCAAGTGTCTTCCAAAGTGATAATGCGCATAGAAAACTTCGTCACTGTTCGGCAACGGTCGTATTCCCCAAGCGTCGTAAGAGTGGTTAAGTGCATTTTCTTCATACATAATTTAGGCTCTTACGATTCAGTGATTCGGGTGTTTCCGGGAATACGACAATTTAGCGAAGATCTGCATGCGCATTAATAGTTTGGGAATACTGTACTATCCTTTCAGTTCATTTACCGCTACTTGGCTAATAAAGTTTATTCTACATACGTTTTGGAAGCGCTTTATTGATTCAACCAGTTTTCCAAGTATACCTATCTTGGTGCAAGGTATATTAATTCCCTTTCATGGGAAATATAAATCCAAATAGCGTTCACATTCCTGCCACTTTCAGAATTAGAAGTAATTACAAGAGGCTTTACAATCACTTGTGCGAACAAAGCCCTAAATTAAATTTGAGTTTACCTGTTTCGTAATTAATTACCGTTCAGACTAGAGTTCTATTGTAACTAAATCAGGTACATACACAATTTAATTTAACATTCTATGTCTTCTCGGCTCATATTGTATTCAGATTCTCAACTGCCAGTGGCGAACTTTCAAGAACTTTTAGGGGGACTTAAGTTGGGCAAAGCTGGGCCAATTTGGACAAGCGTGGTCCAGTGTCGACCAAGCTTTAAAGTAGCTGGCATTTAATTAACACTTCGCGCCATTTAGTGTTAAGGAAGTTTGTTGGTACTTGTCCGGGCTATTATTTTCTTAAACGAGTTAATTATTTGTTGCGGTTGATGGAGTGATGTTTTAATTAATGCTGTGGAAGTGTCAAAGTATTTGAATATAATATTTTAGGTTGTAACACTTTGGTGTTAAAAAAAAAACAAAGTTAAGTCTAGTCTAGAGAATCTGTTAAAATAGGGTAACGACAAAAAAATCTAATTAGTCCGTCAAATACGTTTCCAAAAATTATAGGACACGTATTTTTTTAACGTTAACAAAAAATTAAGACAACAGTGTGTTCGTAATTATTAATTCTATGAAACAAAAAACACGTATCCAATAGTTTTCGTTAATCTAACTGACGGACTAGACAGAATCATATTTTATTTAGTCAGTCGACATCCCTATTTAAACTGGTGTCTCTGTGTGTCAATGTCAAAATTGTGACGAGTGTCAATCTGTTTTATTTTAAGGATACCATTGCCCCAAGGTACAAACATTTTTTGGGTTCTGTACACTTAATAGAAAGAAATGAAATAAATTAGAAATGAAAATAGCAATTTATTTTCAACAACTATTTATGTATAAGTAACTTTGCGGAGTCACCTACTCAGTACGTCCGGTGTGAGTTAAAAGTTGAAGAGACATCTTGTTCGTACGAGGAGAATAAAAAAGAACATAGAATTTAGATGGCGCATCATAGTCATTCAGGAACTACTTCGTTCTCGAACTACTTCGTGACCATTCCAAATCGAGTCACCCTCCCATAAGATGTTACTTCAAAAAAAAAAACAAAAAAACTGTCAGAAGGCTCCATCACAGATAATACACTATATAATACAAGATAGATGCGCAACTCTGGTTTACGTTTTTCTAACTGTGTACCTATGCTGTTAGATGGGGCTGTTAGTTTTTGTTCAACCAAATAAATACAAAAAAATTCTTGACTGAGGATTCAAACTTGGGAACGGGAACTTGGGAGGCTATCTACTTCACTGTTAAGTTGTCTAAAATAGCTGTTCTCGTTATGACAGTTGTAAGCTGTCAAACAGTTGAAAAGTTGGTGTCCTTAAACACACAGATGGCAGCACTATCTATGAAAATTTTGTTTGAAGCCAATGTATGGAAGTTTCACCCCTTGTGCTCCATGACATAACGCTGCGTGCACCGTCGTGTCTGACGTTGCGTTCAACGCTGCATCTCAAGCAGACGCGCTTAAAAACGCTTATCCATAAACGCTCTCATACATTGCCATCTGTTTGAATTCTAAGCGGCCCGCGCCGCCCAACGCGACGCCCGACGCGCCGCGTCTCTCCGTAAATGAGCCCTCAAGCAGAAGAAAACCGTACATTTATGAACTGTTAATGACATAAGTGAATCAAATCAAATGGCGAAAAAACGAAATAGGCTTTATTAACAATTGTGCAAGTTACATTTCATCTTAATTTAAGTTATTGCTACAGAAATGTTTAAACAGTAATACCATTGTTTTTTTTTATTTTTTGACATCAATGCCTTGATTGTCTTGCTTTTCAGCTCAGTTTTCCCAAAGTTTTCACCACAAGCATAAGAATCATCTCTTAAATTGCGTTCCCCATTCATTCATTCCCCATTGTTGTCTTCCCATCTACAAAACTGTCTGCCTCTAGTCCAAAATTAGGGTAATAAGTTTAACATTGTTTTTCATTTTCTTCCATGCACTGTTTTTCACAAAATCTGGACAATGAACATGTAAACAATGTATATTATAATTAAAAATAATTCGTTTTTGTGACAAAGAGTCTATTGTTCGCGAAATTTATTAAAATGTTGAATTATACGGGCATGAGAAGATTTCTCCTAAAATCCTAAAACAATAAGATAGGAAAAGGGCGAAGACTGAAAATTTTCATAATAAGGGGAATTGTTTCAAAGAAATATTATTATTCGCAAAAGTCATACACTGTTAGAGGTAATTTAAATATATTGTTTTGCTTGGAAAGAAAAATCCAAAATAAGGGACGCTTTTCCCAATTACGTTGAGGTCGGCTTCCAGTGTACCCTGATGCTGTTGAATAGCAGTATTTTACGATTCCCCTTGGTAATACTGGTTGACAGACTTTCAGGCCACGGTTAAGACTGTAAAGATCTAAAACTGACAGCCGGAACCAACGTCTTAGCGTAAAAAGAAACTGGGTATGTAATGGGCGGTCACCCAACCACGGACCAACTGCGGCTTACCCTGCAGATCAACCCGAGCTCCTCCATGACATTCCACATCATCTGAAGCTCATGCGTATGCGTAAGAGAGAAGGAGGGGTCCCCCTTGCCCAGTGGTACCACTCTCATGAAAAGATACTGTACCATTCCTGAAAAATATCGATTAATATAACCTAACCTTAAAACACTTCATATTCCTCTAAAAAGCGTAGTCGACGGAGCCCCGCTTCGCGGGGCCCCTATTTCCGGGTGCAGGGTTTAAAGGAACCTAACTAACCTAACGGGGGGGTGCCCCAAGTCCCGATTATGGGGGCAGAGATACTTTCGTATGTTCAGTTGACAATAATTCGAGATATTACAATATCGCTAGAGAGAAACACGTTATATTGTAATATAACGTGTTTGACAATTTTACGGTGACATATAGATACCTAAGAACGTAAGGCAGCCTCACTACCGCTGCGCCATTCGGGTCGTATGTTACGAATCAATGCTACGAGGCTCATAATTACAAAAAAACTACATGAGATAATTACTCCGGTTGTTTCCTGGCTACGGTTGCCTTAGTTTGGCCTCTTTTTGACACTCGTATAATAAAACTAGGTGACCTACGCAACTTCGTCTGCGTCACCTAGGAGAGAAAAACGAAAGGAAAAAAAAACCCAGTTTTTGCAACATTTTTCATTCCTGCTCCGCTCCTAATGGTTGTAGCGTGATGTAGCTGTATAACATCACGCTACAACCATTAGGAGCGGAGCAGGAATGAAAAATTTTGCAAAAACTGGGTTTTTTCAACATTTTTCATAAAATTATTTCACAAAATTATTTTTGTGTTAGATAGTCCATTTATCGAGGAAGGCTTTAAGCTAAGCCTTCCTCGATAAATGGACTATCTATCACAAAAATAATTTTTCAATTTGAACAAGTATTACCTGAGATTAGCGCGTTCAAACAAACAAACAAACTCTTCTGCTTTATAATATTAGTATAGATATAAAAAAAAAACATGCGGGGCAATCTTTTGGGATCGCCTATAGAAGTGAAAACAAAGTAATCTATATCTGCTACGGGTTGTGTCCCACGCACGCCGAAGTGGTGCTACGCCGTAGCGCATCGGCTACGAGTGCTACGAAGCGTTAGGTGACGTTTACGCGAGTTCCATGATTTTTGTTCACTCAAAAAGTGGTCAACGCGCCTAAAAAACTTTTCACTACAAAAAAAAAAACAAAACGAATCACCTGTCCCCGGATACGGTGACAAGAATAAACCTAAATTCCTTATTTATATAACCACGGAGGTTGTTTAGCACCGTCGATACGTGTACCCAAACAAAATGTATACCCAGGAAATCCTTTGGGATCTCCCTAAATCCCGCTTGTTTACGTAAAAGTTAAAATGTATTGAATCTCGTACCTACAGCTAATAAATTATTCAGCAAGCGTTTTTTTGGAAAGCAGGAACGTTGAAGTCGGATGTACTTGTGAATAATAATTATAAGATATAAAAAGAAAACTTGGGATATTGTTGAGTTTATTTCGCTATTTTGGAGCATAAACTGCATTTATGAAATCATATTCTTAAGCAAGTATCTGGCGAAAGTCTGTCAACCAGTCTCGCCAAGGGGTACCTATCGTGTTACCCAGTACAAACTGGGTATAGAGGTCAGATAGGCAGTCACTTCATGTAAAATACTAGTATTCAGCTGCATCCAATTAGATAGGAAACCGACCCCAATATAGTTGGGAAAAGGCTAGGGAGATGATGATTGGTAAGTACCTAACTGCATCTGGTTGTTCTAGTAACAGTACAGCTAACACAAGACATTCCTCTTCTGAGATTACATTTGTGATGACCCTGTATGGCTACTGGGTGTAAGCACCAAGCATTCTGTTCATACCGATTTGCTGTTTCTTTTAAAAGGTTAACTTCCCAGATAGTCTTAGAATCATCAAGCCAGGATCTGATGATGGGATCCTGGAGAAACAAAGAGAACTATTAAAATTTTAAAGGCACACTTGTTGTGATTTGGGTAGTTTTAGGAAGAGTATTTGCTTGAAGTGATCCCATTTCAATTTGATGAAGATCTGATGAATAACTTCGGAGCTAGGCTACGGAACTCCTCAATAAATGATAGCAAATGGACTGGGATTGCTGAAATGTCATGTCTGTCTTTTGTTTACGCCAGTTCATAACATAACATCACGCCAGTACGCAGTGACATGTGAACCACTAAAAAGTGGAAAGATAGAACCGACTTCAAACAACACAAAAAAGTGGAAAATTACTTTAGCTTCAGAATTCGGTGACAAAAAAACGAAATCAATCAAACAAAGATTTTTTGAAGTCGGTTTAATTTTTTGAGAAAAAAGTTTTTATGTACCAAAATATCTTAACTACTTATGTCTGAGCATCTAAGTGATGTAAACAGACTAGCCAAAGAGAATCTAACAAACTCTCTGAAGGTACCTTTTTTTATAAAAGTAGAACTTTTTCTTTTGTAGACTACCTACCAACATTCCTATTTCAACAGTCTGGCAGCATTGCTCTATTTTATTTAACACCGGTATGAAGGCACATCAGACATTCTGCTTCGTCTCTGAGACGACAACGCGCAAGTACTGGGTAATACGATACCACTTGGTAAGACTAGTTGTCAGACTTTTTGGGCCACTGACTACCTGTACGACTGAGGTGCTTTCCGAGGCACGTAGCGAGCGGCTATTATTAAGCACCTCTAACTTCATAGTTAACAAAAAAATCTAAATTAAAATTGCGGGCTAGTTCCCGACAATTCTGACACACACCTTACTATCAGCTGTCGTGCAGTTGTCATATAAATTTTGAAGATGACATGTGTTTGTTACAGAGACAAAGATGATGTAGCAGCGATGTGCGCGCCGGCCACAGCGGCGCTGCTGCTCGCCGCTCTTGCTGCCCTGCCCTGTCGAGGTAAATGCTAATTTTATTTTCTTCTTAAAAAGTGTTTATTTTATGATGTTGTCACTGTTGAGACTTGCTCTGTGGCCAAAATCTACAGGCTCAGGCTAATAAACAAATGAATTTTAATAAGTTTATTGGAGCGTATGCGCAAGTCACCGGTACGCGTCTTACGGACTGGTGACCGAGAACGATGCTTTAGGCCCAGACTCCACCAAAGTAGTGACGTGCGGAGATGCTTCGGATCTAGGGTGTAGCCACCAAAGCTGTGTGGAGATGCGTACTATCTAGATCGAAGTAGAGACGTGTTGCGTTGCCTTTAGGACAGGCTACTGACGTCTAGTTTAGCAGCCACCGCACACCGCTCACCAAACATCGGCCTAGAATGTCATCAAACTTTAGGTTCATGGACATGTTTGTACCGATAGGTTTTTTGGTACTGATGACAATAAACTACCTACTGGTTTTACAAAACATACATTGTTTCTCTTGTTGAGTTTCTGTAACGAGTTTATTGGTTTTGTATCGACTTGGTACAACGTCAATAAGGCTTAAAATAACCTTTATGTTACTTGAATTTGAACGTAACTTCTGTAGCTCAATAAATACCCTTTGATCGAGACCTGCCATTTCCTAATTTACATACAATATTTTCACAAATTGAATCATTCCGTTTCGTCTTTTGTTTTCTCTTATTTCATCTTCCTCAATGGTACTTCACAGATATAAAGCCAAGCTTCCAAATGACCCTCGAGAGCATTACAAATTCATCGCTGTCCAAAATTGTTTATTTTGAAGGGAGTAGTATGTTCAAAAGGGGCCCGTTTCGTAAGCTGTAGACCATTTAAAAATTATTTTCTTTACGCGTCGTCTGGCAAATTAAATTGCAAATTCTCGGGACCTTTCAACTTGTATTCTTAAGTACCCTTATTATATTTTAATTCTAAAGGGATTTTAAATAAACTGTCGGAAGTCTCTTTGAGGAGAAATTGCCTGAGTTTTTACGAGCAAGCTGTTATATGATTTCGTATGTTGAAAGATATGATTTGATTTAGGAGCTAAAGGATACTCATAAAATCCCGTCGATATTCTATGTTTTTTTCTTATTAAGACAAGCTTCTTATCCAAAGAACGTACGTAGATTATGAATTCGACACTTGATCGAGCTCATTTGATATTCTTCAAATCGAAATCGAAATGCGACATACGAGCTATGATATAAATAATTTTATTCCGGCGAATCACCTACACTATTGTTCTCTTCCAAGTTATGTTTAATATGGTAACCGAACAAACAATTTCATGCCCGATTGAAACATGTTTGTAACACCTTTTGTTCAGTATTATGTAAATGTAAACACAACCTAAAGTGGCTAAAATCTACTTGGAAACTTCAGGTTTACTTACCCACGAAAAGGTTGAAGGTTGTGTACAGTCACGACCCCTAATATATTATAAAATGTACACATTCAAATAGGATGCAATAACCATTGCAACTTTGAGATAACCCTTATTTCTTATTAATATTACCGTCCAAAATTATTTTGATTTGCTCAGTATATGATAATAAGTAATAACGCAAAAAGGTGCAATTGGTGTTCTATTGTTTCTGCCCCTTCAGAAAAAGCCTTAATTAAAGCAAGTTATAAAATTACGGACAATTTCAATACGGAAAAATCACTTGTCCTAAGTGATAACATAAAACTGTTCGCGACTGTACCCAGACAGTCCGAAACAGTTGATTGTTTATCAAGTCTAAAGTTTACATTCCCATTTCCAGGCACCGATGCTGACGTCGCCTCAAGGATATTGAACGAAACCAACAATTTTCAGGAGACCGGTACCCTCCCAACTATAAACAAACTCTATCAAATGTTACACACGAACTCTGACCTCCATAATCAGAGCAAACTTGGCGAGACCTTTAATTACTCTAGTGTTAACCTAACACATAGTTTCTTATATAACAATCTTAAGTATCCGACAAGTGTAGATAAGAACAACGTTGAGTGTTGCCTGAATGTTGATCAGGTTGGTGAAAGCAATGTTAGTGTTTCTAATGAGGGTGCTAAAGTATTCGTCGACAAAGTCAATGATGAATCAGCAACAGATAATAAGAAGAATAGAAAGAGAAGAGTTGTGAATGTAGTTAGAACATTCATTGAGGTGACTACAAGTAGTGATACGAGAAGATATATCGAAGCGACGGCCATGTCGTTGCTCTCAAGCCATTCGCCGTCGATCACGGAGAGGAGAAGAAAACCAGGGGAGACTGGATCTAGTGCCCCGTTGCTGAATTACATATTCGATACGTATTCAAATACACATCAGCATAGAAATGAGAAGTAAGTGAAATATCCACCTTTTCTAATAAAACGGTCCGTAGAACACACAAACTAAGCAACAACATTTTTTCTAGGCCGTACTAGATTAAGATGTAAATGATTTTACTGAAATGTAATTTTAGATTGTTGTTTGAGCCACAAACGTTTACAGACCTGAACAAACACATCAAAATAGTTCACCTTTGTAACACAAACAAACTACTAACTGGTGAAGAAACATTTGTTAACAGTCAACAATTTAAATTATGGTAATACGAAAATGGTATTTCATGTAGTCGGAATCTCTTAACTCTATACAAAACAATGTTTAAGTCGTATGTTTAATCAACAATACAATATGTTTACATTACAATTGATGAACCAATATTAATGTTTGGTCGACATTTAGAACAAAACCCGGTTCGCCCACGTCTAATGATTCGGCAGAACGGCCGTGCCAAAATTAATTCAATTCTGTTGACTTAGGAAGAGCAAAACTGTAATGATGAATTCCATAAAATTTTAAAGACCCTAATTCAACTTTAGGAATATAAATAAGGACGGAATTCTCAAAAATGTTTTTGTTGAAAGAAAAACTTCGTCGAACATAATTTTCTTCTATTTGTCTTTCGTACTGTAGATTGAACATTTTTGCGGCATTTCAAATTATTTAATCATTTCGCAAACGGATTTAAAGGTTAAAAGTTCAAAGTTAAGAAGTTTCAAAACACCTTTAATATTTCTGAGAGTTACTTTTGGGATTCTTCGAGTTAATATTTTGGCTTAAGATATTATTAATTCCAAACAATTTCTGTCTAATCAGGGTCGGAAATGGGAACAGCATTTATGCGGCAGCCGCGCCAGAGATTGAAGCTCTCGTTGGCTCCACAGCTCATTTAGACTGCAAAGTGGATGCACTGCATGATAAACTGGTAATAAGTATGTTTCTTGTTACGTTTTATTCGCTTCCATTATAGTTTTTATTTTTTTTCCGTTCCTTTCTTTCTTTCATCATCTATCATTTTATAATTTGCTGGTTTTCTTTAGTGAAGTTTTATCTTTTTCTGCACAATTATTAATGTTGTGCAGGTATCGTGGGTGCGGCGAAAAAACGATGAAACACCAATGGAGCTGCTAACGACGGGCACGCAACAGTACACAGCGGATGACAGGTACTCGTAACACTTCACAAACTTAATAAAACAAGAACACTTACTAAACTTATTGCACTCAATTATCTCGACGTCTTTCTCAAACTTTTTAATATATTGCTCTTGAATAAACTCCGTACAAAGTTGGGGTAGTGAAAATATAAATAAGCGTTGAGTCTTCCCTCCTACAGGATAAACAGACTTTCGTATACTTTTCAAACTGTGTGAAATTATGTATGATGAAGAATTTTAGAGCGCTCCTCAAGAATTCTTTTGGAACTTTGTTTATTTGGTGTAAGGAAAAGTTTGTGAATGATCGAAGCTACGTGGTGAAATGTTTAAACAGTGTCTTGTGCTATTCATAATTTTGATGGTTAAACTTTGAAAAGATTTTGTTTTGTAGACTGTGGTTGCGAATGACAAAATTGTCTTATAATGATCTTTTGCCTAAAAAAATGGTAATAGTTCATGCCTTTTCAACTACTTCAATTAATAGTCCGTAAACATTTTTAAACACTGTTTTAAGCTTTCACGGTTTATAACTAAACTATTCTGTCAGTGTTGATGACAATATAGTTTAAATTTCAATGATGATAATTTTTACCTAAACTTAGCATCATTGCGTTGATAAGTTTAGATAAAAAATTAAAAGTTATTGCATTTGCATCTTGCACTAATTCATTGATCAAAACGTATTTAAATCATTAGTAACCTCTGAGTGGGATGAAAGCAATGAGCTTTCATCTTGGGAATTAAATTAATTACAGATTTGATGTTATACAGGGTGTAAACCACCTCATCACGAAGCCGTCAACCAAGCATTCTGTACATCAAACTAAGTTACTTAACGCAAAAAATATTGCTGGGAAACAACTTTTTTTTTTTTGAGGTTTTAAATCATGTTTTGTGGTAGCACTCTACTTTTTTTGCCAATATCTCCGTAACTGGAAGGTTCCCAGGGCCCCAGTTCTGCTATTGCAATAGTGTTACAATGTTCAGGTCTAAAAAATTAGCGATGTAAAATCAGCAGTGTGAAAAAAAAAAAACGGCAAAATTTGTTGCTTTTTTGTTGCTAATTAGTTGCCAAAAAATTTTTTTTGTTGCTCCAGCCGATCGCAAAAAAAATGCAGTAACGCTAGTTTTTCATTATGATAGCGTGGAAATCCCTCGATGTGGAATTATCGGTCAAGCGAATAAGGGTTAATTTGTTGCTAATTTGTTGCTAAAAGATGCAAAAGAAAAAAATAAAAAAAATCATAAAAATAAATTTTTGTTAAATATGCCAAAATAAATAAAGTCCACCCCAGCTTAACTCTCAAGTTTATCGTAGAAAATGCTAAATAAAAATTTGTTGCTGGTTAAATTGCAGCTAATCTGAGTACAAAGAGTCAGCAACAAAATAAAAACCGAAAGTCGGATTAGTTTTCAAATCGGCTTACGAAAAAACCGGGTACGCCAGCTTAACTCTCGACTTTTCCGTAGTAAAACTATAGTAAAAATTTGTTGCTGTTCATATTGCAGCTAGTCTGAGTACAAAGAGACAGCAACAAATTAGAAACCGAAAGTCGGATTAGTTTGGAGATCGGTTAAAGAAGAAGCCGGCCACGCCAGCTTAACTCTCGATTTTTCTGTGGATAAAGTATATTAAAAATTTGTTGCTGGTTAAATTGCAGCTAATCTGAGTACAAATAGTCAGCAACAAAATATAAACTGAAAGTCGGATTAATTTGGAGATCGGTTTACGAAAAAACCGGCTACGCCAGCTTCACTCGCCTTTTCCGTAGTAAAACCATAGTAAAAAATTGTTGCTGCTCGTACTGCAGCTAGTCTGAGTACAAAGAGTCAGCAACAAAATAGAAACCGAAAGTCGTATTAGTTTGGAGATCGATTTTCGAGAAAATCGGCTACACCAGCTTCACTCTCGACTATTCCGTAGAAAAACTATGATATAAATTTGTTGCTGCTCATGCTGCAGCTAGTCTGAGTACAAAGAGTCAGCAACAAAATAGAAACCGAAAGTCGGATTAGTTTGGAGATCAATAATAGGGGCACACTAAGCGGGGCTCCGTCGACTACGCTTTTTAGGGGAATATAAAGTGTTTTAAGGTTAGGTTATATTAATCGGTATTTCTCAGAAATGGTAGAGTATCTTTTCATGAGAGTGGTACCATTGGGCAAGGGGGACCCCTCCTTCCCTCCACACCGCGTGAGTTGACTACCATCGCATGCATTTCACGAAAAATAATGCGTTACAATATAACGTGTTTGACAATAGGCTTGTTTCCACCATCAATAAATTGTAAATCTATTTAGTCCGTCAGTTAGAGTATTAGAAAATAATGGACACGTATTTTTTGTTTTTGTAAATCAACGAATATTGACAAAGATAAAACGCATCAAAACTCGGGAGTGGGGGCTCGTGACGTCAGTAGGTACTCACTAAGAATGATACCGAACAGTGACGTATTGGGAATTTTAAAAGCGTCGTATCTTCGTCAATTTTGGTTTATGTGACAAAAGAAAAAATACGGGTCAAATATGTTTTGATAATCTAAGTGACGGACTTATTAGATTTTTTCAGTTAACAAGCCTATTTTACGGTGACAATATTATACTGATATATATTGATTAATGTTATAAAGTTGAAGAGTTTGTTTGTTCAACGCGCTAATCTCAGGAACTACTGATTGAAACTGAAAATATCTTTTGGTGTTGGATAGTCCATTTCACGCTACAACCTACAGGAGCGGAGCATAAATGAAATTTTTTGCAAAAACGGGGAATACCTACTTATTTTCCTTTTGTGGGCTTTTTCTCTTTTATATGACGCAGACCAAGTTGCACACTTATGAATCAGCTACAGAACAAATGTGGCCACCTTATAACAAACAGAAAAGACCTAATAAAAGTAGCTACAAATTTCTACAAAAATCTTTATAAAAAAGGTAGCGATTCCACAGAAGAAGCACCAACCAATCCTGTAAATACAGACAGCGTACCAGAATTTTGTACATGGGAAATTGAACACTCAATCGACAAACTCAAGTGCGATAAAAGTCCAGGCCCAGATGGTATAACAAACGAAATGATAATATTTGGAAGAAAAACCCTAACTAAACCACTAACGTCACTATTCAATTTAATACTAGATCGAAAGGAAATACCCAGGCAATGGACATGCTCAAACATCGTACTTTTGTTTAAAAAAGGAGACCCGAAACAAATATCAAACTACAGACCCATTAGTCTTATGTCAAATCTCTACAAACTATTCTCGGCAACTCTACTAAGAAGATAAACAGGATTTGTGAGTGGCTTCTCTACCATAGACCACATACACTCCCTTAAAATGGTTTTGGAAAAATACAACGAGTATGACAAAGCTCTATACCTGTGCTTCATCGACTACAGCAAAGCGTTCGACTCAATTTCTCACAGCTCTATATGGCAAGCTCTATCAACGCAAGGAATTAACAAAGAGTACATCGATCTAATTAAGGTAATTTACAAAAATAGTAACTCTAGGATCATGCTCGAGAAACCAGGAAGTAGTTTTAAAATCGAAAGAGGAGTTAAACAAGGCGACCCGCTCTCCCCAAAAATATTCATAGCGGTGTTAGAACAAATAATCAGAGCAATGAACTGGGAAAACAAGGGCCTAAATCTCCACGGGAAATACTTGTCACACCTAAGATTCGCTGACGATATCGTGCTGATGTCAGAAGACCCACATGAAATGCAGTCTATGTTAGAGTCGCTATTTGATGAGAGCAAAAAAGTGGGCTTAGAAGTAAACGAAACCAAAACAAAACTTATGACAAACAGGCACAAAACACCAATGACAATTTCATCTACCAACATAGAACACGTTGAAGAGTACATTTACCTCGGACACCTAATTACCTTTAAAAACTGCACAGGAAAAGAAATAGAAAGAAGAATCAAATCTACCTGGAATAAATACTGGACTCTAAAAGAAATATTCAATAGTAAAATGCCAACCAAAATAAAAACAAAAACCATGGAAACATGCCTACTTCCCACACTCACATATGCCTGCCAAACATGGCCCCTGACCAAACGAAACTTAGAAAAAATCAAAGTTTGCCAAAGAGGAATAGAAAGGAGCTACATGAACCACAGACTAAAAGACAAAGTCAAGAACACAACAATCAGAACTAAAACCAAGGCAAAGGACGTGGCCATAAAGGTACTTGGACTGAAATGGAAATGGGCTGGACATATCCAAAGAGTGGCAGATGAAAGGTGGACGAAAATCACCACTAACTGGTACCCACTGAACAAAAAGCGCAGACAAGGTCGACCACCAATAAGATGGAGCGACGATATTATAAAAATATTAGGTAAAACTTGGAGCAGAGCAGCTGGATCCAGAACAGCATGGAAACGAATGGAGGAGGCTTTCACCGCTACTTAGCGGTCCTTGTACATACTATATTTTAATAACAGTACATAGAAATAGGAACATATTATTACTAACATTTTAGGAGCCAAATTGTAACAATAATCATAATTTTAAGTCAACAAAAATGTAAAAGGAAAATAAAGCTATTTTATTTTATTATTTATAGACCAAGTTGCGTGGGTCAGCTAGTGTATTATAACTTAGCTAAATGCTCCTGAATTGGGGTAATTTTGTTAGGCTGGCAACTTTAATTAATGCCAAATGTCATGGAAGGTTGCTGAAGTCATTGTGATTGCAAAGCCTGGGAAACCACCCCATGAAGCATCGTCATATACAGGGTGTAAACCACCTCATCACAAAGCCGTTAACCAAGCATTCTGTACATCAAACTAAGAAACTTTACGCAAAAATTATTGCTGGGAAACAACTTTTTTTTTGAGGTTATAAATCATGTTTTGTGGTAGAACTCAATGTAACGCACTTAACACATTGTGCTGATGGATGGATTGAATAGTATGGGGGTCGTGGAGATGCTAAAAGTTAAAATCTTACAAAAAAAAACTTTTATTTAAAAAAATCTTGTCAAAAACTTGTAACTTTGACCCCCAATATCTCCGTAACTAGAAGGTTCCCAGCCCGGCTAGCATGGGCAGGGGATAAAATTTTATCCACCGGTTATTTCCACTGACAAGGGACAAAATTCAAACAAAAGTGGAAATAACCGGTGGATAAAATTTTTATCCCCTGCCCATGCTAGCCGGGCAGGTATGGTGTAGAACAAAAACATGATCGAAATGATGGGGAGAACAAATGCCTTTCGGCCTCGTGAAGAGGTGTTTTACACCCGTTAGACCGACAGAAATATTAAAAACAGAAGAAGTGGCGCTATGCCGTCTTGTTCGGTGGTTTCGTGCAAAAATAGTTTTTTTTTATTTGATTAAAGGGCTTTGTCGCTTAGCGACCACATCGCCCAGTACAGAAAAGCAAATTACTTACGATCTACTTAGCACTAACTTACGATCTACTTATTACTAGTTCATATAATTCTTTTGCTTTCTCGGACACTGGAAAAGCAAGGATGGAATTACAAATGCCAATAGCATTCGTTTTATATCGTCCAAACACATATTAGGTCTACTATTTTCGTTCCGGACACACTCCATCAGGATATGAAAAACATCATCAATTACTCCACAGTCATCACAATTTGGAGACAAAACTTTCTTCATTAAATGATAGAACTTATTCGAAGGAATATGGCCGGAACGAATTCTTAAAGCTATAGTAATTAATTTCCTGTTCAGATCACAATCAATCCACGGAGACCGAGAGATCTCTGGCTGAATAGTTCGGTACCAGATCCCCTTTTCTTTTGATCTTCCATCAAAATACTCTTGCCAAAAATCTAAACACTTTTTTTTGCCTTTCCAAAATAGTCTGAATATAGCGGAGTAATATTCGTAGGGACTCCGTCAACACACGCTTGTTTGGCGAGTAAATCAACAATATCATTTTCTTCAAATTGAATATGTGACGGAATCCATTGGAGGCGCACCGTTTTGGAATTAGCTTGAAGTTTTAAGATCAATTCATATAACGCGTAGGCTGTCGGAATACCTCGCATGTGAGAAGTGTGCCGAGCCAAGTGTTGCAGCGAGCTTTTGGAGTCTGTCAGAATCACAAAATCATCGCCATTAATTGACAGTATATAGGACAAAGCTTCCAATATAGCAATCAACTCAATGTGCTTATTAGAAATATCTGAATCAGTGCAAAAATAGAAGGGAAGACAAAAACTTTAGAAGTCATTGCATCAGTTATCACAGCACAGGTAAGTAGGTACAAGTATTTTACAATATTTGTCATAAAAATCACGAAAAACCATAATCCCTAAAATATATCTGACTTGTACTACTTTATTTAAGTTTTTTTGTATTACTTTGACTGTATTATGTTTGCATTAAATACATTGCTCTTTTACAACCACCTCAGTCTGTCACTGAGTGACTGAACAAGCAATGTACAGCGAACATAACGAAACATCATTAAGCCGTTATGTCGCATGGTGCGTCCGCTGCTCTGGTCCGCCGTATTTGAGCGTGAGCTAGTGATGTGCTCGTGGAGGTTTGACAAAGTCTATCGACAAGAAAGTGCACTGCGAATTGTTATATTACTATTTCAGATTTTTCTTCAACTTGTTAACTCTTGTAATCCATGGAAGGACGATGGTTGGAGGGACGATGGTCTATGGTAAAATTTTTTTTTGTCTTTGACAACAATAGTGCCTGTAGTCCTAACTGAAACAAATGCTTTGATTTTGTTTTTGAACTACGTGTAACTGTGTTATTTGATTTGTAATTGTTTTTAAAATATTTTTATTAATTGAAGAATGTTTTATAGGTTTCATATTGTTTTCATTTACTTTATTTCCAAAACCTTTATAAAAATTATCGATATATTTATCGAAAACTCTTCGATTTAGTCAAGCACTGTGTCATATCTGCCCTCGTCTCCCGACAACACACAATGATAATTGTTTTCGTGTGAGTAAATTATACGGAAAAGTACGCTGTGATTAAAGAATAAGGTTTATATTTAAATGACAGAGTTAACGATGGCGCGTGTGTGCACTTGGTCGTAGTATTGTTTTGACAGAACTGTGTGTGCAATATTAATAGCGTTATGGAGGGGGAACCACGGCAACTGTTGCTTCACCAGTTTTCTATACATTTTGAACTCCACGCCATATTAATTATCTCCTTCTTTATTATATGTATGAATATACCTAGTTCTCTGTTATCAAAACTATTTAAAAACTCTTATTGAAACGGTTAAAACCAATAATAGAAGATAGAGAACTTATTCCAAAACATCAATTTGGCTTGAAAACAAGGAAGTCTGCTCCACCGTGCTTTTAGATGTCGCGCAAGCTTTTGCCAAAGTTTGCCATAAGGGTCTAATATTTAAGCTCAGACGCATGCTACCAGAATTTGCAGATATCCTAGAGTCGTATACAACTAACAGAATGTTTAGAATACGGCAGGAGGACGCATATTCCGAGCTAAAAGCTATAAAAGCTGGTGTACCTCAAGGAAGTGTGCTAGGCCCAATTTTGTACTTGTTATACACATGTGACATCCCAGAACTGGAAAACCGCACCATTGCGACCTTTGCAGATGATACTGCAATTATGGCTACTGGATCAAGCCACAGAGAAGTACTAGAAAAAGTTCAACTAGCTGGGAACAAAGTTTATGACTGGACACAAAAATGGAAGATCAAACTGAAAGAGTCAAAATCAATTCACATTGATTTTATAAACAAACACTTGGACTATCACATCTAAATGGTATGCAAGTACCTTAAGCTAATACTAACTAAAACCCATTCACGTTCCTTCCTCGCCCTTTATGTTCCGGGGCCACGGTATCTCTTTCGAACAGTCCCGCAACCCCGGCAGGCTTCGGCCCTTGCGGGCCCTTTCAATGTGCTGACATCTCTTTGAGGCGCGCGTGGAACACGAGCTCGCCCATAGCTTATGTCAAAGAGAAATGACAGGAACTCGATTAGCGATGATCTATGAGTAAGTATTGGTTACTCGGAAGGAAATCTTGTCTATCATTGATACATAATAAAATAACCCTATACGAGTACAAGCATAATTAATCTGATGCCAATTTGGACGTATGTTACCCAACTTTGGGGCTCTTATAAACAAAGCAACGTCAAAATTATTTTTGACGTTTCTTCAGAATATGCTTGTTTATGGTTATTTTATTATATTTTATAGGGTTAGTATCGTGATTTATTTGGATCCGCGATATAAATCGCATTTTTTTAACGGCATCATTACAGCGCGGGCTGAATCTAAATGAAATAATAAATGACGATTAAAAAACCCGGATGGTCTGGTTTTTGTATCCATTCGTTGCATCACTACTGTCAATAAAGTAAGTGCTACGGACTTGTGTAAAAGTGCAAAAGTGCTTATTAGTCTTTTAGGCTAGATCCTAATTAAGTATTAAGAATTTAGATCTTACTAATAAAGTACAAAAAAAAAATGATAAATTTGCATAAAAGGCTAAGTATCAGGGCAGGAAAAAGATGACTTTTGTTATGACAGTGACAGTTGACACTGATGACAGCCCGCCGCCCGCGGTGAATGAAAACACCAAGAGTGGAGAACAAGAACAACCGGAAATTATGAATAAATGGGGGTATTAGAAGACATTTATGAAACGTACCTACAAAAAGCATGTTGAGCATTTAACGTTTTCTCCCACAAAACAGTAAGTATACATTGTCATGAATGCACTTTGTTTACACTACTTTTCACATTAAAAAGACAGACACTTTAAGATATGTGTTGACGATTTGACAGTGGGGCTTAGTTTCCAAGCTTTTCTAAAAGGTACAGGCCGGTTACAGAAAACCAACTCTGAGATTCAGAAAGCTGTTGAGTGACTCTAACAAAACTAATCCGACTTTCGGTTTTTATTTTGTTGCTGACTCTATGTACTCAGTTTTATCATTAGCTGCAGTTTAACCAGCCATATTTTTTTAATATACACACATCAAAAGTGTCTAGGGATCAACATATATTTTTGCAATAACTTTTCTCCTGATTGATATTAATTAAAATTTTCTTTAAGGATTCATCAAATAAAGTGTTTTCGTTTGTCACAGTAACGATAAACCAAGTCACCTTTGCATTAATAAAGAAATTTGCCATTTTCCTAATAAAGGGATTTTTGACATTTGAACCACTAACATTAAAGTTCGAAAAAAAAACTGAAATAACAGTTTTCTTTAAAATTTTATTGGGTAACTTAAACAATTAATAATCCGTGTTTCTACCGCGAACACTAACAACACAAGAACATCGGTTTGGTATACTCAAAATGAGTTCATCCAAATCACGCTGTGGAATGGCCGCCCATGTTCGTTGCAACAACAAAAAAAGGTCTTCTTGCGACTGGATACCCTCCATATTCGGCAGAGCTCTTCTCTGTAGCATATCCCATGCATGCTCAATCGGGTTCAAGTCTGGCGACTGAGCAGGCCAGGGCAGGACATTGATGTTAGCTGCGGCGAGAGTGTCTTACAACTCTTGCGGTGTGCGGTCGTGCATTATCATGCACGACCGCGCACACACACATTAACTGAAATAATAATAATAATAATGTTTATTTAAGATAACAAAGATCCAAGGGACCGATTTGCACTTGTAGAGGAACGATGACGTCTGATACAATCGTCTCAGCATAAATTTGAGCGTTGAGGTTGCCTCTGATCCAAATCAACTCAGTTCTTCCGCCGATCCAAATACCCGCCCATACCATGATGGTTCCACCACTATAAGGATGGACTTCCTGGCAGGATTTTAATCGTTGTTGGCGTCCAGGGGTTCTCCAGTGTCGTATACGTCTTGTATCCGGTCTCATACCAAAACGAGACTCATCAGAAAAGCACACGAAACGCCATTGTTCTTCTGCCCAATTTCTGTGTTCAAGAGCCCATTGATATCGAATCCTACGATTGTGCATTGCTATAGGTGGTACCCGTAGCGGTCTTCGGGAATGAAGGTTCACTTCATGCAAGCGGTTTCTGACTGTTTGGTCGCTAATTAAGTTCCCTGAAGAGTGATGAAGCCTCACGGCTAACATCATGGCGGTTATTGTTGGAGCTCTTCGAGTTAAGATTTGAATGTATCGGTCTTGTCTCCGTGTGGTGCAGCGATACCGTCCTCCATGGCGCTCAGCCGGTACCAGTGCTTCGGTAACGTGTCCAAAGTCGACTGATAACACTCTGACTTGTATTCAGAGCTAAAGCCACAGTACGTTGCCGGGAACCAGCTTCTATCATTCCCACGGCTCTGAGCATTTCTTCCCTGCTTAAATGACGTCGCCGCTCCATAATAACGTTGGTTTTAATCAGTAGTAGGGAAACAGTAGAACTAATAATGTCTTCAATGCGTTGTATGTTTTTATAGGGAAAATATTGACAACTGATTTTCATCTTTTACTCGAATTTGATTGACAGTTCCTGTTTCAAATTATGAAATGCACCAAAAAGGATCCATATAAATTTATTAAATCATAAATTTATTACAAAGCCACATCTCAATCTCAAGAAATCCGCATAAAAATGCTTGATCCCTAGACACTTTTGATGTGTGTAGTTTCTCCACAGAAAAGTCGAGAGTTAAGCAGGCGTGGCCGGCTTTTTCGTAAACCGATCTCCAAATTTATCCGAATTTCGGTTTCTATTTTGTTGCTGCCTCTTTGTACTCAGATTAGCTGCAGTACGAGCAGCAACAAATTTTTGCTATGGTTTTACTACGGAAAAGTCGAGTGAAGCTGGCGTAGCCGGTTTTTTCGTAAACCGATCTCCAAACTAATCCGACTTTCAGTTTCTATTTTGTTGCTGACTCTTTGTACTCAGACTAGCTGCAGCATGAGCAGCAACAAATTTATATCATAGTTTTTCTACGGAATAGTCGAGAGTTAAGCAGGCGTGGCCGATTTTTTCGAAAACCGATCTCCAAATTTATCCGAATTTCAGTTTTTATTTTGTTGCTGACTCTTTGTACTTAGACTAGCTGCAATTTAACCAGCAACAAATTTGTAATATACTTTATCCACAGAAAAGTCGAGAGTTAAGCTGGCGTAGCAGATTTTTTCGAAAACCGATCTCCAAATTTATCCGAATTTCAGTTTTTATTTTGTTGCTGACTATTTGTACTTAGACTAGCTGCAATTTAACCAGCAACAAGTTTTTAATATAGTTTCACCACAGAAAGTCGAGAGTTAAGCTGGCGTGGCCGGTTTTTTCTTTAACCGATCTCCAAACTAATCCGACTTTCGGTTTCTATTTTGTTGCTGACTCTTTGTACTCAGACTAGCTGCAGCATGAGCAGCAACAAATTTATATCATAGTTTTTCTACGGAATAGTCGAGAGTGAAGCTGGCGTAGCCGATTTTCTCGAAAATCGATCTCCAAACTAATACGACTTTCGGTTTCTATTTTGTTGCTGACTCTTTGTACTCAGACTAGCTGCAGTACGAGCAGCAACAATTTTTTACTATGGTTTTACTACATAAAAGGCGAGTGAAGCTGGCGTAGCCGGTTTTTTCGTAAACCGATCTCCAAACTAATCCGACTTTCAGTTTATATTTTGTTGCTGACTCTTTGTACTCAGATTAGCTGCAATTTAACCAGCAACAAATTTTTAATATAGTTTATCCACAGAAAAATCGAGAGTTAAGCTGGCGTGGCCGGCTTCTTCTTTAACCGATCTCCAAACTAATCCGACTTTCGGTTTCTAATTTGTTGCTGTCTCTTTGTACTCAGACTAGCTGCAATATGAACAGCAACAAATTTTTACTATAGTTTTACTACGGAAAAGTCGAGAGTTAAGCTGGCGTATCCGGTTTTTTCGTAAGCCGATCTGAAAACTAATCCGACTTTCGGTTTTTATTTTGTTGCTGACTCTTTGTACTCAGATTAGCTGCAATTTAACCAGCAACAAATTTTTAATATAGTTTTTCCACAGAAAATTCGGGAGTTAAGCTGGCGTGGCCGGCTTTTTCGTAAACCGATCTCCGAACTAATCCGACTTTCAGTTTTTATTTTGTTGCTGACTCTCTGTGCTCAGAGTAGCTTCAGTATGAGCAGCAACAAATTTTTATTTAGCATTTTCTACGAAAAACTTGAGAGTTAAGCTGGCGTGGACTTTATTTATTTTGGCATATTTAACAAAAATTTATTTTTATGATTTTTTTTATTTTTTTCTTTTGCATCTTTTAGCAACAAATTAGCAACAAATTAACCCTTATTCGCTTGATCGATAATTCCACATCGAGTGATTTCCACGCTATCATAATGAAAAACTAGCGTTACTGCAATTTTTTTGCGATCGGCTGGAGCAACAAAAAAAAATTTTTGGCAACTAATTAGCAACAAAAAAGCAACAAATTTTGCCGTTTTTTTTTTTTCACACTGCTGATTTTACATCGCTAATTTTTTAGACCTACAATGTTCTATCATTGATCTCATAATTGTTCATTTGACTAGTTTGGTGATCTACTAATTAGCTGTCAATGTCAAATGTGACATTACTATTTACTGACGTTTTGTTTGTTTTTATTTCTAGTGGCCGGTGTTTTGATTTATTTTCTTACCAGTGTTTTAAATTATCTTTATTAAAGAAGCCTACATTTCTTGCAAACCAAAATGGTGCTAATTGAGCAAATTTCGGCTCTAATTCTCAAAGGAACTGTCAAAATGTTGGCAGATTACCGCGTAAGTCAGTCATTAATTTGTCATTATATACGAGATTACTGTTTTAAGCCATTTTTTTCAATTGAGTGTTAATGGTTGACCATTGGAAAGTCATAATGATGCCTTTATATTAGTAGATCACCAAACTAGTCAAAATTAACAATTATGAAATCAATGATAGACCATTGTTACACTATTGCACTAGTAGAATTAGGGCACGTCCAATCGTTGGGAGGTGTTTTACACACTTTATTACCTATGTCAAAAGGTAGATACATCTAATAAGGTTGATGACAAACTCGTCCGTCAGTTAGATTATCAATAAATATTTGACCCGTATTTTTTTTTTGTTACATACACCAAAATTATAATTGTACAATTTTTAGTGCGTTCCGACGTCACGAGCCATTCCCGAGCTTGGATGCGTTTTATCTTTGTCAATATTTATCGATTTACAAAAACAAAAAATACGTGTCCATTATTTTCCAATACTCTAACTGACGGACTAAATAGATTTGAAATCTTTTGATAGTGGAAACTAGCCTGTTTCGTTTTTCTCAGGTATTCAGCCCGGTTCATCCCTCCAGATATTTGGAGGCTAGAGATACGGGAGGTGCGTCCTACAGACGCAGCGCACTACGACTGTCAGCTGTCTGCTCACCCTCCTCGCACAGCAAGGGTGACGCTTCGTGTGCCTGGTTAGTTGATGGATGGTTGAAATGAGTAAGAGCTTAAGGTTCAATACAATGGATAGTTGGAGAGCTGTTTGAAGTGTTTCATCCAGAGATGGATGTCTAACCGTCAACCGTCGCCACATTGCCTGGGGCCTAATTCTGCTATTTTAATAAATTCGTCACTCCACCACGATTCCATTCTCATCCCATTTTCATTTTGCTTAAAGTTCGTAATCTGCTAAATTCACAATGGTCGGTCAATGGTCTCGTAATAAAATTGTGTTTTAATGGCATTGTCGTATTGTAATTATTATAAAACCCTTAGGACAAATGGTTTTCGAAATCTACTACGAAATGCGAACATTTATTCATGCCAGATTTTATGTACGAGATTATTATTCTATGACATTTCGTTCAATGGAGTGTCAGTGGTTGTTCATTGAGAAGTCATAATGGCGCCATTATGATAGTAGAATTAACGAACTTGTCAAAATTTGACAGAACTTCATCATTATGAAATCAATGATCGAATACTCTGACACTATTGTAATAGCAGAATCGAGGCCCTGGTCTCGAGCGACTCGCATCCAGTGGATTACTGCAACCTTCACCAGGTCATTGAACTCCTTCATATAGACATTTTACATCGGCTATTTAAATAAAAAAGCCGTTTTCAATAATACTGCAATACCTAAACTGTTAGAATGTATGGAACATTTTTTTTTTTTTGTAATGGTTTGTGCATAGATGTTCCTTTCCACCGGGTACAATACTGGCGAATGCTGTTTCACTCGACTCCACTTTTAGGGTCCAAAACTAACCTATTTTTCATGCTGCCACAAACTTCACACACTCACAATATTTCACTGAAATTGATTGGGTGGTTTCGGAGATCGGCGTGTACAAACATAGTATCCCGAGATTTAATTTTTATATCATGGAAAAGAAGATGTTTCGTATGTATATTATTTAAGACCTTTCCTTTTGTTAATAGGTTAATTGAAAAGTTTAATATTAAGAAGCTATTCAACTTTTTTACTGTTATTAAGGAAAACCACTGAAACAACTTAACGAAGAGTTCAGTTGGATTAATAACAAAGAACTTGAAGCACAAAAAAAGTTTTTAAACTTCGAAACTTTTTTTTTTTAATTACTCACTTATCTACCGTAGTATATATAGATACTACCGAGTTCACAAAGGGTCGACCAATTTTCAAACTTATGACTTAGAAGATAAGAGTGATAGTAGCAGATCGTCAGTGAATTCGCTAATACCTATACAGTTTCTATCAGTAGGCTGCAGGGGATTTGAGTTTTTTTTCCTTCGGTGGTCGGAAATTATTCATTGCCTAGATTGTTCCGTGGATGGGTGGGTTGTTCCGTGGATGGGTGACAACCAATAACATACCAAATTTCCTCCGTGCCTCAGAATGTACGTTAAGTCATTGGTTGCAATTGTCAGATCTTTGATAGACGTGACAGGTGGCCTGAAAGATTGACAACCAGTCTTACCAAGGGTTATCGTTCCTGCAAGTGGGTTGTAAAGGTCAGATAGGCAATTGCTTCATCATTCAGCCGGAAGACGTCCACTGCTGGACATAGGCCTCCCCCAAGTGTCGCCACATTGACCGGTCCCTTGCGACTCGCATCCAACCGATTCCCTCAACCTTCACCAGGTTATCGGTCCACCTAGTGGGAGGTCTTCCAACGCATGATCTTTCGGTTCGCGGTCGCCACTCCAGAACTTTTCGGCCCCATCGGCCATCCGTTCTGCGAGCAATGTGACCTGCCCACTGCCACTTAAGTTTGGCAATTCTTCGGGCTACGTCGGTGGCCTTGCAATCGCTTAGTTGTAAAATTGGTATTCAGCTGCATCCGGTTAGACTGGAGCCTTACGAGTATTGGTCGGTATAAGACCTAGGTATGGTCAAGCCATCTACAATTAGCTTTTAACGGAAGAAATGGAGAAGATTTCTTTACGATATTTTTCTTCACCTTTTCGGCACCAATGGTGATGTCCCGCCTTAGTTCAAATCCACGATTATTCGTAAACCAGCGAAGTTATAAAGGCATTATAATAAACTTGTAACAATCCTACAGAAGTGTCAGTCCGTATCGTGGACGGCGCCGGCGCAGCGGTGTCGGAGCAAGTGTGCGAGCTTGGCAGTACTGTAGCCCTGCGCTGTGAGGTCAACGGCCTGAAGATGGAAGGGGGCCCGTCCTTACTGTGGTATCGGAAGGATGATCTCCTGAATGATGACACCACTAGAGGAGGGATTAGGTAAGTAGAAACAGACAATAGTTGAAATAAGTTCTGATTAATTTCGTGGCGGGATAAATTGCAGGTAAATTCTATCTTTTTGGACATCGCCGAGCTTCATTGCCTCGGCGCTTTTCTGGTGGTCGCCAGGGTTTACTTTCAGGAGTTACAGCGGTTTAGGAAAAGTGAGGTGGGCTTGTCCTTTAAAAGTAATGCTTGAAGTAGACGCCTTAATTAAGTATTGTTATTTCATAAGACAAAATCATGAGATATCTGATTTGTTTAAACTAAAATTGGAATTCTCCAACACATACTTTAATATTAAATGGGCCTACTCTTTACCTCAATTTTGCCCTGAGGACAGAGAAGCTTATTATATCGCGACTTTTAAAGATTGGAATCATACGAACTTGGGAACAACGACGTATAGCCGATTTCACTCCTTGGCTGTGCGCATAGTAAAAGATGCTTCTTCAAATGATATTTATCTGATACGGACAAAATTCGGACACCACTCCGGACACTGACAATTGCAGATCCATTAGTACCTAAGTATTCATGGAGGTGCCCGTGTATGGAGCCGCATTGGCAATTTGACTCAGGCATTCTGTTCCGATTGCCTATCCAGTTTCTGATTTAAGACATATTGTATTCATAAGTTGATCATGTCATCATGAAAGATTGCAAGCCAACTTTCTCTTATACACCGTTATTTTTAGTCGGTCGTTTAAATCACTAGATACCGCGGCCCCGGAACGTAAAGGGCGAGGAAGGAACATGGATGGGTTTTAGTCAGTAAGAGTCTGACACTCCCTCCCGCTCCGCCCAGAGTGGGAGAAGTCATTTGATGACTTCCCATCCTAAAAAAAAAAAAAAAAGGGCGGATAGTACACATGAAAATGAACAACTTTTACTATGGGACCGGCTAAGAAATTTCGAAAAAAAAAACAGATGTTTCATACATTATTGGTCGCGTAGATCGAAAAAATATAGGCAGCAGCTGATATAGATTTCATGATAAAAGTTGTTCATTTTCATGAGTACTATCCGCCCTTTAAGTGATTAAAACGAAATAAAAATAACGTTTTAATATGATTTTTATGTCGCTGAAACATTTTAAATGTACACTTATCTTTGTCTCGCTAAAACATAATCTACATTGTTTCTCGGCCACTGTATCCTTTGCTCATCAGTTTTAACCCCAAAACTTCCACCACAGTGTACGAACCGAGTTCGGGTCAAACGGCGCGAACTCGATCCTGCGTGTGGCGCGCGTGCGTGGGGACGACGCGGGACGCTACACGTGCGCAATCGCACGCGCCCCGCCCCCATCGCCGCCGCCTGCGCATGTCATACTGCACATTATCAAAGGTAAAGTGTTCTAAACGTAAATCGAAGTTGATAGTGATAGTTTGAGATTCAGCCACAATGTCAGTTCTGTGAACAGTGGTCTTAAGCATGGAAATCTGTACTTGCACATTCTTATTCCATTGATATTCGTTTTAATTCCACTTGTATTTGGAGGATGTTCAGACATAGTTTAATATTTTGATTAATCACAAATCGTATGTATTTAAATATTTTCAATAACAAACTATCGCTAGGTAAATACCACTTAGATCGTAAACCACTTCTGAAATATTGAACGAAGGAAATGGCAGGACGCGTTTGCAAAACTGACTAAAATTTAAAAAAATAAGCAGTTTTTCGGAAGCTTTTGCGGCAAAATGAAACAAAACCAAATGTAACAAATTATTACAACAGATAGATTACTCCTTTATCTTCAAACATTGCTAGATTTTTATTCGAAAATATTGGTTAATAATATTGTAAAAAATATTTTCCATTGCCTCTCCACACAAAAATGAAGATGTCGTGTTGAGTTTAGGATCACTTTTCTTCTATTTAACAATATAAATTGATATATTTAAAAATATTTTATGTAAGCTTATATATTCAACTCAAAAAGGTGTTAAAAAAAGCTATTAAAATATTACAATTTAACTCAGAAAAAAAATAAAATCGCATCTATATTTTCAACAAATTTTGCTTAATCTGGTGAATCTTAAGGACTTGAGTTAAGGGTTATTTTGCTTGACTTAATGCACAAAAAATCTGTAAAGAATCATTAGTCTGCGCTCGGCCGCCGTCGTGAGTGGACACTGTGTCGCTTGTAACCAGGAGCTCGTGTTGAAAAAGATCGCTGTATGAATACAAAATATTTGACACACCAAACTTGATACTTTACGTATTTTATACGGGCTACGGACAACAAGGTAAGTTTTTTTTAACAGTTTCTTATGTTTTTGCTTGGAAGTAAATAGGGATTATAAATTCACATTTCATTTCGGACTTGATGGAGTGATGACCTGAATGTGTACTTATTTTTATTTTTTAGAAAACTGCTATACGAACTAATAAACAAACAGCGCTAGGTGTGCCGAGTTTAGGCTAGTTATGTTAGTTACGTTGAGATTTTTCAACTTTTGATAAAACTATTATTATTTATCTGTTAATCTGAATAATTTTGGTATTAATAGGCTCCTAATTACATTGTTCTAAATACGATAACAGACAATAGTGTAATCCGAGTGTAATGGCACACGTGTTTTAGGCAAGTAAGGATAACAAAAACAAGCCGGCTGTTTATGATTGCAGGTGTCTTTCTTAGAAATTTCGGTACCTCAGAACAAAGTTTTTAAAACTTATATGATAGGTGTTTTTGTGTTTCAAATGACTTATTTAGCAGTTAATTATGTTTCGCGGCTTGCGGGGAGAGTGAATTAGTAGAAATCGCCACGCTTCACGTAACGAAATGCCGTATGCCGTTTGTGATCAATATATTTTTCTTCATGGGTGTCGTTTTCGTGGTTTTTGGGGTTGGTGATAATGAAAATGAGGTTAAAATGAAAATCCAAGATGGCACCGATGCCGACGAAATTTTTTTTCTTGATTCAGAAAGCAGTACTTCTTGACACGGCACGGTTTTTTTTTAAATATATTTTGAAATATAAATTAATAAAATGTTGTAATGAATAAGATAGTACTTATAATAATAATATTGGTATTCCTTTTTTTATTTTTAACTTGTTATGTTTGCTTGACCTGTGTTATAAGTATTTCGTTTATTCATTGTTATTTACATATCTTTTATATTTTTTACAAATTTAAAATAATAAACGAATAGAGCTAGCCGATAAGAACGTATAAAGCTTAATATACCTGTTATAACTTAATTGTTGTTTTAGATGCCAAAGCCTAAGACGTTTGGGAAATGCTCCCGTAAGAAACTTCAGGCCAGTAGACGTAACTTAGAAAAGGGAAGACGGTTAGTACTTCAAGATTATTAAAAATACATGTATAATTATTAGTAATTGTTATGATTTATTACCATAGGATCCTTTTTACAGGCAAAAAGAAGAAGTTAGTCGTGATACGAGTATTGCGACTGATACACCTGAAGTGTATTCGGAAAGATATGACCAAGCGAGTTGTAGTACTACTGATGACATCAATTTGGAAGTGTCTTACGTAAGCATTTAAAATTATTGTAATGATTTGTTTATTTAATTACCCTTACCAAATAAAAATTTACTTGTTGTTTTCAGTGCAAAAATACTGCACTGAAAACAACAAGTAATTTTTTTTCTGTATTGGTTTTAGATCACGAACAATGAGGAAACTGAACCGTTCCAGTTATCAGGAAGAAGGGTCATAGAAATAGGTTATTTTATGAAACAGATTCAAGATATTGGAAACCATAGTTCCATGTTTAAATGTAATTTAAGTACTGTTGAAATCTTAAGTGAAAAAAGGACTGGACTTAACTCAACATTTCATATGAAGTGCCAAATGTGTGGCACTAATTTTATATTAAAATCTTCCAAACATTCAAAAAATAAAATGGATGTAAATGAGGAAGTTGTGGCCGGTATTATGAGTATTGGTGCCGGAGTTACTCAGCTAAATACTGTTCTGAGTCATATAAATACACCTCCAATGTCGGTACGATTGTATCAATCCAAACATGACTTAATTTGTCGATGGTGGAACAAAACTGCACAGCACTGTATGGAAGAGGCTGGTAAGGAAGAGAAAAATCATGCTCTATCTATTGGAAGTGTAAATGATAAAGGAATACCAATGATACCTGTATCGGGTGACGCATGTTGGTCCAAACGTTCGTATGGAACAAATTACAGTGCTTCTTCTGGAGTTGGTGCTATTGTAGGACTTTTTTCTAAAAAGGTTCTTTACTACGGAGTAAAAAATAAGACGTGCATCATCTGTTCACGAGCACTTTCAAAAAGATTACAACCAGCTGAACACCGTTGTTTCAAAAATTTTCAAGGGCCTTCTACTGCGATGGAAGCAGTTATTATAACAGAGGGTTTCAAAGAATCTATAGAAAGTCATGGACTCATTTATAATCAGTATGTTGCCGACGGTGATTCAAGCACATATGCTAGTATCCGAAATGCCAGACCATATGAGAATGTGACTGTGGGTAAAGTCGAGTGCAAAAATCATTTGCTCAGAAATTATTGCAAAGGGCTTTTATCAATAACGAGCAACACCACATATCCTATTAGAGCTCGAAAAATATTAAAAGATAATTATTTGAGGATACGATGGGGAGTGGATAGTAGCGTCAAACATTGGGTGAAGCAAAATATTCCGTTTTCCGAAAAAATGGAAAATATAAAAAATGATATTACTAATGGTCCTTATCACATTTTTGGAGATCATTCAAAATGTGCATCATATTTCTGTAACCAAATCAAGAAACGTACTACCGAAAATATGGTGCCAGAAATGAAACTAAATGGAGTGTTCCAAAAAGTTGAAGATTTGGCTAATCGATTATCGCTTCACGCCTATAGCTTCGTTCATAACGAAACGAACAACTTGGTGGAGAGCTTTAACGCCAGAGTAGCGAAATTTACTGGCGGAAAAAGAGTGAATTTTTCACAACGGCGATCATATGCTGGCCGCTGTGCTGCAGCAGTGATATCTTATAATTCGGGCATGTTACAGTCAACTGTTCATACATATGTTTTTGGCACTGAAGCTAACTATGAAATAGTTCAGTTAGAAAGGTTTCGTAAACAATTAAGTGTGACAAGAAGAGAAAAATGTATTAAAAAGAAGAAAGTTGTCAAACCTACCTCAGATAAGGACGTTCATTATGGCGAAGGATGCCAAAAAGTTGACATGGACGACAAACAATATGAAATGGCAAAAAAAGACTTTTTGTTAACGTTAGAAATAACTTTAGAAGAAAAAGAGAAGATCGAAAAAGACACAATTTTACAAAGTAATAGCCCCTTATGGTTGGAAACTAGAAGGAAATTACTTACAGCTTCATGGTTTTCCACAGTCTGTAAACGACGCACAAGCTCCAATTGTGCACCATTAATAAAACAAATTTTGTATGGAAAAGATTTAAGTAATGTACCATCCATCAAACATGGTAAAAACAATGAATACACCGCACTACGCGATCTTGAAAAGTTGTTGAACACGAAAATTCTGCAATGTGGGTTATCCATAGATAAAGAAATTTCTTTTCTCGGTGCAAGTCCTGATGGAAAGTGTGAACACGGTATAGTAGAAATCAAATGCCCGTCGTCGGCATATGAAATGGAACCAGAAGAAGCCATTATACAAAAAAAAATTGACTTTTGGAAATACAATTTGAATTCGAAACAATTCGTTGTAAACACAAAACATAAATGGTATTTCCAAATTCAAGGCCAGCTAAGAATTACAGGGGCAAAGACTTGTGTTTTTGCTATTTGGACGGGCCCTGGAAAAATAAAATATGAATTTATAGACAAAGACGATCAATTCTGGAAGGAGAATATGGAAACACATTTAATTCGATTTTACCAGAACTGCCTCCTTCCAGAATTGATTGATCCAAGATTCAAAAGAAATATGGAACTACGAGAACATTCTTCACATTCGCATAGTAATGTAATGAAAATTAAAAATTGATTATATTCATCCTCTTGTTCTAATTTTTTTCTTTTTGTATAATCCATTTTTTTTTGTATTATGCCTGCAAGCATAATTTATCTACATATTTCTTTTGTTTCTATATATTTTTTTACTGAAGTTCAAGTTTTGAACTATTACAATGTAATAACATAGGTAGTATTTCGGTAATCTTCTGTTTTTATGTCAATACATAATTTTATCTATGTGTAAATGTTTTATCTTTTTGATTTTGATTTGATTTTAAATTCAATTCTTGACTTTATTTTGTGCATTATAAAAATGTTAAATCTAAGCCGGAGAGGTGATCTATACCACAGGATCTTCCTACATCAGACACCTTTCTCTATCTAATATTGTAAAAATGTTAACCAGCGCCTGCAATTCATGATGTCGAGAAAAATAAAGATTTTATGATTATGATTATTATGATTATTAAAGTTTTTTTGTTATTGGTTTTCGTTAGTTTTTAATTATTTTCTATATCTCTATTGTTACTGTCTACCTAAACTGTGTGTACCAAATAAACGAATTTTCTCAAAATTTTCTTTTCTTTCTAATTTTCGAAAACTTACTTGCATTTGAAACCATAGCCAATTTATCATGAGAAACACTAAAAATATCGAATAAAATAAGCTTTCATCGCTGTTTTCAGAAAGCTTCTCGCGCAAATTGTAAATCCTAAGCATTTATAATTAGCCCGACAAGCCTTTTGAAAACAAATAATTATAACAATAGCTTGTTTTATTCGTTTATTTCGCTTACCAGACAATCACTGTCCAATGTTATCTAATTTTATGACCATTTCACGTTACACACTTTTTGAAAACAAATTACCGTAAGTTTAAAAAATACGCACGGCAATAAAATAAATAAAAGTAGGCTCAAGTCTCAAGTCGTGTCGGTTCACTCATAATTTCGCCGCCTCGGGCTGTTCCTGTGTGTGTGAGCCGTGCACGTGTAGTAGTAAGGGGCAATACCTAAAACAGAAGCGCGTCAATTCGTAAACGCGTCCTTAATTGACGCCATTTGTGAAAGGCAAGCGGTTACCAATATTGGTGCCATTAAGAGGACTTGTCAAAATCTAAATTTAACTAAAGGTGTAGCGCATATGACGTGAATTTTGAAATGGTTAAAAAAGCTCCTCCTGAAGTGAAATTTTGTTTTGAGGTCGCAACCACTTCCTTGCTGCGAACTCGTTGAATCCGTTAATAATTCTAAAATCCTTGCTTTTGTGAAGTCAAGTTATTTGCAGTCCATTGCTGTAAATGGCCTTTTTTTGATTCGGATTAGAAAATTCCTTTCGTTATGGGCATGCTCAGCGCAGTTGAGCTGTTTTTAATTAGTTGTTAAGCTGTCTGCTGTTATAATGTATATGTATGTGCTGCTCTATTGTGTTGTGATGTCCATTAACGAATAAAGGATTATTCTATTCTATTCTATTCTATTCTAAAATCCTCATGGATGTCCTCCCCCGGACCGTGAGGAGAGGTCTGTTAGACTCTAACTGACTAAAAAATTCACGAACCCCGGGTATTCCACATCCCCGGCTAATCCACGATGCCCGGCTAGTCCACGATCCGCGGCTAGTCCACGATCCCCGGCTAGTCCACATCCTCAGCTAGTACACATCCCCTACTAATCCACGGTCCCCGGTTAGTCCACATCCCTGGCCAATCCACAATCCCCGGCCAACATACCCTCTCCCAAGCTACACCACAACGCCGTCTGACATTTCTGCTTACTTCTGCTTATTCCTTCACCAGGTGAGAGCCTAGCCGAGCTGCATCAGGGCGGCACTCCAGCACACAGCTCCTCGTTGTGGGCGCTAATGATGGCGCTGTGCGTCCTTATAAACGCCTACTATTAACATTTGTTTATTAATAAATCATTCGTATTTATTTTGGCGTTTCATTTGTCTTGCACCTTAGAATTTTATTTAAATCATAACAAATTGATGAGGATTATTGTAGCACGCAATAATTGTGCGTAAGGACATTTTCTGATAGTATGAACCAGAGTCTTCAAGATACTCATAAGTTTTTTTTTTTAATTTGGACTTGTCTTACCTATTAATGAGGATGGATGGTTGTATAGTACTCAATCACTAAATCAGATCTTAATGTTTGGCACAGAGATAAATTATGGTTTGGAATAGCACCTAAGATACTTTTGGTGAGACAATAACTGAACTCCACATGAGGAAGCTCCGTTCATACGATAGTTACGCTTTACTAATTTTACCTTACTGAGGAGGGTAATGTGTTTATTAAAAAAGAACAAACTAACAAATGTATTCAAACACACAAACAATAATATAAGTACGATCGGTGTATGACGTATTGTATGTGTGTCGGTGTGTGTGTATGCCCTAAGCGTTCTAGGAAATGATTAGCATGGTAGCCTGGACAATATTATCAGGTAACACGCAAACTAACTGTAGAGGTTTATGGAAATCCAGTCTATACCGATGTAAGTATACACGTGTAACTATTATTATATACTATTGTAGGATATATATTATTATAGAATAATAAACGTAAACAGACTCATCACGAAACCGTCAACCAAGCATTCTGTGCATAAACTAAGTAACTTTATGCAAAAATGATTACTGGGAAAACACTTTCTTTTTTGGAATTAAATATCACGTATTGTGTTAGAACTCAACGTAACGCACTCAAATTATTGTGCTGATGGATGGATTGAATAGTACGGGGGTCGTGGAGATGTTTAAAAATCTTGCATAAAAAACATGTATTAAATAAAACTTTTCAAAATTGGAACTATGACTCCCATTATCTCCGTAAATAGAAGGTTCCCAGGTATGGTGTAGTACCTACAAAAAAAAATCGCCCCTGTATATTGTTTACATTTTAAACATTTCTTAAAAATAAAAAAAGGTAGCCTACCGGTATCAGGAACATGATCCAAGCTACCGGCGGCCAGGTAATTATAAATTATGCCGTACGCAGTTGAGGAAAGAATAATATTTTTGAAAAAAGAATTCGAATGTTTCAATATTCATTCAATTTAACTCTCATTTTGTGTGCAAAAAATACCAGTAAAACTTAATATATGACCTCATTCAGCCCCTCATATAAATAGCTACCTCTGACACAGAACTCGCCGAATTTATGCGTAACATCCATAATTGGACAAACAATCCGCTTTCGTAAAATGAGACAGCTATAGGTACCAGTACAATCTGATATTTTACTGAACTGACAAATAAAACGGGCATCGGACCAGACGTTAACGTTTTTCTCGCATTTCCCATTTCATTATACACGAATGGTCTCATCCCGGGTGATAAAGTGGTTGCTAGGGCAGCAGCGAGTCCGGTAGCGGTCACGATTATTTTATTTATTTGGAAAAAAAAAACAGTAACAGGTTACAATATTTACAAATAGCTTAGGTCTAATAGTGCACTGTAAGTTGCTGTTCGTGACAATAAAGGATAATAACTTTTTACAAAAAAAAAAACTGGCTTCCAAAAAATCAATAAAAGTAAAGTTATTTAAAACTTTTATTATGTTTTTTGAAAGTCGGATTTTTTGTAAAAAGTTTTTTTTTTATTTAGCCCATTTGGTAGTTTTCTGCATTTAATACAATTTTTACTGTCGATTTTTGTATTTAATTACTTGAAGGCAACTTTTGAGTTTTTGGAAAAGGGATATGATTTTTAGAGCACATTTTTTTTTTTTATGTCGAATGAAGGAGCCTGGTAACAAGCGGATAAGAGTTATCGGTGAAAGTGATATAAACGAGTTAAACCTGCATGCCAACGTGTGGTTATTTTAGGGAAAGGTAAAAGACAGATGTAGCTTTTTGTCTTCGTAAGTATAATGTACGTACTCAAGGTAAGAAAAAAGAAAGACGAAAGAAAAAATAGGAATGTTTGGCATAAGCCTGACATCAAAACAAAATAGGTACCTACGAATTAGGATTCAATGTTTGAAGATCCAATATAAATACATAGTTACGAAATGGGACCTGTGATGCTATTTTGTCTAGTTGTCGAAATGGGAAAGTTACGAGATGGGACGGAGCCATGCCAAGTGCACACGACATGAAACAAAAAAAAAGTATAAATCTAGACACAAAAAAGATAACTATTGTGTCTCACGGGTGTGTTAAGGCGACTACAGTATCTAAACGCGAGTTTAATAATGCCTAAAACTATATGATTCACTGCAATAAATAAAACCAGAAAAAATCTTCAGGATATATTCTAGTATGATAATGTTTTGAAAACATATTAAAATTAATTTTACTCGATAAAAACATCACGAACTTATCTCTAGAAATGTATTTTAACGAGCAAAACCATACTAAAATATATGCAAATAATTCTACAAGCAACATATTAGCATGATAGTGTTTTATTTTTTTAGTCCAATCAATAGTTTTTTTTGTAAATCGATTGAAACCACCGCAGTGACTGACGTAACAACCACTTTGTAGTGCAAGCTGATTAGAACTTTATTCTTTTTCAAACGAAATTTGAACCACCACAAATAGAGTTGCTAATTGAGCTCCTTTAGTCCCCTTAATAGGCCTACCTCAGAAAAATGCCAGGCAGATAGACTGGGCCCCGACTTTGGTTTTCGACAGGACCTTAGATAATAATGTGCGGGACGTAAATAGTGGGTACCTACACAAACAGCTAACTCTGCTCGACTGAAAACCCCACGACAGGAATCATTAAATTTTTACATCATAAAACAGTCAACAAAGAAATAAAATTTCCGTACAAACCAAGCTTTTGATGTAACGAAGCTACAAACGGTAGATAATAAAGCCAACATTTTCAGATTTACCAAGAGCCTATTAGTATGCCTTGTAATTGAAGTGTTACTAATTACTAAAACATACCGAAACTTTACAGTTGAACAATCACTATAAATATGGAGATGGATACCCATCCATATTTATGAGGGAACTTACTAAGCCCGGTTGATATCGGATAAACTGAAGCTATGGTAACTACGTAGTGGAGTAGTTGTAAGTGGTCTGGAACGGGGCTGTTACAGAATGGGGTGGGTCGAATTTGTGTGTTGGTTGACGAAAGCATTAGTTTTTTGGGATTAAGAAATTAAGGGGCCGGCGGAGCATGCGTATTTCATACAAACGTAATACCAAAATAATTTGTAAATCAAACATATTCTTATATTATTGTGTATTTATTTCGATTGGGTTACAGAATATCTATGTTCCCAAATATAAATTTTGAAAGTAAAATGAAATAAAGACGAGATATGAGGAATTTAAAATTTCTATGGAACACTTATTTTTCTCATAACTCCTGTTTAAATCAGTGTCCCTTCAAAATATATATTTGGAAACCTAGATATTCTGTAATCCAATCGAAATAAATACACACTATCTTAATAATACGTTTGATTTAAAAAATATTTTGGTATTACGTTTGTATGAACTACGCATGCTCCGCAGGCCTCTTAAGCTTTTTATGGAAACTATACTAAAAAAGGGTAGAATTCATCGACTGAAAGCAACATTATTCGGGGGTGCTCTGTGCTATAAATTATATAATTCATATTAGCTGGATTCCGGGAATCCGTTGGATGCGAGTCGCACGGGACCGGTCAATGTGCGGCACATTTGGGGGAGGCCTATGTCCAGCAGTGGACGTCATTCAGCTGAAATGATGATGCTGATAATGATGATATTAGCTGAGCTATCACTTTTTTAGTAGACGAGGTCGCGGGCGATGTCTCATAAAGAAAGATGAACAATCTCTCTATAGTGTGTTTTTGATTTTTTTTTTTTTTTTTTTTTTTTTGGATAGGGCATCTCGCAGTTCAGTCTACGAAGACTGGCTTCTGCTTAACCGGGCAAGTCCTGTGGATGCCTTGAATTTAAGGCCTCCAGCCAGGGCAAAAATGACTAAAAACTAAGCGACAGCGCTCTAAGGGCACCCCCTGTGGGGTACGGACCTCGGCTTAGGGCGTCGCTGGGGGCAGCAAAGGGACAGGCTGGATCTGATTGTCTTTATTTAGGGACTGTTTTATTGCTAAAGGCTCAGCATCGCGGGCTGGCTCAGGCAAGGGTCGGGGAGGGATTGACTTGGGATTACGCGCCGGACCTCGGCGGCGAGGTCGGAAGGTTTTCGGTTTGTATTTGTACAATCTACGAACTGTACTGGTATCTTTCCTACTCTCTTGCAAGATAGTGATCGGATCGTCGGGGGTGACTAAGGTGTGACGCGGACGTTGGACTGAGCTAATACGCGATGGGTCGTACCGGGCGGCCGATGCGATTAGGGGGTTCCTATGTTTGATGGCAGTGTCGAAGTAACCTTTGGATAGGCGTTTCATGAACTGCTTAACGGTAGGGATTCTAAGGTCTACGTGTAGACTGTCGTTACGGACGTACGGGGGGGCACCGGTGATCTTACGGAGGAATCGGTTCTGCAAGGTCTGCATCGTGTGGATATGACGCGGGTGGGCATGAGCGAATACGATACAAGCGTATGTCATGATGGGACGGATGACTGCGGTGTAAAGACGCAACTTGCACTTGAGTGACAACTTGCTCTTCCTAGTGATCATGAAATGGAGTTGGCCCATAGCAAAGGCAGCTCGGTCACGAGCTGCTTTGATATGAGCCTTGAATGACAGATGGTCGTCAAGAATAACTCCAAGATATTTGGCTTGCTTCTCCCAAGGGATAGGCTTGCCAAACATAGTGACGGGGGGACCTGGCGAACGCTTAAGGCGTGCCTTATAGTACAGAACTGCCTGGCTCTTGTCAGGGTTAACCTCAATCCTCCACTTACGGAACCAAGCGCCGAGCGAGTCGACAGCTGTTTGGAGGATGCGACGGATGTTAGTCATAGAACGGCCGGTGTAGTAAATTGCCGTGTCGTCGGCAAATAGGGCTAACTGAACCTTCTTGTTCTTGGGGATGTCACTAGTATACAACGTGAACGCGAGGGGAGAGATAACGGAGCCCTGAGGGACTCCGGCACGGATAGGATGGGGAGAGGATAACGTCTTACCCACACGGTAGCGGAAGGTACGGTTTGACAGAAAGTCTCGTAAGATGAGCACGAGACGGTCAGGCACACCGAGTTGGTATAGCTTATATAATAAGCCATTGTGCCAGACCTTGTCAAAGGCTTTCGCTATATCGAAATACATCACGCCCGTCATCGCTCCGCGCTGGAAACCAGCGCTAACGTGTTCGACGATGCGGTGGACTTGATGTATGCAAGAATGTTCGGTCCTGAAGCCGAACTGTTCTTTAGGGATGAGGCCCTTTGTCTCGGCATAATCTCTGAGACGCTTATAAATAAGCCTTTCATAGATTTTGCCGAGAGCACTCAGGAGACTGATCGGCCTGTAGCTCGAAGGCTGGGCTTTCGGTTTCCCAGGTTTGGGAATACCTATAACAGTGGCCTCTTTCCACGCTTGGGGGAACATATTATTGCTCAGGGCGCCATTGAAGATGGCAGCCAAAAGGACTATGAGCCGGGCGGGGAGGGCTTTAAAAACTCTATTAGTGAAGCCATCGGCGCCTGGGGCTTTCCGAGGCTGTAACTTATCTATGATATCTTTGACCTCTTCCGGGGTGATGACGGGGAGAGGGTCATCGGGGTCTTCTACAGGGGGAAGCGATGCTCTACGTTCGACTTCTGCATCCACCTCATCAAGGTGCTGCTTGTCTACTGGCAGAGTGCTCGGTGAACATTGGGATTCCAAACTGTCGGCCAGACATTCTGCTTTTTCAGAGTCGTCAAAAGCGACGCTCTTATCGGGACGGATGAGGGGTGGAGAAGAAACCTCTTCCGAGGTGCGCAACTTCCTCTGAAGCTGCCAGAAAGCTAGGTGAGTGGGCTCAAGTTCGCTGAGCGTTTTGTCCCATTGACTCGAACGAAACTCACTGGTGCGTTTCTTTACAGCACGCTGTAAGGAACGCATGTGAATAGTTCGCAATCTTGGGGTCGCGGTGGCTGGGTTTAAGGAAGGTCTCCTGGATGAGGAGTACATCAACGTTGTGGTCACGGAGGAAAGAGGCGATCTCGTCGCGTTGACCTCTCATGCCGTTGGCGTTAAAGTAACCTAATCTAAGGGACCGGGGTTGGGTGCAAGAGATACCGGGTGTAATATCCATTACGGCGCGAAACTAAGGTTGCTTAAGGCTGACTTGATGGCCGGATAGGCATCAATGATATCAACTACTTGTTGAAGGTGCGTTGCAGCCCTGAGTTCGGCCACCATGCGGTCGGCCTCAGGGGTGCAAAGGGGCTGATACTTCATCAAGTATTTGAGGTTAGATTCCTGTGAAGCAGGAGCGCGGGTTGGAGCGACGGGAGCGCGGGTTTGAGTGACGGGAGCGCGGGTTTTAGGAAAGGCCTGAGGGGCGACCACGGGAGTAGGCGCTGGTACAGGGTTTTCCATTAGACCGGGCATGGGGGGGTTGGGTTGGGACTTCGCGAGGGCTGGGAACGCTTGCTGATGGTTCAGCATGTTCCATGGGGAGGGCCTCTGCGGGCTGAGACGCTCGGGGAGGACCTTGGAGGGGACTTGGAAAGAAGAGGGAGCTTCCCTCTGCTGGCGTTGGTTGGCGCGATTGGCCAACTTACCAGCGGACTGTTTGGGGGCTTTGGGACCGCCCCTGTAGTTAGCCGGGTGGCCAGACTGACCGCACAGGACGCAACTAGGCGGCTCTGTGCAGAGATTCCTGTCCTTAGGACGGGTGCAGTCTGCCGTGGCATGATCGCCGAGGCACTTTACGCACCTATGCGGTGCGTAGCAGTGCTTTTGGCTGTGGCCATAAAGCTGGCAGCGATGACACTGCCCGACGACTTTCAGCTTTTTAGGCCTCTCAATGATGATGCCCGAGAGCGAGCATACTGACCGGACTTTGAAGATGGGGTGGTGCCCTTCAACTGGGTCACATATTACGAGTACCATGTCGTACTCGTCACCCCCTTGGGACCTATTTTTGTGAAGGCGGTGGACCGCCGAAACGGGGATACCCTGGGAGGTGAGATCCTCCAGGATATCTTGGGAGGGAATCTCCTTGGGGATCCGCTTGATGACCACACGGGTCGGCTTCTCCTCAGGGAGACTATACGTGTGAAAGGCGACGTTCCTTCCACGAAGCGCGTGGACGAGACTTCTAAAGTCCGTGGACGTAGGGGTCTTCACCTTGATACCCTGAAGGGTAGAGGTGGCGTTGGTGTAGTTGATCTTGCGATCAACACACATCTTGGAGATTTCTGTCCACCTGGATTTCTCCTGGATGTACAGCGCGGGGGGTTTTAACTGCTTCTTTGAATAAGAAGCAGCTGAAGAGGGGGCTGGCTGAGAAGCAGCCATGGGGCTTGCAGGGCGGCTGACAGGAGCCGCACCTTGCGGAGAGGAAATAGCCATAGGGCTGGACGGGCGGCTGCCCTGGGAGGCAGCTGGGGGTGCAGTAATACCGGACGGGGGCGGGGAGGCTAGGGGAGCAAGGGGAGGCGCATTGAAGTCCGTGACGGCCTTCTTGGCCTTGCCGGCCTTCGCTTGCCTTCCCTTCTTCCTCTTGCCCTTCTGCACCAACTGAAAGTCCTCAGATTCAGAGGACGAGGAGTTGGTGCCCGAGGTCTCCGGAGAGCTCTCAGGGGCTGGCTGGGACTCTACAATCTCCATGTCGGAGGATTGAGCTAACGGGTCGGGGGAGCGCGTGGGCGACCTAGAAGGTATCTCCTTCCTAAGGGCATTGTAACCGGCCTTTTCAAAAGGCTTTAAAAGGGCCGAGTACTTGTCCTGAATATAGGGACTGTCGTCAGCCAACAGAACCTGTATCAGGTCGTCGAACTGCGCTTTCAGCACTACGTTGCGCGCCGCCTGATAAGTTATATCTGCCATATTGGCGGGGGGAGCCTAACAGCCTAAAATCCTAATACTGAGCTAACTACCTAGTCCCGAGGAGACACGTGAAACGTGAACTCCCCGGGCAGACAGTACCCCGTAAAAACGAACCCACCCTTGTGTTTTTCCTAGTGTTACTGGCAAGAAGAAAAACACAAACAAACTTGCCAGCGACACGACTGTCTGAGAATTGCCTGAAGGGCCTATTCTGTTTGCCTATCTAGCGATACCAGTACCTAACTCCCCGGGTGGGATAACCCGGGGATGTGTTCTCTCCCTGTGGGTGATACAGGGAGGTGAGTACCTAAGGTGTGCCCTAAGCTTGTAAACCTGTCGCCAGTCTTATTGTGCGACAGGGCCCTATGGGTCTTGCGACCGATCCGGGCCGCTGGGGTAGAGACACCCAGACGTCCCGGGTGCAGCTGTGGACAAACGGGGGTTAGGTGCTACCAGACTGCGACTAGGAGATCCCCCAAGGCCGCAGTCAGAGCCCTTCCAACGGATTGCCTTCCCTTGAAGAGGGTTAGCGGGTGTGTCGGGTCAACACCCACTTGGGATCGTTAGCACCGTTAGGTATCCACCCAAGTACCACTAAACCGTGGATTTCCCTGAAGGGGCAAAATACGTTTTTGACGATGAAGGAATTTGTCTTGAAAAAGACAGTTTTACGCAGCGGACCAACTACTAAGAGCGCAAGCACTCGTCGTAGCTAGCTCGCTACGGCGCAACACACTATGGTTGTGAACGAGTCACAAACCGTAGTAGTGCTACGACTGAACGTAGACTCGGTGAGAACGCAGGGCTACGACGTAGCACTGCAGCTGACCGGAACGGGGGCGCGGGGGCGCGGAGAGACGACGGAGCGGAGCGTAGCGCACGTCTGCACGCTGCGGCGGCCGAGCGTCGAATGGTTTTTTTTTTTTTTTTTTTTTTTTCTTTGGTGTGTTTTTGAATCTGTCGTTCCGTATATATCTCTGTTTGTCGGTCGTGTATTCATTGATCAACCTGATACAGACATTTTTCTCCGAAAATTCTATGTTGCCTTTGTTCTTTCTTGGTTTTTCGATTAAATGAGTGACATAATCGTGAACACGATGATATTTTTAACCGACTTCCAAAAAGGAGGAGGTTCTCTATTCGACTGTATGTATTTTTTTTTTTTTTTTTTTTTTATGTATGTTACCCGATTACTCGAAGACGCCTAAACCGATTTGAAAAATTCTTTTTTTGTTTGAAAGGGTATACTTCCAAGTTGGTCCCATAGTCGCCAAGTCGGGATCTGATGATGGAATCTTGGCGAAATCGAGGGAACTCTTCAAATTTTATAGGATAACGTACAGCAATTTTTATATTTTCTACAACAAGTGAAGCATTTGCGTTTGATAAGAACCATTCTACCATCAGATCTGATGATGAAGCCAAGAGTCACGGAACTCCATAATGAGACAATGTATCCTAGTCGTGTTTGGGCTTGTTGTAATTGTAACGGTATTCACTTTCCATGTGAACCACTAAAAAGTGAAAAATAAAAACTTTTTTGCAAAAAATAAAACCGACTTCAAAAAGAAAAAGTGAAAAATAACTTTAGCTTCTGAAGTCGGTGACAAAAAAATTAAATCAATCATACAAACGTCACCGACTTCAGAAGCTAAAGTTATTTTTCACTTTTTCTTTTAGATTGCGATTTTGTAAGGACGCGGATTACATGGTATAATTTTATTGTTTTACTTACATTTTATAGTATATCATGTAGGAATTTTAAGGAAAAGGTTACTTTGCATGTTTATTTTTCTACCAAATTCACATGCAGAACTACAAGTTACTACTAAGTCATAAGTAAGTAAGTCTTGTTTACCCAAAATCCTCGTAAATTCATACATTTTATTAAAATAATCCATACATTTTTCAAACTACTACCTCAGTTCATAAACAACAGCGGAAGAAAAATAGAAGAGTTCATGAATTGAACGTTGTTTATCAAAAGATAGTTGTCCAAATAATAACTTTACTCGTTGAGTAACAAACTTTGCTCGTCCCTCGGGCATCCTGGCTCTCATTTTGATCTCCATTATTTCTCTAGGGCTACAGTTACTTACTTGTTTTGTTAAGAGCGCTGTAATTGGTTTCTTAGTTTGTTATTAGATAGTTTATCAAGTATCATTTTGTTTTTCAACAAGTTACATTAAAAAAATTAAAAAAAAAACTCAAAACGTAGGGTCATTATAGTGTACATTATTCTATTAGTCAAACCCTTTCATTTGATACCCATATTGAGGGAGTTGTTAAATAAATATGTAATCCGCCATTTTGTGGCGGCGGCCATTTTGGACTGATTTTTATCAAACATAGCTAAGAACACTCCCGACTAAATTCACCTTTCAAACAAAAAAAAAACAAAATCAAAATTGGTTCTTCCGTTCGGGAGCTACGATACCATAGACAGACACACACATACACACACAGACACGTTAAACTTATAACACCCCGTCGTTTTTGCGTCAGGGGTTAAAATAGATTAAAAAAACATTTAAGAGCATTTTTGTTTAAGCAGGGTGAAAATTTTCAGCAGTAAGGGCACGAAAAGGACTCAGGACTTTACAGATTAAAAAAAAAAACGGTTACCTAACCGTATTTTTTTTATAAAGGGCCGTTTTACACAAAACATTTATTCATGCCAATTGATTCCGTTTCTTATTACTCTAATTTCTTTTATGGGACCAACCCAGAGTTGGATTACTAAAAAAGTTAGAAGTTGCAAAAAAACTGATCTGAAAAGTTTTTTGTAAAATGCCAATTTTCAGTCTAACTGTGCATTATTTTGAAAATCTGTTAATGGGGAACAAAATTTCACGAAAAACGGTATTCAGCTGCATAGGTATAGGTAGACTAGAAGCTGACCCCAAGCTAGACAGATGATGCTTAAGAAGAATGGGCTCTCTAGAGTTCGCACGTCCGCGTCGTAGATACCACGGAACGGTACTTTCAGTATGACTGGGTGAAATATCGTTGTTGACTAAACATTATAATTTTTCGAGATGGTAGGAAGAATCGATTTGTTTTTGCATAAAAGTTTTTACCAAATAAAAAATGAATCACATAAATCGTACCCGTTATGACAAAATTTTGAGGTCACAAACATTATAACAAAACAGCTGAATTGAAAACCTCCTCCTTTTTTAGACGTCGGTTAAAAAGAGGTTTTGATTCTTCAGTAAGACGTTAATAAATGTAGATACTGAAATGAAATTAAATAAAATGAAATGAAATGAAATTGTTTATTCAGTAAATAGGATATAGGTATCACTTTTACACGTCATCACATTTTAAACTTAAGCTAGATGGGGTCGACATTTCGTATCTGACTATACCCTGAGAAGAAATGGCGAAACAAACTCAGGGATCAAAGTCTGTTTTAAAGCATGTACAATATATGTTTCATGTTTTAAAATGAATTAAATAATAATTTGAACATAAAAAATAGCATAATAATTATAATTTCAAATTTATGTCAAAAATTGTAGAAGAATTAATTAAAAAAGGAAATATACAAAAGTATTTATCAGATTTTTAAGTCAATATTGTATAGCAGAGCGAGCAGTTCAATCCCAAGCCTTTTTGTCATCTAAATAATCAATTATTTTATAGTTTTTTCCCTTTCTTACATAGATTGGTTTTAATGCAAATTTTAAATCTATTGATTGATAAATTTCTAATGTCAATGGGAAGTCTATTGGCTGTCAATATTCCTGCTAACAATTTTTAATTTCTTTTTAATTTTATTCATTTTTAATTTATTTCATTTAAGTCCAACTTTAATTAGTATATTCGATTTATTTCAATTTCTTTTTATGTACGAGTATTTCCATTTTAATTTTATGTTTTCACTCAGTGATTCTGTTGTTATTATGAATTTTGTCTTGCCTGAAATAAATTAATTTTATTTTATTTTATTTATTTTTATTGTAAAAGCGTATACATTGGCCCATGAATGAGTTGCCTATTCTGTGGAGGCGAGTGCGATGTACAGCGAGGTTGTGCTTATTCCTAGTATTCAAGCTATGAATATCGGACATTTTCTTAAAATTTGATATATTATTTTTATGAACATACAATAATACATTTTCAAAAATGTATTGAGAGGCTACGGTCAGAATATTGATCTCTTTGAAAAAGGGCTGTTAGAGCCATCCCTAACAGCCCTTTTCTGTAGAAAAAAGATAGCGTCGATGTCCGTACCGCACCCCAGAGAAGAATCCCATACGACATGACGCTATGAAAATATCTGAAATACTAAAAACTTTCATCAAAAAAAAAGAAAAAGAAAAGGTGGTGCCGTATCACTATCAACAAAAACACAAAAGTTTTCCACAAATACTTCCACATAACAAGTCAAACAAATGGGCAGATAGTACAGCTTAAAAACTTCACCCAAGTTTGCCCAGTTTTCCTCAGTTGGCCCAGATGGATTTAGCTTCTCGTATATTACTCTCATCGTCCCTTTTTCTCGTGTAAACGGACGAATTCAAAAGAAAACTTTTTGGTGTAGCCTTTAAAAAAAAAAAAGAAGATTAACTGTTGTTTGAATGCCAGGGCTACATTTTGCAGTAAAAATGTTGTTTAGTTTTCGTCCGCATTTTCTAAAGTTACGGAGAAAGAGAGCAGAATTAACACATTCAAAAGTTATCACTGCCTAGCCTTTTCCAACATGTAGGATCGGCTTCTAGTCTAACCGAATGCAGCTGAATACGAGTTTTTTAACAGACATCCAAAACTCAATTAGTACTGGGTAATAAGATAGCCCTTGATTAAACTGGTTGTCAGACTTTAGGGCCTGTAAGGACTCTAAAGGTCTTAGCCCAGTTACACGACTCCGCTCCCACCCGGGAAAAACAATATAATTCAATAATGGGCTTTAAGTACTCATCTTTAAGTTATACTTTACTTTGGCAACATAAATTAGCAGACAGCTCGCTGTCAGCGGGCCTACCGCCGTCAATGCCAATGTAAAGTATATCTAAAGAGGAATACTTATCTATATATATAAAGGAGAAGTCCACTCACTGACCACTGACCACTCATCACGAAATCTCGGAAACTGCTGGGCCGTAAGGACTAAAATTTTGCACAAGCACTCTCTAGGGGGTGCAGGCGCGTACTAAGAAAGGTTTTTTTAAATTCGCACCCCAAGGGGTTGAAAAGGGGTGTCAAAGTTTGTATGAAAGTCCTATGTTTTTAAAGTTAGAGACATGAATGTGGGCTTGAATGTTCCTTTCGGCTTCTAGGTGCTTATTAAGAAAAGGTTTTACGAAATTCAGCCCTAAGGGTGTTTAATGTTTGTATGGAAAAAGTTAATAATCCAAATTGAGTCTTACGTCAACGCGTTATTGCATACTTTACATTTAAATTAGAATTCGGAAACCGATATAGATCCAAATTGCATTTTAAGACAACGCGTTAATGCATATTTTACATTGAAATAAGAATTTGGAAGTTCCTTGAGGTTTATCTTCAGTTTTTAAGCGGAATTTCTAGGTGGCCAGTATGTTTCAGTGATATGCAGGCGTCTGCGGAAAGGTAAGAAAAAACGTTTCAAAAAACGAACTCAAGCGATACACGATCAAGCTCATTTCTATTCTGCGATATTTTGCTGTAGGTACTATCTAATTTGCGTTGAAATATTTGACATCATCGTTGTTTGGTTTGTCTTCGTTTTGGTATGTTTCACTTAGTAATTTTAAATTGGAGGATAATCATTTTACTGTGTTCTTACCTATTTCCTGGTTGGAATTTTGTTATGTCTATTTCTTTGCGAATTACTTATTGTGTATTTCACACTTAGCTTTGGTGTTACTTTAATAGGTTTTTTAGTATTAATCGTTCTTACTAGAAAAGGTTTTAGTGCATCACTCATGGCAGCGGGAGACTTATTGCCATTTGAGTTCCAGGTGTTTCAAACCTTCAAGGGGCAAACAGGGAGTAAAAATAATCCGATTCTCAGGAAACTTCAATGAAGGTAATTTTGATGTTTTAATTCCGTTGGCCAATTTGAATGTGAAAGCGCGTTTTTTGCGTATGGGCAAATCCACCACGCGGGCCCAGTGCGGTTTGGCAGATGTCACATGTCTTCGAATTTTTGTTTCTAGGACATGCCGGTTTCCTCACGATGTTTTCCTTCACTGTTTTGAGAGCAGTGGTGATGAAATAAATTACATAAAGTAATGCGCCTGTCTGGGCCACGTGTTCGAGCCAGCATTGTGCGCCACGTGTCTAACAACTGGGAAAAGTTTCTACCTTTCATCCAGGAGCGGTCAGGAGCTGTTTATTGTTCGATGCGTAAATACGTTACTGAAATGTCTTGCCATGGCACCTACGGAACCACCTGTGAAGTCATGGCAGCAGGAAGGCTATTCCCATTTGAGTTCGAGGTGTTTCAGGATGGTATTTTTATTGCTGTTTTCTTGGAACATTAACTTGGAACATTAACACACTAAATCTCATTTGATAAACACCAACGTATGAAACACGCGAGTGAAACCGCGCGGGCACAGCTAGTAGCCCATATATGAATTGTATTCTTTTTGTTGAGTGAGAGCGGAGTCGTTTATATGGGGTAAGAGCTTTAGACCTACAAGTGACAGCCAAGACTAACAGCTTAACGTGCCTTCTGAAGCACATAAAAAGCTCGGTATGTAATGAGTAGTCACCCATCCAAGGACCAACCTAAGAAAGTGCGGCTTAACCTAAAGGTCGACCCGAGCGATTGTTATTAGCCACGAGCAACATTTTCATTAGTGTTATACTAAAACAAGGTTACACCTGTGTATGTTGGTATTAGTAATGTGCTCGGAATACTAACCAGGATTTTGAGTTTACCTTTGAATGTCAATTAAATTATACCCGAAACTAAATATACGAGGAGTACCGCGGCAAAATTGCAAGTCTTGAAAACCAAACTAAAAAAGACCGGGAGTACATTAGTTTATTGGAGGACAAAGTAGAAGACCTCCATAGGCAGTCGCGCAAGACCTGCTTAGAAATTAAAAATGTCCCCAAAAAGCCCCAGGAAACCAGGGATGACTTGATACAAATGGTTGTAAATCTCTCAAAAACCATTCATCTTGGTTTAAATGGCAGCGATATAAGCGACATCTTCCGCTCGAAACCCCGAGGAGAAGGGGAGAAGAAACCTACAATCGTGGTGGAATTAAGGTCAGCAATACTTAGATCTGACCTCCTGAAGAAAGTGAAGGACTTCAACCTTATATATTTATAAGGTTGAAGTCCAGTCCAGAAGTAGGACCAGAATACAGGCTAAACACCTAGGCCTCACAAACAACGAAGACACTCCTGTTTTTGTAAATGAACAACTTACTCCTAAGGGGGCTCGTCTGTTTTTCTTGGCTCGAGATCTGAAAAGGGCTGGAAAATACAAGTACTGCTGGACCTCGCTGGGAAAGGTTTTGATCCGGAAAGAAGACTCTACTAAAACTATCCATATACAACACGAAGCACAGGTGCAACAACTAATGCAAGAACAATGACTAGCTATGGGTATCTATATCTCAAAACTGCTTCTCCTACTTAAATCAGCTTACAAAAGCCCAAAACCTAATTTGTTAAATAATGTGTTAAATGGCTACTATACAACAAAACACACAATGAAATCTATAAACATACATATACACGTCTACATACTTATACACGTCTACACACTTATTCTCGTCAACATATACACAAATATGCATGTCTACATATTTATACACGTCTGCACACATTGTTGCCTTTGTCAAGCTCGGTATGGATTGCCTAGCTTGATAAAAGCAATAACAAACGTCTTCTATAAATTAGAGTGCTCACGGAAATCTTCTTACAAATCCCTACATACCTACACACCTTCCTACCATAATTACAACTACCAAAGATATACCCCACATATACGTCGCCTGATCTCTGACAATAAACAAAAACACGCTCAAAATACAAACATATCAACATACTTACACTCTAGATACAATAGCTCTAAACCTATACTACTAGAAAACCCCTACTACTTAGATTCTAAATATACAATTTGTTACCCCCCGTTCTCCCCTATAGAAAATGTTGAATTCACCCGTGTGTACTTACACTTCCTAGAACCTGATCCGCTAATATTCATACCATCTTACTACCCCAGTTGCAACCCCGAGAGTACTAACTTGACATGTTTAAATGGATAATTTCGATACACTAAAGGAAATTGATCAGATTAAACCATTAGACTCGATAAAGTGTAACATACAGGAACTAAAATTAAACACGGGTAATTCACCACACAATTTAATTATTGTAACACAAAACATTAGAAGTATTTACAAAAACTTTGATGACTTGCAACTCGGGTTATCACAACTAAAATATGAAGTAGATATTTTGATTCTCACAGAGTGTTGGTTAAACTCTAAAAAAAACATACCACAATTAGTGAATTACACATCTTTCCAAACAAAACACCAAATTAACCAAAGTGACGGGGTAGCTGTATACATTTCAAATAAATTATCAGTAAAATTTAAAGAACTCAACCTTATAAATGCCACCGGTCTCGAGTTAAATATTTCAAATTACACTATACTGGGTATCTACCGCTCCCCATCATTTCTACATGCAGGTAACTTCATTACATCACTTAACAATCATCTTGAAAATATTACTCCATGTAAAAACATTCTAATCCTAGGGGACATTAATATTGACTTAATAATTTCCCCTACTGAAACAAGTTACGAAAGAAACAATAGACTAAGCTACTTAAATATGCTATCTACGCATGGACTTTTACCATCTCATGACCTACCCACGAGGGGAGATGGATGCCTTGATCACGTCTTCCTGAGCCTTGAAAAACAAAAAAATATAGCTTTTACAGCGGTTTTAAATACAACCGTAACAGACCACTGCATGATTTTGGTATCCCTGGAGAATAAATATTGCTATAATACTCGTATACCTAAAAAGCACAAAACAATAGTTAACTACGAAAATGCCCTTATTAGTCTAAAAAACACCGATACCTCCTTTTTTAACATCTTCAAAGACCCTGACACTTACGCCTTTGCGCTTATAGAATTAGTCAAGACAGCTTTACTGTCGAACTCTAAAACTGTAATTATCACTAATAGCAGAAGAACGATTAAACCCTGGATAACAGCAGGTGCCCTTCGGTGTATTAGACTAAGAAATTCAATCTACCTTAAACTCAAATTAAACCCTCATAACCAAATTCTATTAATTACATATAGACGATATCGGACTTTCTGTGGGAACCTTATAAAAAAACTAAAAAATAAATTTAATAAAGACAAAATCAAAGCATCTGCTAAAAACCCTCGGGCTCTGTGGTCAACCATTAATGACATCACTAACTATAAGCCACCCAGGAGCTCAAATAGCGCCCTACTTGAGTTAAAATCGTGTCCCCAAGACTCGGTCAACTATGTTAATAATTATTTTATTAACATTGGACAAGCTCTAGCTCAGAAAATCCTAAATAGTAACGTTCCCCCTACATCTTGTAACACAGACAGCCCTAATCTGTCCTCCTTTGTTCTCCTAGACACCACTCAGGAGGAAGTTGAAAATATTCTGATGTCCCTAGACTCTGGGAGTGCACTAGGGTGGGACGGAATTCCTACCCTTTTTCTAAAGCAGGCAAAGGAGATCTTAGTCCCACTGATCTGTGACCTGGCCAACCTTTGCTTTAAAACAGGTATCTTCCCCTACCTCCTTAAGCGCTCTGTTGTTACCCCTGTGTATAAGAGTGGAGATAAGGACGACGTTAACAACTATCGGCCAATTTCTGTGTTGACCTCCATTTCTAAAATCCTTGAGAAGCTCTTAAACTCTAGAATAGTCAACTACCTGACCAAATATAACGTCTTATCTTCCTCTCAATTTGGCTTTAGAAGGGGAATATCGGCCCAGGATGCTACGGAGATAAGGGGAATAAATGCCTAGTGGCCTTTCTTGACCTCAAGAAGGCCTTTGATACCGTCTTTATCTCTAAACTTATACACAGGCTGGAGAGCATAGGATTTAGAGGTTCTGCTCTCTCTCTTCTCAGCAGTTACCTTCAAAACAGAAAACAGGGGGTAAAAATTGGAAACTATGTTAGTGACGAAGAGAACGTGACGTATGGCGTCCCGCAGGGCAGTGTCCTCGGGCCGCCGCTCTTTTTGATCTATATTAATGAGCTCTGTAACCTTAATATCAACGGCGCGAGGATACTGTCCTACGCGGATGACACCGCTATTATCTTCTCTGCTAAGACCTGGGACAAAGTTAGGCTGGAGGCTGAGAGTGGACTGGCTAGGGTTGGTGATTGGCTACGTGAGAATCTACTTACGCTAAATACCCAAAAAACCAACTACGTCTGCTTCACTAAATACGCAAACTCTCAGCCTGCGCCTGACTTTAACATTAGAATACATTCTTGTCGTACCCCAACCCTACCTACCTGTAGTTGCCCTGCAATTCATAAGGTAAACTCCGTCAAATACCTGGGTATTGTCGTAGATCAAAGGTTAAGCTGGTACCCACACCTCGAACTAACTATAGCGAGGGTGAGGAAACTCATATGGGTTTTCAAATCCCTGAGACATGTAATGAATGCAGAACTACAGAATAAAATATATATCGCACGGGCCCAATCTGTAATCATATATTGTATCTCGGTATGGGGTGGAGCAGCTAAGTCGTATTTTATAGATTTAGAGAGGACACAGAGATCCTTGATTAAGGTCATGTACTGTAAACCCTACAGGTTCCCTACTGAAACTCTGTACGCAATCTCTAAGCTGCTCTCCGTCAGAAAACTCCATATACTACACATGGTACTAAGATATCACAAAATTCTACCCTTTAGCCATGACAAACTTAAAAAAAGACGGTGTGATATCGTAGCCCCTACATACTCAGCACGTTCAATTTTTGCTAGTCGTCAGAATGTAACTCAAGCCCCACGCGTCTATAATAAAGTAAATCGCATACTTAACATTTACCCTATGCAGCTGTACGAGTGTAAGAAGAAATTAACTGAATGGCTCTTCACACTAAATTATGATGCCGTTGAAGACATTTTGGCGACTCTGAGTTGAGCGTCATGCAGACTAATACTAACACACACACGCACACACACATACTTACACTCCAACACACACACACACACACACACACACCAACTCACACACACATACACACTCTCCAACACACTTCCAAACTCATTCACACATACACACGCCCACTCACACACCCACCCACTCTTACACACAAACACACACAAAAAACACATCCACACACTCATGAACACACTTATAAACACGCATTTATACTAAACACACTGCCATAAACACGCTTCTCAATTTTTCTTTTATTCATTTTTCTTTTTATTGGTTTTTCTTTTTATTGGTTTTTCTTTTTAAAAATGTGTAACTTATACCTAATTAGCACAGATAAACAATTGTTAATTAATTCGAGGAATAGCGAGGTTTATCCCATCACAAGTATCTTCGGATTACTTTCTGGGAAGCCCCGGCAACTTAACTGTATAGATTTAAGATAATAAACACATTTTTATTTTTTTATTTTTAAAATATTGAATTCATAGTCCAGTGTCACCTGTGCCTTTTATGAACAATGGTAAACGTACCCATCATCTGCCTAGCCTTTTCCGAACTACTTTGGGGTCGACTTCCAGTCTAATCGGATGCAGCTGGATACCAGTATTTTACCTACATGGAGCGACAGCCTATCTGACCTCCACAACCCAGGTAATACTGGGTAATACGGTACCACTTGGTAAGACTGATAGTCCGACTTTTGGTGTACTGACTACCTGTAACGACTGTCAAAGATGGATAAATGACAGCCGGGATCAACAGCTTAACATGCTTTCCGAGGCACGGAGGAAACTCGGTATGTAAGGGTTGGTCACCCATCCACAGACCAACCTAAGCAAGCACGGATAACCTAAAGATCGGGCCGAGCGGCTGTTACTATTTATTCACGAGCTCCCGAACAAAAGAAAACGATCATTCGACAAAATAATTTAGAACTAGTTTCACCCTCCGAGACTTCAATGAAACAAACGACAGAGCTGTCCATGTCGCTACGTTACTGGCTGGACAAAATCGGAGTCATCAATTCAAGAAAAGAAGAATAAGAAATAAATATCGCTGGACAATCCACACTGAGTCATCTTGTGCCACACTAAGCAAGGCTTGGATCGTGGACACCAGATGGTTGATACACTACATAAATAAATACTATTTTTTTGTAAATACATACTTATTATACATATAAACATCCTTGACTCTGAAACAAATGTCCAAACAAATGTTCATGAAGAAGAATAAGTTCGGAAGAAAGAAAAAAATACAACATAACATCGCGCTGGTAATCCCCTAACGGTTCAGCAAAGAGTATTTAATAGTACACCCATATTTCACCGACTATCTTTTAGTTACATTTAAAAGAGAGGGAGCCTATTGCTAACAACCAGGAACAAATCCAGACTCCCCAGGCTGTTATTGAGAAATTCCTGCAAAATCCATTTACACTTAGACCGACCTGGATATTGAACCCAGAAACTCATGCTCAGTAGACGCGCTTGCAACCACTAGTCCAACAAGGTAATCGAGGTAGACAGAAAGAAACTTAAGGCGATTACATGAGCTAAACGCGAGTTTTATAATTACTAAAAGTATATTATTAACTGCTATAAACAAGACCAGAAAAATATATGATATTCTTCAGGATATATGCTAGCATAGTAGTGTTTTGAAAACATAACACAATTAATTTGACTCGATAAAAAAGAATCACGAACTTATCTCTAAAAAAATCTTACAATTTTTTTTTGATTTTTATTTGTAAATCGATCGAAACCACTTATTTCGCACTATTTGGCCCGCAATGACTGACGTAACAACCACTTTGTAGTGCAAGCTGATTAGAACTTTATTCTAACAGCATTTCAAACGAAGTTTGAACCACCACAAATAGAGTGGCTAATTTGGCTCGTCTAATCGCCTTAAACGAAATTCCTCAATGTTTCTCTACTATACGCACCGCAAATGAACGGTGATCACCATCATATCAGCCCAAAATCAGACACTGCTGGGTAGAGGCCTCCCCTTTTTTGCGACACCTCCCGGATCTGCGCGTCCCTAATACAGGTGATATTATTTATGTGTTTATGAGTGATGATCACGAACATCATAAATACAGTATACAACGTCTAACGTTAAACGCCCAAAACCTGAAAATAGTTTGATCAGAATCACGGGCAGAATCAATTGAACCACTTTTTAAAGGACACATTTTTCAAAAAAGGCTTCGTTCAAAATGTTGACCTGTCTATTAATTAATAGGTCAAGCCATCACGTGCGCAAATCTGCCTTAATAGGTAAATAAACAAACACAAATGGTGATCGTTCATTTAAATTATCTCATACGTGTGATAATAATAGTTCTTGCCAGGTAATCTAATTGCCAGTAAAACTAGCACATATGCAACCTTTAAAACTTTTGAAATGTTTATTTTTTTCTATCAGCGTTAGGTCAATTAAATTTAAAATCATTTGTGGTGTATGAGGTTTTGCACATTTATCGTTACATGTTGTTTATGTCACCGTAAAATTGTCAAACACGTTAGATTGTAATCTCTCTAGCGATATTGTAAACTCTCCAAATATTGTTAAACGAACATACTGCTTACAATAAAACGCATTATTTTTCGTGAAATGCATGCGATGGTAGTCAACTCACGAGGTGTGGAGGGAAGGAGGGGTCCCCCTTGCCCAATGGTACCACTCTCATGAAAAGATAATGTACCATTCCTGAGAAATACCGATTAATATAACCTAACCTTAAAACACTTTGTAATATTCCCCTAAAAAGCGTAGTCGACGGAGCCCCTATTTCCGAGGGGGGGGGGATGCCCCAAGTCCCGTTTATGGGGGCAGAGATACTTCCGTATGTCCAGTTGACAAATATTTCGAGAGTTTACAATTCGCTAGAGAGATAACAATCTAACGTGTTTGACAATTTTACGGTGAAATATATTTAACAAGTAATATAATATAGTTCTACTTGAAGAAAAGTCTACTCTATTTCAATATCACTAAAAACTTAACTCAATTTTCATACGCTTCACCGTAAAAGAGGCACATACTTAATTTCAGAACAAACATAAAAATAAAACCACTTTTTCGGATCAGGCACCCTCTTCCGATCCGAAGGGAGCCCGCAATTTTTCTCTCCGAAGCAATTGCAAAGAAAACCCATTATTTCCCAGTTAGGTATCCCCCAATGATAGGGAAACTTTGTCATTAAAAAATGTGCATGCAATATATCCTGGCTAGGTAGGTACTAGAAGTGGCACACTGCGAACTAATCTAACTTTTGTTAGCAAAGTGGCGTCGGTTTAAACCACACTGTTTTATAAACCGATTCAATGAAATTGTTTGGAGACATCTAGTAAGAACGTATTTGTGTACCAGTAAGGTTTTAACGAGAACGGTATTGGAGCTTGTTACATTTGGGTGTATTTGTGATGTGTACTGATGTTTACTAGCTTGTGTCAAAATATGTAAATTATAGGCAGGCACTGGATTCAACAGAAAAGGAGACGAGGCGAGAGAGAAGTAAGGCCTGTGTTCTTGGCGCGCTGAAGGTCGGTCGCGTATGATCGGTCGTCAGTGAGAACAAAATACGGCATTCGGTCGCCTCAGACGTCAGCGTCGCAGTATGGTGATATATAGAACACAATGTATACGTGTACGCGACCGACTGAGCGTGTGCGACCGACCGTCGCGCGTCGGCGCGACAAGAATTCAGGCCTAAGTATTCATAACAAAAATATTTTTTAAATATTTTTTTATTAATTCTTATTACATATCTCAACACCTACTTAAGTACAGTCAGCAAAACAGTTAGGTATGCAGGCTAGCAATCTTCTAACCACTATTATAAGTGGAAAGGGTTATAATCAATCTGTTTGCAATTTCATCCAATTCCTTTCAGTAGTTTCTGCTTGAAAGAATAACGAAAATCGATCTTTACAGACTTTTACATTTATAATAGCCGTAAGAAGATTGCTAGCCTGCATACCTAACTGTTTTGCTGACTGTACCTACCTACTAATTATATAATTTACAAATACTTCCCCAACAGACCCCCATGTGATCTAATTGTAAGTTTTAGCTCCTAAGAATACCTACATGTGAAATGCAATAAAGTATTGAGTATTGAGAGATGTATTGTAAACCACCAATAGAATTTCGTTATTTCCACTTCTCGCCTCCGCTTAGCTCTAATGGAAATAGTTGAGCAAAGAGAAGAGGAAATGTCTCGTAATTGTTAAGGTCAGCAAGAATGAGAAGAGCAAGATTTGAGCGATGTACTATGAGCGGTGTGTTGTGTTCAGCACATCGACTACGCATTTTAGGCAATATGAAGTGTTTTGAGATTACGTTATATTAATCGGTTTTTTCAGGGATGGTGCATTTTCTTTTCATGGGAATGGTACCAGGGGGCAAGGAGGGCCACCCCACCTTACCCCACAATTTTACGGTTTCACTTCGACAGATTATAATCTACCGGAAACTAATACCGTTCTATTGTACCTAAGCAGTATGTTCGCTATATAGATTACAATCTAACGGTTTTTACAATTGCACGGTGACAGATACACCCTAGCTTCTAAACATATTCTCTTGTCTCCACTTTGAACATCTCTTACTGCAGAATAAAACTTTTATTCTAGTCTAAAGCGCATCAAACTGTCGTTACTTCAATCTTTATATCTAAACTTGAATCTTTGACATACTGTTTGAACGTAAACTTATATTGTCTCTTACAGGATATCTTCCGTGATTATTTATTGTTTTGAACTCCCGATGTAATCATTAACCGATTAATCACGGAAGATATCCCTTATGTGACCATATAAGTATAGTTTTAAGCCGTGAAAGATGAAAAATCTGTTTGTAGTTTAATAATAATAATATTTGTTTATTTATGGCAACTAGGCCCAATTGTTAGTAACGAACGAAAAACGAACATATCGAAAAAGAAAACACTTTTTTCGAAATCAGGGTTGAATTCAAGATCCTACTCTGAAAAGTCGCATTTGAGAAGTAAGTTTTAAAATCACCAAAATTTTCCACTATACCCAAGCAAACTCAAACTCAAACTCAAACTCAAATCATTTATTTCAACTAGACCATTACGGCACTTTTGAATGTCGATAAAACGAAAAATAAAGCGAAGCTACAGTCACAGACACAAGGCATAATAACTTGAGAAAGTACTGTAGTTGCCCATTCCCTAACGTAGATCTCTATGGAGAAGAACGGGCAAGAAACTCCATGGACACTCTTTTCAATCAAAAATGTTGTTACAAAATCTTGGTTACATCTTTCATGTTGAGATTATACATATATGTGAGAACGATGTAGAAAGACGTGCACAATAAGAGCGTCCAGAGTAAAAATAAATAAATCAACAATTAAAAATAAAGCAATTCAAATGATCCACGGCAGCTAAGAGATGACCAGTCCCGTCTGACAGCGCCCGTTCACGAACATGACGCATGAATCAGCGCCATTCAATTCAACCATATTGTAGGGAACTAAATGACCCGACCCACCCGCCACCATCAGCAAGACATTTAAGCGAGCATGACATTCTCTCAGCCACCAAGGCATATTCAAGTCAATGAAACATAACTAAATGCAAATGGTAGCTTTACGGTACATGGTACTCACACATGTGTTATGCAATTATACAATACTAAGAGATGGAATCTATACAATGCAAGAATATTTTTACAATCTTCTGCAGCTACCACAATAATTGTCCAATAAGTTTGCATCTAAGGTTGCGGAGCAGGACCAGCATTTAGCCAAGCATTTTTATCCTCAATGTAATCCCCCAGCTTATAATATGCTTGCCTACATAGTGTGCGTTTTACACAAGATTTAAATTTCGTCTCATTCAGTTGTAGAATGTGGGGAGGTATTTTATTGTAACATTTTAAACAGTACCCCATGAAAGATGAATCTACTTTAGCAAGCCTGAAACCTGGCTGAACTAGTTGGTCCCTATTTCTAGTATTATAGTGGTGTCTGTCACCTCTTTTACTGAATAAATGCAGATTTTTCCTAACGTACATGATGTTTTCATAGATGTATTGACAAGGTACTGTCATGATATTAATTTCCTTAAACAGTTCTCTTAGAGAATCGCGTCTACGTAATTCATATATGGCTCTGATGGCTCTTTTCTGCAGAATAAAAATAGACTCGATGTCTGCAGCACGTCCCCATAGTAAAATACCGTATGACATAATACTATGAAAATAACTAAAATAGACTATCCTCGCCGTATCAACATCAGTAAATTGACGGATTTTTCTAACAGCATACGCTGCTGAGCTCAGCCGGCCTGCAAGAGATGTTAAATGAGGACCCCATTGTAGCCTGTGGTCAAGCGTAATTCCCAAGAAAACCGTTTTATTGACAAATTCAAGTTTCTCTTGATTCAATACTATGTCACAATCACTACTTTTGACATTTGGTAAAGCAAATCTTATGCACTTAGTTTTTTTCCCATTTAGTACTAAATTATTAGCGGTAAACCAATTATGAACCTGCAGTAGGGCGCTATTTACGTCGTCAAGATTTGTGGCACGTCTGTTTATCCTAAATATTAAAGAAGTATCATCAGCAAACAACACCATTTGCGGATGGTTGTTAAATAAATGGGGTAGGTCATTAATGTATACTAAAAAGAGGAAGGGACCCAATATCGAACCTTGTGGTACACCCATTTTTACTTTTAAACCCATCGAATTTACACCCTTTACTTGTACATGCTGCTGTCTATCATTCAGATATGATTTTACTAAACTGAGCGCAAGTTTACCTAAACCGTAATGCTCAAGCTTCAAAATCAGGGTTTCGTGATTTACGCAATCAAATGCCTTCGAGAGGTCACAGAAGATTCCTATGGCATCTTGTGCCTCTTCCCACGCAGTAAAAATATGTTTTAATAAAGTGACACCGGCGTCAGTCGTACAACGTCCTTTGGTGAAACCATACTGCTGTTCGTGTAAGATTTTATTGGTGTTAAAATGGTTAAGCATTTGATCGAGCATTATCTTTTCAAACACCTTGCTGAAAACCGGCAACACGGATACGGGCCTATAATTGTTGGTGTCTTTACTGTCCCCGGATTTAAAAAGCGGTATTACCTTACTGAATTTCATTAGATCCGGGAAGACCCCTTGATCCACGCACAAATTAAATATTGAGGCTAAATACGGCGCTACAGTCTCAACAATTGAGGTACAAGCTTTGATAGACATACCCCATAGATCTTCGGTTAATTTGATCTTGATTTGCTTAAAAGCTTTTATGATTGTCATGGGGTTTACATGCTGAAATTTAAATTCATTTGAGCAGGCTGAAACGTTCGCCTTCAATAAATCCATAGAGAGCAAGGGAGAGGAATTTAAGGTTTCAGTAGTTTTAAGTGGGATACTGGTAAAGAAATTTACAAATTCTTGAGCGACTTCATTATTAGTACTCACGAGACCATGTGAGGTCTCTAGTGTTATGTCATTACTTGGTTTTTTAGATCTATTAGTCTCACTGTTGATAATTTTCCAAACCGTCTTTATTTTGTTATCGGCTGATTTTATCTTGTTGCTAATGAAAAGAGACTTGGCTATCTTGCAAGAGTTTTTAAAAATTTTCGAGTAAGTAGCCACATATTTACTAAAAGTTTCTGTGTTGATATAAGGCTTAAGGCCGTACAACTCAAACAATCGTTCCCTACTTTTCCTAATACCCTGTGTTGCCCAGTCACTGAAAATAAACTTTGGGCCAATAGTCTTAGTTTTCTGTTTTAAAGTACTATTGAACTCGGTGTGCACTACCGAAAAGAATTCTTCATACAATTCATTTACATTGTTTCCAATATGGCCTGGTATATTTAACTTACTAATTAAATTATTATTAAACTTTTCTAAATTGCTGGGTGTTATTTGTCTAGTTTGAATCTGAATTCTTTGTAATTGTTTATTAGACGCGAAAGAAACAGTCTGTCCGCTGTGATCTGAAGGAAGGTAATTTACGATGGATTTATCTAAGTAGTCGCAGCAACAAAAAACATTATCAATACAAGTAGCAGTATTTGTAGTAATTCGGGTTGGTTCTGAAAAAACATTTGACAAATTAAATGATTTAAAGAGATTTAAAAATCTACTGCTGTTTACATTATTCTCTAAAATGTTGATATTAAAGTCACCACAGATAATTATTAGTTTACTACCAGTCACAAGTTTTGCCAAAGCATCTTCCATTACTGACTCAAAGATAGAGTAGTTCAGGTAATTAGGGGGTCTGTAAACGCACACTATTACATGCATATCTAGCTCAACACAAGACAATTCTATGCTATGTTCAACCGAAAGATCGACAATATCATTACGAGGCTTAAATTTAACACAATTTTTAACTAAGATTAATGAACCCCCACGCATCTTAGACTTCCGGTTAAAGCAACTGCCCACACTATAATTCTCGTAATTAAATTGCATTTCGTAATCCCTCATCCAATGTTCAGATAGACAGATAATATCAAACTTGGTTTTTTCTAAAAATAGTTCGATTTCTAATTGTTTGGAAGAAAAACCCTGAATATTCTGATGAAATAATGTAAAGGAATTCTGCTTAACCCCTTTTTGACAATTGATTAACTGAGAGCTAGAAGATACCTTAGAGTTGATAAGTTTACCTAAATTATCACTCGTACCTTCCATTGTCTTACTGACTAGTTTAAATCTAAGCTAAAATGTGTATAATTACAATTAGTATAATTACTAATTTCCGTGGAACTATTTACAACAGACTGCGACATACCACATATGTCTGAGTTTAAATTAAAAGCTAATAGCCGAGCTATTTGACGTCTAAAACTAATAGGCAGGTACGCATTATTCCTCGTTGACTTCAATTTCTGGACGAAACTGTTAGTGTCGAAAAACGTCAACTTGTCACAATAGTGACTTACTAGTAAACACATGTGATTATTGAGACTATGAATATAATGATTTTGCCTGCTTGACAACTTTTCAAAGTATGGAAAGGCACACAGAATGATTTTCTTACAATTTAGTTTCAACAGTTGAGTGACATTGTCAGTGATTTCATCAATTTTTACGTTCAAACTATTACCAACAAATATAGTTACAATATCATTAGGATCGAATTCCTTCCGAGTTATGGATGCCATTATCCGGTTGTATGAAGCCTGAGGTGTACAATAATTTTGAGTAGAATGACTCAGATTGTTACTAATCAATTTTCCCAAGCCTTTCCCTAAACTATCAGAAAACATAATAAAGCAACCACAATGTGTACTACAACAAGGGGGAGAACTACATTCTGTTTGACCTACCAGTGATGAACCTTGGACAATGTGTGGTGAATCTATAATGGGGATACAACCCGGAACACTGCCCAACCGGGTCGAGTCCTCCGTTACCTCAGGCAGGAGAGTGTCCGGGCTGGATTCCCTTTGTGATGTACATTGGGTGTTATTGAAGGTCATCATGTCTTCACAGTCTGCATTACTATTATCCTTATTGACTAATTCGTTTGTAGCAAGGATATGTTCCTTTATTTGTTTTTGAGATTTCACATACATGGAATAACATGATTGAAGTTGATGCTCTAATGTTTGAATCTCAGACTGTAAGTTTTGAGTGTCTATTTCATAAAAATGTTTACTATCCTCTAATTTAATTTGATAGTTATTTAACTTTTTAATGAGAAAAACACGTTCTTTTCTTAGTTTGTTATTGTTAGAACTATGTTTTTGTTGTTTTTTAAATTTCCTGCATTTCTTTATTATTCTATTAAGTTTTGCATATTTTTTTATTTTATTTTGGCTAACTTTATAACTGCTACAATTATATTTTAGAATAGAATCTTCAGTAAGATCTATTGTTGTTAAAGAATGTGGGTTGCAATTGGAATTTAATAATTGATTATATAGATGATCTGTTTCCCTAATCTGAGTACATTCTCTTTGTTTCTGAAAGTCAATTATTTGTTTATTGGCATTGAGCAGTTCATCTTCTAAGTCCCTAACCTTACATAAAGCTGTTTCATAATAATTACTGCAGTCGTTGAAACCATCTGTGACCACCCGCAGTTTGTCCCGTTCATCGACAACCTCCGTGTATTGTTGGTGCAGCTCCACGAGTTCCCGTTTCAAGCTAGTGTTTTTGTGAACGACTTTCTCGATTTCAACCTCATGTTCCTCTCTATCCAATAACAGCTGCTGACATTTGCTGTTTGATTCCTTAAGTTCATCAAGGGCCGTTCTCAACTTAGCTTGCAACTCCTGGGTAGTAGCTTTACGGGTCATCACAGGCATGGTTTCAGAGAATAGAACTGAAAGTAGAAGTACAAAGAATGGTGAGAACTAATTGGATGGACAAAATTAGAAAAGCTAGAAATGAAAGGAGAAAATGAGAATAGACTGGAATATGTGATTATTAAACTGGTAAATGAGGTAGGCTTATGTGTCTTACAAAAATATTTCAATAAGATGATTAAATGAAGTTGAAATTACACTTATTTATGTCTTTTACTTTTTTTCCTAAAGTGGGTAGGACTCTTGAAATAAAATTACTGGACCTAGCTGACTAAAAACTGCTGAAAATGTATAAAGAATAAGCAATGTTCTCTATTGTTTTGTACTTAGTTGATTAAATAGATAGTTATTATATTAACTTATTACAAACTACACAAATACTTATATATCAAGTGATACCTGACACTGAACCTAAGTTCAACTACAAAAAAAGTGCCAGATTGATCAGAATAATGATTTTAGTGTTCCATGAAAGCTATTAATTAACTAATTTGAGCTATTTAAACAATAAAAGGAAACAATTATACTCCCCAGATTGATCCACAGGAACAACAGCTGATTGTGATATAGGTTGCCGGGTTGAGGTGGGCAACCAAACACTGTTTTATGGCGTATTTTTCCGTGAAAACAATAATCCTGGGTATTTATACACTTAGTAGTATTTTAATTACAATAATACATGTTTTTTACACTTAAAAATTAATTAAAACTAATTTTTTTAGCACTAACTGTACAGGTTGTTTCAAAAACTTAAATTCTCGACCCCTTGAAAACTACAATTTGTTTCCTCCGAGCTCACATAGACAGTGTTAATTTAACTTTTCTAGAACAATCGACTGTGTGGACATAACGCAAATTGTGGACCAGAAGTGTTGTTGTTCTTTAATAGGTGAATCCCATTGCTGGGATCGCCGGGGCTGTTTATTTTCCGGAGCAATTTTTGCTCAGTGGTTCTGTGTGGATTTATAAATACAGCGTGATAGTAGAAACAGATTGCTGAAAAGATAATAAACGGTGGTGGAAGCAACATTATTCCCCAAATTTGGCTCATCAGTATACTTATAAGATATCTATTCATACACTAAATATTTTTAGGGAATCATCTAACGGCTTTATAGAAGCCATCTTAAGGAAAAAGTTAGATTTGTTTGAGTTTATAAAAAGTAATGAAAAGAAAATTACTTGACCTACAAAATTATTACTGGCTCTTTATTTTTCAACATCCGTTACGCTAGTGTTGTTGTTCTTTAATAGGTGAATCCCATTGCTGGGATCGCCGGGGCTGTTTATTTTCGGGAGCAATTTTTGCTCAGTGGTTCTGTGTGGATTTATAAATACAGCGTGATAGTAGAAAGAGATTACTGAAAAGATAATAAACGGTGGTGGAAGCAACATTATTCCCCAAATTTGGCTCATCAGTATACTTATAAGGTATCTATTCATACACTAAATATTTTTAGGGAATCATCTAACGGCTTTATAGAAGCCATCTTAAGGAAAAAATTAGATTTGTTTGAGTTTATAAAAAGTAATGAAAAGATGTTTACTACGTTGGCGTCGTATACGACATACTACGTCTGGCGTCGTATACGACATACTACGTCGTAGTACAAGGTTGATGCAAAATGTCTTAAGAAATTCTGGAATTTTATTATTTAATTTCGTAAAACTAAACAGATAGATTTTGTTTTTTTGTTGTCATGGCTTCGTTATAGCCGTTAGATGATTCTCTGAAAAGATTTCTTGTTTCAATAGGTAGACCTTATATTTACCAAAATCCGCCTAACCTTTTTCGACTTAGTTGAGGTCAGCTTCCAGCTTAACTGGCCAGCTTAAGGAGCCGGCGGAGCATGCGTTTTTCATACAAACGTAATACCAAAATAATATGAAAATGAAACATATTCTTAAGGTAGTGTGAATATATTTCGATTGTATTTTAGAATATCTATGTTTCCAAATATATATTTTGAAAGGACAATGATATAAAGACGAGATATTTATGAGGAATTTAAAATTTCTATAGAAAAATTACTTTTCTTATAACTCTTGTTTAAATCGGTGTACATTCAAAATATGTATTTGGGAACCTATAAATTCTGTAATACAATCAAAATAAATCAAAAATAAACACTACTTTAAGAATAATAATATGTATGATTTACAAATTATTTTGGTATTACGTTTGTATGAAATTCGCATGCTCCGCAGGCCTGTAAATACTTTCAATGGATCGACTACGTTCATGACAAGCACAACCAACTAATATGTAACCTGACGATAAGATACCAAAATCAATCTCCGTCGGTTAACTCTAATTTATTTAAAACTTATATAAATCAAAACTGTCACAAAGAAATCTTAACACTCACCAAAGCACCACTCTTCAATATTGAAATCAATCCCAATCACGTTGGTTCATCTTCATCATTCCAAAAGCCCTTGGTCTAAGTACCTCCTTATTTTTCACTGGTCCTCTCGACACCACCTTCATCTCAACTGAGAGGTGTCAAAGACAGCCCACTTCGTTAGCCTGGACAATGATGATGGCTGAATGGTTCGACGTGACGGCAGCTGCTGAAGCGCTTTACAGAGGTTTGTGCTGAACTATTTAGGAATATGAGTGGTAGAAAGTTTGAATTTTGGTAGACTTATTGTCTTATGAGTGTTAATTGTTTGTGTGATTCGTTTTATAAATAAGTATGCATGGTCTCGTTTTGCATCCTGGTCAAATTCTCTATGGGACCAACATTGTAATAGTAAAAATTAATCAGCTTTCTCATACATTTGTGGTCGAGTAGGTAGGTAGGTCCTAGGTATTGGAATTTCGTATAGAGCCGTTGATTATTTTTTCGCTTTTACGATGGTGGTACCAAGGAGAAAGTTGTTCAGTTTGATGGTCTGTAGCACACCCTTGAATTTGACCAGGGGTTCTAAAATGGCCGCTTTAGCAGAACATAATATGAATAACATTAAACATTTTAAATTCTAAAACTGGACTTTATAGCCATATTCATAAAGTCCATTTTAAGAATTTAAAATTTTTATCGTGATTCATATTATGTTCTTCTAAAGCGGCCATTTTAGGCCCGCAGGATGCAAAGCAATACCTTGTATGTAGGTTTATACAATAAAATTGACGGCACCGTTTGGCGCCGTTGTTGAGCGATTGGCTGCTGCGCTAAAGTCAGGCAAATTCATTATTTATCTAATTAAATGGACTGTTTAGGCAAATCGCTCCAACATCTTTGACTGTCGAGGCGGTAAATTGATGTAGGGTTTCAATTCGCTTGACGAGTTTTCCTTAACAAAGCGTAAGTGCGTATAAAAAAACTGTTCAGATGTATCGTTGGACTTTTAGAGGTCCCAGTTTAACTTCTGAGAATGAGGTCCTGAGTTCGAACCCGATTCATCAGAAATTTCTCAATAGCAATCACGGAGTTACGAGGTAACAAACATTAACAAAAACAGCTGAATTGAGTACCTCCTCCTTTTTAGAAGTCGGTTATAAACAGATATGTCCTGAGGCCATCGGTTAGTAGGCAGCTTTATATTTATCATTAAGTTCAACCATTATCAAACATGGCAAGTCCCATTTTGTGGTTTCGTAATGTCGAATATCTCGCAGCGGTTACCAATGTACCGATTATAGGTTGACAGCTGAAATTGTAGTTCAAAACACGTGATCATGATTTATTTTGTTTCGTTTTGGATCCGTTTTTGGTCCTTCGAGCCATTTTTTGGTCCTTCGAGCCGCTTTTTGCGAGAAACGGCCTGGATTTATAGGTCAGTTGCGTTTTGTTTTTTGTCCGTGAAACTAAAAAAAAGGATGCTCATATTTTATGAGCATTCACAAGTATTTAGGGACGTACTTGGCATTGGTTTTTATAAATTTGTCGTGTGTAAAAAATATAAGCTAATAAAACATAAGTAACATCACGCCTGCAATCCCCGAAGAGTTAGGCAGAGGCGTACTTAACAGGTCTGTTACGAGCTGGGTATGAGATAAATTAATTACTACCGATTAAACAACAAAATAACTTTATTAATCACGGAACAATTAAAACTTAATAACAAATACACTACTGTTCACTATTCCCTTAGATATCGCACTTCTAGTTCACCTCAATTCGCTTCGATGTGTAGCCAAAATCAGAAATGGCATCTCGCAGTTCAACCTAGAGAGGTTGTCGTCTGCTTAACCGGACTATAACCGAAGCCGTGACGGGGTCATCATTCATTCTCTTGTCCTTATACCAATTCATTTGTGGTCGGCGCAGCATGTATGTCTTCTTCTTATAAACTTCTCTATTTTTCGGCATCTCATCACACACTTCTTTTCTTGCCATTTATCATTGCACACGCAGTCCATCCATCGTTTCTTTGGTCTTCCTCTAATCAACGGGGTACGGGGTCGTACAAATTTTATTTTGACCTTGTATAAACACGGTAAAGATGGAACCATCAAGTCAAAGACCCGTCCTGCAAATTCTACACGGTAGTAAGAGACACGATGGTCAGAAACTGATGGAGGTAGATCCTCTGCTCCAGATGCAATCACATGAGGAACCGACCCTAGAGAGCGCGAGAAACACGGCAAATGAAGCTCGATTTTCAACTGATAGAAGCCAAACTGATAGTTACTGACTGGAATTCCCCGAAGTATGTAACATATAACCTCGCATTCGCTTACAAGCTACTAATTAATCTTAACTAGCGCAATTATCTCAGCAATATATCAGTCAATTTGCGTAACATTCCCAGCTACTGACGGAGGCTATCATTTTCTAATATACCTACTAGAATCGGGAGATAATGTGTGATAATTGTGGTGGGATTTATTAGTCATTAGTCGGTCGTAAAGCAGCTAATTAGGAATCATCGATCGACTATTCAGTTCTGTCGCTGCGCTGTAGTCAATAAGGCCGAAACGAAGAAACTTTTATATATTCAAGATTTTTGTTAATTCGTTTCTTACGTTTAAATCGTTTTTCATAATTATTTTTTTTTATTCGTATCAGAACAAGACTAATTATGTCTAATATTTATTATATGCTAGGCTCCAGAGTTTCAAGCCCAAACGGCTTAAAAATATAGTTTTCGCAAACGTGGATCTACTCTGCTTGAGGTTTCTCAGCCACAGCGCGGAAGCGACAGCGCCAGTACAGCATGATGCGTTAGAAGATGTGATGGCCAAGAGTATTGACACAGATGTTGCGTCCCATTCCAAAGGCCTACCCATCATTCAAGGAAACAAAGACATGCCGTCCGTTCTTTTGCCATCCATCCAGTCGCGTACCAAGCTATTGGGTTCTAAAACAGCTGGAACGCCAACGATGCCAACAACTAGTCGGATAATGTCATTTATGTTCGCGTGCCGTGCAAAACGGGCCTCAGTTCGGCTGTATAGGCCGTGGTATCTGAGGCTGTAGACAACTTCACCACAGTGATAGAGATGAGGAAATTTCCTGTATAATATATAGATAGCTAAACTTAAGTAGCAGTAGGCAGGGCACATTGCTCGCAGAACGAATGGCCTATGGGGTCGAAAAGTTTTGGAGTTGCGACCGTTGGAAGACCTCCCACTATATGCACCCATGACCTGGTGAAGGTTGAAGGAATCTACTGGATGCGAGTCGCACGGGACCGGTCAATGTTGTGACACTTGGGGAGGCTTCTGACCAGTTAGTATTTCAGCTAAAATGATGATGATTAGATGAGGCTTCTGATTAGCGTCTGAAATGGTAGAACAAAAAGCCATGAATGAGAAAACGTATTAGTCTAAATTAAGGAAGTAATAGCTACCAATTACCTAAATAAAACTACTGAACGTGATTCTCATCCGTGTCCCACGGATTAATCAGTGGCTACTTAGCCTTTTAATACACGAAAATGGTCCTTAAGTGTCCTAGTTTAGTACAAATGAGGCCGCTATTCCCTGTCATGGCCGCCGGGGGCTATTACGGCCATTTTATCGGCCACAAGGGAGCTATTACGTAAAACGGTCGATCAGGCACGCAGTGGTCCCCAATCTGTGATATTTTAATGGTTTAATGAATTGTGATGTTAGATGATTATGTACGAGCATAAGTGATTACATGGAGCTCGTAGTTAAATAATAACAGCCGCTCGGGTCGCTCTTTAGGTAAAGCCGTGATTGCCTAGTTTGGTCTGTGGTTGGGTCACCACCCATTACTATTTTTTCATCCCAATAAAATAATAATTTCCCAGCAATCATTTTTGCGTAAAGTTACTTGGTTTGATGTAGAGAATGCTTGGTTGGCGGCTTCGTGATGAGGTGGTTTACACCCTGTAGACAAATAAGATACTCACATCAAAGATATACCAGCTTACCATTACAAAAATTGGCCCTTCGCTACTGAGAAAAACGTCAACTATTGTCACATACTCACTCTTTTCGTTTCGTCCAAGTTAAGACACGCACGTCACGCTCCTGCTGCGTGTATTACTCACCTGAACTTTTTGAGGAACACCCAGAACATGACATTGCAATTCCCGAAGGGTTAGGCAGAGGTGTACCTACACCCACACGCACCCACACACACCCACCCATACCCACACACACGCACCCACACCCACACACACCCACACACACCCACACACACCCACACCCACCCACACACACCCACACCCACCCACACACACCCACACACACCCACACACACCCACATTTCGCCAGCTTTGTTTAAGTTCCATGTAACAGAGGGCGAGCCTATTGCCATCAACCGACTCCGTGGCTGTTACTAAGAGCCACGCATTTACTGCATTGGTTTTCTGTAATGGTAGTAAATAAGTCATCATCTACCTAGCCTTTTCCCAACTATGTTGGGGTCGGCTTCCAGTCTAACCGGATGCAGCTGAATACCAGTATTTTACATGGAACAACTGTCTATCTGACCTCCACAACCCAGTTAATACTGGGTAATACGATACCACTTGGTAAGACTGGTTGTCAGACTTTTTTGGGCCACTGACTACCTGTATCGACTGCCATAGAAGGACAAATGACAGCCGGGACCTACTGCTTAACGTGCTTTCCGAGGCACGGAGGAAACTCGGTATGTATGGGTTGGTCATCCATCCACAGACCAACCTAGGCAAGCACGGCTTAACCTAAAGATCGGCTCGAGCGGCTGATATTATTTTGCCACGAGCTCCTCCTCCTACTTTATTGATAAATAAATAAACACATGAACTCCTGATGGAAAACACCAATAACGCTTTGCCTGACCCGGACCTCATACTCGGCAATCGCGCTTGCGTCCACAAGACCAGTGAGGTTACTTAGAAAATTAACTAGCAAAAACATATTTTCTTATGACTTGTAGAAAATACTAAAGAGCTTCTAAAAATACAAGCCGCCCACTCCACCACTCTCATAAAATATTAATTTGAAGAGTTCTTCAAGAAGATCAAAGTTGAAGTGAAAAGAAAAACTATGAAAGTATGATTACATGCTACATAATATTACTTCTATTCTCCTGAAGTTATAGGCAGAGGAGTAATAGTACACCTTACATTTCGCTAGTTGGAAAGAAAAGAAAAGAAAGAAAATATTTATTTGTCACAGGGACATGACGTGCAATTCGTGCATACAAAATTAGGAAAAATAATCAATAAACATACATCGCGCCTAGTACTTTTGTTTTGATTGTTGTTATATTTTGTCTTAATAACTGTACCAAACGTTGATAAAGTTCAAAGTTCCTCACAAGAAGAAACGTGGGACGAGTTGCAGAATGAAAGTATTATTTATTTTGATTTTCATCAACTCGTCACTTATGGGCCGTGGACATGTGGGACGAGTTGCTGAATTACTCCACATAGCAATCATTTAGAAAACAAAAGAACGGAAGAAAAACAAAAAAAGTTGACAGCTTGCATGTTGTGAGTGCGACAAATAGGTTTACCACTTGCACGATGCTGTGCTATGGAGGGGGGAGAGGGGGAGCACAGCGCTGGTTTTCAGTGGTCACCTGTGAAAAACGCACGGAAGCCAATACAGCATAAATATTTGAACAGATGAGTAACTAAAATAAAACAAACAGTGCTTAGATTATAACATAAAACAGCATAAGAAACAAGGAGTTGTATTTTGGGTAAATGAAGGGACCCGCAAGGGCCGAAGCCTGCCGGGGCCGCAGGGTTGTTCGAAAGAGATACCGTGGCCCCGGAACATAAAGGGCAAGGAAGGAACATGGATGGGTTTTAATCAAAGTCTGACACTCCCTTCCGCTACGCCCAGAGCGGGATTTGATGATTTTAAATCAGAAAAAAAAAGGTTTCCGTACCTCAATTGGAAAAACAGGAACCATTGTAAGATCAGAGTCTTGTCCGTCCGTCCATCTGTCTGTCCGTGTGTCACCACCGATTTTCTCACGAATGCGTGGACCTAGCAAGCTGAAATTTACTGAGGTATTTAGTTCCTATTAAACGTATCATATAAATTTATTAAGGCCCAGAGTCCACACGATAAAAAGATAGTGACAGATTTTCGCAAAAACTTGTAAGCACCAAAATTTACCTTAATTTTCAACCTTTTTTACTTTTCGGAATTTTCCCTTTACTTGTGCTGTAAGACATTGCTTGCTTTTAACCAAAATTGACAATTCTAGGTCAATCGGAATTACCCTATAGGTTTTGGGTCGAAAACCTATGGTAGTTCCCGTTGACCTAGATTCACGTTTGGCAAAAAGCAACGTCTTACAGCAGATGTAAAAGGTTTTTTTTTGTATGTTAAATGACAATTATAACTTATATTTTATTGTAGCCAAACATTGAGGCAATAATTCGGCAAGGAGAGGCCAAATTTCAGCGATGACGAAATTTGAATACAAGTCACGCACAGAAAGAAATTACGTAATGCTCCCTAGGGTTATGAGTAAACGAGCTGAAAACTTCAGGTTCCCGGAAATTTTCATACACGAAGAGATAAATAAATTATTAAGTCGGGAAAATTGGGCGTTTAGCTGATGGCGTTATCAAGGAGAGTCGTTAACTGGAAGCATTTTGTAAATGTAGTGATAATGTTAACGCTTGTTCTTTTGAAGGTTTTTAAGAACCTCTCGCAGTACTTAGCCACAACTACGACTTGTCGCATGACTGGCCACTTACTTGAATAAAACAGGTCGGTTTGTTCTGCCAAACTTTCTTCCTGGTTAAAGCTTCTGCGGGCAAAAGTCAAGAGTGCGAGGTTTGTAGTAACTAATACTACAGCTACATAGTACAAAATGTACTACATCAAAATTCGGAATCGCGCTATCAAAGTTAAGCTTGACTCACACTAGATCGTGTCGGTTCCGAACCGAGTGTCGACCGTGCAATTTTGTATGGACACACTCACGCTTCCGACCCGCTACCGAGCAACGGACAATGGATTGTGCTAAGGCTGACACTCGGGTTGGACCCAGCACGGTCTAGCGTGCTGTTAGAACTGGGTTCCGTTTTAGGATTTTAAAAAGAAATTACTTTTGGCTAAATTAAACGACGTATGCCACATTGGGCACCTGCTTTAAGGGCACCTGAGGTAATGGCACCTGAGGTATTCCACATTCGGCACCTATCAATACTTTTTGCAGGGGCCCTTAGTGGAGTAGTTTATTATTTTAACTTTTATTCCACAATCGGCACCTACAAACCAGTGTGATAAAAACACGAGTGCAAGATACATGTGCACGGTAGGCTGGTTGGGAGACGACTGGCGTGCTGGACTGTGACGAGGGGGAGAGAGGAAATCAGAGGATGCTGCGTCGGCAGCAGAAATGCAGCGTAGGTTGCTGAGTAGACCAGAAGGGGTACAGATGAAAGATGTAATAGTTAGTCATTTTTAGGGTTCCGTACCTCAAAAGGTAAAAACGGAACCCTTATAGGATCACTTTGTTGTCCGTCTGTCTGTCTGTCTGTCTGTCTGTCTGTCAAGACCTTTTTTCTCAGGAACGCGTGGAGGTATCAAGCTGAAATTCATATCAAATACTCAAGTCTATGGTCTCTTGGAGCTGTGAAAAAATCAAACTTCTAAGTCAACGCGATCAAAAGATACTCCCGTTTATGCCGCAAATTTTCGACACTCGCAAGGGAATCAAAACCTACAGGGTACTTCCCGTGAACTCAGAATCTTGAAATTTGGTACGAAGCAACGTCTTATAACACAGATAAAGGAAAAATTGCGAAAAGCATAAATTTTTAGTTACATCATATAATAAAAATATTTTTAATAATTTTAAACTTATTACCCCTTTACTCATGAACGCGTAGTGGTATTATATTGAAATTCTTAACAAATACTCAAGTCTATAATATCTTTAAGCTGTAACAAAATCAAACTTCTACGTCAACGCAATCAAAAGATACAGCAATTAAAGCCGCATATTTTGAAACTCGCAACTACTCGCAAGGGAATCAAAACCTAAAGGATACTTCCAGACGACCTGGAATCTTGAAATTTGGCATGAAGCAACGTTATAAAGTACACATATAGGAAAAATTCCGAAAATCTTAAATTACCATAACTTTTACTTATATACCTACAGGTTTGTACGGAACCCTCGGTGCGCGAGTCTGACTCGCACTTGGCCGGTTTTTTATCTGCAACAGTCTAGAAAGACCGACAACAACTGTCGGGTAACTGTCAACAACAACTAACACTAATAGCCCACCAGAAACAACACCCGTCTGGTCCCCCGTTTCTTCAACTTCAAATCCCTTATTATCTAAGCTTATATTGTCACTTACGGGATATCGTCCGTGATTATTCATTATTTTATGCTCCTGATATTTCGACGCTGTTGCAAGCGCCATGATCGCGTGTTGACTGGAGAATGCAGGTGCGGGTTAGGAGTTTAGTTTTAAGCCGCGAAAGCTTAAAACAGTCCCTGGGTGTTGTCCGTTAGTAAATGATGAATTTGAGATTTATCGAAGTATTTTTGACACTAGACCGCATACCTATACGTTTTTTTCCATTCCACGTCACATTTTGCTTCCCGCAAAAGCAATCGCAACGAACTTTCGATTCAAAGAGGTTTTGTTCCAAAACCGCAAAACCCAATTGGTTCTCCGGCTTTATTCTCCATCTCAGCGAATACAATCAACTAGCAGGAAGGCAATAACCGAACAGCCAAACTCCTGGGAATAGAAAACAGACTTCAGTTTAATTTTGGGTTTGTACGTTATCCAATTACCAAGTAGGTTACCGTCTATAAACCTTGGTTTACACATAAACTTGGTTCGCACGTTGAGATAAGTTACTATGTAATCATCCCTCTTGTTTGTTTTACGGCTCAAAGGTTAAGGGCGGTTGACCTTATCTGTTGGTTTTGTTTTAACTACCCCGTTGGTTGCGTGGTCGAAGGCGCGTGGGATCCTGGGTTCAAGTCCCGTAGTGCTAAGTGTGGCTGGATTTTTCTACTAAGAATTTCTAGCCTAGAGAATACAGAGTGTATACTAACCCTGCACGAAGCCGTCCACCAAGCACCTTCTAAATCAATCAAATTAGGTAACATTACGCAAAAAAATATTGCAGGGAAACGACGTTTTTTTTGGGGTGAAAATTCCCGTTTTGCGGTAGGATACAATGTTACGCACTTACTTGTGAAAAAGTTGGAACTTTGACCCCCAATTTATCCGTAACTAAAAGGTATTAGTATAAAATAAAAAATTACAGGGAGTAAAAGTGCCTTTCAACCTTGTGAAGGGTCCTTTTACACCCTTTAGAAGTAGGCTGTACGATTCCCTCGTAAAGCTGAAAGCACGTTAAGCTGTTAGTCCTGCCTCTGATCTCCATAGTTGTGTTGTATTGCCGTTTTGCCATGAAAGTGAGGAGTTACGAGTATCAAACACACTTTTGCACTATTCTATTTCCTGTGTCGATGGTCTGTTCCAGTTACATGACCGGAACTATTATTTTGGTTGACGATAATAATAATCATTTTATTATCAGGCAACTAAGGCCCATAGACAAAATACACAAATAAACATATAACAACAATATCAAATACACACATTTTTATGCGGATTTCTTGAGATTGAACAATGGCGTTTCGTGTGCTTTTCTGATGAGTCTCGTTTTGGTATGAGACCGGATACAAGACGTATACGACACTGGAGAACCCCTGGACGCCAACAGCGATTAAAATCCTGCCAGGAAGTCCATCCTTATAGTGGTGGAACCATCATGGTATGGGCGGGTATTTGGATCGGCGGAAGGACTGAGTTGATTTGGATCAGAGGCAACCTCAACGCTCAAATTTATGCTGAGACGATTATATCAGACGTCACCGTTCCTCTACAAGTGCAAATCGGTCCCTTATTTCAGATAATGCATGATAATGCACGACCGCACACCGCAAGAGTTGTAAGACAGACTCTCGCCGCAGCTAACATCAATGTCCTGCCCTGGCCTGCTCAGTCGCCAGACTTGAACCCGATTGAGCATGCATGGGATATGCTACAGAGAAGAGCTCTGCTGAATATGGAGGGTATCCAGTAGCAAGAAGACCTTTTTTTGTTGTTGCAACGAACATGGGCGGACATTCCACAGCGTGATTTGGATGAACTCATTTTGAGTATGCCAAACCGATGTTCTTGTGTTGTTAGTGTTCGCGGTAGAAACACGGATTATTAAGTTTAAGTTACCCAATAAAATTTTAAAGAAAACTGTTATTTCAGTCTTTTTTTCGAACTTTAATGTTAGTTGTTCAAATGTCAAAAATCCCTTTATTAGGAAAATGGCAAATTTCTTTATTAATGCAAAGGTGACTTGGTTTATCGTTACTGTGACAAACGAAAACACTTTATTTGATGAATCCTTAAAGAAAATTTTAATCAATATCAATCAGGAGAAAAGTTATTGCAAAAATATATGTTGATCCCTAGACACTTTTGATGTGTGTATACCAATACATAATTTAAACCTCGTTTTTCGCTGCGTGGTGTCGCGTACCCGTCCTCGCCTCCTCGAAAACGTCGATAAACGACACCCTTCGGCCAAAAGTCCTCCTTCATGCAGGTCTGTAGATAGTCGGTTGGAACTCGTACCACGAATCACTTGAAGCTATGACCAACCAGAATTAGTGTCGAATAAAACAATATTGAAAACCCTACTACTGAAAAATCACACTCTAATTGAATTCAGAGTTAACAAAGTATAATCGAATCCTCCTATTTCAATAATAATATATTCAAATGTAGCCTATGATAATAGCGAATCGATTAAAATATCGGGAGCTCAGTATAAATAACAATCACGGAAGATACTCGTATCCCCTATGTGACATTTTTAGTCTAATTTACAAGCACCGGGGCGAACTTTGAGTTCAAATAGGAAAAAAACAGCACAACGCATCATTATTTTCCAACGCAATCTACCCGACTGCCGAAGCCTAAGTGAAAAGGGGATAATGATTTTCAAATCCGTTATTAGACAAAGTTTGATAAAACTTTGGTCTTTATTTTGTTTTAAACAGAACTTAGGATCAAATAAGATGATCTTGGCAAATATCAAATCTGAATTATTTATAAAATCTTTGCGACATCGCGTTGACTGCGGTTTTATAAAAGGTCGTTTCTTTGTATTATGTATTTTACTGTTTAAAGTTTTGTTCTCCGTCGTTGGCTTTTGGGGAATTTTCAGACAAATTATAAATACCAGTGTTGAATGTGATAAGGTTTACTTTACTTGGGATGTGATTTCTGAATGAAAAGGCGTGTGTTCGACTACAAGTGTATTGTGCGACTGGTTTACTTATTTACAAATCATATATAGCTCTTGCTACCTATATTTTTAAGTTATTGCGTGGCAAGACTTCAAACTCAGTTATATTAAAAGAAATAAACCTGTGTGTGCCCGACAATTATGTATTGCGAAGGCGACGGCCACGTCTATTGGCGGTTCCCAGTAGTAGGACCAATCTACTGAGTAAAGCCCCTATAACGCGTACCTTGCGTATACTTAATGACGTAGCAGACAGTATGGATCTTTTTACTTGTTCTCTGGGTGAGTTCACAAAAGCCACTATGTACAGAATATGTTATAATAAATAATAAAACTGTAATTATAGCCACACTATTGAATTAGGGCAATCCTGTAATGATAGTGATGAGTAAATAAATAAATAAAATAAATGACATATATCTACCTAGCTAGTACTAAGTAGGCTCACACCTACAACGTTAAACTCATTACGTCACACCATACAGACTCCCCAGGATTTTCAGAGAAGCGATTAACAAGTAAGGAATGTATTTGAGCTCTGACCGCAAATATCACTGCTTTATTAGAATCTCGAGCGATCTAAGAGCGTTCATCCAAAAAGTTGGCAGCGTCGCAAGTGGCTGTCAAATATTTACCTACATATTTGAATTAATTTGACAATTTACTGAATGGAAAAACATCATTGTATGGAAATAATAAATATGGCTACCTAGTGTACTGGACTCACTAGAGTAATAATAGTGGATTGTAATTTAAAATGTTGTAACCCGTTTTTAACCGACTTAAAAAAGGAGGTAACTGGATCGATTTTTTTATGAGTGTTCGCAGGTAACTTCACTGTTTATGAACCAATTTTGTTGATCCCTTTTTTTTGTTGGAAAACAGATTTTTCAAGAATGGTACCATGATATGGAAACAGGGATCTGATGATGTCATCCTAAAGAAATCGAGGCGAACCTTCGTAAATCGTAGTGACGACTAACGAAGCCGAAAAGCACTTGTTCTTCCCGTCTTTGGGATCATGTTTTTGTTCCACACTGCATACTTGGGAACCAGGAGACTTCGGACTAACGGAGATATTGGGGGTCAAAGTTACAACTTTTTGACAAGTTTTTTTTTTAAATACAATATATTAACGTAAGACTTGTCAATCCACAAAGTTTTGAGTGCGTTGGTGACCAGTCAGTTCACCAAACATTAATTCACAAACTTTTACTTGACAAGCAACGATTAGAAAACACATTATTTGTCATTTCATCAGTATACTCGTACAACAACAAGTTTAACAAATAATTCACTTCGCACAATAAATGTTTGTAAAACGAATATTTTTAAAATAAAACATTTGCGGAATAAGTTGTTTGCGAAATAAATAGTATACGAAACGTTGGTTGTAAAATGAAAATTTGTCAATGGACTTTTGGTAAAACATTAGTGAACCGAGTGCGTTAAATTGAGTTCTACGACAAATATAATATTATTATATCACCCCAAAAAAATAATAATTTCTCAGCAATCATTTGTGCATAAAGTTACCTACTTAGTTTGATGTACAGAATGCTTGGATGAGTCTGTTTACACCCTGTACATTGTGTAAACAGACTCATCACGAATAATCGTACACAAAACGAATAATCAACTGCCTCCAGAAACAATTTCTGGCATACATTTTCAACGTACTATCGAGTTCAATGACGGCCTCTTTTCACACTTATGCTATAAGTAATAAGGCAGAAAACTGGTCGTACCTACACCCGAACACACCTACATAAGTACATATAGTACCTACAGCTAAATACAAGTACCCTCGTAAAGTTATCGGCTAATATATACGGGAAGGATCTTCCTTCGAGAGTTTCAGCCAAAATAAAATCACTCGTGCGAGACTTCAATCCCTTGGAGCGAGCCTTTAGGCTGAACTTTAAGAGCTGAAATATGGGAAGTTATTAAGGCTGTTATATATATTTACGACTAAATTAGATGTAATTAGTTAGTTTATTTTATATACATTAGTCACTTTTCTTTGTACATTTTTAGTTTTATTCACTCTCCATGTACATTTTCATTTTTGTTTCTTTTTAGATTTACAATATATACACACTAACTCTATTATAAATAAAAAGATGTATAATCTATAGTTATGTTGTTATCAGAAATGAAGACATCCGCAAGAGAACCAAGGTCACCGACGTAGCCCGAAGAATTGCCAAACTTAAGTGGCAGTGGGCAGGTCACATTGCTCGCAGAACGGATTGCCAATGGGGCCGAAAAGTTCTGGAGTGGCGACCGCGAACCGGAAGACGATGCGTTGGAAGACCTCCCACTAGGTGGACTGATGACCTGGTGAAGGTTGCGGGAATCCATTGGATGCGAGTCGCAAGGGACCGGTCAATGTGGCGACACTTGGGGGAGGCCTATGTCCAGCAGTGGACGTCTTTCGGCTCAAATGATGATGATGATGAAGTTATGTTTATTAAGCAAGTAGGGTTTTACAAACACTTTTACTCATAATTTTTTAAACTAGATGGGGCCGGTGTTTCGTACCTGACTACTCTGAGAAGATACAGCCCAAACAAACTCAGAGATCATAGTCTCTTTTGAAATCCAGACAATCTTGCTCAATTCACGGAAATGCTGAGTGTTATACTAGTAGTTGAAACACAGTGTAGTATTTACACTTCACAACAAAGGAGCCTTTAAAACTAAATAATTTTAAATGTAAATCCATATTTGGCTCTGAAATTCTCATATGATACACAAAATTATTTCTCCAAGATAACAGACTATCTAATTTCGTTTAAATCTCTTGTTATAAACGAATAAGTAAAAGAATAGAGAGTTTGTTTCCAAGGCTTCATATGTCTGCAGATCCAATCTGTCAGTTTTACTGCCGGGACTTCGTCTAGATGGGGACTATGATTTGTTATCCCTGTCTGAACCTAGTTTAGGAATCTATGTAGTAAAGATATGAAGGATTATTCAAAGAAGGCTGTAAGATATGGTTTCGATAAAAAGACGCTGTAACTGGTAGACAACGTGTATGTACTTACATATGTTAACTTTTAACAACTATCGATTTTGATAAAATTTGGTACTTAAATAGACCGTGATTTAGTTAGGACATAAGATACAAGGTACGTACTAGTTATCTTGTTTGTAAGTTTTCGTGGGTAGCACGGACGAAACTTCGTGTTAAAGCGAGTCATATAATTATTAATAATAATTAATACATTTTTCTTACAAAAAGTGTACATTGAGACGCAGTAGTGTTATTTCTCATTTAATGTTATAAATAAATAAATAAAAATAAAAAAAATAAAAAAGCCTTTTATTTCCTAAAAACATGCTACAGTTTAAATCTAATAAATTACTTTAAAAAACTAATTAAAATCTAACTTGTGCACATTGTTGCTTTTTTGTTTATAATATAGTTCTTTTTTTTTTTTTTTTTTTCCAATTAGCAACTTTATTATTATTACCTTATAATCTAAATTTTAACTAGGAACCCCTCTCAGGTGAAGGCCTCTTCCAAAGTATTCCATATTTCACGGTCTTGGGCTATCTGTATCCATTGCGGCCCGGCTATTTTCTTAATGTCGTCCTCCCAACGCGCGTGGGGTCTACCTTTGTGACGTTTGCCGGGGGGGCCTTTCCATGATGTAATAATTTTGGTCCATCTGTGGTCCTTGAGTCGCGCTACATGACCAGCCCACTTCCACTTTAACCTTTGTGCATGGTTTAGCGCATCCATTGCTTTTGTTTTTGCCCTTATGTCTGTATGCCTTATTTTTTGTACTTTTTTTATTTTCATCATGCTCCGTTCCATTGCCCTTTGACATGTGATTATTTTGTTTTTAGTCTTGGTCGTGAACTTCCAGGTTTGGCATGCATATGTTAAGCATGGGATGAGGCATGAATCCATTACTTTTTTCTTTAGTTTTATGGGCATTTCACTCTTAAATACTTCTTTAAAACTCCAGTATTTATTCCATGTGTTTTTGACTCTCCTTTCTATTTCTAATTCATTACTATCTCTGTTGAATCCTATTTGTTTACCTAGATAAGTATATTGCTCGACATATTGTAATATTTCACCACCCAGTTTTATATTTGTTTTTATGTGGTTGGTCATTGTGTTTGTTTTGGTGACGTTCATTTCAAGTCCTACTTGCCTGCTAGCTTTGTCAAGAGTTTCAATCATGTGCTGTAGTTGGCTGCTCGTTTCAGAGAGCAACACCAGGTCGTCGTCATTTAATGTTATATAAGTGCTATAATATGCGATCTACTCTAAAATTTAAATGTGAAGATTTTTATAAACCTCTTCCTAGATTTTTCTAGTTTATGCAACTTTGTTACTATAAAATAATCTTTTGGTACAGAAGAAGACATTTGGCTAAACTGAAGGACTTTTTCACACCCGTCACGCAAATTCTAAAAACCCGAGAAAAATGCTACCTCACATAAATAAAGTACCTACCACATTTTCACGGTACGCTTTCAAAGTGCAATCACCGCGAAACATTTTAACGTAATCAACACAAAATGGCCGCCTTACGTCACATTTAGGTACCTACCCAGAACCATTCCCAAAGAAATGACGAAAACACGCATCCATTCCTCGTATTTCGTTATTTACATTTCGAGGTTTTTTTTACAATGAAAGGATATACTCGTATACCGAAAATGTATTTTCATTTTCAATCTATTCTCGAGGGAATTGGTGTAAAAACCTGCATGGTACGTTTGGAAGAACTCTTGGGACGTATGCATGCCAAAAAAAAATAGTGTTCTCTTTTCGAATATGAATTTTTCCGATAGCAAATTGTTTCTTTATCCTACGCCATGTTGGGATGACGTCATCTGAGGAAACGCGACGTTGACGCAGCGACTACGTGGCATCTACGCGATGTCAGCAAAATGCGAAAATAAACTGTCCCTGTCTTTGTGCAGATGATGATTCATCTTCCATTTTCCAAATAATTTGGGGGATTTCATTTATAACCAGACGAAACTTAATACCAGTATTTTACATGGAGTGTCTACTTTTCTGACAGCGACAACCCAAGTTCTAGATAACACGATAGGTACCCCTAGGTAAGACTGGTTTTCAGACTCACGCTGATGATAATATTACCGTGCTTCTGACTACCCACAATAATAGATAGGAGCTCGTGGCTAAATAATATCTTTAGTTTAAGCCATGCTTGCCTAGGTTGGTCTATGGATGGGTGACCACCCCTACATACCAAGTTTCCTCCGTGCCTCGGAAAGCACGTTAAGCTGTTGGTCCCGGCTGTCATTTGTCCATCTTTGACAGTCGTTACAGGTAGTCAGTGGCCCAAAAAGTCTGACACCAGTCTTACCAAGTGGTATCGTATTTCCCAGTAATAACTGGGTTGTGGAGGTCAGATAGGCAGTAAAATACTGGTGTTCAGCTGCATCCGGTTAGACAGGAAGCCGACCCCAATATAGTTGGGAAAAGGCTAGGCAGATCATGCTGACTACCCACAATGACTGTCAAAGATACACTAATGGCAGTCGACACGAACTGCTTAACGTGCTATTCAGCACGAAGGAGTCTCGGCATGTTATGGGTACCCATCCACGGACAGTCCACGGCCAGCGTTGCCTAACCTTAAAGATCGACTCGCAGCTACTTTTTTTCAGCCACGAGCTCAAGTAACAAATTCTCATGTCTATGAAATAATTTTCATTTTCAAATATTTAACAATTTGGTACTCATCAGTCTTGGTTAGCATTACCTCGAGATAAAATGAAACCAGAATAGAATAAAGATAATGTAACTGTTACGAGAGCTTTTGTATGTAAATATTTTACAAAGAAAATGCGGGATCCCTGACAGTAATTAAAACGAATTGCGTTACGGGCTAGATGAAAAATGAATAAGTTCAGGCTCATACGCGCTACAATAATTTTTGGCAACTCATTCTTGCAAAGAATATTTTTTTATCAGTTACCTTATCATAGACAGTTAGAGCAGCTGTGGCCCAGTGGTGGCTGTAGTGGTCGTGGGTTCGAACCCAGACAGGCACATTCTTCTCCCTCTTCTTCCTCCTGGCTATTATCCCAATTTATTTGGTGTCAGCCCTCCTAGTATTTCTGCGCCACACCGCACGGTTGTGGGTTATGAACTGGTGTAAACATTAGACAGACATGAGATTTCAGCAATCCCAGTACATTCCAGTACATTTGCTTTCATTTATTGAGGAGTTCTGTTGCCTATCTCTGAAGTTCTTCATCAGATCTGTACCAAATTGAAACAGAATCACCCCGAGAAAATTCTCTTCCTAAAACTGCCCAAATCGCTTCTTGTGTGCCTATAAAATTTGAAGAGTTGCCTCTATTTTCAGCTGTCAATGTCACTTAAGCTCCAAAAAATAATGCAGCGTTATATTTACCTAGCTAGTCATAATATAGGTCACGTTATAATCTTTTAAACTAAAAAACTTAAAATAAAGGCAACATAAGCCGTGGTCCCGTACACTTTTATACAAAAATATCTAAACAATTGCCCGAGTTTCATCTAGCGAACAAATTACCTCGTGGCTTGGTTGAAAAAAAAAAAAAAAATAACGTATGCTTGCTCGGAGATTGCTTGCCATACATAGTAAATGTCGGGGATATTTACACTTACATATGGAAGAATAGAGGTAATTTTTAGATTACATTTTCTCGTAGATTATGCAAAATAATGCCTAACTCGGAGCGTTGTTTGTATGACCCCATTTTTCACGGAACCCTATATATTTGAAAAATCAAATAGAAATTGTCTTTGTGCAGTCTTCTTTTTTGGGGTGATTGTGTTACCCTCTAATAGAGTGGTTTTATAGAAAAAGAAGATTTCATTTAAGCTTGACTACCTATCAGAACATGAACGTTTTAAAACTCTTTACGATCTTGTGTTGTTTTGTCTGTCAAAGAAGAATTTCCACTTCTTTTACAAGTTCAGCATCTAAGTTCTATCCAACATCCATCTATTATTATAAAACATATGAATACGGGTATTTATCGCGAATTTACCTTTAATTTAATCCCGACGTTTCGACCGGATTGCACCAGCCGTGGTCGCGGGGAGACTGAAGTATTGGAGGTACCGTGACAGCAAAGTGAAGGCTTTTTTTTTTCGTGAAAGTTTAAAAAAGACAATCCATCTATTATCTTTGAAAACTCTCTCTTAAGAACATGTGATGCTCACAATTACATGACAAAACGTTTCATTACGAAGATTTGCTTGTATGAATGGTCCTTACTGTAAGGTAAAGACAACCCAGTCCTGTCTGCCTGCACTGGCGGGAATAGAGCGCCAGTCTATTTTTTATTATCCATATAGCAAAACGTGTGCACACCACAAGAATAATCCAGGAATTAAATAGATCCATTGGCCTCATCTTAACATCACGGGCCAGGCCACCGTAGGCGCGGGCCTGTGGACGGTGAGCTATGGGCTAGCTCGCCGTCCGTCCGTCTTATTCCGACAGGCCGTGTCGATGGCACGTTCGTGTTCGACTTGCGCCTCAAAGAGATGTCAGCACAATGAAGGGCCGAATCCTGCCGGGGCTGCGGGACTGTTCGAAAGAGATAACGTGGCCGGGAACATAAAGGGCGAGGAAGGAACATGGATGGGTTTTACAGTACAAGTCTGACACTCCCACCCGCTCCGCCCAGAGTGAGAGAAATCATTAGACGATTTCCCATTCGAAAAAAAAAACTTGGCTTGTCTAAGGACTGGCGATAATATTACCGGCTTCGTCTAAATCTGCTTCAGTCTACGAGATGGTACACTACTTCAAATAAAAGGTTTTTAGTGACTTCAGCTGTACATTCCAGAACATGGTTCCCACTTTTTAAAAATAGAACTCAATTGATAATCATGACCAAAAACAATTATTTTCCTAAATGACTATTAATTTAAACTCCTTTGAGAATCCGAAATGGTTGTAAGTTGTAAACTATAAAACCTTACAGTACCTATGTCACCGTAAAATTGTCAAATACGTTATATTGTAATTTCAATATAACATCAAATGCATTTCACGAAAAATAATGCATTTTATTGTAAGCAGTATGTTCGTTTGACAATATTTCGAGAGTTTACAATATCGCTAGAGAGAAACACGTTATATTGTAATATACGTTATATTACAATATACACGTTATATTGTAATATAACGTGTTTGACAATTTTACAGTGACACCTACACCTCTATAAAACCCATAAGGGATAATAGGCGTCTTGTTGTATCCTGTACCTATGTGTAGGACTCAATTTCTTCCTTCATCATTATAGCACCGGAAAGTAATCACTTCTGGATTTAGGCCTCGCCAGTCCAGCGGTTTCCCGTAACTTCACCAAGTAACAGTCCACCTTCTGGGAGTCCTCTCAATGCTTCGCATTCCGGTACGAATTATATTTTCTAACTTACATACACAAAAATGTACACAAATGCCTGAGTTTATCTACGGCCTACAAAAAAACTCCCAGTAGGCCATTTTGTCTTATTCAGTCCACATTATTCATGGCAGTTAAGTCCCAAAGGCGCGAATTAGTTTTTTTATTCCTATGTTCAAGAGCTAAAAACTTTATGAATAAAATTGAGATTTGTATTTTGAAAGAACACTTTTACGTTTATAACGCGTCTTTTGGAACTCTTTAAAAGTCCATTAGGTACTAAGAATTGGAATGTACGCAGAATATTTTAGATCTTTTTTGCCACAAACAAAGCATAATTTTCTCCACTGTAAGTTTTATGATTATTATTTGAAAGCAAGACTGAAATTACCACGCATAATAAGAACGGCAAAAAAATCTACGCCCGCTACACAAAAATAATTTAATTTACACTCATCATCTGCCCAGCCTTTTCCCAACTACGTTGGGGTCGGCTTCTAGTCTAACCGGATGCAGCTGAATACCAGTATTTTACATGAAGCGACTGACCTGAGTTAGTACCGGGTAATACGATACCCCTTGCTAAGCCTGGTTGTCAGACTTTTTGGGCCACTGACTACCTATAACGACTGTCATAGATCTACAGCTTGACGTGCTTTCCGAGGCACGGAGGAAACTCGGTATGTAACGGTGGTCACCCATCCACAGACAAGCCTAGGCAAACACAGCTTAACCTAAAGATCGTAAAGATCGATCCGAACGTGTTAATAGTTAGCCACGAGCTCCTCCGATAAAAATAATCTAATTTACACTACACTCCAATAAAAGTGACCCACCTTCATGAAACATACAACAAAAGCACAGAAATGGTATTCAAAGTTTCGTACATTAACATTTAGTTTACAGTGGTTGAGAGGAAGGAAAACGGCCTGTCCCCCGGGTAGCATTCGATTTCAACAAATTATGCAAAAAGTCAACATGAGCAAAGTAACAAAGTAGGTTATAGACACGATTGCCAGAAAAAGAGGGGTGCGTTGTGGCGGTTTTGTTTCCACTATTACTAACGCGAAATGTTGATTCAAAAGAGAAGCGAATATCTAAACTACTGCAGAATTTAAGCACTCAAGTCTTGATTAGAAATGTTTGTTTGTATCGCCCTTTGGGGCTTTGTTGTATAATAATAAAAAACTGTTTCACTGCACTTTGATTTATTTTTCTTACAAGCTGTATGCACAGAGTATATAATATATAATCGAATGATGTAGGTCACAGACATTACAAAATAGTGAGTGTTGCCAATTTAGCACACTAATCATATTAAGATAATATTATGTCATAGACATAGGTGGGGGGGGGAAAGATAGTACTTGAAACAAATGTAAATATAGTAAAGAAATTGAAAAAACGATTAATTATATCTAATGGTACTTATGTATAATCCTACTTCCCTAATTTTTATGCTTCTTAAACACTGCAAATCCTTAAACTTAATTTTATATACTTAAGCTAAACTAACTAAACCAACTTAAAACAACTATTATATAAAATACTATACAACTATAACATAAACTTAGTTTTATCTATTTTATTCTATAGGTAATAGTACAACCTTGGACACTGCTCGAGTGTGCAGTTTCTTATCTGATGTTTGAACTTCTACAACCCTCATATGGTTGTCTTTGCCGCAAACTACCTTAGTGATTCTACCCATGGGCCAATGAAGGGGTGGGTTATTAGGATTCAATAATAGAACCACATCACCTAGCTTGAGATTAGGTAAAACCTTTCTCCATTTAGTTCTCTCGTTGAGCGAAGATAAATAGTCCCTTGACCAGACTTTCCAGAAATGTTGCCGAACCTGCTCGCAACACCTCCAGAATCGGAGTCGATTGGTTGGGTATTCAGTTAGATCGGGCTGCGGTATGGCTGTTAAAGGGCTGCCGATTATAAAATGTCCCGGAGTGAGACATGAAAAATCAGACAAATCCTGACATGGTTTAGCTATTAGTGGACGCGAATTTAAAATGCTTTCAATTTCGGCCATAATTGTACTAAACTGCTCATAGGTAAATATTTTACAAGTTGACATCCTTTTTAAATGGAATTTTGCTGACTTGACAGCTGCTTCCCACAAGCCGCCATGATTTGGGCTGTAAGTTGGAATAAAATGGAATTTAATTTCTTTCTGCAGCATGAAACTATGGACACTTTCCTGAAAATCTTTATTGTTATGTAATTTATATAATTCTATAAGTTGGTTATTGGCACCTTTAAAGGTGCTGGCATTGTCGCAGTAAACGTCTGAAGGTATACCCCTACGCGAGATGAACCTTTTAAATGCAGCTAAAAATGTATCAGTTGTCATATCAGATACAACTTCTAAATGTATGGCTTTGGAGACGAAGCAAACAATGACGGCAGCATAACCCTTACTAATTATACTATTTCTTTTTGACGATTGTTTTATCTCAAAGGGTCCGCAATAATCTATGCCCACCCGTTCAAATACCCGAGCAGGGTTTACACGATCTTTAGGCAAGGAACCCATTAGTTGTTTGGCAGCTTCTGCTTTATGCCTACAGCAAATAGTACATTTGTGGATTACACTTTTGACTTCTCTCACAGCATTAATTATGAAGTATCTTTGTGATAAGCTGCTTAAAACAAGCTTTAAGCCAGCGTGCATTAGAGTCAAGTGCTCTTGTATAATTATTAATTTTGTAATGTGACAATGCTTTGGCAAAATTATAGGAAATTTTTGAGAATAATCTACATTTGCATTATGTAGTCTGCCTCCTACACGTAAAATGCCACTGCTATCTAGAAATGGGTGAAGGGACTTCAAAGAGGTTTTGATGGGTGATTCTTCAGCAATACATTTTAATTCTTCAGCAAAATAGTGTTTCTGAATGACCCTTTGTATACTGCTCAAAGCCTCTCTGATCTCCCCTACAGATATTTCTCCAGATGTCACATTATTACGCTTATTACATTTATTAATAAAACGTAAGACGTACGCCATAACACGCACAGTTTTGTATAAGCTAGAATATTTTTCAATAAATGTCTCAATTATTTCATTTTTTATGGTTAATGTACATGATGTATTTTCATCAGAAATAGCCACAGGTTGAAAAAATGGCTTTTCGACAGAAGCCAAATAAAGATTGTAATTATTGCAGTCAAGTAAATAATTGGGCCCATGCCTCCATAGTGAATTATCAAAAATATCCATGGGCTCAGAGCCTCTGGATAGAATATCAGCTGGGTTCAAAATTCCCGGTGTAAAATGCCAAATTGAATTTTGTGTAATTTTTTTTATCTCTCTTATGCGGTTTCCTATGTAAGCAGGGACCTTAACAGGTGATAAATCTAACCATCCAAGAACAATTTTTGAATCACAAAATAAATGAATGTTTTTAATTTTTAATAACTTAGCAATATGTGATGCAAGTTTTGCCAATAATAATGCTCCATTGAGCTCTAATTTAGGTATAGTTAACTTAGAATTAATACCATTAAGTCTAGATCTGGAGCAGAGCAAATGAGAACTGCATTCACCACCATTATTTACTTTTATGTAAACACAACAGCCATATCCCTTTGCAGATGCATCGCAGTAGCCAATGACTTCAAGCTCACTGTCATCTTTGATTTGTACATAGCGTGGAATAACTATTTCTGGCATACTCACAAGATTTGCATAAAAACTATTCCAGAAAGTTTCTAGCTCAAGTGGTAATGGGGTGTCCCAGTCTAAATTATGTTGCCACAGCTCCTGCATAAAAAGTTTGGCCCTCATAGTGACAGGCCCAACAAATCCCATTGGATCAAATAATCTGCTTATTGAACTTAAAACTTGTCTTTTTGTTGGTAGGTACTTTAGTGGGAACTACATCTCTTCCATTCAACAGAAATGCATCACTACCGGCATCATAAGATATGCCTAATATTTTTACTATTGACTTGTCCTGATCTAAATCTTTGCGATAAGAGCCTAGGGCTTCCTGAGGAACATCATGAAGTAGCTCTGAGCTGTTAGATACCCATTTATGTAGCCTGAAATTGGCATGACTAAGAAGTGTGCTAAGTTCATATTTTAGCTGCCTAGCTTGTGCAATTGTGTTACATCCGGCCTGGATATCATCAATATATGAATTATTTAACACTGCTGTGCTTGCTAAAGGATATTGATCCTTATATTGTCTTGCTAATGTAATGAGACATTTAGTGGCCAAATAAGCTGAGCTGGTCAAACCATAAGTCACCGTCTGTAATTGCAGGACATTCATAATCCCATTTTCGCGCCACAGAATGTTTTGCAAACATCTGTGATCTGGGTGTATTTTTATCATTCTGTACATATGACGGATATCACATTGTATAGTGTATTTGTATGTTCTGAACAGTACCAATATGTCAAAGAGTGAATTTTGTACCACAGGACCATTGCACATAATGTCATTGAGACTTAAGCCATTTTTATTTTTTGCACTGGCATCAAATACTACCCTCAACTTATTTGTTTGTTTGTCTAATCTAAGTACCCCATGATGTGGCAAAATAAACCGTGGCTCATCTCTAGTGTCACAGGTTTTTGTATCAATTAATTTTGCATGCCCTAAATCTATGTATTCTTGTATAAATGCCTTGTATAAATCATAGTACTTAGGGTCCTTTGTAAATTTTTTTTCTAAACTGTATAATCGTTGCAAAGCAATCGCATACGAATTAGAAGGGTCAATGTCCTGCAATTCAACCTTGAGCGGATACTTGACCTCAAATGTATTATTTTTTAATGAAACAGACTCTTTAAAAACCTTTTCACTATACTCGTGCTCAGGCAAGGACTCATGATATATATCTGGTACCTTTTCTGCCTCCCAGAACTGATTTATGCAGTGATCAAGCTCTGGGCTTATGACTGTATGCATAGCGACGGCTGTATCGTCAGTGGAAATTCCTGGAGATGAGATGATGTATCCCAGCTGTGTGTTCAATAAAATGGGATCTGCTGGGCCACCCTCTATCTTTCCATCAATAACTATTTTGAAAAATACATCACAGGCGAGTAGTATTGATATCTCGCCTGGAATGGAAAAATCTTTGTCAGCTAAGTCTACATGTTTAGGTATAACAAAGCTACTTAGATCTATTTTCCTTTGCGGAACCTTTGAGGTTATCTTGTTGATAACCGAACAAGTAACACTGAATGAAAAATTATTTTTGATAATGACTCACATTGTAATTGTATGCCTTTGCTAGTGGAATTGTTACAAACATCACCTAACGTTGAAATGTTTTTATGCAAATCGATAAGAGGCAACCCTAGCTGATCAGCCAAAGATGCAGTACAAAATGAAGACTGGCTACCACTGTCCAAGAAGGCTCTAACAATGAACTTTTCATTGTTGGCTCCAGTCACCAAAACTTTGGCAGTGGGAAGTACTATACTTGCAATGAGAGGCTGAGAGATGTGCAAACTTACCGGTGCAGCAGCATTACCCTCATTTATCTTTGCTCCAGCTTTATCCTCTGGTTGATGTAGCAATGAGTTGTGCGAGCTGGAATTACAAACAGAACATTTAAATTTGTACCGACATTTTTGTGAATGGGATGCCAGACACACTTGACACAACTTGTTTTTTATCACAAATTCTAGTCTTTTTTGGATTGACTCTGCATTGAATGTGGGACATTTAAATAGCTTATGCACTTGGGAACACATGGAGCACTTTGAGGGTTCACTCTTGTTTACTTGCACTGATAAGTTCACTGTTGATTTTGCCTTGGTTTGTATTTTATCACCCAGGTTAGGTGTGCTGGCCTCTAAGGAAGCTGCTCGCTTGTCCAAGAAGGTGAGTAGCTCATCCATGGTTACTACTTTTGTTGTGTCCCTATCGGAGTGAAATAATCTTACCGTAAGAGAGTCAATCTTGCGCATTACTATGCATGATAAAATGGCATTCCATTCTGCCACTGGTTGTTCAAGATTCTTCAATGCAGTAACATGCTGTCTGACTTTAGCAACAATGTCTCTCAACTGCTGGGCAGTACCACGCTGTATACTTGGCACATCAAGTAAGTTGCACACATGGCTATGTATCAGTAACGCTGGATTATCATATCTTTTCTGCAACAATTCCAATGCGGCTTCATATGACTTGCCGATGATGGGAAGATTATCAATTATTTGTAGGGGCTCTCCCTTTACATATTTTTTCAAGAAACATATTTTTTGTATATCTGTTAGTCTCTTGTCGTGGTGTACTACAGCTTTGAACATCTCCATAAATGGTTTAAAGTTGGCAATCTCCTTACCATCGAATATTGGTATTTCCAATGTAGGAAGCTTCGCTGCATGATGGCTAAGATCTTTGGAAGTGTCTGCTTGAGGATTGTGCACCTTTATTAGACGCTCTAATGTCGCTAGCAGCGTGAGGTATCGCTCTTCAGGATCCTCGTCTTCCTCCTTCTCGCCCAAAAGTTCCAAACTTATGGAGATGTCTTTGTATTTGTTGTAAACATCAATCAGGTTTTGCTTGCGGACCTGTAGCTCCTCGAGCCCGAATTGGCTATTTTCGCTCAGATATTTCTCTAGCCTAGTAAACGAAGCCTTGCACTGGCCACGTGCGGCGACAAATTTTTTCCGCTCCACATCTGCCATATTATTAATATTGCTCGATTCTTCGTCCGAACTATTTGAAAAATCAAATCGATCCGATTCTGAGCTGGCGCTCGAATAAATGCTCATTCAACTGATTTATTGAATTGTATTTTTGTAAAATTAAACACCACGTTGCCTCGTACTTGTAGCGGCAAAAAAAAGTGAAGGAGTTCCAAACCAAGTCTGTTTTCGTTGCACGATGCATGCGACGAATCGATCCCAGTAGATGATTATCGACTTTTGCGTCTCGTGATTGGACGATCGTCTGATGTGTTGGTAGGTCAGCCAATAACGTTATCGGCCAATGCTGTCGGTCAGTGCAGCGCGCAATGAGAACGCACTTCCACGTTGTATAAAATACCTCCATGCAAATGGCGTCCTGCCGGCCGGCATAATCCCAGCCACAACACGAAACACAATGTAGTCTTTGAATACAATAGCTCAGTAAGAGTTATATCACTGAAATATTTCGGCACCAATGTTTGTATCGCCCTTTGGGGCTTTGTTGTATAATAATAAAAAACTGTTTCACTGCACTTTGATTTATTTTTCTTACAAGCTGTATGCACAGAGTATATAATATATAATCGAATGATGTAGGTCACACACATTACAAAATAGTGAGTGTTGCCAATTTAGCACACTAATCATATTAAGATAATATTATGTCATAGACAATGTTTAATGACTTATTTTTTTGAACGTAAAAGTCCCTTTGCTTTTTCTGTCAAACATAGGCTTGATTTTATAACCCGTTGCATCAAAAAAACAGTCATAATAATTCAATAGATTTCCTGAAGAACATTCTTATGTTAAAATCCGCTTTGGAAACTAACTCCAACATTCTTACATTTATTTGCGTCTAATTTTATTGCAGGAACGACGGCGGCTAATCCGACACGCAATTGACTACAGTCTTTATATATGCTAATACTAACAATTTTCCCTCAAAAGGATCGATTTATTCGTTAATGTGTTAACAGGGTGAACTTCATGTGGTTTCGAATCTTTTGAAAAATGCAGAAGAAAAAGTTTAATTCAATTTGGTTGTTGAAGGCAAGTTGAAACGCACAATTTTGCATATTTATCGGAGTAGAAACACATTTACATTGTATATGAAACGGCAAGAAAAGTTCATTCTATGCTTTGTAAATGAAAAAAAAACTAAATGCACTACGACTTTATTAGGACGACTTTTCTCATAGGACGAGCGATAGCCCAATATTTTGCTTCGGACGAAACAACACATAAAATTGTTAACTTTCGGGAAAATTTGAGAAAAGTGAAGAAAGTTCAAAAATTTCGCGTGGTGCGCAGCGAACACAAGTTTTTCGGGTCATTCGTCAACTGGCGACTGTAAAACTCGCGAGTGGCACCTTCCAATTTTAATTTATAAAATTGGCGTCATCTCGCACTCACGTTATAAAGTACAGTCAAATGAAAACGGATTGAAAGCAATATAAAAAAAAAAAAGAAGCTGTGTTCGTTTAAAGTTATTATTAGATTTTACATTATAAAAGAAGTTTACTAATTGACATAGTTAGCATCTTATGAATTTTATAAATTCGTCACTCCAACACGATTCCATTCCCATCCCGTCGTCATTTTGCTAAAAGTTCTCTGCTAAATTCATAATGGTCATTAATTCGTCGATCAATGGTCTCGTAATAAAATTGTGTTTTAATGGCATTGTCGCATTGCCATTATTATAAAACCCGTTATTACTCGTACAAATGGTTTTCGAAATCTACTACTAAATTAATTGAACATTTACTCGTATCAGATTTCTCATATATATTTTTACACATTTGTCAATATGTACGAGATTACCAGTCTATGACATTTCTTTCAATGGGGTGTCAGTGGTTGATCATTGGAAAGTCATAATGACGCCATTATATTAGTAGATTACCAAACTTGTCAAAACTTGACAGAACTTGACAATTATGATATCAATGATACACTATTCTGGCACAATTGTAATAGCAAACTTGAGGCCTAGGTATGCCAAAACTATGATACCCCTTTTTGATCTAAGCATCTACCGGACCAGAAGAAATCAAAGTCACACAGAATTCCAAAGTGATTGAGGTAGGTTCTCAGTTGGATACATACGCCACAGCGCTCTGGAGCAAGTCTGTTCGCAGTCGAGCGCTTCTGATTGTGCAATCAAAGGAGGCATACGGAACCAAAGATCATCGCATGTATGCAGAGTGATGCATCGATACTGAATGAAAGAATGTGTCAATGGAACTCTAAGTTTGTGTTAAAAGGACAAACAGCGAGGTCTCAAGTTGTTGTTAGATGAAGTGATATACATATAAACACGTATTGTCATAGGAGTCCCAGACAGCCCCCTGTGCCGTGCATGCATGGAGGAAGACGAGACAGCAGCCCACGTGCTTCTGCACTGCCTAGTGGTTGCAACATACAGGGCAAAGTAACCCAGGTACTCTCCGCGAGATTGTCGGCAACATCGGAGCGCTGCTGGCCTTTCTTGGGGAGTTGGGGTTGAGGAAGTAAACATAGTGAGAAAAATAATAAAATCATAAAAAAAAATACAAAGCTGTCCTGTACGAAACTAAAAGGCTCTTCAGCAAGATGCTGTAACATTAAAAAAATAACGACACTGCGCTGATACACCATGCAACCTTTCTACGGATTGGGGACAATCTGACTGCCTATAATTTAACTTAAATACAAATATTATGACATAAAGTAGCCTAGCGATTTAATAAAATTACCTAATTCACCAAGGCGTGGCACATCGCAGTCAATTTTGCATACTTGTCGCGTATGTCTCTAGAGTAAAATGAAGTCATAAAAAAATTCAACAAAAAACCGACGACCCTCAACCATCGCTAGATAAAACGACAACAAACATTTTCCAACTCCATTGCGTAGTTTGTACGAACTTTTAGCACAGGACAGCTGATGGAGCGAATAAAACGCGCATTGTATGTATAAGAAGATTTAAATACATAATCGTCGTCGGTTTTAAGGCTTTTTTACGGCAGGAAGTCAGTTTTGAGTAGGACATTATCCTTAAACATCAAGCACACCTATGTCGTTGAAAAGCTGGGTACACTCCCAGCTTTTCATCTATAATAGTGAGAATGTTGACCCTTAAACCTTTGACTAGATTGCAAGATCAGTATTAATTTGAATAAATCACAAATTACATGAATGGTACCTACTACAAAACAAAATCATGGAAAACAAGGCTTTGAATGACTGTCCTTTTTTAAACTTTCACGATCAGAACACATTATAAAACATATGAATATGGGTATTTATCGCGAATTTCGACGTTTCGACCGGATTGCACCAGCCGTGGTCGCGGGGAGACTGAAGTATTGGAGGTACCGCGACAGCAAAGTGAAGGCGTTTATTCAACTACCCTCACTCATCTTCATAATGTTAATTAGGGCCGGTTCACACTAGGACAGCACACTACACTAACAGTGTCCGTATATTGAGGCGATTTCACTTGACGAGTACAATTAGTGATCACTGGATTCCAAGCTGAAGAGAGTTTGAAGCCGTCTTCGCGATTGAAATTAGGGTACTTCTTGATGACTGGTTTACTGACGGAGTGGACACAGTTTACACTATTAAAAAAATACAAATACATATTTAAGTGATAATGGAGATGATGATACCAACTAGGTGATTTCGGCTACAATAACTGCATTTTATAGAGTGGTTAAGAGATGAGCTATCGTAGTAAGAAGTACAGTACCTATTAAATAATTACAGCATACGCATACTTTTTTTTTTACATAACATTAAAAAAAAAACATGCGGGGCAGTCTTTTTGGACTGCCGATAGAATTGAAAACTAAGTAATCTACATCTGCTACGGGTTGTGCACATCAAGTCATTTGTTTTCGGTTGTGACGATACATTATAATTGTAGACGGCTTAGGTCCATGTTCACCGAAGAGATAACAGTCTGATTATCTAAAGACAGCTGTCGCTGTGACATGTTCCCATACAAAAATTTTTAGATAATCAGACCGTCATCTTTTTGGTGAACATGGACCTTAGACGAGTTTTGGGGGCGCGGGCGTCTTGATTTAGAATTTTAATGAAATCATCATCATCATCATTTCAGCCGAAAGACGTCCACTGCTGGACATAGGCCTACCCCAAGTGTCGCCACATTGACCGGTTCCCTTGCGACTCGCATCCAACGGATTCCCGCAACCTTCACCAGGTCATCGGTCCACCTAGTGGGAGGTCTTCCAACGCATCGTATTCCGGTTCGCGGTTGCCACTCCAGAACTTTTCGGCTCCATCGGCCATCCGTTCTGCGAGCAATGTGACCTGCCCACTGCCACTTAAGTTTGGAAATTTTTCGGGCTACGAAATGAGATACGAGTAATAAGGTTAAGTGACAAAGTCTATAATATAATAATTTGTTACTGTGAATATTTTTCAGATAAATAAGTCTGCCTCGTTGGTTGCAAGCGCAACTGCTGGGCATGAAGTCCTGGGTTTGGTTCCCGGGTTGGGCAGAGTTATTGGGCTTTTTAATCAGGAATTTCTCAGACCAGCCGTGGAGTCTGAATTTGCACCCGATTAATGGCATTAGGCACACCCTCTGTTACATGGGACTTAAACATAACTATCAAAACGTGGGAGTACACACCTCTGTCAAACCTTTTGGGGTTTACAAGCGTTATGTTATGTCATGTCACAGTAAGCTTTTGACAAAAAAAAAAACAATTGATAGTGCCATTCTTCCCTCGTCGATGCTTGGAAGAAGAATTGAGGAACATAAAATCTACAAACACTTAGTTCGCCATTTAATAAACAACATTTAATCGGTCCATTGTGTCTTACGGAGGAGTTGAGCTATAAAGCTATCTGGAAATCCTTTATTGCGTGACGAACGATGTACAAACTATTTTGAGAGCACCCACGTGATATATTAGAGAGCAATGGAAATTGGTTTTGGAGTCAAAATTCATGAGTTGATATCGTCTGGGTCTGTAAAGTGTTTTACGCGTGTGCGGGTAACTAATCGCTTTGCACGTGATACGTGCTGCTATATATGCTCAAGCGATATGATTGTTACGGAGAAAACAAATGAAGGATTGTGCTTATGCTATGCCACGAATCGGTTCTAAAGCCGGTCATAGACGATAGGTGGTTATGCATGTGTGCAGTTTTGCCTATACAGTCACGCTGTGCGCATGCATTCACCAGTGCACAGCTGTTATCCTATTTTTTTTTCGGATATGAAAACATCAAATGACTCCTTCCGCTCTGGGCGGAGCGAGAGGCAGTGTCAGACTTTTACTGACTAAAACCCATCCATGTTCCTTCTTCGCTCTTTATGTTCCGGGGCCGCGGTACCTCGTTCGAACTTCCCGCAGCCCCGAAGTCCAGCAATACATGGTACTTGGGATCGGTGAAACATGTTTTCTCTTCCATTCTTCCTCGTCAATCGTCACGCTAGCTTCTTTTTCTTTCATATCATTCTTCACACAACCTATCCACTGTTTCTTTTTCTTCCACCCCTTGTCCATCCATTTACATTTGTCACCGTAAAATTGTCTAACACGTTATATTACAATATAACATGCTTCTCTCTAGCGATATTGTAAACTCTCGAAATATTGTCAACTGAACATACGGAAGTATCTCTGCCCCCATAATCGGGACTTGGGGCACCCCCCCCTTTATTTTTTTTTTTTTTTTTGTTTGGGCAGGAGTGGGAAATCCCCGCGGACACCTCGACTATCTCACAGGAATTTCTCTTGTGAGACAGTCGAGGTAGTGCCGGACTCGAACCGGCTAAAAACCACTCCTGCCTAGCCAGTGTCCCTCTGACGTTATCAGAGCCCTTTTCCGCAAATTTTCTTTCTTGTATGGCGACTTGGTTTTGTAGAAGGCCGATGAGACCACACTCTTTTGTCTGGTGATACTTTAAATTTTTACATATATTTTATTACCCTAAACCTCTATTTTACACGTTTTTTTTTTTAAATATTTTCCTAAATGTTTTGTTTTCAACTACAGCAACGCCTAATTTTCTCTTTATAAGTATATTATTTTGTAATTTTATTATTTCTAAATTTTGACTTTAATTTTAAACATATTTATTCGTCACTTACCCTTGTATGTTATGATATTTGCGCAATATACTCAATATATACGTGAATATCATACCTGGATGACAAACAAACAGTGTTTTGCACGGTTCGACACAACTTAACGATTCCACCAGAGCTGGCCCACGGTTCAGTTTAATTTTAGCTAGCTTCCCAAGAAAGTGACTACAATTATTATTATCTTTCTCCATTGAGCCAGCCCTGGTGGCTCGCTCAATGCATCTGCTATCTGGTTGTGTCGAAGTGTTCTTTTTGTGCTTTGAAGTGGACGCATCGACAACTTTAGCAATAAGCTATCATTGCTCTAGCGAATGCGTCCCACTTCTTACGCACCGGGCAATCGTCGCTGAATGCATTGTGCCGGTGCTCCCCCAACTTGGCTCTGGTGCAGTTAATGCACACCGCTGCTTCGCCGATCTGGTTGCTAGGGCAGTCCACCCTAAGGTGTGGTCCGCTGCAGTGGCTACACAGATCGGCTGGCTCCGTGCACAGGCGTTTGCCGTGCCCGTATGCCAAGCAACGGGTGCAATGCACCAGAGGCGTCTGGTCTTCGACGCGCACTCTCTGGAGGTCAATCCGAAGCTTGCCTCCTTCGAGTGCCCTCTTCCAGATAACTGGGGTCACACTCAGCACAATGCTATTCACGTGTGGCCCCCCGTTAGGTTAGTTAGGTTCCTTTAAACCCTGCACTCGGAAATAGGGGCTCCGTCGACTACGCTTTTTAGGGGAATATAAAGTGTTTTAAGGTTAGGTTATATTAATCGGTATTTCTCAGGAATGGTACATTATCTTTTCATGAGAGCGGTACTGGGCAAGGGGGACACCTCCTTCCCTCCACACCGTGTGAGTTGACTACCATCGCATGTATTTCACGAAAAATAATGCGTTTTATTGTTAGCAGTATGTTCGTTTGACAATATTTTGAGAGTTTACAATATCGCTAAAGAGATAACAATATAACGTGTTTACGGTGACATATTCATCACACGTTTAACGCCTAACCACAACCTACGCCGCGCACACCTACGCCGTAGCAGATCGGCTACGAGTGCCACGAAGCGTTAGGTGACGGTCACGCGAGTTCCATGATTTTTATTCACCCAAAAAGAGCTAAACGCGCCTAAAGAAGTTTTGACTTCAAAAAACCCAAAGTGTCACTAAACACTTGAATGATCCCTTGTAAAAATAACATAGGAGTCGACTTCGACATACATTACAACGAGTACCAGTAGCCCTTGTGTTTTCCTTGGCATTTGTACCCATGCCGAAAAAACTCGCATCCCAAACTCATAATCCGGATGGAGAGTCCTCTCACGATCATGATTCCATATTAAACTCCTCGTAACATTCCATTACCCCTTACAAAAAGGCCAAGACGCGTCGACCCGATGAGAAAATAATAAATCTAGAAAACTGGATCGATGTTCCATTTGTATTCAAAACCACGTCTCCTCTAACAATTCATGAAAATCTGTAAAAAGCTGTTCAGTGTAATTCAGTAATAGTCCTGCGTACTGAAAATGTTATCTAAGTGGCGACTTCAAAAAGATGGCTACTAAAATTTTGTAACAATATCCTCGTTTACGATGTTTGCCGTAAAAAAAGATATAGGCCGTTTTGTTAGAAGATCTTTTCCTTTTTTTAAGGGCGTTTTTAGTTTTGTGGTGTTAAATAGTGTTTGACGGCATGTTTTGAGGGTTAGTACATCTTGACTTCTTCAAATGCTTGTTCAAGAAACGACACTAATATAAAGACTTTTTTTTTAAAGTACACTGAAAAAAGAACAACCCATTAATGATTTTGTTAGTGGAAGTGAGGCTGGCTATTCACAATAATTATAATAGCATAATATCAAACCGGTCTCCCCAAAGGCATGTGTGTACGGAAATATATCCTCATTTTGCCATCAATGTTTAAATCCCATTATAATACGTAGTACGCACTACGTAGTAGTGTTTTTTTTTTACTAGATAATCCAGTAAGTGTTTAATCCTATTTCGTAATTGACTTTTAATCGGGATTGCACAGGATATCTCCCGTACCGTGAGTGTATTAATAGCATTGCAGACACGCTATAGCGAATAGGCAGCTTATCGCTATTCGCTATAGCGAATTGATTCCAAGGCCTATAGGCCTTGGAATCAATCTAGCCATAATTATGTACTTAGTGTTGGGGCTTCAGATTTCTCAATGAAACTCCCGTTGAATGAGGTATTGGTGAATATAATTAGGAAAAAGTAGTTTTACAATAAAATGTGCGGAGCGAAAGGTTGCCGCTATGATGACAGATTTTTAACACAAAAGTATACAAAAGTAGGTGGAAGAATAAAAATAGTTTTATAGTCACAATAATCGGAGGAGGGTAGGTCTCGGTGCCTAGCCTTTTTGAACGGCAATGCGCGACACAACAAACACTGCACTGTGACACCACACTTAACGCAGGCGTTAACATACTCCCCCCGTTGAAACTCCCGAAGTTTCAACCCTTCAGTTCCTCTTCGGTTGGTAAGGGACAGAGGCGAACCAGAGGACGCCGTATGATTCCTCTATTGGTGTTGATGTCGGCCACACGTGAGACTCCATCATGTCCTGGGAAGAGTCTTGCAATGCGTCCGAGTCTCCAACATAGGGGTGGGACGCCATCTTCTTGCAATAAGACCATGTCTCCGATTTTGACTGAGGCGGCGTTGGTCTTCCATTTACGGCGCTGTTGCAGCTCAGCAATGTATTCGCGTTGCCAGCGTTGCCAAAAGTGTTGGTATATTTGCTGCAGCCTGGCATAGCGCTGCAAGTTGGTTAAGTGGCAATCATCGACAGCTGGTTCAGGCAGAGCGGTGAGTGCCCGACCAATGAGAAAGTGCCCAGGAGTAAGACAATGGAAATCGTCAGGAGAGGCAGATAAGGGACAGAGAGGTCTACTATTTAAAACAGCTTCCACCTGAGCGAAAAGAGTTTGAAGTTCCTCATAACTCAAGTGGGAATTACCCATTACTCGTTTAACATGATATTTTGCCGAACGGATACCGGCCTCAAAAATACCGCCAAAATGAGGAGCGTAAGCTGGTGAAAAGTGAAACTGTATGCCTTCCGAACATGCAAAATCAGATATGTCATTTTGGTAAGTCTTAAAAAAATCGTTGAGTTCTTTAGCTCCCGCGACAAAGTTACGTCCATTGTCACAGAATACTTCCGCTGGCCTGCCTCTTCGTGACACAAACCTTCGGAATGTCATGATAAAAGCGTCCTTTGATAGATCGCTTACGGCTTCGAGGTGAGAGATTTTATATCGAAGGCATATAAAAAAACAAAGATAGCACTTGACCAACGAAGCACCACGTCCTTTTCTATTTACAATCAGGAATGGGCCAGCGAAGTCAATACCCACTGATCGAAAGGGAAAGTTTGGCGTGACACGTTGTGAGGGCAAATGTCCCATTATTGGCGCAATAGTCTTGCCCTGCAATCGTCTGCACCTGGGGCAGTTGCGGAAAATGCGCCTAGCTAAATTTCTGCCGTTAATCGGCCAAACGTATTCCCTAACAACGGCCAACAACAATTGTGGTCCAGCATGTAAACCGCGTTTATGTTCGTACTCGAAAATCAATTTGGTAAAATGATGCGAACCATGCAGGAGAACAGGGTGTTTTTTATAATAGTTATAATCAGATGAGCCTAGTCGGCCACCAACTCGTATAATCTTGTCGTCACTTAAAAATGGAGACAACGATAAAATATTTGATTTAGAACTTAAAGCCTTATTGCTACATAGCAAATTATATTCACAGAGAAATGATTCTTGCTGTGCGAGACGACACAAATGATAAAATGAATTATTTAATTCGTCAACAGTCAGATTGCCGAGAACTTTGGCTTTATTCGGTTTTAAATTATTAATAAATCTTAGCACGTAAGCGAAAGTCCGTTTGATTTTAGTTAAGCTAGAAAAATCTTTAAACTTAATTATGAGTTCACTTTGAGAAACAACATGAGTGGCAGTACAATTAGGTTTCGTCTCTGGTAAGTCATTAGTTTTAATTTTATTAGGTTTTAAGACAGGCCAATTACATTCAGGCTCAATGAGGAATGAAGGGCCTGACCACCACAGCTGGGTACCGCAAAGCTTATTTGGACTGACTCCTCTTGATATGAGGTCAGCAGGATTAAAAGATGTGGGCACATAGCGCCAGGAGGAGGCATCGGTTAGCTCACAGATCTCTGCAATCCTGTTAGCTACAAATGTTTTCAAATTTATAAAACTGGTGTGGAGCCAGGCTAGCACTGTTGACGAATCGCACCAGTGTACTTGGTGCTGAACTTCATATCGCAGTGACTCCTTGACAGCCTTGCATAACCTTGCTGCCAGTAGGGCTGCGCACAATTCTAGACGAGGGATAGTTGCACCTTTAATCGGAGCTACTTTGGATTTGGAACAAAGTAGCTTGACTGTGACCTCGTTCGCAGCATTAACTGAACGTAAGTAAATGCAAGCTCCGTATGCATTTTGGGATGAATCACTAAATGAATGTAATTCTACAGATGCGGGTTCATCGCAGAGAACACGACGCGGAACTTCTAGAGCCAACAGGGAAGGTAAAGACTGTACAAAATCGTTCCAATCTCTTTGAGCTTCTGGTGGAACTGGAGAGTCCCAAGTCAAATTGTGCAGCCATAGTTGTTGTAATAACATTTTCATTTTTATTACACACGGACTTATTAGTCCCAGCGGGTCAAATATTTTAAACAGAGACGATAAAAAAGATCTTTTAGTTAAATTATTATTAGAGGTAAATGATTTGATAGGGAAATGTAATTTATCAGTTAATGGGTTCCATCCCATGCCTAGAGTACTAGTTGACTCACTTACTAGAAAGTTATCATCAGTTCGAGTATTTGAATCGAACAGTGATGGTAAATTTGTCTTAAATTTACGAAGGTTAAAGCATCCCTTCCTTAATTCTTCAGTTACCGATTTGTGAATATAACGTAAGGTATCCTCGCTTTCAGAACCTGTTATGAGATCGTCCACAAAGAAATCATGTTGAATGATATCCTTAACCATAGGATCAGAAGATTCTTCACCAATCTGCCATAAACACCGAGTGCTCAGGTAGCTGGAACTTGCCATCCCGTAAGTCACAGTACCTAGCTGAAACGTTTTGATGGGCAAGGACTCGTCCTCTCTCCACAAAATAAGTTGAAGGTTGCGGTCCTCCTCATGTACACGGACTTGGCGGTACATTTTCTCGACGTCACCCACGAGGAGAAACTTGTGTTGTCGAGCTCTTATTAATATGGAGAATAGTGAGTCTTGCATATTAGGCCCAACCATGAGGATGTCATTTACAGACTGACCCGATGAAGTAGGAGCGGAGCCGTCGAATACGACTCTAATTTTAGTAGATTCACTACTGTCTTTGAAGACAGCGTGATGGCAGAGGAAGTAAGAGGTAAAAGGTATAGGTACAGCAGATTCCGAAAGGTGGCCTAAGTCTGCATATTCACGCATAAATTCTACGTATTGCGATTTCACATGTGGTTGTTTGCGAAATCGCTTTTCTAAATTTAACAAGCGTTTTTTAGCTAGTGAATAAGATTCACCTAGGCAATCAGGCGTATCCTTTAAAGGTAGACTGACTGAGAATCTACCAGTTTCTAAACGGAAGGTGTGCGATAAGAAATGTGTTTCACATGCCTTTTCACTATGACTAATAAGTGGTTGAGTTTGGGGAACATTTTCTAAGTCCCAGAATTTTGTTAACTCTTGATGTATTTTTTCAGTAGATGACACATAAGAAACGAGTGAATGATTGGAATCTATATCAATTTCTTTTAACTTGTTGTCTTTGGGTAGATTAAAATATATAGGACCTGTTATTAACCAACCGAAATGGGAACTTCTCAATACAGGTAGATTAAGACCGAGAGAAAGTTGATCGCGGCCAATTATGTCCCAGAAAATATCGGCACCGATGACAACATCAACAGGTGCTGGTTGGTGGAAGTGAGGGTCCGCTAAAAAGTAATCATTCGAAATGTTAAGATATTTTACATCAATGGGTATTCGAGGTATGTTACCGGTCAACACTGGCAATACCAGAAAAGAAGAGGTGACAGTGAAATGCTTCATCAAAGATTTCAACTGAACTACACAAGTTTCTGTAGCTTGAGTAGTAGTTTTGTTGCCTATGCCTATTATATTAACTTTCAAAGTGGTAGTCGGTTCTAAAAGCAGTTTTGTTTTGAGAGATTGAGTAATAAATGATGACTGACTACCGCAATCCAAAAGAGCACGAACCTTCAGTGTTTGTTTGGTCGTAGGATTAACTACCTCAATATAAGCAGTAGATAGAAGAACTTGATGGTTATTTTGATTAGAAAAATTAACGATAGTATCGTCAGTGATATCGGGTGAAGTGGTGACAACACTAGAAATATTTTTGTTACTTGATTGTTTATGCAAGAGTCTATTGTGTCGTATATTGCACATGCGACACGGATGCATGCGACAATTGCGGGCAGAGTGGCCAGACCTAAAGCAGTTATGACAAAGATTCAATTTACTTACTTCAGTGATACGGTCATCTACACTCTTAGCCAAAAAGGTGGGACAATCATAAAGGCGATGATTGCCATTACAAACGCCGCATGATATATCAGAAATATTATTGTCTTCACTATTAGAAATGTAAGACTGGTGAGATTTTATTTTGTTATTAGAATTTGACATTGTCTGAGTCTTGGGTTTAGAGTATGAATAGCTGCTATTTATTGACTCAAGTACAATAGCGCGATCAACAAGAACCTTGAAAAAATGTTCCAAACTAGGTGCATTGGTATCCAACGTGCCCCGGTACTCTTCCCACTTGGCCTTGGTGCAGCTATCAAGCTTGGGGCTTATAATATGAATGAGTAAAATATCCCAGTCACGTGAACCTATACCGAGATTAGTTAAAGCACGTAAGTTTTTATTAACATGATCCACAAAGAATCGTAGTGATTTATCAGACTCGCTTGTGATTGGTTTCATGTATAATAATGAATTTATATGATGAGTTACTAATTGTCGGGTATTGTCATATCTGTCACGTAATAATTTCCAAGCACACGCATAATTAGTGCTGGATACCTCCAAGTTAGCAATAATGCGCGCTGCATCGCCAGTCAAGTACGAAATAAGATAATGGAATTTATGAATGGGAGCGATGCGGTCGTTATTATGTACTATTGATAAGAATGTGTCACGAAATTCAAGCCAGCGAAAGCAAGACCCGTCGAACTTAGCAATTTCAATCTGAGGTAATTTAAAACCTATGTTCTGATGATCATGATTACACGGAACTGTAGTTATCTGACTTGAATTTAAATCCTTGTTATTACCTTCATCATGACGGTTCGAGTTATATTGTTGTGTAACACTTTGAGCAATTGCTATGTTGGATATAAATAGTTGTTCGATAGTATCACGCTCATCAATCTCATTAGATAAATTATCAGAGTGTAATACTTCTATCTGATTTTGCAAGTCGTCAAAACGGCTATAGATAGACTCAAATTTATTTAGCTTTAATGTTAACTCAGCTAACTCAATCTGAGTAAGCGTTTCTTTAGAGGTAATGTTCGATAAAAAGTTTCTGAATTTAGTTATTTGACCTTTTATGGAACTACGTTTCACTAAAAGATCCTGTAATTCACGAGGATCGTTTGCGCTAGTTTCACCTCCATAATCTTTACCCATTGTGAACTCAAATCTTAAAATAAAATGAATTTAATAAACTAAACAACTACTCGTAGTTTCGTAGTAGATTTGATTATGGAAATATACAGACACAAACTAAGTGATGAGAATGTAAATAAATAAAAGGTTAGCTCACGCTCCTCGCCTAACGTCACCTGAGGCCGGCCCGTGCAGCGGTGGGGCTCCCGTTGTCACACGGTGACACGGCAGGCGGCCTGAAGTTATGTTACACGGAGAGGTCCACCTGGAATGTTCGGCGAGGTTGGTGAAATATATGCCTATAGTAACAGCTATAAGCCTGAGAGGAAACACAAAAAATAACTACGATAATATCATAGGAGGATGGCCTATATTGTATTCCTGTTTAAGGTTAAATCGTTTACGAATTAGTTATACGATTTTAAATAACTGCGTATGGTGTATTCATGTAATATTTTAAGACACTACAATGACTACAGACACCAATGCACTCGTAGAAGCTATTTAAAATAGGTATTGGATAGATTTAATGAGGATAGGGGGTGTAAAGGTAAGGTAACAGGGAATTCACAAGGAAAAATGGGCACTTAGCTGCATTGGCCGAGGCTGCGGTACGATGCTGAATGCTGATCGCTGACCGGCGGTGGCTGCAATGGCTGGTGCACCTCCAGGGAACCCAGGTATCTTCTTGAATTGGTTTAAAACGGTGGCTGCGGCGCAATGGTTACACCAGCAGCGCGTGGTCGCGTGCTCACGCACTTGTTTTCCGTCAAAAAATGCAGGTTTGCATTGGCCGAGGCTGCGGTACGATGCTGAATGCTGATCGCTGACCGGCGGTGGCTGCAATAGCTGATGCACTTCCAGGAAAGCCAGGTATGTTTCTTGATTTGGTTGATAGGCGGCTGCGGTGCAATGACTACACCGACAACGCGTGGTCGCGTGCTCACGAACTTGTTTTTCGTGAAAATTGCAGGTCCTGTCACGGTCGCCATATGTTGGGGCTTCAGATTTCTCAATGAAACTCCCGTTGAATGAGGTATTGGTGAATATAATTAGGAAAAAGTAGTTTTACAATAAAATGTGCGGAGCGAAAGGTTGCCGCTATGATGACAGATTTTTAACACAAAAGTATACAAAAGTAGGTGGAAGAATAAAAATAGTTTTATAGTCACAATAATCGGAGGAGGGTAGGTCTCGGTGCCTAGCCTTTTTGAACGGCAATGCGCGACACAACAAACACTGCACTGTGACACCACACTTAACGCAGGCGTTAACACTTAGTTAAAGTGATTAAAGATTACTAGCTGTTGCCCGCGACTTCGTCCGCGTGAAAATATTGACATGCCTTCGAAGAATATCTCAGGCATATTATTGGTTTCATCACGATTTTATTTGTTAATAATATGACACAAATACTCATTAATAATAATCCTCGTGACCGTTTCGGTTACAGTGGCCAATTTCAGTGGACACAAATTATCGAAAGAGGAAAATCTTTCTTCCAAAATACACTTACAATTATAGTGTTAACTGAATTATTTACTGCATCTGAAACATGATGCCCCTAATCCCTGCAGGGTTAGGCAGAGGCTTACCACGCATATACCATCAGCAATGTTATACGTCAAGTCTCACGTATTAGGGGCGAGCTTATTGCCATCAACAACGCACAAATCCTGACTCCGGCCTTCTACTAAAAAAATCCTGACGAAAACCCCAATAACTCGCTTGACTCATTAATCCAAGACTTGCACTGGGAGTCCAAAATGGCTGCTTTAGCAGAATCATAATAGGGTAATAATATGAATTACATTACAATCCTTTTACGGATTTGTTGGTACCTTTTTTTTTTTTGGATGAGAAATCAGCAAATGGGGATCATTTGATGATTTCCCATTTCCCTCCCACTCTGGGCGGAGCGGGAGGGAGTGTCACACTTTTACTGACTTAAAACCATCCATGTTCCTTCCTCGCCCTTTACGTTCCGGGGCCGCGGTATCTCTTTCGAACAGTCCCGCAGCCCCGGCAAACTTCGGCGCTTGCGGGCCCCTCCCTTTGTGCTGACATCTCTTTGAGGCGCGCGTGGAACACGAACGCGACACGGCCTGTCGTCATTAGACGGACTAGCCCATATCTAACCGTCTACAGGCCCAATGGTCCTAAAAGGCAATTCGTGATATTCTGTGTCTGTGACCATTTTAAAAATTGTAACGCAATTCATATTAGTATCCTATTAAATTCTGCTAAAGCAGCCATTTTAGACCCCCAGGACTGATTGTTGAGGGCGAGGTTGGTCTGCAGAAAAGAACTCCGATACCCCGAGTGTCGGAGTAGAGTCGGAGAGAGCCAAAGGTAGTCGAAGAACACCGTGTGGCTTTAGTTAGTAGGAAGAGTAGAGTTTGGATGTCCATCACAACGTCCGGCGGCACAGTTCGCGCAGTGGCTGGGCGATTAGCTGCTGTGTTGCGTATCAAGGGTTCGATTCCCTCACGGAAAAAATATTCGGTAGTTGTTCTAGGTTTGACTGTTTTGTGTATCTGCAATTTAAATGTTTCTAAACGCACCCCACGTAACTAGAAATTCCAGGGCGGAGGACATCCATGATTCCCCACTTTGGACTTCTTTCGGATGAAACGTTGACTATGATGATAAACATTGAGAGTACCAGCTCTCATAAATTCTTTCTTAATTTGAAAGCGATTGTTTTTCAAAAGAGGTTTCTGAAAACCTCTTTTGAAAGTTTCGCTATTGTTAACAACTTCACTGCCGAGCCCACTGCGGGGTATGGCGCTAGGGGCCGACCCCGCGCTGGTGCGGGCTAGGCTCAGTACAGTTTCTATGAGTCAGTGTGACGCCGGCACTGCGTTTGGCGGGTTGTTTTTACGTTGGCGCTGCGCTTGAATTTTCTACAATTCAAACACAGTTTACGGTTTTTTGATCGGATCACTAGTTTTTAACCGACTTCCAAAAAGGAGGAGGTTCTCTATTCGACTGTATGTATTTTTTTTTTTTTATGTATGTTCACCGATTACTCGAAGACGCCTGAACCGATTTGAAAAATTCTTTTTTTGTTTGAAAGGGTCCAAGTTGGTCCCATAGAAATATTGTCATGATCTGATCACGAACTTCGGAGATATGGAACGGAACTCTTCAATAATATACAGCAAATCTGTCGTGATTGCTGCAATAGCTTGGATGTTTATTGTTTTCTACAACAAGTAAAGCATTTAATTTTGCGTTTGATAAGAACCATTCTACTATCAGATCTGATGATGAAGCCAAGAGTCACGGAACTCTATAATGAGACAATGCATCCTAGTCGTGTTTGGGCTTGTTGTAATTGTAACGGTTTGCACTTTCCATGTGTACCAAGCACATTTGAACCACTAAAAAGTGAAAAATAAAAACTTTTTTGCAAAAAATAAAACCGACTTCAAAAAAAAAAACATAAAATTGAAAAATAACTTTAGCTTCTCGGAAAAAGTCGGTGACAAAAAAATTAAATCAATAAAACAAAGGTCACCGACTTCAGAAGCTAAAGTTATTTTTCAATTTTATGTTTTTTTTTGAAGTCGGTTTTATTTTTTAGATTTAAATGGCAGACGAGGCAGGCCCTGCGCGGCCTAAAGAACTCGTTATGCTAGTTGTTTTTGTGATTCAGACGTCGAAGAGGAATTATTTTCCGATCTGGAATCGAGCGACGAGTTTGACCCTGGAAGTGAGGAGGAGGACCAGTCTTCGGAAGATGGCAATGACGAGCAGCTAACATTTTCTTGCGTGTCTGCCAATTCACCGATTCATTCTTACATTTAAAAATATATACTTATATATATTTTTATTGATTGTGATTTAATATAATATAAATATCGCTGGAACGGCCCGCGCAGGCGCGAGATTTTATTTTTATTTTTTATTTACGAAACTAATAATAATACATTTTTTTTTAATATTTTTCACCTTATCACTGATGTCATATGAACTAAAAAAATTATAAAGAACAGTTCGGCATTTCGCACGCTACCCTCATAATCTGGCTGGCAGTGAAGCTGTAAAACTTTGGGTTAGACAGAATCCAATTTGCAAACCGGCTTATTATTTTAGCGTACTTATTGCGGTTTAGCTTTGTACAAAACAATTTACAAACTATAATAAACTGCGTAATAATCCGAATATGTTCAAGTATCAAACATGAAAAAGAGTTAAATAGCGTCAAAATTCACCCATATCGCTGTCAATAAGTGCCCAGAAAGCGGGCATTGCCATGTTGGATGGCAAAGTTGATCTTTTGGTCCACTCTCTGGTCACGAAAAGAGTCAAGCGTTACTAAATCACTACATATTATGAAACAAAGTCCTCCGCGGCGTTTGTCCGTCTGTTAAGGAAAAACTCAAAAACTATGGCACCGATTTTCATGCTGTTTTCACCAATGTATAGGGTGTTCTTGAGGAAGGTTTTGTATATCATTTGTCAAGTTTTTGTATACATTGGCTAAAAAATAATTATATTTGTTGGAACGGGATCAAAATTTAATTATTAATTTTGGTCGCAATAACCGACGCCACCACGCGTGAAGCTACGGGCGTCAGCTAGTATCTTTAAGCTTAAGATTCAACTACTAGGGGGTAAATTTTAAATTCTTAACATGGACTTTACAGCCATAACCTTAAAGTCCATTTTAAGAATTTAACGTGATTCATATAATGATTCTGTTATAGCGGCCATTAGATAGTCACATTCATTCTTAGACATTGTAAATGTAAAAGATAATAGCAGAATAACAAGTTTTACTTTCGTTACAATAAAAAGGTCATAAGTTCACATAATTGTCAAGGTTTATTAGTCTTATTAAAGTTAAGTACTGACACAAGTAGTACTTAACTAGGTTAGTGGGACAACTTGATTGGATCTGTTTACGATGACAACCTATAACATTATAGTCAATTTGAATAGTGAGACAATGATTATTTGGTATGTTTTCATTATTATCTGCCCAGCTTATTTCTGACTAAGTATGTTCGGTTCGGCTTCCAGTCTCACCGGATGCGGCTGGAAAGTGGTATTTAAAATTGAGCAGTGATGGCCTATCTGACCTGTAGAAGTGGAAGTCAGAAAGGTCGTGCCAAGACCCATTACGGGCAAGATTGGTGGTCAGATTTTTGAACTGTAATGTGTGTGAATGTGACGTCATCGAGCGAGGTGCAGAGGTAATGTGATCGAGATGTAAACCGTAGCGTACTGCCGAAAGCATCGTCAGTGCTGGCCCCCACGTGTACCCAATCCATGTTGATAGACGTTTCCGATTATCAACAATTGGAAACGTCTATCAACATGGATTGGGTTAAAATTTTATACTGTCACTTACGGGATGTCTTCCGTGACTGCTATTTGCTATTTTGAGCTCTCGATATAAGACAGTAAAACACACACAAACAGACAGAAAACACACACACAGTCTGTACAAGAGAGTCACAAAAACAGACAGAACAAACAGACATTAGACAGTAAGCTTAGAAATAAACCGTGAAAGCTTAAAACATTTAATGAATTTGATTATTTACCGTTATCAGTAGCTTGTTAAATAGGGCAAACAACAAAAAAAAATCGAATAAGTCCGTCAGATATATTTCTAACAAATATTGGACATGTTAATACTCTTTTCTCGCGTAAACAAAAACTGAAGACGATACAGTGTGTCGAAAACTCGTGTGACGTCACAGTTCGGTACACTTTTTACCAGAACGTGACGTCACAAGCCCTCATGATCTTTGACGCGTTTTATTTTCGTCAATTTTTATTAATTTAAAAAAACACGTATCCAATATTTTTCGATAATCTAACTGACGAACTAAAGAGAATCATATTTGTTTTAGTCGATTGCATTAAGCTTAACTAGTACGTGACTATAGAGGTACTGCAGATTAAAGCGGTCCCAATTAAAAATTAAACCGACTAACTTAATTTATTCAGTACAATTAACTTTTTAGAGTACAAATTAAACAGTTTTGAAAGTTTAAACGAATTGTTTCTCTCAGGATTAGAGTGGAACTTTGCAGACATGGCGACTTCATTTAATTTTACCTCTCAATATATTTTAGAGAAACAAAGTTAACGAACGGAATACGTGACGAAGAGGTGTTTCGTAATTAAAAGTTTCATTCGAAAACGTGTTTCAAGGAGTTTCAATAAAATTTGAAGCTAGAAATTTGTATGTGTATTGGATACATTTATTTGTTTGTTAATAAATTATATTTATTCGGGAAGAATTATTTCGTGTGCGAATCGTATTCATTAAATGGTTTGCTTTCAGAGTTCTGTCTTAGAAATTTCGAAATGCCTACGTGACGCTTCCTGTGACCCAAGGGCTGGCTTTTACGTCAGCCAGAGGTTAAGTTTTGCCATATAACGTGGCAATTTAATGCTGCAAGTCTCTTGGGCACTTTTCCAGCTGACAGCGTTGAAAAGATTTTTTGATGCCCTTGTATGAGACTTTTTAGGGTTCCGTAGCCAAATTGCAAAAACTGGAATCCTTATGGATTCGTCATGTCTGCCTGTCCGTCCGTATGTCACAGCCACTTTTTTTCCAAAACTATAAGAACTATGCTGTTGAAACTTGTGTGTATGTATGTATTCTGTAAACCGCATTAAGATTTTACACAAAAATAGAAATAAAACAATAATTTTTGGGGGTTCCCCATATAAGTATGGGGAACCCCCAAAATGTATTGTTTTATTTTTGAAATGAAATACAAAAAAAAATCATCATACCCATACGTGTAGGATATCTATGGATAGGTGTTCTAAAATGAAATTGAGGTTTCAAATGTCATTTCTTTCTAAATTGAATAGTTTGCGCGAGAGACACTTCCAAAGTGGAAAAATGTGTCCCCCCCCCCCCCCCCCGTAACTTCTAAAATAAGAGTATGATAAAACTAAAAAAATATATTCATGTAAACTTCCATCGAAAATTGGATTGAACGAGATCTACTCGTAGTAAGCAGTTTTTTTTAATACGTCATCTTTTATATTATGTTACATGCTGCTACGGAACCCTTCATGGGCGAGTCCGACTCCCACTTGGTCGCTTTTTTTTGTTTAAAAATCACGAACACACTCTAATGACACTTTTTAAATCAAGTTAGAAATTTCGAAGTTTTTGAAATGTTGCTTTTGTGAGGCCAATAATTATTATTAAAAAAAAAGACGATGTAAAATGTGTCCATTACTTAACACATTTACAAAAAAAAATTGTCTCTAAACTATACAAAGCAATGGTAATCAAAATAACAAAGGCTAGATAATCATTTGAATAAATAAAATAGCTCAGTGTTAGACCCAATCTTCCTAACCAATTATTGGAAAACCAATTATTGGTTAATTTTAGTGAACACGTTGATTATTCCCGCGGTATTTCTATTTTTGGTTCGGTTACTTATTAGTTTAAAATGTATTAGGAATATAGACTTAGAAAAAAATGAATCTGGAGCCTATTTTCTTCTTAGCATGTCGATGGCTACCTAAATTGTGTCAGCCCAGAACTGAGCTACTAGTTTGGAGCTTTCGGTTGCATCCATTACTTCCTACAATGAACAAAAAGCAGGACAAGCAGGACACGATATTATTTCCCAAGCGTTTGTAGAACAGCACCACATTTTCACTCCAGGGCAGAGTCATTAGTGAATCTCCATCAGGTCAGCCATGGCAGCTCATGTCCAGTCTATTTAAATATAACAGAAAATAGCGACAATTTCTTCGTAAACTAGGCACCAAACTGTTACATTTTGTACTACAGGCGCCATACAATAAAGTTGAAAAAGTATTAAAAGAAATAGTTTGTTGTATAAATACGTTGGGTTTTCATTGTCACCTGTCAGGCTAAAATGGGCCGCTTCGTTATCTTTATTTTTTCGCGTAAAGCTTCTCCTCAGCACCATCATTATCATCATCATCATTTCAGCCGAAAGACGTCCACTGCTGGACATAGGCCTTCCCCAAGTGTCGCCACATTGACCGGTCCCTTGCGACTCGCATCCAACGGATTCCCGCAACCTTCACCAGGTCATCGGTCCACCTGTCATCGGTCCACCTAGTGGGAGTTCTTCCAACGCATCGTCTTCCGGTTCGCGGACGCCACACAGAACTTTTCGGCCCCATCGTTATATTCTTGCCCAATTCCAATTCTTTTGTGGAATTGGAATTGGGCAAGAATATAATTCATTTGTGGTCGGCGCAGCATGTCTTCTTCTTCCATATTTCTCTAGTAGTCATTTCTTCAGACACTTCTTGCCATGTATCATCCATTACACAGTCCATCGATCGTTTCTTTGGTCTTCCTTTACTCTTAATAAAATTACTTTTTGCTAAATAGATTTTTTGCTGTACAGGACCATCTGATAATTGGACATTTTTCTTTATGGACATTCTGCTAATTAGACTCACTGCTCATAAGACGTTTCGCGCTGTTAGACATTTAACTGCTTAGACTTTCTGATCAGGAGACCACATTCATAATCAAAACTTTCATTACGAAATTGTCAGCACCGTACCTGAAAAAAAATATGTTTTTTTTTAATCACCCTGCATAACTAACGATCATAATAAGTAATGACTGTCTGGTTGGTACCGAAGGTAGCTATAGTGTTCGCATGCGCGACTGCTGTTCTGAAAAATTGAGATACCTACCTGAAAACTCCATAATTTTTCCATCAAAACCTAACCATGACAACGTGAGAAAACTATTGAATCACCCACTGTTTAACGTTAAATAATTTTATGTAAAACAATAACAAAGTGAAAATATGACTATTAATTAATAATATTATGAATGAATGTAACATCGGCCTCGTGTCCCTAGGCAGTCCTTTACCAACATACAAGAACCTACTTATTTCTATGATATAATTTATTATGAGTACTAACCCACTTTTGTTGTTTACTTCGGTATGTACGGTCAACAAAATGAATAGGTAACCATGGTCGTCAGATACACTAGTTTACAAAATTGAACTTTTTTTTATACCACAATATAAATGTATATGTCACCGTAAAATTGTCAAATACGTTATATTACAATATAACGTGTATCTCTCTAGCGATGATTAATATTAGTAAGTTAGTAAAAAAGTAAATAAAAAAATTTAACTTAAAAAATATGTTTGTTAGTGTTGTGCATTAGTACTTGCGTTGTCTGTCTCTATCTCATTGTAAGGACCGCCTGAGGCGGTAAAAGCCTCCTCCAAATGTTTCCATATTTCTCGAGATCTAGCTTTCCTGGCCCAAAGGATTGCAGCAGTCTTTACTATGTCGTCTTTCCACCTTTTAAAAGGCCTGCCTCTTCTCCTTTTAACAGATCTGGGGGTCCAGTTTGTTATGATCTGGGCCCATCGTTGTGGTTCCAGCCTCTGAATGTGTCCTGCCCATCTCCATTTAAGCTTGAGTGCCTGCCCAATCACGTCAGAAGATCTTGTCGTTTTCTTGATCAACGAGGTTTTCACCCGGTCTCTTAGTTTAATATTCATAAAACTGCGTTCGAGTCCTCTCTGACAAGTTCTAACCTTAATCTGTTGTCTTTTTGTTAACGACCAAGTTTGACACGCGTAAGTAAGGCAAGGTATTAAGGGCGCGTTTGCATATCAGGCAAAATTATGCGGTTTTTCGGTACATTTTATAGCATAATAAAACAAAATTCAATATAACCAATAACTACATCGTATAGATTGGTTCTTCATCTTCAAATTAATGGTACTTTATTATTGAAAATTTTACTTTTTTACAATGTAAAATCGATCTTTCGTTGCCATTTTCCACAAATTTAACGATACCGGGTTGAGTTTAGGTACATTTTTTGTGCTATTATTATCATATTTGACTACTTTTAAAAATACTATATGTAGGCAAACATATTCAATGTTTAATGTGAGTTTTTTTTTTTTATCTAAGTGCTTTAAATAGTCGCAGAAAAAATGAAAACCGAAACTTATTTTTTCACATATTTTGCTATTCTGGATGAATCTTAATCGATTGCATTAAGGGTTATTTTATTTCTAATACCCGTCTTGATTTATTGCACAAGCACTTGGAATGAAACTTTAGTCCGAGCGCGGCCCCCGTCGAGAGTGGACGTGTATCGCCTGTTTAGAGCGGCTCGAGTTGAAAAAGATCGCTGTAAAAACACAAAATATTCGACAAACCGAATTTGATACTTGACAAGGTACTCGTAAGATTTTCATTCTATTTCATTTTGCTATAAAAAAGTATGTAAGTAGGGTTTATATATGCCTAATCGTCCTGGACTCTATGGAGCGACCTGATGAAGGTGTACTTCGGTGTCTGCTACTGGAACTCCTAGACGTGTTGGACTAGATGAGCCGAGTTTGGGCTTGTTTTGTTAGTTATGATGAGACTTTACCTCCGGACTTAATGGAGCGACCTGAAGGTGTACTTCGGTGACTGCTACTGGAACTCCTAGACGTGTTGGACTAGATGAGCCGAGTTTGGGCTTGTTTTGTTAGTTATGATGAGACCTTACCTCCGGACTTGATGGAGCGACCTGAAGGTGTACTTCGGTGACTGCTACTGGAACTCCTAGACGTGTTGGACTAGATGAGCCGAGTTTGGGCTTGTTTTGTTAGTTATGATGAGACCTTACCTCCGGACTTGATGGAGCGACCTGAAGGTGTACTTCGGTGACTGCTACTGGAACTCCTAGACGTGTTGGACTAGATGAGCCGAGTTTGGGCTTGTTTTGTTAGTTATGATGAGACCTTACCTCCGGACTTGATGGAGCGACCTGAAGGTGTACTTCGGTGACTGCTACTGGAACTCCTAGACGTGTTGGACTAGATGAGCCGAGTTTGGGCTTGTTTTGTTAGTTATGATGAGACCTTACCTCCGGACTTGATGGAGCGACCTGAAGGTGTACTTCGGTGACTGCTACTGGAACTCCTAGACGTGTTGGACTAGATGAGCCGAGTTTGGGCTTGTTTTGTTAGTTATGATGAGACCTTACCTCCGGACTTGATGGAGCGACCTGAAGGTGTACTTCGGTGACTGCTACTGGAACTCCTAGACGTGTTGGACTAGATGAGCCGAGTTTGGGCTTGTTTTGTTAGTTATGATGAGACCTTACCTCCGGATTTCATGGAGCGACCTGAAGGTGTACTTCGGGAACTGCTACTAGAACTCCTCGACGTGTTGGACCAGATGAGCCGAGTTTGGGCTTGTTTTGTTAGTTATGATGAGACCTTACCTCCGGACTTGATGGAGCGACCTGAAGGTGTACTTCGGTGACTGCTACTGGAACTACTAGACGTGTTGGACTAGATGAGCCGAGTTTGGGCTTGTTTTGTTAGTTATGATGAAACTTTACCTCCGGACTTGATGGAGCGACCTGAAGGTGTACTTCGGTGACTGCTACTGGACCTCCTAGACGTGTTGGACTAGATGAGCCGAGTTTGGGCTTGTTTTGTTAGTTATGATGAGACCTTACCTCCGGATTTCATGGAGCGACCTGAAGGTGTACTTCGGGAACTGCTACTGGAACTCCTCGACGTGTTGGACCAGATGAGCCGAGTTTGGTCTTGTTTTGTTAGTTATGATGAGACCTTACCTCCGGACTTGATGGAGCGACCTGAAGGTGTACTTCGGTGACTGCTACTGGAACTACTAGACGTGTTGGACTAGATGAGCCGAGTTTGGGCTTGTTTTGTTAGTTATGATGAGACCTTACCTCCGGACTTGATGGAGCGACCTGAAGGTGTACTTCGGTGACTGCTACTGGAACTACTAGACGTGTTGGACTAGATGAGCCGAGTTTGGGCTCGTTTTGTTAGTTATGATGAGACCTTACCTCCGGACTTGATGGAGCGACCTGAAGGTGTACTTCGGGAACTGCTACTGGAACTCCTTGACGTGTTGGACCAGATGAGCCGAGTTTGGGCTTGTTTTGTTAGTTATGATGAGACCTTACCTCCGGACTTGATGGAGCGACCTGAAGGTGTACTTCGGTGACTGCTACTGGAACTCCTAGACGTGTTGGACTAGATGAGCCGAGTTTGGGCTTGTTTTGTTAGTTATGATGAGACCTTACCTCCGGATTTCATGGAGCCACCTGAAGGTGTACTTGCGGAACTGCTACTGGAACTCCTCGACGTGTTGGACCAGATGAGCCGAGTTGGGGCTTGTTTTGTTAGTTATGATGAGACCGAACTTGATGGAGCGACCTGGAGGTGGTTGGTACTTTCGTGATTAACAACAACAAACAACAAACGGTATCAATTTTTTATTGTAAGAATATTTCGTTGGATATGTGAAGAATGTGCTCTTAGTTCCATATTTCTTGCCTGTCTTGGGTCAATCAATTCTGGGAGTTGACACTTTTTATTATATTTTTTCTATGCACTGATACTTTATTTTACCAGGACCTGTCCATATAGCAAACACACAAGTGTCTTGCCTAGTAACGCGCAGCTGTCGCCCCTAACACGACCCACTGACCGCACCTGTCCTCAAACTTGGTGAAACCATTTATGTTTTCTATATAACACGAATGTATTATTTGCCGTAGGCAACCAAAAATTAACTGTTTTAAATTCATTCTAAGTACTCGTTTGGTTACATCCTTCTGTATCACGAGTACTGCGACTACTTTCAGAAACTCTATGAAAAAATAAGTAATGATAATAATATCCCCCATCAAGTCCGGAGGTAAGGTCTCATCATAACTAACAACACGCACCCAAACTCGGCTCACCTAGTCCCAACATGTCGAGGAGTTCCAGTAGCAGTCCCCGAAGTACACCTTCAGGTCGCTCCATCAAGTCCGGAGGTAAGGTCTCATCATAACTAACAAAACAAGCCCAAACTCGGCTCATCTGGTCCAACACGTCGAGGAGTTCTAGTAGCAGTTCCCGAAGTACACCTTCAGGTCGCTCTATGAAATCCGGAGGTAAGGTCTCATCATAACTAACAAAACAAGCCCAAACTCGGCTCACCTAGTCCAACACGTCTAGGAGTTCCAGTAGCAGTTCCCGAAGTACACCTTCAGGTCGCTCCATCAAGTCCGGAGGTAAGGTCTCATCATAACTAACAAAACAAGCCCAAAACTCGGCTCACCTAGTCCAACACGTCTAGGAGTTCCAGTAGCAGTTCCCGAAGTACACCTTCAGGTCGCTCCATCAAGTCCGGAGGTAAGGTCTCATCATAACTAACAAAACAAGCCCAAACTCGGCTCACCTAGTCCAACACGTCTAGGAGTTCCAGTAGCAGTTCCCGAAGTACACCTTCAGGTCGCTCCATCAAGTCCGGAGGTAAGGTCTCATCATAACTAACAAAACGAACCCAAACTCGGCTCACCTAGTCCAAACGTCGAGGAGTTCCAGTAGCAGTTCCCGAAGTACACCTTCAGGTCGCTCCATCAAGTCCGGAGGTAAGGTCTCATCATAACTAACAAAACAAGCCCAAACTCGGCTCACCTAGTCCAACACGTCTAGGAGTTCCAGTAGCAGTTCCCGAAGTACACCTTCAGGTCGCTCCATCAAGTCCGGAGGTAAGGTCTTATCATAACTAACAAAACGAACCCAAACTCGGCTCACCTAGTCCAAACGTCGAGGAGTTCCAGTAGCAGTTCCCAAAGTACACCTTCAGGTCGCTCCATCAAGTCCGGAGGTAAGGTCTCATCATAACTAACAAAACAAGCCCAAACTCGGCTCACCTAGTCCAACACGTCTAGGAGTTCCAGTAGCAGTTCCCGAAGTACACCTTCAGGTCGCTCCATCAAGTGCGGAGGTAAGGTCTCATCATAACTAACAAAACAAGCCCAAACTCAGCTCACCTAGTCCAACACGTCTAGGAGTTCCAGTAGCAGTTCCCGAAGTACACCTTCAGGTCGCTCCATCAAGTCCGAAGTAAAACGTAAAAATATAAAACGTAAATATTTATGTTGGTGCCATAATTTTATTCCAAATAAATACGTAAAAAAATGAATCTTTCTAAGTATCAAAATGAGTTCACTTGAATCAATCGAACCACTACATTGACACGAGTCAATACACACAAGTTTACTTTTCTCGGTAGCGAGAATAGTAGTCGTGCACTACACTTGTGTGTACGAGCCGTGTCAATGTAGTAGTTCGATTCTGTACCTATCAATTTTGCGAACGCGTCCTTAAACAGGCACTCATAGCTTTGGTTTTCAGCCTAGGTGGAAAGGAACTTTTAAAGATCTCTTTCATGGCCCAGTATTTGTTCCATGTGTTTCTTATTCTAGTGTTGACTTCTTTTTCGCTACAATCTTTAAACGATATGACATGGCCGAGGTAGGTGTAGTCTTCCACATACTGAATTGGTGTTGAGTTGACCATAATACTAACCTGTTCTTTATTTGTCATAACTTTCGTTTTTTCTTTATTAATTTCGAGTCCGATACTTTTGCTCTGTTCATTTAAGGCTTCCAGCATCACTTGTAACTCAGCTGGTTCTTCAGAAAATATAGCGATGTCGTCCGCGAATCTGAGATGCGATAAATATTCTCCGTCTATCCTAATACCCATGTTTTGCCAGTCCAGTTTCCTGAAAATGTTTTCCAGTACTGCGATGAATAGTTTGGGAGAGAGTGGGTCACCCTGTTTGACCCCTCGTGCTATCTTAAATGGTGGGCCTGCAACTTCGATTTTGACTCGAGCTGTGCTGTTATTGTAGATTTCTTTAATGAGTTCGATGTATTCAGTGTTGATGCCCTGTTCTGTTAGCGCTTGCCAAATAGAGTTATGTGATATAGAGTCGAACGCCTTTGAATAAAGTCAAAGTCAAAGTCAAAATAATTTATTTGCAGTAAATGTGGTACAAAAGGTGGTAAAAAAACTTATAGTGCGATGACACATTTCGCCATATAAATAGCATGCAAATATTAATAAACACAAACTACAATACCTGTTTCTAATTTTAGTTAACTAGACACAAAACAAAACAACAAAAAATAACAATTATAATTATACCTACATACCTTCTACAAAAGAACTTTTAACATATTACTAAGATATTCTAGACACACTAGACACAAAACAACAAAATAACAATTATAATTATACCTACATACTACAAAAGAACTTAATTATAACATATTAAAGTATTTAAGAAATTCAACAAATTGTTAGCATAATAAAATTTATTCTTTAAAATATTTAAAGACATAACATCATAAAAATAGGTAATCTCTCTACAATTCAATTCGATAGTGATAAGACTGACAATTAGTTTTTTTAAGAAATTCTGCTATGGAATAAAAGCTATGTGAAATAAGCCATTTTTTTTAAACTTTGCAGAATTTTCTGTACGGTAGTTCTGTAATAAAGTTTGGTAGTGAGTTAAAAATTAGTGGAGCCATATACACACAGTTACGTCTGAATAATTCAATTCTAGGTACAGGCATTGTTAATAGATACTGTGTAATTGTACGTTTATTAATATTGTTTTTAAATTCAAAAAGTGAAGAGTTGGTTTTGACAAATTTGGCAATTTCATATATATAAATACAGGGAACTGTAAGAAGGTTTTGTGATTTAAACACTGGTCTGCAGGAATCAGTCCAGTCCAAATTGAAAATTGTAATAGTCTATAAAGGCGATATATAAACGTTTGTCGTACTCTATATACTTCTCTATTACCTGCTTCAGAGTGTGGATATGGTCGACTGTTGAGTACTTTCCGCGGAACCCTGCCTGTTCAACTGGTTGGTTCTCATCTATCGGTCTTGTTATTCTTGGAAGCAGAGTCGACGTGAAAACTTTGTACAAACAAGACATCAAGCTGATAGGTCTGTAGTTTGAAATCAATTTTGGGTCTCCTTTTTTGTATAGTAGGACTATTTCTGAGCACGTCCACTGTAGCGGAATTTTCTTCTGTTGTAAAATTAAATTGAACAATTTACAGAGAGGAGCGATTAATAAGTCTATTCCTGCTATAATCATTTCGTTAGTCATGCCGTCTGGGCCGGGGCTCTTCTCAGTTTTTAACTTTCTGATCGATAGTTCCACTTCTCTTCCTAAGAAGGGCGGAACCGGGTCGTTATTGCCTGCCCAGGCGACGCTACTCGTATGTGTATGCTTGTCTTGTTGAGGCTCGCTGTAGAGTTCTTTATAAAATTGCGTTGCCACTTTCATAACATCATTTCTACTTGTCGCCGTTGATCCATCAGTCTTGCATAGGTGTGACAGTACATTTTTAGGGGTGTTTATTCGTTTGTATGCTTTCTTGATGCCTCCCGACTTTTTCAGGGAGGAGTAGAGTATGCCGCTTCTATAATTTTTTAAATTAGTTTTTATTAGTTGATTAACTTCTCTATACATTTTACTTAGTCTTAATTTCTCGTGTTTTGTTTTATTTTGTTTGTTTTTCAACTCTTGTCTTTGCTGCTGTAATGTTTTTACTTCTTGTGTTATAATGGATTCCAGCTTATTTTTCCTTTTAGATGCACTTTTAGCATAACATTTTTTTAGGGTTGTTTCCAACTCGTCATATAATGTTTGTACTGTTTCTTCTTTGTGTTCAAATTGGTTAGAGTATTCTTTTTCAAATTTTTTGTAATCTATTGAACATTTGGCGCTCTTACTGTATTGTGTTCGTGATTTCTTTGTGTTATTTGCCGTCAACGTCAGCCTAACCAGCCTATGATCACTAGAATGTAGAAATCTGCTCAGCACTTCGACGTTCTCTACGTTACTAATTAGATTTGTTGCTATAAAGTCAATCTCATTTCTAGTTTTTCCATCAGGAGAGAGCCATGTCCACCTCAATTTTTCCGACTTTTTGAACAGTGTGTTAGTAATCTTGAGTTTGAATTGATGGCAAAAGTTTAAAAACATCTGTCCTCTTTTGTTTCTTTTGCCATATCCGTATTTACCCATGATCAGATGCTCGTCAGATTCTGGTTTACCTATTTTGGCGTTCATATCTCCCATAAAAATAATATTTTTTGTGCAACGTACCATAGCTAAGTCTAGGTCTGAGTAGAATTGTTGAACTTCCAATTCACTAGCTGACTCGGTGGGTGCGTAGGCTTGCAGTCTGTGAGTAGTGCTTGTCTTGAATCTTCACTTGAAGCGTTACGATTCTTTCCGAAGTAGGGATAAAGTCTTGCACTTCGATGTTTTTCTGTTTTTTCACTATAAAGCCCACACCTCTTGCCCCTTTAGTTTGTCCATAGTAGTATAGTACGTAACTGCCTCTGTCTTCTATTGAGAGTCCTTCCCTTCTCACTTCTGAGATTCCTATAATATCCCATTTTATAAGAGAAACAGCGTATTCCAGCTCGATAATTCTTATTTCACTTGCTAATGATCTGACGTTGAACGTGGCTATGTAATACTTAGAGTGTTCTGTAGGTTGACAGTTTGTTCTGTCCTCAGTGTTATTCGGAGGGTTTTGGTCTACAACCCCCGCGGTGACCGGCCGTTCTGGGGGAGGTTTTTGTTTGGAAGTCTTTTTAATGTTTTTTGGTTTTTTGTATGAAGTACATTTGGGGGGCTTTGCTTGTTGCTATTCTGATTCATCTGAAGAGAGAGCTGTGGTGTATTTCGGTGTATCCGGATTGCTAGGGCCTTGCAAGAAGGAAGTCATTGACCTTTGTCCTATAGGTTTATTCTTGTACACTTTGGTTCTTTTGTTAGCTTGACACGAATGATCTTTGCACAGGGATGCATTTGTGTTATGGATTGGTGGAGTAGTTTCTAACTCCCTTTTTTGATTTGGTTTACTCTGTGTATCAAATAATTCTTCCTTGCTTTTATTTGGTTTCGTGCTGGAACCGGTTTCTTTGACAATGAGGCGGTCATAACGTAAGTATGCAATCCTTCCCTCCTTTCTCTCCAGTAGTAATTGTTTCTGTAGCTCGCGTCTCTTTTCCAGGATTTGTTTAGTATAATCCTCTTTCATATATATTGGTTTATCTTTAAGGTTTTTTTGTTTCTTAAGGATAGATAGTTTTTTACCATAAGTAGTGAAGGTCACAGTAATGGGTCTGACTTTATTTTCTGTCTTTTTTCCCATTCTTCTGACCATTTCCAGTTCTTTAGCCATGCAATCAATTTTTAAATCTTCTGTAACAATGCTTAAAATTTTTCCTTCTAATTCCTCATACGACTTTTCATCTTCCTTTACAGCAAAGAAAATTATGTTCCTGAGTCTTAAGTGTTTTTCTATTTCGAGGATTCTTTGGTTTTGTTCGTCGCCATTTTCCTTAATATGATCAATTTGTTCTTGAATTATATTAAATTTCTGGTCTAAATATTCGTTTATATTGCGTGTAAGCCGGGTTTCCAATTGGCTTGACACCTCTTCGGAGTCCTTTTTAATATCGGCTCTCAAATCTTTAATTAATTGTTCAAATGCCGACATGCTGGCGCCCTCTTTCGACATTGCCTTAAACTAATTGGTAACAGTGCAATCAAGAGATCGATGATGTACGTCGTTTTGCTACTCGATAATAGATGTCTCTAGCTTCGATTTGTTAAGGTAGTTCAAGACGATAAATTATAGATGGCGTTCCTGTCTGCTAACAATCATTAGTGATAATTGCACTGTTATTGTATTAAATTGGGCACTAAAGGTCCCACATTAAAGTTAATGCCACTAACACACTTGTTGTTGATTTAATGCTGTGTTTTTATCCACTATTTTGATAACGGAACTGTATTTTTGGGTCTAATTTTCACTGTTCCACTACTGTTCAATTATTTAATTTAGCACTTTTTAAGGCCCAACCACGCAAGTACGAGTAAATGTCACTTTTCACTTATGATTGCTCTTAGTTTATGTTTTTTTTTTTGTTTTTCCACTATTTTGGTGGTTAACTGTTCGTTAGCGGTCCTGTATTTTGTTGGGTCTAATTTCGCTGTTCACAGTATTGATCCGTTGTTCACATCACTTAATAGTTGAATGTTCACAATAGTCTGCATAAATAATCACTTTTTACTTGGTAAATATTTATAATTTAATTGATTTCAACTTAAAATCCGAGAGCGATTTCCTTACGGTGACATATATACTCGTAAATATGTTGATCTATCTTCCTTAAACCTAAAAGTGTTAGCAGAAATGTTTTTTTAACTACCTAACGTGGTGACGACAGCTTATTGTTTATTTGTTCGCTTCAAACGACAATTATCTTGTTTCGGATTGATTTAAAATGTCTAGTAGAAAGTGTAAAAATATATCTGACCTTTTTTGGTATGTTTGTGGAAAGTTTATAATTTCAAAAAAGAAAAGACCCATTTGTAGATTCATTAAAAAGTGCATATTATCTTCACTATTTTGGAATTTATTGGAAATTTTCAAAGGGCAGAATCTTGATGCTCCGAAATTCGTTTGGCATATTTTTCTTTAAAGGAATATTTTAAAGACATATTTTTTTTAAATATAATTATTGTTTGGCCGAATGTTTGTATGCCCGAATGTACAATGGCATCCTTTTAACATACTTTTAAGATGGCAGAATTTTATTTAAGTAACATAATCATGCCAAATAAAATTGGTTATTATGTACTTATATGAAGTGTATGCCAAAAGATGATTCTAACTGTAAACTTTCTGAGATATGACAGTTCTGCCTTTAAATGACTATCGATATGAAAATTATGCCCAAAGATGATTCTGACTGTGAACTTTCTGCGGTAAGATGGTTCTACTTTTAATTCTTATGCAGAAATTTATGCCTAAAGATGATTCTGACTTACAAAATTCTCAAGTCTTGAACGTATGATAAATTTTAATGAATGCCTGCCCAACGATTTTCTGCGAAATGAAGTTTATGCTATCAGCTGGTATGCAAAATAATATTATGACATAAAAAGTTCTGCTATAAAGGGTACCCATTTTCAAAAGATGGGAGTAAACATGTCATTAAAGATTTAGTTTTTCCCTGAAAACTTAGGAAGTATGAGTGAAAAACAAGGGGAACGTTTTCACCAAGATTTAAGGTTTTGGGATGAAAACACACAAACAGGGGATTATTTGTTCGTCCATTATAAAAGAAACTAATTTAAATAGGTATAAAAAGGCAAAAAATCGTCATATTTTTGTATTAATTCCAAAAATATGTATTTCATTTATGTTAATTAATATTTCTTACACAAGACGTGACAGATTTTTTGTATTATTTTTCTGGATAATTCTACCTAAATGAACGACAAAATAACAATTTTCAGCGGGGGTATGAAACCCGTGTAAACTAGTGATATAGTTGCAAGTTTTTTAGAAACTATTTCACGTCTTCAGATGAAATTTAATTATACATGGCAAACTGCATACTGGTTAAATTCAAGGAGGTATCTGTGCTAATGATTCTCAACCCGAATCAATAACAAAATATGGTACGGTACGGAAATCGTTGTTAAAGTGTAAACCACTCGTATTTATTCGCAGCCAGTCTGTTCTAGCCTTATAACCGCGCCTTCACACACACAAACAAAGGCACACAGCGACATGTCGTACGATGGGTGATTATTTATGTTTATTTTTCGTGTTATTCTATAATACTGGAAAAGTAAAAAAAGAAAAAAAAGTAAAAATAAAAAACAAAATTTCTACCTAATAAATAATAAAACGACACTTTGTTATTCTTTAACGAATTGTTCTATAAATTTTATTTCATTTCATTCAAAAACATTCATAGGTTTCTGAAAATACTGATATTAATAACTATACATATAATTTTGACCCTGCTTACTTATTTGGTTTGTTGACTATACTATGTACTTACCCTATTTCAAGTTATATCAATGTTATTGTTATTTAAGTAATTTAAGTATAAAGACTTTGTAGGTATCACAAATCTAGGCGCCATGGTTGCTATTGAGATATTCCTGATGGACACACTGTCTGACTCGTGAATTGTACCCAGGACCTCATGCTCTGGGCCTGTGGACGGTTGGTGACAAGCGGGGCTCCGTCGACTACGCTTTTTAGGGGAATATAAAGTGTTTTAAGGTTAGGTTATAATAATCGGTATTTCTCAGGAATGGTACAATATCTTTTCATGAGAGTTGTACCACTGGGCAAGGGGGACACCTCCTTCCATCCACACCGCGTGAGTTGACTACCATCGCATGCATTTCACGAAAAATAATGCGTTTTGTTGTAAGCAGTATGTTCATTTGACAATATTTGGAGATTTTACAATATCGCTAGAGATACTACAATATAACGTATTTGACAATTTTACGGTGACATATACATATAATAAAAGAGTAAAAAAGCTGTGTCTGTACATTGAATTTATTTAAAAAATAATAATTGAAGGGGGTTTAGAAACAGTAATAGAGCACGAATCCAAATAAAGTCTGTCTGTTTGTCTGTTTGTTTGTACACGCTAATCTTCAGAAGTACTAGACGGATTTGAATGATTTTTTTTGTTGTATAGATATTATGTCTGGGCAACATATATTCTATAATTTATCTTGGAAACCTGAACACCTGATGTAGAACCGCAATAGACCAGCTAAACTATAGAGATACAAATATGACACCATAGCAAAAATTGTTCAATCTGATGAGCACTCTCTGTTGACTTATAAAAATCGAAGATCTGGGACACCTGTCGTGGAACTCCACTAGCCCAGTTACACCATAACACATATAGGAATGACGTCTTAGCAAAAGTTGTTCTGTCTGATGGGCATTTCCTGTTGACTTATACAAAATCGAAGATCAGAAACATCTGATGTGAAAATTATTGCAAAGCTATCACTAATTTCACTGTACAATTATAAAATAACAAAAACTGGGAGTACCTCCACGCGGTTAAGTCGGTAATAGTTTAGGACTGATTTTAGATTATCGATGACGATGGTATATCATTGAAAATTTGACTCAACTGGCCAAAACTCCCATTTATTATTTTATTTTTATCGAATAAATATGTCTTCGAGCTTACGTTATTTGAGTGTTTTTGGCATGAAGAGACAGAAGAAGAGCGCTGAACACGCACACAACAAAATATTCATAATCTGTTAGAAAGTGAAAGAGAAAGAATTGCTGGAGTACGGCATGAAGAGACAGAAGAAGAGCGCGAAGACTTCGACATTGTCTGAACAGAATGTCGATAACATCTGAAGAATCGGGTGTCTCAAGATAAAGCCGTAAGGCATGACGACCTTCCGTGGGTTGATAAGAAACGGAGTTCATTTACGTATACTCCACATATTCCGCCATCGGAGGTATGGTTCAAGAAAATAATTCGTAATTCACCATTTTGTGGTGGCGGCCATCTTGGATTTTTAATTTATCATAGTGTATAGTATTCTACCAGTCAAACCCTTTTATTTGAAACCTATATTGAGGGAGTTGTTGAATAAATATGTAATCCGATATTTTGTGGCGGCGGCCATCTTGGACTGATTTTTATCAAACATAGCAAAGAACACACAGACACGTCAAACTTATTACACCCCGTCGTTTTTGCGTCCGGGTTAAAAAAATAGATCAAACCGTTTCGGGGGAGTTCAATAACAAACACTGTGACACCTGTTTTTTACATGTAAGATAATTAAAAGATTTCGTACCTATGTTGGTTATTCAGACGTAAAAAGGAACGAGTATTTTAAAATTGTTCATATAAACGTAATTTAGCATAATTAAGTGCTTTTAAGTGATGCCAGAGAGACGCCATTTTTCATCTACTTGACGTCAAAAATTCAATCAAGTTTTCAGTTCTTCCTCATATGACCTTTTAATTGAGGAAAGAATTACATTTATTTATGTACAAACTCGAAACCACTATTGAACTGGGTACGCAATCACAACCAGTTTTGAAAACAAGAATTAAGAGATTCTGTTGTAAGGAGGAAAATCCCAAATAAAATCGGCAACACAGATCACTACGGCACTACCAACGGATCTTTCCGGTATTCCCCATATCTGGGGTTCCGTAGTCGGGATAAATAATATGTATTTACGCACAAAAACATATTTTAATTTTTCATCGTTATAGTGTAAAAAGTCTCCGAGTGAAATGGATGACAGAATCCATATAAACGGAAATGACAAAAATGATGAAAAAAAAATGACGCTAGTGCATGTGTAGTGGGGTCAGGTCACGAAGGAGATGGCGGGACGATTGGAGGAACGAGACAGGCTCAATCAGACTGGAAGGCCCTCCTCCTCCGCGAGAAATGAGAAGAGTGGAGGGAGGGCCTTTGCCCAGGAGAGGGACAGAGTAGGTTAGGAAAAAAGTGCATTTACCTTCTAAAGGAGTTACCTTGTTTACTATTGTAGGTACAGCATTACAATAGTCACTTTGTGTGTAACACAAATACAATAAAATTGTACTTATTACATTTTTCCTTGAATTGTCCCCATGTTTGCTTTAAATAAACATTTCAAGCGAACTCTGTGTTGATTGAGATTTCCAATTAGTTTTGTTACGGTTTTATTTTTTTCGCGTTTTCCTTATTTCTTAGTGATCATCATTGTCTTGCATCATCATCTTCCCGCCCTTGCCTTGCCCCAAGTTACTTGGGGTCGGCGCAACACGTGTTTTTCTTCCAGTCTCCTATATCAACCGACACGCTATCATTTACTCCTTTATCATTCCTAATATCGTTCCTTAACTGAAAAAATCTAATTAGTCCGTCACTTAGATTATCAAAAAATATTTGACCCGTATTTTTTCTTTTGTTACATAAACCAAAATTGACGAAGATACGAAGCTTTTAAAATTCTCAATAAGTCACTGTTTGGTATCATTTTTAGTGAGTTCTGACGTCACGAGCCCCCACTCCCGAGTTTTGATGAGTTTTATCTTTGTCAATATTCGTTGATTTACAAAAACAAAAAATACGTGTCTATTATTTTCCAATACTCTAACTGACGGACTAAATAGATTTGCAATTTATTGATGGTGGAAACTAGCCTATATTCATACAACGATTCCTTGGTCTTCCTCTTCCTTTCCATCCATCAATAATTATATTCATATTCTTGAATTCACATTATTTAAAATCAATTCTAAATCCGACTCAAACACAGCCGTAATTTTCCATATACGCCTCTCTCATGCGGATCGATTGCAGTCGCGACTCCGGGACGTCAGTGACGGTTGCGTCACCATCGAACGACAGATTTTGTCCGTACGCGATCCTGAAACGCGTCTCTGTGCAAGCTTGATCATACTAGGGAAAGCCTGATTGCAAAAAATGGAAAGTAATTGGTAGGGACATATATCATAAATGTCAACATCATCTGCCAGCATTTTCCGAACTATGTTAGGGGTCGGCTTCGTGTCTAACCAGATGCAGCTGAATACTAGTATGCTGCATCTGGTTAGTTGCTATGATGCGTGCTTTCATGGAGCGACTGCCTACCTGACCTCCACGATCGTTAAGACTGGTAGCATTGGCCACTGACTACACTGTAACAACAGTCAATGATTTACTATGACAGCCGGGTCCACCGGATTAACGTGCTTTTCAAGGTATGGAGGAAACTCTCGGTATGTAGGACATAGGTATATTTATCAATGCTAATGTTATAAGGAGGAAAGATTTGTATTTTTAACCGACTTCCAAAAAGGAGGAGGTTCTCTATTCGACTGTATGTATATTTTTTTTTTTTTATGTATGTTCACCGATTACTCGAAGACGCCTGAACCGATTTGAAAAATTCTTTTTTTGTTTGAAAGGGTATACTTTCAAGTTGGTCCCATAGCCACCAAATCGGGATCTGATGATGGAATCTTGGCGAAATCGAGGGAACTCTTCAAATTTTATAGGATAACGTACAGCGATTTTGGTATTTTCTGCAACAAATGAAGCACTTGCGTTTGATGAGAACCATTCTACCATCAGATCGGATGATGAAGCCAAGAGTCACGGAACTCCATAATGAGACAATGTATCCTAGTCGTGTTTGGGCTTGTTGTAATTGTAACGGTATGCACTTTCCATGTCTACCAAGTACATGTGAACCACTTAAAAGTGAAAAATAAAAACTTTTTTTGCAAAAAATAAAAAAAAGGAAATTTTTTGCAAAGTTTTTTGTATGTAGAATAAACTTAAAAACTACTGGACCGATTTGAACTATTCTTTCAGCAATTGATAGCTACATTATCAGCGAGTAACATAGGCTATATTTTATCTCCGTACTCCCATGGGAACGGGAACTACGCGGGTGAAACCGCGTGACGTCCGCTAGTGATAAATAAATTATTAATTTACCTCAACACATTAACAGATTTTGAATGACGCCGACAGTAAATAGCATCATTTTTATCCTCGTGTTGTCCGTTACTCCATAAATAGGCACACACGTGACTCAAGATTTGCCTTCTTATTAGGTAAGTAATCCATGGTCCGGAGCGAGACGGAATGCGATGCCACGTCACCTCCTTCTGCGAAGCAGTCATGCTAGCGAAGGAGGTGGCGGAACGCGAGAGGGAGAGAACCCCTCGCCCCAGCCGCCGCGGGAAACGCACCGGGCGTCGGGGGTCACGTGGTGGCCCCCGGCCACCGTAGGCGCTGCTGTGGACGGTGAGCTATGGGCTAGCTCGCCGTCCGTTCGTCTTATGACGACAGGCCGTGTCGACGGCGCGTTCACGTTCCACGCGCGTCTCAAAGAGATGTTAGCATAATGGAGGGGCCCGCAAGAGCCGAAGCCTGCCGGGGACTGTTCGAAAGAGATACCGTGGCTCCGGAACATAAAGGGCGAGGAAGGAACATTGATGGGTAAAAGTCAAAGTCTGACACTCCCTCCCGCTACGCCCAGAGTGAGAGAAGCTATTTGATGATTTCCCCCCGAAAAAAAATCATAAAAATAAATTTGTAAGTACTAGCTTTTGGATATATTATGTTACTCTTTCACGCAAAAACTACTAAACGGACGGAGGAATAGATGAAATTTTGTACACAGATAGTAGATAACCTTTTTTTTTTTTTTTTTTTTTTTTTTTTAGGATGGGAAATCATCAAATGACTTCTCCCACTCTGGGCGGAGCGGGAGGGAGTGTCAGACTCTTACTGACTAAAACCCATCCATGTTCCTTCCTCGCCCTTTACGTTCCGGGGCCGCGGTATCTCTTTCGAACAGTCCCGCAACCCCGGCAGGCTTCGGCCCTTGCGGGCCCCTCTCTGCTGCTGACATCTCTTTGAGGCGCGCGTGGAACACAAACGCGCCGTCGACACGGCCTGTCGTCACTAGACGGACGGACGGCTAGCTAGCCCATAGCTAACCGTCCACAGGCCCGCATCTACGGTGGCCGGTAGCCACCACGTGGCCCCCGACGCCCGGTGCGTCTCCCGCGGCGGCCGGGAAGAGAGGCTCTCTCCCTCTCTCGTTCCGCCACCTCCTTCGCCAGCATGACTGCTTCGCAGAAGGAGGTGACGGCTTCCCATTCCGTCTCGCTCCGGACCATGGATTGAACCAGGGCCGGACGCGAGAGGTCGCCGCCGCCGATCGCCGCTACGAGGACACGGCGGTGCTCCGCCCACGCAGGGCAGACCTCCACCGTGTGCTCCACCGTGTCCTCCGGTCGATCCTCGCAGTGGAGACACCCGGGCGTTTCCTCCCGCCCGATTCGGTGCAGGTACCTCCCGAAACATCCGTGTCCGGTGAGGACCTGCGTCAGGCGGAAGGTGAGGACGCCGTGGCGCCTCTCTAGCCACTCCTCAAAGAGGGGACTTACCGCCACTATCGTGGCGTGCCCTATAGTAGATAACCTGGATTGAAACATAGGATTTTGACTTTTTAACCCGATGGTAAGATCTAATGGGACAATTATCAACTTGGAAATACAACATTCACGATCGAGGGGAAGTCAGGTCCTTCCGTTTCATGGTCAAGGCACGTGTCTTCCACGTCACAACGGACCACAATATACGCGTTCGCAAATCCACGTTCAAACCAGCATTTATGGTGAGAGAAGATCTGGATCCAGGTCAAGTCAAGAAAGAAAGAAAGAAAAGAAAGAAAAGCATTTATTAGCCCGACAAGGACAACATAAAAAAACAAAAAAAAATGGTAAAATTGTGAATATAACACTAGTATAAAGTAAACATAGTGAGAAAAAAAAAATAACAAAATCGTAAGAAAAAACAAACAAAAACAAAATACCAAACAGAATTTGTCCTATGCAAGACCAAAAGGCTCCTATCTCAGCATGGTCAAAGCCAAACTCCGGATCCAGCGCAATCCGAAAACACAGTCAAATTACAAATAGCGGCTGGAGTGTATTTCGCGTTCCCAAGTGCAGTTCCTGTTCCCGTGGGAGTACGGAAATAAAATATAGCCTATGTTACTCGCTGATATTGTAGCTATCCATTGCTGAAAGAATTTTTTAAATCGGTCCAGTTGTTTCGGAGTCCATTAAATGCCAACAACAAACAATATGGCGGAGTTTTCTTATTGCAAATACAGTTGTGGCGAGTTTACACATACTTTTTTTCGTGGCGAGTTAACTTTGTGACAAATGTACAATAACCCATATCGGGGGCCTGCGCCGGTTGAAATCGCAAGGCACAGTTAATTTTCAAGAGAGTATCCACTGTGTCCAGTATGGCGCACGCAAAAAAAAATGAACTTGAGGTGACAGCGTCAGGGTATTATCCCGCGAAATTTAAATTTTCTTACGTATATTGCAATTTGCAGGCCAGCGCTAGGTTGTGTGTTGATGAAAATATCGTTTGCGAGTGTAAAGGTCGTGGCTCACTTGACAAGCACCGCACCAGCACGGCTCCAACCCAGCAATTTACTTGCCATTCAAATTAGAGCATTAAATCGTGTGTCGCATAACATATTTTTTAATGTCCATATGAAAAAGCTTACGGCGGGTGGTCAACGCGCTTGCCGCTACCATACGACTCGCCTCGCGGGCGGCACGGCGTCCGCGCGCGGTCCGCGAGGGGACCGCGCGCCGTAAGCGAGGGGTCCACGCGCCGCAAGCGAGGGGACCGCGCGCGGACGCCGAGTGGCCCGCGAAACAACGTCATAGCGCCGTCGTGCTTCTCCACGTCGTGGGTACTCTTTGTTTAATGTATGGCCAGTTACAAATTTAGTTAGAGAGCCCACGACACTAAACCTAGTTCGGTTAGAAATAAAAAAGCAAATAAAAATGCCCTAATAAACCGACTGATATTGTTGTAATCGAAGGTTGATCTTATGTTACAATAACTGAATCAATCGTTACAGTACACCGGCAGAAACTTTTTATAAATAGTTTACATATACTGAACTTAAAAAAATCTCAGAACTGTAATGGAAAGGGTGTTCGCGGGGTAGGTGAATTAAACCACGAATCCACGTTAACAAAATATAATTACTAGAGATAATACCTAAAATACAATGCTACCTCCCGGACTATTACTACCAGCGTGCGGACTGCGAGCTTGCGCCTTGCGGACGGCGAGTGGCCGTCGCGTGGCCCTCGCGCCGCAAGCGAGGGGACCGCGCGCGGCCCGCGCGCCGCAAGCGAGGGGACCGCGTGCTTACACCTCGCTTGCGGCGCGCGGACCGCGCGCCGTAGCCTATATTCGAGGCGACGCCGGTCAGGAGCTGTGCTGGTGCGGTGCTGGTGCGGTGCTTGTCAAGTGAGCCACGACCTTAAAGGACGTATGTAGTTACAGAATTATTGCCATCAAAATCATCAAGTCAACCCTCGAAGTTCATAAAGGTCGAGGAACAAATTTGACCTTGAAAAAACAGTTCCTAGACCTTTATGAACTTCGAGGGTTGACTTGATGATTATAATTCTGTAACTACATACATACGAATTTGAATTTCGCGGGCTTAAATATGTACCATTATTTTCTTTGAAAACTTGCACGCGTATCAAAATGCATTTTAAACAAAAAAGACCAATGAGCATAAACATAATAATTTTACAACGGGAAATATTTACATACATATTATGAATAATGAGGTAAACTATGCTAGTCTCTCAAATCATTGCAGTTGGATTTGCCTGTTGACACGAATCAGTCAAGTTCTTTATAATTTATTTTCCTGAATAGTTATGAGTAAAGGTGTAGTAAAATATGATTATTATAAAATAGGTGTTTGTGTCTAAATATAGAATACATACCTACTGACAAATAAGTACGTTTTTTAATCAAATAAAACCAGGAAAATATGGATGGTAAGTGATTTTTATTATTATTTTGGATCTGGTGTAAATACAGGGTGTAAACGAAACAATCAACTTATCAGCATTCTATACATCAAACTAAATAACTCTACGCAAAAAGTATTGCTGAGAAACTACATTCTTTGACCGGGTGACGATACCTTTTATAAGTTGTTGCAGTACAGTTTATAATAGGTTCAGAAATTACAACTACCACTACTTGTCTCTGCATCACCTAAAGGTTGACTGGTAGAAAATGCCCATGGCATTATGTCCGCCTCTGTACTTTTGTGGTTGAAGTGTTAAATAAATAAATAACGAGATAGAATCAAATGATTGAAGCGATACTGATGCTAATAGGTTTCACAGTCAAGGCTTGATAATTAAAATACAATCGTGCACTATTTTGTTTTCATTTTTCATAACAACACATACAACATTCAAGAAAGAGGTCATGATGGGTCACAAGGAACGTACTGTGCGATGTTCTGAAGGGTGTAAAAAGACTCTAAGCGAAGCCGCACTTGTTCTCCTCGTAATTACGATAATTTTTTGTTCTAGACCATACCTGGGTACCTTCTAGTTACGGAGATATTGTGGGTCAAAGGTCCAACTTTTTCACAAGTTTTTATTTTACTACATATTTTGACCTATGATTTTTACTTTAAACATCTTCACGATCTCCGTATTGTTCAATACATCTATCAGCACATAGTTTTAAGTGCGTTACATTGAGTGCTACCACAAATCGTGATTTTTCGCCCGAAATATAAAGTAATATCCCAGCAATTTTTTTGCATGGAATTAGTTAGTTTGATGTACAGAATGCTTGGTTGGTGGCTTCGTGATGAGTTTTTTACACCCAGTATTGTGATTATGTTACAGAAAGAAGCATGTTAGCTGTTCTACAATTAGTGCTAGCATTACAATGCGTTTCTGCTATGTTTTTCCATGCGCCATCAAGTGTGATCCTCCAGGGTGTGGAAGCTAAAAATAACACGGACTTTGGTTTCTCTATGGTGTACATGAATGAAACTAAAACTCTAGGTAAGATACTTTGTTTTTTTGAAGTGAAAACTTCAATAGGCGCGACCAAAAATCATGGAACTTGCGTGACCACCACGTGCGCTTCTCATAGCACTCGCAGCCGATCCCCTACTAGCGGATCGTCTACTAGTTTTCAGTTTTATCGGCAGTCCCCAAAGAGCCGCATGTTTTTTTCATAAAATTTATTGACATTTGGCTCAAAGTCAAGCGTAGCATTTATGTTGTATTCCTATTCCTATAGTAGAGACTAATGGTTTGTGGTCAAACACGTAACTGTTAAATGGTCCTGCGATGAATTCCTGGGTCGCAAAGCGTCATTGTGGTTTTGTATACGGAATTTCTTGGTAGCAGCCCAAAACCAGGATTTCTACACAGCTCAGCACAATTTTCTGCGTCTTGGAAGCACCCCTTGAGTTTTGTCTAGTGTGCAAGACATGACACACAAGAGTACTTTTTACTCAAAACCCTATTTACTTATGGCTGCGGCTTCACCCACGTGGAGTTTGGTAACTGTCCAGATAGTCTAGGATATCCAGATCCATTCAGATTTTACGCAAACGAGCCACACACACAGAGCGGAGTTTCACATATAGATGGTATTACAAGCTGTTGCCTGCGACTTCGTCTACGTTTTGATATGTATGTGTGAGACTAAAAAATAGCCGAAGAAATATTGTCAGAACAACCAAATATACACAAAAAAAGACCCAAAACCTCGATCAAGCCATTTCGGAGGTTCTATAACAAACACATGACACGAGATTTTTATACATATATTAGAAGATGACGCTCAAAATAATTGTTAACATAATATATTTCCACAGTTGTCGGTGCCCCGAGAGTGGATAAGATAGGAAAAGTATTCAACTGTGAAATGAATGACGCTGAAAACGTTGAAAGAATTATATGTGGCGAACAATACATGGAAATCGACGCATCCGGGTATAATACTGGTAAGAAATAATTGATAATAGTGGGTGTTCAAGTATACACTCTCGATCGCATGAGAGGGTTCTCGTCATGCGACTGATGAGACGTTTTGCAAAAAACCGACACAGGACGAACACCAAGCGAGGAACACCAAGGTATAGGAGCACTAGTAAATGTTCACTAAATAAATCAGGACCCTTTGTTATGATGAGGTTGAAAGAATTATTATCCTAATTCTTATATGTATGAGGTCATCTTTATTTATCCCTCCCACCTTCCCAAACCCTCCTTCATCCCACATATCCTCAAACACTTTTTCTTACTTCACAATTTTATTGTGTTAACTAGCTTCTGCCCGCGACTTCGTACGCGGAACCTGTTGCTTTTGCCAGCGACACCGGGTTCGTCAAAATCGAAGATCTGAAACGTCGAACTCTAAGAACCCGGGGACGGGAAAATAACGGATCTTTCCCACCTGAGCAACACATACCGTTTGGTTCTTTTTGCCATTTAACAGCTTCACAAAAAGTATAGTCTTGATCCATACCTTCGGAATATGTGGCGTATTCAATCATAAGAGTATACGTAAATGAACTCCGTTTCTTATCAACCCAAGGAAGGTCGTCATGTCCTACGGCTATATCTTGAGACACCCGATTCTTCAGATGTTATCGACATTCTGTTCAGAGAATGTCGAAATCTTCGCGCTCTTCTTTTGTCTCTTCATGCCGTACTCCAGCAATTCTTTCTCTCTCACATTCTAACTGATTATGAATATTTTGTAGTGTGCGTGTTTGGGGCAATGTATGATAATCTGGGGGTATGGGGGTGGCAATCACATCTAGCCGCCCAAGTCAACCTCTCCTGCACGCGGTGCCTCTGCTGAATGACGAATGAGGCTCTGACGAAACACTCGCCAAGACGCATTGGCCAGCGTGGCGTTTTAAGGCTAAAACACTCTTTATGAACAGTGCCAATAAACCACGGCCCTCAGTTCCCAGCAGCCCCGCTATTTCGAGTTCTGACAGCGGCTCTGGTAACGGTGGGGCAGAGGGTGCTAAGAATCTCTGGATGTCGCCCGGCTGTCACAACTCAACGACCTTGACCCTGGCATGTTACAATGCCAGGACGCTGCGAACGGACGACCGATTACTTGAATTACAGAATGAATTAGCAAATATCAAATGGGATATAGTAGGCTTATCAGAGGTGAGAAGAAAGGGGGAAGATCTTATCAAATTAACTTCAGGCGACTTATTCTTTTATAGGGGTCACGAGGACTCTTCTTACGGGGGGGTAGGATTTCTGATTGGAAAAACTATTGCTTCGGCAATGACAAACATCAAAAGTGTATCGACACGCGTATGCTTTATGATAATTAAACTAACTAAACGATACTCCATGAAGATCATCCAAGTGTATGCCCCAACGTCTGACCATCCTGACGAAGAAGTTGAGTCCTTCTATGACGACATTGACAAGGCCCTCAAGGACACACCATGCCACTACTCCACCATAATTGGCGATTTCAACGCTAGGATTGGAAAATCGTTAAGTAACGAAAGATCCGTTGGAAACTTTGGTCTTGGCTTGCGTAACAAGAGAGGACAAACCTTAGTCAACTTTCTAGAACACAACCAACTGTTCGCAATGAACACCTTTTTCCAGAAAAGAACGCCGAGAAAGTGGACTTGGGTAAGTCCAGATGGTAATACAAAGAATGAGATAGACTATATACTAAGCTCTCATAAATACGTAGTCACCGATGTTTCTGTCCTCTCACGTTTCAATGCTGGAAGCGACCACAGACTGTTGAGAGCTACATATAGGTTTAACTTGAAGAGTGAACGGGCTAAGATGATAACATCCACAAGAAGGTATGAAAAGCAGGAAGTCGCTTTCTTGCAAGATGCTTTCCGACTGGAACTCAAAAATAAGTTTGAAGGACTCGAAGAGGAAAATCTGGATGTGGACCATATAAATAATAAGTTGTGTAAAACGCTGACCGTAGTGGCGAAAAAACATCTAGGTGGATCTAAAACAGCACAAAAGAAATTGTCGCCGGAAACGCTAAACCTTATCGAGAAGAGAAGAGATATGGCACTACATACTGCAATAGATAAAAAGGAAATAGATACAATAAATAAACACATAAAAAAGTCAATACGGAAGGATCTAAGACAGCATAACACTAAAATAATTGCCAATACAATTAAATCACACAGAGGTCCAAAGGTATTTCGAAGGAAAACATGCACAGGTTCTAAACAGATCATTAAACTCAGGGATGAACATGGTAATATGGTGACGGACCGGGCCCATATTGTATCTATCGTTGAGAAGTTCTACGAGGACCTCTACGCTTCTAAATCTGTAGAACCAGCTCTTATAGGGGATGATGTTAGAGCACCACCTATTCAACATCAAAACACAGAATTCTTACCACCTATTTTACAATGTGAGGTCATAAAAGCCCTACATGACATGAAAACAGATAAGTCGCCTGGCGAAGATGGAATCACTGCCGAACTGCTACAAGCAGGTGGTGAACCAGTCCAAAGGGTCCTCGTGGAACTTTTTAATAGGGTTTTGTGTGATGTCCGTACTCCGGAACCATGGAAGAACGCTATAGTCACCATCATCCACAAGAAGGGAGACATTTCGAAACTAGCAAACTATCGTCCCATTAGTCTCCTTTCCCAGATCTACAAGCTTTTCACTAAAATCATTACAACTAGGCTTACCCGAGAGCTTGACGAAGCCCAGCCCATTGAGCAGGCCGGTTTCCGCAGCGGATATTCGACCATCGACCATATCCACACGGTAAAGCAGCTGATGGAGAAGTGCCAAGAGTACAACCGACCCCTGTGCATGGCGTTCGTCGATTACGAGAAGGCTTTCGACAGTGTCGAGCATTGGGCTGTATTCCACGCTCTCCATCGCTGCCACATCGATTCCCGATACGTGAATGTGCTGCGGGAACTCTACACCATGGCCACTCTGCAGGTTCGCATGCACGCCCTATCTAAACCTGTACCGATTAAGCGGGGAGTGCGACAGGGTGACACCATTTCACCAAAACTTTTCACAGCGGTTCTCGAAGACATTGTGAAGTGCTTAGATTGGGACTGCTGCGGTGTTAACATCAATGGTGCTTACCTGTCGCATTTAAGATTTGCAGATGACCTTGTCCTCTTTGCTGAGAACTTCGGAGACCTTCAAGTCATGCTTCAAGACCTGTACGATGCTTCTTTTAAAGTAGGTCTTAGAATGAATATGACCAAGACGAAGATTATGGCAAACATCAACAGCTGTTCGAATCCTTCTGTCAAAGTTGGAAATGAGGAGTTGGAGATGGTTAGTCAGTATGTCTATCTTGGTCATATGCTTTCATTTGGCAAAGAGCACCAACAAAAGGAGATATCCCGGAGAATACAGCTTGGGTGGGCTGCATTCAGCAAATTGGACGACATTTTAAAAGCACCCAAAATTCCGCTCTGTCTAAAGTCTCGCCTCTACAACCAGTGTGTCCTGCCCACAATGACGTACGCTGCTGAAACATGGACGCTCACGCAGGAGGTTGTGTACAAACTGAGAGTTGCACAGAGAGCCATGGAGCGTGCCATGCTCGGCATAAAGTTAATAGATCGGGTTCCTAACGTCGAAATCCGAAAACGCACAAAAGTTTTCGATATTGGAAATCGCGTTACGGAACTCAAATGGAGTTGGGCAGGACACCTAGCAAGGCGCAGGGATGACAGGTGGAGCAAGGCTGTCACCGAATGGCGTCCAAGAAATGGAAAAAGGAACGTGGGTCGTCCGGCGGCGAGATGGGCAGACGACATAGTTGCCGTCGGGGGAATAACCTGGATGAGGCTAGCGCAAGACCGTGGAAATTGGCACAAGAAGAGAGAGGCCTATACCCAGCAGTGGGTGAGTTCGGGCTGTGGATGATGATGATAATCTCGAGCAGCAGTTAGTCGCGCATCACGTTCATCGCTCGTTTCAAAAGACATGTTAGTAGATGTGCGAATACGCTGAGAACTTAAGCGCAATTCTCTATCCGTTAACGCAGTCAGGCATCTATTCTTCACTGGTCTCTTGAGACCTGGATGTAGATGCGTAAATTCGCTGAGAACGCAGGCGTGCTTCGCGATCGGAAGAGGTTTCCACGGAGTAAGTTGCAGCCTGATGTTCTCGATCAGCATCAAGTCTCTCGTGACGCTCTTCGGTAGATTCTTGGGATCTTATGATCCCCAATCTTTTAGCTCCTTTAGAACATTGGGAAAGGTTTGACCTCTTTCTAGGCATGGTTATAGTTTTGTTGTGAAGATACCTGATCAATTAAAATCTAAGTGCCCTGCGTTACCGGGTAGGCTACCGAGTCACGAAGATAAATGGAAAAGGAAATTAAACACTCAAATAACATAAGCCCGAAGACATATTTATTCGATAAAATGAGTTTTGGTCAGTAGAGTCAAATTTTCAATGATAAACCATCGTCATTAAAAATAAGTCCTAAATTGTTACCGCCTTAAGGGGCCGGCGGAGGATGCGTATTTCATACAAACGTAATACCAAAATTATTTGTAAATCAAACATATTCTTAAGGTAGTCTGTATTTATTTCGATTGAATTACAGAATATCTATGTTCCCAAATATGTTTTTTGAGAGAATAGTGATGCAAAGACGAGATATAATATGAGGAATTTAAATTTTCTATAGAAAACTTATTTTTCTTATAACTCTTGTTAAAATCAGTGTCCAATCAAAATATATATTTGGGAACCTAGATATTCTGTAATTCAATCGAAATAAATACACACTACCTTAGGAATATGTTTAATTTACAAATTATTTTGGTATTACGTTTGTATGAAATACGCATGCTCCGCAGGCGTCTTAACCGCGTGGAGGTACTCCCAGTTTTGTTATTTTATAATTTTATTATACAGTGGAATTAGTGATAGCTTTGCAATAATTTTCACATCAGATGTTTCTGGTTTTCGATTTTTTATAAGTCAACAGGAAATGCCCATCAGACCGAACAACTTTTGCTAAGACGTCATTCCTATATGCGTTATGGTATAACTGGGCTCTTGGAGTTCCACATCAGGTGTTCCAGATCTTCAAATTTATTCTCTCAGCAGAAAATGCTCATCACGTGAAACAATTTTTGCTATGGTGTCATTTTTGTATCTCTTATAGTTTAGCTGGTCTGTTGCGGTTCTACATCAGGTGTTCAGGTTTCCAAGATAAATTATAGCCTATATATTGCCCAGACATAATATCTATTCAACGAAAAAAAAATCATTCAAATCCGTCTAGTACTTCCGAAGATTAGCGTGTACAAACAAACAGACAAACAGACAAACAGACAAACAGACAAACAGACAAACAGACAAACAGACAAACAGACATACTTTTTTTTTTGGATTCGTACTCTATTACTGTTTCTAAACCCCCTTCAATTATTATTTTTTAAATATATTCAATGTACAGCTTTTTTACTCTTTTATTATATGTATAGATAAAGATATAGATATAGATTATTTTTTAGTGGTATATTTTTCCTTTTTTATACCATATTATATGTTATTGTTTCCCGCTTGACGTGTCCCAAACTCGGTTTTTTTTATATTGTTACTGTCCAAGTGAACTAAGAGAGCCCTGACACTTCAATCTTATCTTAGGTGTCAGAGTAGTAATAAGTCTGCGTTAAGTATAATTCTCATCTTAAACTTGAATAAAATATTGTTGAAGCCTGAAGTGGCATTGAACTAGTAAGCTGAAAATATGAATAGATTAATAAATGAATAAAAAAAAACTGAAAATAAATAATATTATTTATTAATACTATACAAGATGTAAACGGACTCTTCATAAGGCCGACAACCAAGTATTCTATACGCCGAAACAACTAACGTAACTCTACAAAAAATGTTGCTGTGAACTTTTTTTTGAGTGAAAAATCACTGTATAACTCAATGTAATGCATTCAAAACATGGTGTTGATGGATGAATTGAATAGTGCGGGGGTCGTGGAGGTATTCAAAAACTTATTCATCCAAATGACTAACACAAAAATAACATTACTTTCCAGAACAATTTCCTGAACAACGATTTCATTTGGGCGCTACGATAGTTGCTCACAATGACTACTTTTTTGTAAGTATTTGTTTTTTACTTTTTTACCGACTTCAGAAAAGAGGGAGGTTTTTTTCTTTCTGCTATAAATAAAACAGACTTCAAGAAACACAAAAAGCGTAAAATAACTTTAGCTTCTTCAGAAGCTAAAGTTATTTTGTTTCCAACCACCAAAAAACCACCAACTTCAGAAGCTATTTTTTGCAAAAAAAGTTTTTTCCTATTCGATTTTTTTTTCAAAATGTCGTGAGAGTGACCACAAATTTTAAGTTTTATTTATTTGACTTTCGGAAACTAATAAACTAACCAGCTCCAAAATAAAAATGTATTAAATCCTGTACGTATAGTAAGTTCACGGGAAAACGAAACACAGTTATTATTTTATCCTCGTTATTCTTTTCTTTATAGAACTAAATACTCACTGTTTTACATGTATATTGCTTTTTTTACAAATTCAAATTATAAATATTCAATTTCACATAAACCTACATTTGAGCACATAACTATGAAACAGCAATTTTATATAATGAGGATTTTTTCATTTTGGAATAAAGCAAGGATGTTCGTTGTGTTTCAGTCGTGATATAAATTAATTGCATTTGCAATTGGGACGTTAACAGTTTTTCAACTATTGGTTTTAAACCTAAGTCCGCTGTGAAACAGTCTTTACAGACTTATTCGTCAACTGGCGAGTGTAAAAATCACACACACGAATTTTGCCATTTTTTTTGTCGTCAGCTCGCTCGACTTTGAAAACCTGACGTTATATCAGTCAGCTACAAAAACTTCTTTAAAACTGTATAAAATATGTGCCTACCTACTTTAAATGTATAAGATATTTCATACGACTTAACTTTAAAATAAATATAATAAAATATTTTATTTCTCTGTAACTTAGTGCTTTACTTAATATTTTATAGGTAAATTCGGAAGGTGTCAACTCGCGCGCTTGCGAGATTTTCACTCGCCAGTTGACGAATAAGACTGGCCTGGTAAAAAAAAATGTTAAAAAATAAAACTATTTTTTTATTTCACAGACTTGTGCCCCTTTATGGACCACAAAAGTACAGGCATTCAATAAATCGGGCACATTTACATTATGGGATACCTTCGGGACGTGCTTCGTTCAAAATGATACTGTTACAACCCAATATCAAGGCCTTCTAGAAAATTACCAGAAGCGCAGAATTAAATTACACGTTGGTAAGTTCACAAGGGTTACACAATATACATGACCAAAATCAAAAGTAACGCGGCCATATTGAATTTTCTATGCATTTCAATAAATTAAAATTAAATAAACCAAATTAAATTTATCGCTGGACATTAACACACAGCGCCATCTAGTGCCACACTAAGCAAGGCCTGTGTCGTGGACACCAGATAGTTGATATACTACATAATTTATACCTTTTTTGTTTGTAAATATATACTTATTATACATATAAACATCCATGACTCGGAAACAAATGTCCATGCTCATCACACAAACATTTGCTCTTACCGAGATTCGAACCCAGGACCCTAAGAACGTAAGGCAGCCTCACTAAAACAAAGCCATTCGTCAAATTTAATGATTCTCATTGCAAAATTGATTTTATTAAAAGGTCTCCTTGGCAATTTATGCGTCGAAAAATCTTCGTATTTAAATTAAAAATCATGTTTTAAAAAAATTATTAAAAAAAATGACACCTAATATTTCCGTATCTAGAAGGCTCCAAGCTATGGACCAGAACCAAAACAATCACAATGACGGGGAAACAAGTGCTTTTTCAATACACTTCCTCGAAAACTGGTTCTTTTCGCACTACGATTAGGTTTAAAATGCACTGTTTTTCACACACGTGCATTTTTGTTATTTTTTCCACACATGTGCAGAAAGCAAAATTGCCACAGATAGGATACTTAGTCCAAATTGGTTCAATGCCTATGGTCAGAGGTGAAAGTTTTTTTTTTTAATTTCTACAAAGCGATCTACGTCTTTACGGTAAACATTCTACAACTGAATGAGACGAAATTTAAATCTTGTATAAAACGCACACTATGTAGGCAAGCATATTATAATTTGGGGGATTACATTAATGATAAAAATGCTTGGCTCAATGCCGGTCCTGCTCCACAACCATAGGCAAACTAATTGATTCCCAGGTTACGTTATTGTTATTGTTGTGGAAGATGCAGAAGATTGTAAAATATCCTTGCATTGTATAGATTCCATCTCGTAATACTTATTATATAATTGCATAGCACATTTGTGTGAGTTCTATGTACTGTAAAGCCACCATTTACATTTAGTTATCTTTTTTTTTTTGACTTGAATATGCCTTGGCGGCTGAGAGAATGTCATGCTCACTCAAATGTCTCGCTGATGGTGGCGTGTGTGTCGGGTCATTTAGCTCCCTTCAATATGGTCGAGTTGAATGGCGCCGATACATGCGTCATGTTCGTGAACGGGCGCTATCAGTTGGGACTGGTCATCTCTTAGCTGCCACGGTTAATTTGAATTTCTTTTTTTATATTGTTGATTTAATCTTTTCTCTGGACGCTCTTAATGTGCACGTCTTACTACATCGTTCTCACATATATGTTTAATCACACATGAATGATGTAACCAAGATTTTGTAAAAATATATTGATTTAAAAGAGTGTCCATGGAGTTTCTTGCCCGTTCTTCTCCATAGAGATCTACGCTAGGGAATGGGCAACTACAGTACTTTCTCAAGTTATTATGCCTTGTGACTGTGACTGTAGCTTTGATTTTATTTGTATTTTGACATTCAAAAGTGCCGTAATGGTCTAGTTGAAATAAATGCTTTGAGTTGAGTTGAGTTGAGTTGAAACATTTTTTAAATACTCAAATTGTGTTTATAAATTCAATATCATAGATAAACATGATTATTGAAACTAAAATTTACTTTTATGTACAAATTCACATTTATTTGTGTTCTAAATTCAAAAATATAAAATAAAACTATTTTTTAAATTTGGCTGTATAACGGCGTCATATACCATACTATACCTTTGCTTCTCCTTCAACCTAGCGAAAGCAAAGCGCGGAAAAAATATAAAATTTAAATCAAAGTCTCGTAATAATTCATGACACAAAGATTTTACATTTTTTATTTTATTTCTTCAAAAGTGTATTGAAAAACGTCGTTTGATACACGTGGACATTTGTTAGTGCAGTTCTCGTCTCAAAAACACCCTCACCTACGGCTCGTGTGGTAATACCGCCTCGAACGACAATAACAAACTTTCTCCACTTGTATCAAAATGTACTATTCCGTTTCTTTAAGGGTCTGTTCTATTCTATAAGACCCTTTTGTGTATAATAATTATTTAATTTTTATTTTCAGACAAATTTAATGGTGGAACCGGGTGGTCAACACTGATTGACAAAAACAATAATGTGTTGCTGATGACAAAGACGGCGACTTTCAAAAGTGGAGACATTTATTATCTACCTGCTTCAAAACCCTTGTCTCGCATCAAATATTTGACCCAAAACCCGAAATATGATATTTACTTGTCGCGTTATTGGAATATAGGTAAATATAAACTGCACTTATGTCGTGACGAACAAAATAACAGCCACACGGGTCGATTGGAGGTTAAGCTGCACTTGTTGAGGTCGGCCCGTGGAGGAGCTCCACTGTGCTAGTCATTAACACCCATAAAAGATTCACCTGTAACTAAATGTTAAAAAAAAAAATTACCGTTTCCAATGTCCGATTGAGCTGAAATTTGCAGTTTCGATGACAATGCATGATTAGAAAAACAACAAAATGAACAGTATTTAAAACTAATAAAAATTTGTAAGCAATCAGCAGCAGTAATCAGTAAGCTAAGTGACGTCATCCATAATCCAATATGGTGCAGGATTTCCAAAGATGACGGATATTTTAATGTTAAGGCGATTACATGAGCTAAACGCGAGTTTTATAATTACTAAAAGTATATGATTCACTGCTATAAACAAGACCAGAAAAATATATGATATTCTTCAGGATATATGTTAGCATGATAGTGTTTTGAAAACATAATACAATTAATTTGATTCGATAAAAAAAATCACGAACTTATCTCCAAAAATATCTTTCAAACAAAAAAAAAACATACTAATATGCATGCGATCATTCTGATTTTTTGGCAAATAATTCTACAAGCAATATACTAGCATTATAGTGTTTTATTTTTTTCCAATCAATAGTTTTTTTGTAAATCGCTCGAAACCACTCATATCGCGCTATTTGGCCCGCAGTGACTGACGTAACAACCACTTAGTAGTCCAAGCTGATTAGAACTTTACTCTAACAGCATTTCAAACGAAATTTGAACCACCACAAATAGAGTTGCTAATGTAGCTCGTCTAATCGCTTGAATATGAAAAAGATTTAAATGTCATGGTTCATCGTAACTTTCATTGCTTATCGTAATATTATATCAATTTGATTGCAGGTTTTGGCCTCACAGCTGGGAAATTCTTTTCCGGCGAAACGATGTACGCGGCTAGTGTATTACCAAAAAATATGGAAGGACTAGTAAGTAAAAGATATCATTTATAATATTGTGAAATCAGCTTTGTGGTGTTCACTCGTACGCTAGTTATGGTTTAGAGTAAGCCACCGTATATCAGGGTGGTGTCTTTGTTCAGGCCGCCGCAGTCTCGACAGAGATAACGACAAAATCGTTAACTTTCTGTTGGTAATTACTAACGAATAAATTCGGCTGCAATAATGATGCTTGCGAATAATGAAAGTCTCTACATCATAGATGCGTTTCTCGTTAGCATAATTATTGCAACCAAATTTATTCCTTAGTAATCAGCGATCGAAAGTAAGCGATTTTGTCGTTATCTGTGTTAAGACTGCCAGCCCAGGGTTGTACAATAAAACACAGTTTCCAATATAACTGGGTTAGGCGTGCTGTCGCTAAGGCTGCTCGGACTAGACTGACCGCGGCGCAACACGCATCCCCCACCACAGCACGCATAATTCATTTATTAAACACCACAAGGCTGAAGGCTCCTTTTATGTAGTAATTTCTCAAAGTTTCGGATTAACGGCCGTTTCCATAACTTACTTACCTCAAACTGTTAGTTAATATTATGTCTACGCCTTTTAGCTATCGGTGTTCCTATTAACAAAGTTAGCTTGAAATATCATATCCGCGTAACCTACCTGTCAAAAATACAAAGAAAGCTCTTCTGTGACGTTTTGTCTCTATCAGTCCGTAAGCTAAGTGACAAACTGTTAAAGATAGCAACCTTCCGTTAATTGCTACTGCTGCTAGTAAGTTATTGAAAATGGCATTATTATTATTATTGCAAGCACTAGCGTTAAACATGAGGGTTCGCTTCCTAGGTCGGAAAACATAATTGTGTTTCTACATGAGTAAATAAAGGGTGTAAAACACCTCTTAGCGAAGCCAAAAGATACCTGTTCTTCTCATCATTGCAATCATTTTTTTGTTCTACACCATACCTGGGAACCTTCTAGTTACCAAGATATTGGGGGTCAAAGTTTCAACATTCTGATAAGTTTTTTTTTTTAAATACAAGTTTTTATTTTAAGATTTTTAGTTTAAATACCTCTACGATCTCCGTACTATTCAATCCATCCATCAGCACAATGTTTTAAATGCGTTACATTGAGTTATACCACAAAACATGATTTTTCACCCCAAAAAAAAAACGTCGTTTCCCAGCAATATTTTCTGCGTAAAGTTACTTAGTTTGACGTTCAGAATGCTTGGTTGACGGCTTCGTGATAAGGTGGTTTAAACACTGTATATTTCTTTGTCAGCATGGATACAAAGTTTGTTCCACCCTCCCCCTGACCCCGTGCTCAAGCCAGCCCGCGATGCTGAGCCAGTAGCTGTTTTAAATCGCCCCCTAAATGATGATCTCACTCAAAACCACCCTGTCCCTTTGATGACCTATCCAGCGCCTGTCTCGTACCTCACGTACCCCCAAGTTTATGAGCTTTTTACCCCTGGCTATGGCTACATAATGGTCCAGTTAAGTAGAAACCAGTCCCCTAGGTTACCAGCGAGATGACATTAAAAAAAAAACAAGGTTTGTAGATACAAAAACAATCAATCGGTTATTGAGCAATAAGTTCGCCCCCATAATTTTCATATCGTGTTAAAGAGGGGCGTTATACCATAAGAAATGTACATATTACGTGTTTCAGATATTGTTCCTAACATATCGAAAGGATACGTTAAATTTGTTGTCCCTAACCCGAACCAATTTTGTCGTGGTAAGCAATAATGCTGTGGGAGCGATGTTCGGGGCGACAATGAGCGCTGCGGACCTCAACATGGATGGACTAGACGAACTGTTAGTAGGTGCACCCGCGCAGTCAGAAGATGAATGCGTTGAATGCGGAGCCTTACATATTTACATAGGAGGTGATATGGTAAGAAATAAACCATTTTGTTCAGGAAAAAACTGAAAAGAAAATAAAACAACTTTAGGCCGGAAGTGTTCAAAGCAATTTAATTACTTTATCATTAAAATAATTTCATTATCAATACACATATAAAATAAAACTAAATCTAATGCGGAACATATTTACTGCAATAGTCGGGACCCATATTGGATGGAATGATTTTAGTCTAGATAACTTAATGGGTCCCTTTCTTGGTATCGGATAAAAAAGACTTATGTTTAATGTTGTCCTCAGAGAACTATCACTGAACGGAAACGGATTCGTTCAATTTTTGGCAATGCTGAGTTAGGTCGCTTTGGCACAGCGATTGCTGCGAAAGATATTGACGGGGATGGAAAATCAGGTTGGTGTTAAATTAACAAAAATCCATCCTATCGCATATCCATATTTATTTGCGGTGGGAACTAGGCTCATCCCAGTTGTAAACATCCTTTTGTGCCTATTGGCCTTCTTTTGTTCTGTCTCCTGCTGATATGGAGGGGATTGGAAATTATTGTTTTTCTACTCCTCCTCTGCTTTTTTGATTATTTTCGTTGCGGGATCCAAGACAGCTGAATTGTTTGTCTGTGATTTCGTCGAGCTTCATTGTCTCGACACTTTTGTGGTGGTCACCACTCTTGATTCTTGCTTTTAGGAGTTTGGCAATAGTGTGGTGAGCTTCTCCCATAATAAAAATATCCATCCTCACAAAATTTCACATTTATAATAGTAATAAGATTGACTATCGTGCTTTGGTAAGCACGATAGTCACCACACCGCAAGACGTGGTGGTCCACGTCTTGCGGTGTTCCATGTCTTCCCATACTAAAGATAAAAATAACTGCTTTACGGTGATAACGTCAGAGTAGTCCGCAAAATTCAAATGAAGTTACAGAATTATGTAGAACTTGGAGGGTTGTTTTGATGATTATTATTCTATAACTACATGTCTTACAGTCCGGAACAATATTTTAATCAATACACAACCTAGCACTGGCCTGGAAATTGCAAAAAACGTAAGAAAATTTGAATTTCGCGGGCTACCCTGGAGCGTCAGCCTAAAGGTTCCGTCTCTAGTAAGAGTAATTTAATTAATTTGCAAACCTGAAGGTCTTGTGTGTTTGAATTTTCCAGAGCTAGTAGTAAGTGCACCATACGAGAACCATGGAAGTGGAGCCATTTATATTCTATCCGGTTACGAGGTCTACAATACCCTGATGAAGACCCAGGATTACAAGAGCATTCAGTTATTGGATCTGAAGCTGACGCAGAGGATTCATAAGAAGTCCTATAGGGCCCTCGGCTTTAGTCTCCAGTTTGTTACTGATGTTGACGATAACGCTTGTGATGGTGAGGACCCAAACTTGTTATAATCCTCTTGTTAGTAAGTGGTAATCCTAGAGTTCCGTTAATAAGTTTGGTACAAAAGCAGTGACTTTATTCACGGGTCATTCGCCGGTGATTTGAAAACACCACACAGATTTTGGCAGCTGGCTATATTCACCCATAACCCAAGTAGCACAAAACTGCATTATAGGATGTCACATAGGGTCCACATCGGTAACATTAGCATTTATGAAGACTTATTACAGTTCACTCGAACTACAAAAGCTGAAAACTACGCCTTCGCCTGTTTATTGACTATAGTAACAACCACAGAAATAACATTGTAATGTTGCGAGCGTTAATATAGGTGTTCAGGTCTGTGTTAATCAGCATTTAGCAATAAATAGTAGCGGCAGCTACAATATAGCATTTTTGTGAACCTGAAAGTAGCTATATTCTGAATTGAAGACCACAAACGTACCCATAAAATGCTTGCATTTTAAAAAAGAACATGTGAACTGCTTTAATGTAATAAGTTATTCTGTGACTTCAATTAACAAAGATATATTGCGTCTTGCTGAACATAGTTGAACTTTTTTAGTGTTAAGCAGCTTGCTACATGCAATCTTATAATAGCATTTATCTAGCCCACATGATCACTATAGGTGAATTTATATGATGCTAAGTTACAGCAAACTGCTATAAATTAGATCATATGTGACCTTTGATCCTGCTTGGAGCGGAATACTTGTACTAGCATAGGCAATTCTACTACTGATGTTGTTAAATAAGATCCTGAAGGACTATTATTAGCGCCTAGTGCGTAATATCTTGTCAGTTGAACGCCGCGCCGCCATCATTGCGATATAATGGTATTTAGAAATGTGGAAATCTAAACGAAGAACTGGCGGGATTCGCCGAAAAATAAATGCGGAATACTTGAAAATTCTAAACAGCAATACAGATGATATTATACGATGATGATGATATACCCACTATTTAAGCTTTACATGGATCTGTGGCTGACTTGTTCGACACAAAAACTACTCGTGTCAGCTTGTTACGGATTTATGTACCACGTGTGAATTCATATACAGCACATAGAGTTTAATTGTGATTAATGCGGTGCACATTGGGTGTTCGCCATTTTTCTTGTTTTAACCTAAGTATTTATTATAATACTAACAATTTATTTTTGTTTATTTAACGAAAATAACAACTAAATTTGAAAAGGATACCAACTATTTATAAGTAAACAGCATATAGTCAAATTACATGTCATATAAAAAGAGATTTCTAGGTTTTTTTTTGTATTATCATTTTATTTTATTCTATAATTTTCACCTAAACAGTCAAATTTTGAGAGCGCGTGAAAATTTTCGCCTATAATCATACGATATTTGACAATAAACTTGCTTTCCCAATCAAATTTCATGCATGTTAAAGAAAAAAATCAAGGTTTTACTTACCGAAAACTAATATTTTATCACAAACACTGGTCACAAAATGGTTGGCGCACAAATACAACACCAAAGTATTAAATAAAAATTTGACACTTGTCAATTTTCAACAGCCGAAGAATTAAAAAGATCCACGTCTGTAGTTTGTGCTGACTAACAGGTAACTCACATCTAATAATTCAGCCATTGTGCTGCATAATAGGTAACACCCACTCTAATAATCAGCCAATGTTCAGCTCTTGGGGTGACTGTTACCATTATAAATGCTTAAATAATGCTAATATAACGCAATTAGTACAGTAATTGAACTATTAGCTGTTTAATTTGTGCCCAAATCGGAGTTATATCAGCTGAAACAGCGCCTCTAACGCTCTTGTTCAGCAGGCTTGTACAGCTTAAGATTCTATGGTAGACAGTGATTCAGCTGATATACAGCGTTTCTGTGCTACTTGGGAATCTATTTCAATGATTAATAATGGTGAAATGATTTATGAATGGAATGCCGTATAATTATATAGGTTTAACACTACCAGATTATTTACATAAAAAAAAACCATCAAAAAAACTTTCGATATTTGCTACTGCGAGTAATAAGAAAAAAAAAGTGTAATCAAACAAATAAATCTAAAGGATGAAGCGCAAGATACGACAAGCACAGGACCGCTCTATGTGGCGACTCTTAGGGCAGCCCCAGTTCAGCTGTGGACGTTAATCGGCTGACGCGATAATCTTCGATAGTTTCTCTAACGTAGACATTGTTCAACAGAATTGGCGGCAAGTTCTCCGGGAAACAGTACAGTTCTGTTATTCAAATGTGTGCAGAAGATTAATGTGACAATGTCCAGTCATCTTATTGGTGAACAGGTATGTCAGCCTCCGACTTAAGGATGACCCACGCTAGACTGTGTCGGATTCGAGTCGAGTGTGTGCCGTAACATGGTCAACTAAATATAACATACATAATTATTATATTAACCCCCGACGCAAAAACGACGGGGTGTTATAACTTTGATGTGTCTGTGGCATCGTAGCGCCCGAACCGATATGGATTTTGTTGTTTTTGTTTGAAATGTGACTGAGTCGAGAGTGTTTTTAGCTATATTTGATAAAAATCAATCCAAGATGGCCGCCGCCACAATATGGCGGATTACATATTTATTCAACAACTCCCTCAATACTGGGTATCAAATGAAAGGGCTTGACTAGTAAAATACTATAAACTATGATAAATTAAAAATCCAAGATGGCCGCCACCACAATTGGCGAATTATCGAATTTTGTTTCCTTTTTAACTTTTAGTACGTTGTGTCTGGGGTTTAAAAAAAAAAAAAAATTTACTTGTTAATTGTGTTGTTTTATTTCTCCATTACAGACAGTAAGAGAACAAGATGGGTTCTTCACAGTTGCAGTGTGCGCTCGAGTAGAGCTTCCTCTTAAATTACCAGTAGATATTGTTGGAAGTAAGTTATTATTAGTTTACAGGTAGCGCTTCTTGTCAATAAAGGATCCATCAATATGTCAAACTTAGCCTATATATTTTAGTTCTATGGTTTCCCGTCTACAAAGATAACTGGTTCCCTATCCATTTGCATAACATTTTAAGATCTAATATAATAGATCTAATATTCGGCATACTTTTGTTACTCCTAATTATATTTTTGCATAATGTTATTTACGCATAATAGCTTTACGCATAATTTCTCTAACCATTATAATGATGAAGCATAAATTTTAAACTAACGCATAATGATATTAAAACGTATTTTATAGGCATAACAAACCAGCTTAATAATTAACTCCTATAATGTTAAACATTCCATAATTGGCTATACCAATTTATTCCGACGATTAGAACAAAAACAATATCTCCCGAAGCAGGTAAAAAAAGCATGCTAACAAGCATACACCATGCGTACAGCAAGTATGCAGAATGCAAACATGTAAACAAGCATACACCATGCATGCAGCAAGTATGTGGCTTGAAAACATGTTAACAAACATACACCATGCATGCAGCAAGCAAGTAGCGTGCAAACATCTAAACAAGCATATACCATATTTCGGAGTAGGGCAGACAAGACTGCGTGGAGTCGGATTTACAGCGATTCGTTTCTGTCACTGACTTTTGTAGCTAAGTTTAATTTTTTTTTACGTTATTTCTCTTAATTGTACGCCTTAATACTGTTATGCTAATAGTCATTATGCCTAGTAACATTATGCGAATTCAATTTATGCCAAAACAAATTAGCCTTCAAGATAATTATGCCAACATAAACTGTATGTCAAAAACAAAATGCCAATATGTCGTTTCCCAGCAATAATTTTAGCGTAAAGTTACGTAGTTTGGTGTATAGAATGCTTGGTTGACGGCTTTGTGATGAGGTTGTTTACATCCTGTATACAGGAAAAGTTTTTAACCACTGCGTAAATTTTTTTTGGTAGCTCAGTGTTAGTAATAGAACACATTCCCATTTTTAGTTTTAATTTTTTTTTTTCAAATTTTTCCATCTTGTCCCATTTTAAAATAAGCATAACATGGACATAATTTAATTGTAATACTGTGAATGAAAACGCGCTGGCTGCTGACGTACGATGTATCCTAAGCCCATGAAAGTATGAAGGAAAAATTGGAATTACGTTTACAAATAACATATCACAGCCTAAACTTAAAAAAGTAGCGCGAAACGGCGGTCAGTAACCGTCAGCGCGTAGGTAGGTAAGTTTACGTCGGCGCCGTCGCATCCAGCGAGCGCACCTACAAAACTCAGCTGATCTCAGGTTGCCGGTTGGGCGACCGGTCGACGCGTGAGTCGGTCGACCGGGCGCCCGACTGGCAAGCGACCATAAAATAAGTTTATAGGTAAATAAGTCTCGTAAGCGATAACTTTATTTTTTACTACTAACACATATCAAAATAAAAAATACGTGTCTATTAAAATACATTCAAGTTTATCATGTCAAAATTTGCGCACTGGTTAAAAACTTTTCCTGTATTGGTGCTTGCCTTTTTCTTGGCTTCAGTTCATCGTTTTAACAACTGCATGCGACTGGTTTTTGTATTAATTTAAAAATAATATATTTGATACCTTAAGTATTAAGACCATAAAGTATACAATTTTGTACTTAAACCTTATGATGTATGTTCTTCTTTCAGATATTACTATCGAAAACAGCATTATTGGTGAAGCGGCTATCGTTCTACAGCCCAATATCGTCATTGATATCTCCTGTTTTATCTGCGATAGAGACAGAAATAACCTTTGCGGAAACGTTACTGTGAAGTTGGTAAGCTATTCTCAACATAATTTTAATTCGTCAAAGACGAGTATGGTAAGTAAAGAAGTTGGGTATGAACTTCTCACTAGGCCACAATGTGTGGATCTCGTACTAATGAACTTAGGTGTAGCGACATAACCAACTATACAAAAGGATAAGCAGCGCTATCTGTGACACAAAATTAGAACTATCGATAGTCTAACCTTGGTCTCTTTAATACAATATTCAAAATTCCGGGTACGAATCCCGGTAGGAGCAAATGTTTGTGTGATGAGCATATACATTGGTTTCCGAGTCATGGATGTTTAATAAGTATGTATTTACAAACAAAAAGTATATATAGGGTGACTGGCAATTAGTGTACGATACTTAAACACGTGATTATGCTCATGATAACAAACAACTTTTACCAACCCTGGGACCAACCCTGAAATAGCGAAAAAAAATCAGCTGTTCAGTACATTTATGTTTGCCTAATGTATTGAACAGCTGATATTTTTTTCGTGATTTCGGCTATGGTCTCATAGTAAAAGTTGTTTGTTATCATGAGCACAACCACGTCTTTAAGTTTCGTACACTAATTACCAGTCACCCTATATGTAGTGTATCAACTGTCTGGTGACCACGACACAAGCCTTGCTTAGGTGGCACTAGATGGCGCTGTGTGTAATGCCCTGCGATATTTATTTATTATTTATTTAATATTTCTCAACTCTATGCCAATTATATCTGCCCTATTCCTTTGACAAGATGTCAAAATAAAATAGCAAACAATAATGTAAGCAAACCCGCCATTTTGCGTCAGCGCTAGTGTCGTATTACAAGTACAAAATATTTTCTCATAATGCATGATCATCGTAAAAAAATAAAACGTAACAGAACCTATTCAATAATTTCGAGAATAAACTACCTATATAATTTTATGCGCACCATCTAATGATGAGCGGTTAGTAAGACCCACTTTTTCTTATTAATTCTCGGTTTTATATCGAATTGTCATAACGAACGTCTTATTCAATTGTTTTCCGATACATTATTTTTATTGCAAGCCTCTTTGAAAGGTATCAAAAAGTCGTAGAATTAATTTAGGAACTTTAAGTGTCATCGATGTTAAGATATATTTCGCAAAATTCGAAACACGATATTGGGATACTCCATTAGCTCTGTATTCATTTTAGTACTATAGCTTTTTATTTGGAAGGCAAAGGGTAATGATCGCTTTGGAAATGTTTTTGTGGTTTATGTTCATTTGACACTGTTCCACAGAAAAAAAACCTTTCAGAATCGTGATTTTGGAATGATCCATACAAATTTCCAACGTCAAGCGTCAGTATCTCTTTTCATTTCTAGTTTCTCTTCAGATACAAATCTCTCTACTCCTTAGATTTAAGTTAAACTTCTTATATTTTAATAAATACAATTACTTACAGACAGACACGGAACCAGGCGATTACAGAGTTACATCTAAAGCAGTACTGCAAAATTATTATCTTGCCGACCAAAATATGACAGGTAATTAAATAATATGCTAAACTAAAAGAAAGGAAAGGGGAGTGATTTCATTGTTTGTTTGTTTGTTTTTGTTAAGATTTAACTTAAGAATTACTCAATCAAATTAAACAAACTTTCACCATTAGAAAGCGACATCTTTACCAAGTAACATAGGATATAAATTATATTGATACCATGCAAATTGGCAGAGCTATCACAGTTTTCGCGGACGAAGTCACCGGCGAAGGGCTAGTACATAATATTCACACAGTGTTCTGTAAAGGTGTGATTAAACCGACCGGTACTGGCTGCGTAAATGTCCGATCATCATCATCATTTCAGCCGAAAGACGTCCACTGCTGGACATTGGTCTCATCCAAGTGTAGCAAACTTCACCAGGTCATCGGTTCACCTAGTGGGGGACCTTCCAACGCAACGTCCTTCGGTGTAGTTTAAAGAATAGTTGTTGCATGTAAAAACAGCAAAATATTTAGAAGAAAGAAAAACAAAAATTGACAATTATAGTTTAAATAAATAGAAATATATAGCGGAACAAAATATGAGAAAGATGTGATCTCCTCGGCCGCCAATCATTAAGTCGCAAAATAAGTAAAATCTCGATAAAAAGGGCTCTGATCCCCATGTCAGAGGGACACTGGCTAGGCAGGAGTGGTTTTTAGCCGGTTCGAGTCCGGCACTACCTCGACTGTCTCACAAGAGAAATTCCTGTGAGATAGTCGAGGTGTCCGCGGGGATTTCCCACTCATGCCCAAACAAACAAAAGAAAAAACGTCTTCCGGTTTGCGGTCGCCACTTCGCAACTTTTCGGCCTCATCAGCCAGCCGTCCTGCGAGCAATATGCCGTATTTAAAGATGCTCTGTGGCAATGTGCCCTGCGCACTGCCACTTAAGTCACACAGGACAGTCATTTCAGATATTTTAGAAATGTCTTTCAAAGTTCCGTTTGACAACGAAACTTTCGAAAAATCAAATTAATTTATCTGTCAGAATATGGTAAATCATTTGTTTCTAAGTTTAATCAATAGTTTCATCACGTACAGATTTGACCGCACTAGGAGTTCTACTCTCTAAGCACGAAACCCACTATGGGTTTGGTGCTTAGGTGCGTTTCGGTCAAGTTACGGTCGATTCCTACTCCGTAACACTTACGGAAATCAGAATCCTTAGAAGACAGAACTAAAAATGAATGCAAAACCATTGGTCCTCTATCCTTACTCCCAAAGTGTTTTCATAACGAATGAATCCGAAAATATTAGGGAGTACCTAGGGTTCATTTTAAAGTATACGCTACATTCGTACAAGCCCCGTATCTTCGTTTTCCGGACTTAGAGAGTAGACCCCCAGCTACGGTTCACAGGGGAAGTCCACCTTTACAGTTGTGTCTTTAATGGTATATTCCAATTCTGGTCATTCTTACTCAGGTCTACATTCTCCATTGTCCCTACGCAGATAGTCCTGTCGTAGAAAAACAAATAAAGAGAGTTAATTCCTTATTTACTCCACAGAATTCAACTCTTCATGGGTTGAGACAAGTCCCTACAGTACGCTGGAGACAAGTTTAGACGTGTCTCGCCATTGTACGGGTGATGATTGCAAACCTGACCTGTCTATGAATGTGACTTGGTCTGGCAGGTGAGTGGATACTCTAATTAATTAAATAATTAAACTGATCAAGTAATGAAAGAGAAGAGCTCCTGGCTAAGGAATTACTGCCGCTCGGGTCGATCTTGAGATTAAGCCGAGCTTGTTTAGGTTGGTCTGTGGATGGGTGACGGCCAAATACATACTGAGTTTCCTCCGTGCCTCGGAAAGCACGTTAAGCTATTAGTTGTGGCTGTTATTTGTAGATCTTTGAAAGTCGTTACATGTAGTTACATATAGGCCCGAAAGTCTGACAACCAGTCTTACTACTACAGTACTAACTGTGTTGTGGAGGTCAGATAGGCAGTTGCTCCATGTAAATACTGGTATTCAGACTGGTAGTTGGGGTAAGGCGAGGCAGATGATGATGATCAGGTAATGAGTTCGAACCCAGGCAGTTTTACATCGTGTTATTTGATCACCCCTGCTCTCATAACGGTGATGGAAAACATCGTGAGGAAACCGGCGTATATCCTTGAACCAAAAAAATTAAGACGTGTTAGTGACATCTACCAACAAACACGTTCTGGCCCTGCATTCACTCTCACAGAGAAAAGACCTGTGTCGCAGCATTATACGTTGCTTGTATTAAATTGTATTGTATTGTACAACGGGCTGGTGTCCGCAACTCCACGTCAAAGCGCGTATTTTGCGTATGGGCTATAATCCACCACGCGGCCCAGTGCGGGTTGGTAGATGTCACATGTCTTCGAATTTTTGGCAAGCAAGTTACTGGTTTCAAAATATGACCATGAATAACTTTTAGTTATTGTAATTTTGAAGTGAAAACTTCTTTAGGCGCGTTTTGCTCTTTTTGAGTGAAGTAACATTCAGGAATCTGCGTGACCGTTACCTAACGCTTCGTAGCACTCGTAACCGATCCGCTACGGCGTAGCACCACTAGGCGTGCGCGAGGCACAAAACGTAGCAGATATAGATTACTTAGTTTTCAATTCTATTGGCCGTCCCCAATGACTGCCCCGCAAGTTTTTTGTTTCAAATTATAACCACGCTGCTTACCTTTAACACGTACCTACTTTAAGTACAAAAGGTACTTAAAATACCTCAAAATTTGATTACAGAGAAAGATACCTGCTGGGTTCCACTGCCAACGAAACAGTAAAGATAAAAGTAACTAACATAGGCAACGCGTCTTACTCATCGTGCGTTTGGCTGAAAGTGACTGGGGCTCCGCTGACCCGAGTAGAGTGCGAAGCTTACCAAGAGGGGTACAGGTGCTACATGCCGAAACCACTGCGGAGGTATACAGATGTAAGTAATAATTATTTTATCACGGTATCACCTACTCGTGTAACGTTAAACGCGCAAAACCTCAGTCACCCGAAATGATTCCTAATTCAATTGACCTAATTCTGAAAAAAAAAAAAACAATAATAAAAAAAAAAGGTTTTGTGTGTTTTTTTTTTACTGGCAATTAGATTTATTGGCATGAACTATTATTATCCCGCGTATGAGAAAATTTAAATTGGACGACAACCATTTATGTTTGTTTGTTTACCTATTTTGGCGGGTTTGCGCACGTGATGGCTTGACATATTAATAACTAGACAGGGCAACGTTTTTAATGAAGCATTTTTTTTAATGTGACCTATATTAAAAAGTAGTTCAATTGATTCTGCTCGTGATTCTGATCAAACTATTTTCAGGTTTTGCGCATTTAACGTTACACGTTTTATATTGGCCTCCTCTTTCTTCTGCCATTCACTGAGGTAGGCCCAAAGATGTAGGGAAAATGGGCTTTCTCCTATGTATTTCAAGTCACCGTTATAAATATTTGTATTCGCAGACTGCTTGTCACCCACTAAGGGCGCTTTCAATATCGACGCCGCACTGTTGCCGTACCGCGCGTTAGTATGAAAACAAACGAACGTCTTTAGACACGCAGTACGACAAACGCACCGCTTCGGCGCGGCACCGCAGCGGCGCGACACGAAACGTCTAAATTGAAACGCCCTTAGTATTTCAGTAGCCCAATTTCAATATTGTTGACATCTTTAATTTGAATTTATTTTTGCTTGTTTTAAATATCACACTAATATTGTAAACGCGAAAGTTTGTATTTGTGTATGTGTATGTGTGTTTGTGCGTATGATTGTGATCTCCTTCACGCACAAACCGCTGAACGGATTTGGATGAAATTTGGCACACTGATAGTTTATAACCTGGACACATTGAATATTATTAGCCCGGTCGTATGATCCAGAGGGACAATTATCAAGCTAGTATTTTATAGTAATTTTACGCGGCCAAAGGTCACCTGCAACAGTTACTTTTTAAATAAAACAAGCCCAAAATATCTTATTCTTACAGTACAACATAGACTTGCAGATGAACATGACGAAACCAACGAACGAACACGAAGAACTCCTAGTCGAAGTGTATCTGTATGAAAACTGTAACCAAGAAAGTAAAAACAAGAGTAAGATTCTAAAAATACCCTTCGATTTACCTTCTGAAGACGTATTCAATGATGGGTAAGTGATTAAGAGTATTTTTTCAATAGGGAGTCGAAGGAACTACAGCGTGGTTTACCCGTTTTTGGTTCTAAGTATAAGAACAGTTGAGTTTTCAAGCTCGGTTCAGCGTTAAAAGTGGAACAGGTATTCAGGTTTTGAGTATCTCGTGGCTAAATATTAACAGCTGCTCGTGACGATCTTTAGGTAAAACCGTGCTTGCCTAGGTTGGTCTGCGGATGGGTGACCACCTTTACATACCGAGTTTCCTCCGTGCCTCGGAAAGCGGGCGTTAAGCTTTTGGTCCCGGCTGTCATTTGTCCATCTTTGACAGTTGTTACAGTTAGTCAGTGGCCCAAAAGTCTGACAACCAGTCTCACCAAGTGGTATCGTATTCCCTCGTATTAACGGGGTTGTGGAGGTCAGATAGGCAGTCGCTCCATGTAAAATACTGGTGCTGCATCCGGTTAGACTGGAAGCCGACCCTTACATTGTTGGGAAAAAGCTAGGTAGATGATGAAGTATACGGACCGTTCACGAAGTCACCAACCAAGCAAACATCAAACTAAGCAACTCTACGCAAAAATGTTTTTTTTTTTTTTGTGAACCACTACGATTAACGTCTGAACTAAATGTTTCGCATTCAAAACATTTTGCTGATGGATGTATTGAATAGTAAAACTTATAAGTTTAAAAACTACTATTGAAAACGTGTCGAAAAGTTGGAACTTTGACCTGCAAATTATCCGTATAGAACCAGTGCATTTCGGATTCGTTAGTCGTCTATTCACACCCTTTTATATCGTCTAGTGATCCTAAAAACTGGAAAATACATGTAATGCATAAAATACACTATACGGGATTATATCCGTGATTTTTTTTTTGTTTCTATGAACTCCCAATGTCCGAACTGTAAAGAAAGAATCAAAAATAAAACAAAAAATGAAAAAAAAACAAAAGAAAAAAAAAGGTAAAAAAAAAACTATGCAAAAAATGACAAAAAAACAATTGATAAAACTCATTCTTATAAAAAGTACTTGTTGATTTTTTTTATTTTGATACCGACTTCCGAAGAACTGAAGTTATAGTATCTGCATGCAAGATACACTATAAGGTACGGTCGAATAAGCTATTTCGTTTACATTTTACAATGTAATTTGTTGGTTAAGGCGACTACAGGAGCTAAACGTGAGTTTTATGATGTCTGAAAGTATAATATTATGATTCACTGCAATAAACAAAACCAGAAAAATATGTGATATTCTTCAGGATATATGCAAAAATTTCTTTTAACGAGTAAAAACCGTACTAAAATACATGCGATCATTCTGATTTGTTGGAAAATAATTTTACAAGCAACCTATTAGCATCATAGTGTTTTATTTTTTTAGTCCAATCAATGGATTTTTTGTAAACCACTTATTTCGCACGACACTATTCGGCCCACGTTGACTGACGTAACAACCACTTTGTAAGTGCAAGCTGATTAGAACTTTATTCCAACAGCATTTCAAAAGAAGTTTGAATCATCACAAAAGAGTTGCCAATTTAGCTCCAATGTAAAAATAGCTTGTTTGACCATACCCATTGAAACATGAAATATTTTCCGGGAATCATTTAACGGCTGTAACGAAGCCATTCAAGGATTTTTTAAATACCTACTCAGATATTTTTCTGAGTATTAATAAAATTAAAATACTTGACCCACAAGATAAGTACTGGCTCTTTTTATTTTTCAACATCCATTATGCTAGTTTACTACGTCGCCGCATCGTATTACTACGTCATAGCAAGGGTTTGATGCAAATTGTCTTACGAAAGACCATGTTAGACTTATGTACCTGACTAATTGTTAATTGACTTCGCTTTAATTTCTGTTTTGTTTATCTTTTTGTTACTTGACTTCACTTTAATTTATATTTTGTTTATGTTGATGTTGTTTTGATTTTATAAATTAATTAATTTATGTAATAATTTGCACGCCGTAAGGTAGACTGTAGCCGATCTCATTAATAGGCTAGTTTCCATCATCGATAAATTACCAATGTAATTAGTCCGTCAGTTAGAGTATTGGAAAATAATGGACACGTATTTTTTGTTTTTGTAAATCAATGAATACTGACAAAGATAAAACGTATCAAAACTCAGGAGTGGGGGCTCCTGACGTCACAACGCACTAAAAGCTATAGCACGGCGTGACGTATTGCGAACTTTAAAAGCGTCGTATCTTCCTCAATTTTGGTTTAAGTAACAAAAGAAAAAAATACGTGTCAAATATTTTTTGATAATCTTACTGACGGACTAATTAGATTTTTTTAGGACACAAGCCTATTATGTACAACATCTTATACCTGTACCTCCATTCAAAGCAAATAAAGATCTGATTCTGATTCTGATTATATTCGTATAAAGGGTGTAAAACACCTCTTCACGAAGCCGAAAGGCACTTGTTCTCCCCATCATTGCGATCATTTTTTGTTCTACACCATACCTGGGAACCTTCTAGTTACGGAGATATGGGGGGTCAAATTTGCAACATTTTGACAAGTTTTTTTTTTAAATACAAGTTTTTTTTGTAAGATTTTGACTTTTAACACCTCCACGACCCCCGTACTATTCAATCCATCCATCAGCACAATGTTTTAAGTGCGTTACATTGAGTTCTACTACAAAACATGATTTATAAACTCGAAAAAAAATATTGTTTCCCAGCAATAATTTTTGCGTAAAGTTACTTAGTTTAATGTACAGAATGCTTGGTTAACGGCTTTGTGATGAGGTGGTTTACACCCTGTATTTAGTAGTGCTTTTTTACCATAACCATAGTTTTAAAATGTTTTGTATCTTTGCAGGGATTTTCACAGACTTAATATCACAGATAAACAGATTTTAGAAAGCGCAACTGTTTACGATCATCACGAATATCCGGTAAGTTCTAAACTTAAAAATTAAGGCCCCATTTTTAGTGGTTCGTACGAAAAAGGTGCTGTCGCATAAAAAAGTGCAACATTATAGTCAGGTAATTTATACTTTATTTTCACTGCTTGGCCACATGTCTCCCATCTAAGAGAGGGTAGGTCAAGCAAGCAACGAGTAATAAAACTCGTTTATTTCCCGTGGTACCAATCGGATTGGTACATAAGATCAACAATTCATAATCTCAACATTAAAATTCTTTACATTTAAATTTTTCAAAACCATAAATAATTTTAGAATACTTAACAAAAAGTTTTTTTTTTAATGCGTGAGATTATTACTTGTTAATTTATTAAACGTTTGAGATTTTGAATTATTGAGATTATGGTTTTCAGATTTTTAATGTTGATATAATGTTCCACGTGTAAAAAAAATCTTCCCGCGGTACTACCTACTTGATTGCTTGGTAGTACGGGATATTTTTTACCCGTGATACCACTGGTGTTGGCACAAAGAGGTTTGCCCATACAAGAGTTGTCATAAAAACCTGTAACTTTAGAGATAAGACAGGAGTGATGATTACTTATTGATTATTATTTGAAGAATGATCTGAATTTGAATGAATGTAAACTATTTCACCTAATTTCTCACCGCTGACATGGTTCTTAAGTACTCTTTTACTAACCCATATGGACCTTGTTGTTCGCAATAAAAAAATATTTGATTTGATTTTTTATTTTAATACATTGAAAGGTTATGCTATGTTAATAAGGGCTTTTGACTAAATAGTAAAAGTCGCTTGCTAATAAACACACAAAACGATAAAGGAGAAATTGAAAAAAAAGAACTATTTTTTGAATTCAGATAAGGAACAATGGAACAATAACATGGAAACGGGTAAACTTCACTGTTGCGATGCAGAAGACGCTCACACATCACTACATTCGATCTTTTAACGTAAGTAGTGCTTATACTCCGATCAATATTCACAACAATTCCCAAGCATTATTTTTCGGTAGATTATAATCTATCGAAGTGAAGGTAAATGCACCATTCCTGAAAAAAACCGATTAAGTAATGTAAGTAACCTAACCTCAAAACACTTATTCGCCTGAAAAGCGTATAGTCGACGATGTAGCTAAGTCGGAACCCTTTTCTGTAACTAACTTAACGTCAGGGTGCTTCAAGTCATGAGTATGGGGCAGAGATACTTCCGTCGCATGCATTTCTCAATTTTACGGTTTCACTTCAATTGATTATAATTTACCGAAAAATAATGTGTTAATCTTACGGGTTTTACACTTAACGGCGACCTAAACAACTTAGTAAATGTTGGCAAAATGAACCCTTGAGCGTCTTGTCATACAAAGCACGTCGTGGAAGACATTTGAAGTCTTGAACAAACGAAAAATCACCCAATAGTACCCAAACAGTTTGGATTTGTGCCCGGTTGATGGCAATATAGGGTCGCCCCCAAAGGCACGGGACAAATATAAGAAGCGTCGGGCGGTGGTGTGGCGTGGACGCAGCGCAGTCGCGGCGCCACTTCTTTGATATTTTATACAAAATGTGTAATATAAGATGGCGCGAGACATACTGAGCCGGCGTGGCGAGGGCGCCGCGTGTGCTCCGCTTCCTCGCCCTCGGCGCACCCGCAGTTAGCAGTGGCATGCATAAGGCGGGAACAAGACGGCGAAAATGCGTGACAATTTAGACTTTAAAGACTAGAATGCGCCCGCGCCTCGCCTTTGCGACAACGTTAGCGCGCCGCCTGTTTCGCGCTGCGCCGGCGCCACGCCATCACCTCGCCCACGCCGCGCCTCTTGTATTTGTCCCGGGCCTAACACGTGGGGCTGCTGGCGAAATGTGGGTGTACAGTCCCGTCTAATAATATGTAAACACTTAAGAATTTTTTAAATTGTGTTTCTCCTAATGTACTGATTAAAATGTAATGTTATTACGTACATAGTATTCTGGAACTCATATTTTTATGAAAAAGATCCAATCTCCTAGTTACAATCGTTATTTCTCGCGAAAATAACTATAATATTATGACATATTACTAGACGTGACTTCTTCGTACATTACAGGCGTGAAATGTTATTTTATAATGCCCATAGCTCCTCCCCTGTTATACTAGACTTACTTGTAAATATCACTGGTATAATGTAGATGTAGGTACTATAAAACACACCTGACTCTTCAAGGATAATACCTGAATTCTTGTCACGCTGACGGTTGGTCACGTACGGTTGGTCGTGACGTCAGCGAGAGCAAAATACGGCTGTGGTTGCCGCTGACGTCAGCGTCACAGACTCGCAGTATGGTGCTATATGTATAGTGCTATTAAAGAGCACTATCATACGCGACAAGAATTCAGGCCTAACAGTAATGATGTAATGTTACGTTTACTTTCAACGTACTTTTAGGTTACAGCGGCAGATTTTGGTGTGTGCGACACAGATAACGTAACGGAATCAAGCTTTTTTATATACCACTGCATTCTGGACTTGCCGCCAAATGCGACACAAACCATTATCGGGACGACTGAAATACTTGCAGGGCGTTTAAGTAAGTCAATACTGGTTTAGTTTCTCATAGAACTTAGGCTGTGTTTTTACCAGAGATTTTCTAAAATGTGCAGCGAGGGTTCCCACTATGTCGCGTCGATTAGTTTATTGCAATTAATCGTTTGTCGTGGATGACAGTAAACGCGTCGTCCTTTAAGTGAAAACCTCCATTTAAATACACAAGCCAGCTACACGATTATCAGTCGTCGTCACTACAAAGTGGGAACGCGTCCTAAAACTAATTAATCGCACAGTTTTTGACAACACGGTTGCCGCAGCGGCGAACTGACTGGCTGTTGTTTCGTGTTTAACCTTTTGGACGCCATGGTCACATATACGTGACAAGCAAGCGCGTGCCCTGTACGCCAAACGACGCAAATATGTGACAAAATAGTAGATGAAATTGTGGATTGGCGTGGAGGGCACGCGCGAGCGTTTATGCTGTGGCGGTCAAAAGGTTAACGTCATAGGTACAGGTTGTTGTTCCAGATCTGCCTGTTACTGTATGAGACTACAAATGTTGAATCCACGATACAGCAAAAAAAAAATATTTAAATTAGGGCATTACTGGCACTTTAGAATGTCAAAAACAAAAGAATGAAGCTACTGAGAGCTATAGTTCCAGTCACAAGGCATAATAACTGGTAAGGATCGCCCGGAGGACACGGTGGAGTACACCGTGGAAATTTGCTCGCCGTGTCCTAGTGGCGGCGATCGGCGGTGGCGACCTCTCGCGTTCGGCCCTGGTTTATCCATGGTCCGGACCGAGAGACCTTCTTCTGCGAAGCAGTCATGCCGTCCGTCCGACTTATGACGACAGGCCGTGTCGGAGGCACGTTTGTATTCCTCGTGCGCCTCAAAGATATGTAAGCACACAGGAAGGGGTTCGCAAGGTCCGGTCGGAGCTGCGGGACTGTTCGAAAAAGATACCGCGGCCCTGAAACACAAAGGGCTAAGAAGGAACATGGATTGTTTTTAGTTAGTAAAAGTCTTTTTCATTTGTTTCACAAAGTTTATTTTTTACAGATGGCCATGTCAACGGCGATGAACTGAATATGACTTCTTCATCAGAATTATTTCTGTCGATACGGATGCCGTCATTACAAAAACTGTAAGTTAATAAAAATAAGATTTTTTTCCACTTGTTTGGTGTGCATCTTGTTTCGGTCGGCAACGGAATTCGGGAAAACTAGGATCTTACTTCTCTGTAGGTAAGTATCATCTAAATTGCCACAAGATACATACTTAACATATTTTTTGTTAAACGTACTATACAACATTTCATAATAATTCATCATCATCATCATCATCGGCCTATTAATGTTCCCACTGCTGGGACAGGCCTCCTCTCTATGAGAGGGAATGGGCTATATAATCCACCACGCGGGCCCAGTGCGGATTGGTAGATGTCACATGTCTTCGAATTTATGGTTCTAGGGCATGCCGGTTTCCTCACGATGTTTTCCTTCACCGTTTTGAGAGCAGCGGCGATGTAATAAATTACACAAAGTAATGCGCCTGCCTGGGTTCGAACCCACGACTTACTGAACGTAAGTCGGGGCCGCCACTACTGGGCCACCGCTGCTCATAATAATTATATTTTCCTTTTTTTTTTAATGTTTAAATTGTATGTGCTCTGGTTTTAAATATTTTTAAATAAATTTATTTAAAATCGTATTAATAGAAAATAAAAAATATTAACCGTCTTTAGATGTTAACGTCGTTTAGAGCACATCCGCAGTTTTCGTGAATATCTATCAGAGCTTTGGTTCTCTTTATGTAAAAGGAATTGAAACTATTTATATCAACTATCTTGGGTCTACAACACAAGCTTCGTTGTTTAGTGTGGCACTAGATGGCGCTGTGTTATGTCCAGCAATATTTTTTATTTATTTAAGCTTTTTTAAATTTATGTTTTATTCAACTTCCGAGTTAAAATAGGACTATTTCAAAAACCTCTCCCTTTTTCGACGCTCTTCTCACAGAAGAAGCGAGCGTTAGCTGCCCGGCTAGCATGGGCAGGGGATAAAATTTTATCCACCGGTTATTTCCACTGACAAGGGACAAAATTCATACAAAAGTGGAAATAACCGGTGGATAAAATTTTTATCCCCTGCCCATGCTAGCCGGGCTGGTGGTACAAGTCGGTCCCACTGTCTTTTCCTCGGTACTGGGATGATTCACAATGTCTGCCGAGATTCAATGGAACCCACTAGGGTGTTACTTAAGCACACAGTTCAGTTCAACTTACATTGGACTGACGCAATAAAAACAGTCGCGTGCTGAAATATGTACTTTAAGATGTGTGACATTTGGAATATTTTTGAGCCATGAGTATTTTTTTTTTGTTTTCAGATCGAATACTAGGATAACTATCCAAAAAGACATCACTATTGGCAATAGAAAGTGGCTAATTGCCTTGATTGCTGGCATTATAGCGTTAATCTTATTGGCTATTTTGACAATTGTTCTTTACAAGGTAAGGTTCACATCATAGAGCATAACTATTTTTAAGCATTTTGATTCGTCATCATTCTCTTGCCCTAATCCCAATTGGGGTCGGCCCAGCATGTCTTATTCTTACGTCATTTCATCAGACACCTCCTATGTTTGGGATGTATGCAAAATAATATATGGTTTACTCTTTTTTCAGTGCGGATTTTTCAGACGGAAGCAAAAACAAGTACTACTTGTAGCGAAAGAGAGCGTAAGACGAAAGAGCGTTGTGAGTATTATTTATTACCTTATACATAATTTATCATCACAATTTACCTAATAATCTTATATAATATAATCTTATATAATAAACTTTTAAAATCATAATAAAATATGCACGTAAACAAAACAAGAAAAGCATTACAATGCGTCAAAAAATTCGTCTACCTTGCTGTCAACAGAAATAGTGTCCAGAAGGCTGACAGCATTGCCACGTTACATGGCAATGCTGATTCTTTGACAAAAAATATAGCAATAATTTTTAATATGCATAGCAATATTATAAATTGAAGTTCTTTTCATTTTTGTTTATGTAGCCGTTGTTCTTCTGATCTACGCAACGGACTTTGATTAATTTAGATATAGAGAAAACTTCCTGTTTGTTAAGCAGTCGGCTAGTCTTTCGTTAAACAAATATAATTATAGACCAATGCAATTTAAATACCTTCGAAAATGGTAAAAAAACGAAAATAATCATAGTAGGAAAACCCAACCCCATCCCCACCCTACCCAACCCTTTTCCCATTGGAAAAGGAAGAGAATATAACAAAAATTAAAGGAAAAATAATTTACGGGCGATCTGAGGTCGGGACGTGGGAGACTCAAGGGCTAAAAATGGTTTATCTCGATTTCCGACAAAACGCGACAAGTCCAATGAAAAAAAGTTGAATGGCAAAGTTGTAGGTAAGTAATAAAAAGATCTACAACTTTTGGATTAACACTTTTTTCACATAACCTCAAAATATGTGTGATAAATTAAAAAAAAAAAAACAAGTTTTTGGTTTTTTTTATTTTAATCTTTTACAAAACAATTTTTTTTCACGAAATTTGGTGAAAACTTACCTTTTCATGTTCCAAAAACACTGTATTTGTTTTGATTTAAAATACTAGTTTTTTTTTTCTACCTCATTTTGACACTATATCGAAAAAGCACCCTAATTTTCAATCGAAAATTCTCACGTCCAAATATCTGCTTTTTTTTTAAGTTGGTAGTTTATTTGTTCGTTGAAATCTCTACTTTCTGATGATGATGGTGTAAAAAAAAGTGAAATGAACTCGCGTGGAGGGGTTCCGTCTGTCTGTCCGTCCGTCTGTCACAGCCAATTTGCTCTGAATCTACAGGACCAAATCAGATGAAATTTGGTGGGATGTTGTAATTTTATGACCCAAACACAGATGTGCAAAGTAAATAAATATTTTTTTTAAATAAGGGGGATAAATTAGGAAATGAAAAAAAAAACTTTTGCAAACTTTAATGTGTCGTATATCAAATGAAAGGGCTCGTTATGAGGATCTCAAATATAGGGGCTATGTAGGGGCCTCAGAATGATGTATTTGTGGGGCTATTTGGGTATTTGGGATGGTTGGGACGACCTAGAATTTCGTACAAAAACATTGATAACTGTCGAATGGTGTATGGTAGAAGTTATTTTACAGACTCTAGCAACACTTTGATTGGCTGATACTGAAGAAAAAAGAAATTCCTGAAAGAAAAACCCAATAACATTACAACACCCCCCAAAACCCTAAATAGCCCCGTTTAACTGTAATGAATACGTGGTACATACAAACACTGTAACTAGTGGACGCCATCTTTGACGACCCGAATGGCGTAGTGGTGGTGAGGCTGCCTTACGTTCTTAGGGTCCTGGGTTCGAATCCCAGTAGGAGCAAATGTTTGTGTGATGAGCATGGACATTTGTTTCCGAGTCATGGATGTTTATATGTATACTAAGTATGTATTTAAATACAAAAAAGTATATAATATATGTAGTATATCAACTACCTGGTGTCCACGACACAAGCCTTGCTTAGTGTGGCACTAGGTGGCGCTGTGTGTTAATGTCCAGCGATATTTATATTTTACTAGCTGTTGCCGGCGACTTCGTTCGCGTGAAAATATTGATGGGTCATGACATGTGTGAGACTGCATCGTTGGTCAAGTTGTCGCAAGCGCTACTGAGCATGAGGTCCTTGATTTGATTTCCGGGACGGGCAGAATGTTATTGTATGGTTTGTGCCCAGTTGATGGAAATAAGCTAAATGTGCGAAATGTGGGTGTAAGATTAGATACACCTCTACCTAACAGTGGCGAAGTGAAAATAGTCCTGCCGGGGTTGCGGGCCTGTTGGAAAGAGATACCGCGGCCCCGGAACATAAAGGGCGAGGAAGGAACATGGATGAGTTTTAGTCAGTAAAAGTCTGACACTCCCTCCCGCTCCGCCCAGAGCGGGAGAAGTTATTTGATGATTTCCCAATTTAAAAAAAAAGGGGAAAATAGTGTCAGGAATAAAAAAAGAGAACTGCTTTTTTTTGGTTCTGTTAACTTTTTTCCCATGTTATTTTTGACCTCATTTTCATTATCAGCGACACCAAAAACCACGGAAACGACACCCACGATGAAAAATCCAAAAATTTTCGTCGGCGCCATTTTGGATTTTTATTTTGACTTCATCTTCATTCATCAAAAGTAAGATCAGAAATGCAGAAGAGTTAGAAATAAAACAGAAATCAATAAAATAAAAAAATCTAGTTGGTATCAAATCGACAATTACTCATTCTATCTCGTTCTACTATACATACTTTCTTTTTCTGCCCTTGCCGTAACTCCATAATCTTCAGCTTACCTAGGTCCCCTAGGTAGTAGGTACTGCCAGCCGCGAAATCACGTGTGCGCGTCCATACGATTCGTTTGGTACCTACCTGTACATTACAATTAACTTGTGTACGGCCATACTATTAACTTGCACTGCTGCAAAAGGTCTCTCCTGCTGCTGTTATTGCTGAACGAATGAACAACTACAATGCAAAACTTCATCCCCTTTACCCCTTTGTGGGTTGAAAATGTTGCTCTTTTTTCACCCCTCAAGGGTTGAAATTTCTTATAAAACCGTTGCGTTAGCTTCCAATCATAAGCCCAGATAACAAATTTTGTACTTTTTAAGTCGAAAATTAAGGATTTTTCACACACAATTTCATCCCCTTCTTAAGTCTTCGGGGTGGAATTACCAAAAACGCTGAAATACGTACTTATAAATTAATTTTAAATCGTCAGCCTGAACACAAAATTAGAAGATCCTAACTTTAAAACTGACGGACTTTCATATAAACTTCCATCCCCTATTTTATCCCCTTGAGGGTAGAATTGATCAAAATCCTTTCTTAGTGGATGCGTCATAACATCTACCTGCATGCCAAATTTCAGCCCTATCCGTCCAGTGGTTTGGGCTGTGCGTTGATAGTTCACTATGTCAGTCAGTCAGTCACCTTTGAGTTATACAGGGTGTAAGGGACAGCCCTCCACAAATTAACAGAGTGTAATCAGCTCCTTATTTTGAATCATATTCTAGTGGAAATTTTCTCAGGAAAATTTTCAATTTTTTTTTTCGTTTTTTCAGTTTTTATTGCCTATTTCAATGTAAAGTGACATTATCTGTATGCAGAACACCATTAATGTAAATAACACAGCTAAAATGAAAAAAACAACAATGGATGTTGAAATTTTCTAATGCCCGTCCTTTCGAAAGCTCGCTGCGCTGCCGTTCGCTGCGTGCGTTTTACAGAGGTAGCGATACATTGCGTGCGAGGTAATTAAACAAATCAGTTTTATTGGATTCCCATAAAGTTCCTGAAATAATTTCATGTACCGGTCAACTTAGTACGATGTACTGAAATCACCCTATCATTTTGTGGAGGGCTGTCCCTTACACCCTGTATATATTTAAGATATTTATTTATATTTGACGTTTTTTTTTCTATTTACAGAGACGAGATACTCATGCTTCAGCGAAGGATGGGCCAGTAGAAGGTGTAAGTAACGCCCATTTCTGAAATACACCATGTTTTCTTAGAAGTTTTAATTATTTGGAAAAGTTGAATAGATTAGTGGAGAGGAGCTCGAGACTAAATAATAACAGCAGCTCAGAACGACCTTTAGGTTAAGCCGTACTTGCCTAAGTTGGTCTGTGGATGGTTGACCACCCATAATAGGTACCAAGTTTTCTCCGTGCCTCGGAAATCACGTTAAGCAGTTGGCATGTTAAACGACTGTCAAAGATCTACAAATGACAGCTGCTGTCATTTGTCATCTTTGACAGTCGTTACAGGTAGTCAGTGGCCCGAAATTCTGACAACCAGTCTTACCAAGGAATATCGAATTACCCATTGGGTTGTGGAGCTCAGATAGGCAGTCGTTCCATGTCAATTATTGGAATTCAGGAGTATCAAGTTAGACTGGAAGCCATGATGAGCCATGATGAGTTTAATATTATAAGGCACATCTAGTATTGTTATTAAAATTATGTTATTTCTACTCTGCAGGCGATCAGGTTAAACGAGGGATATGATGACTGAGGGTAGGTATTTGAATGTTTCAAATGTAAAAATAATACAATTTTATTATAATTTTTAACTCTTAATGTTTGCCTTATCCAAATTTGGTACGATGGAAATAGACGCGATCTTAAGTACATCCCTCATTTACCCAATCATACTGTAAGTGTACATAAAGGGTGTCAAACACATCTTCACGAAGCCGAAATGCACTTGATCTCCTCGCCATTGCAATATTTTTTTTGTTACCATACCTGGGAACTTGTTACGAAGATATTGGGGATCACAGTTACAACTTTTTTTTTCAAATACTATTTTTACTGTAAGATTTTTACTTTAAACACCTCTACGACCCCCGTTCCATTCAATTTATCCATTAGCTCAATGTTTTAAGTGCGTTACATTAAGTAATACAACGTAAAGATATTTTTCAACCCAAAAAAAAAGTGGTTTGTCAGCAATAATTTAAGTTACTCAGTGTGACGTACAGAGTGCGTGGTGGAAGCTGTCAGCAGCTTCCTGATGAGGTTGTTTACATCCTGTATAGACTACTTTTTTCAAACATCGATGGTCGTAACAATTATGGAGCATTTGATAAACCATTGTTGTGATCCTCGAGCCCCCGCTCCCACCCTGTCGTGACGAATTATGTATCGTTGGTTTTGATTTAGCAAAAGTTATGGACGACAGCTGCTATCGTGCCGTCCTATATGAACACCTCCATTTAAATACACAAGCCACGACACTTAAACCTACACGATTATCTGCCGTCACGTCAAAGTGGGAACGGGGCCAAACCATAACCAGAAAAAAGGGGTTTGGGTTAGCAACACCGAAAAAAAACGGCCAGTAACTTAGTAATTTTAAAATAGGTTGTATTTTACAAAAGCAATAAATAGTTACAATTCTTATAGATGACGACATAATTTTGTAATTTTTGGAAATAAACCTCCATGGAAGAAAATGAATGTCTTAATGTGTTATTTCTAATGAAACAGTTTCCATTCGTGGCCGAAGACTTCAAAAAATCACCCAAACCCCTTTATAAGATATTTAGAGTGAGAAAGGATATTCTCTTTTTGAACGTGTTTAAAAAAAAACTTTTTTCTTTTTCAGTTACAAATGGACGTAGACGATGACTGCCCATTCGAGGAGGCTCGACCAGTGACGACCAAAGACAACGTGGGTTTAGTGGTAGACGACGAACCTTAACTCTTTGTTGTTGATGTTGAATGATTCCTCTTTTTTTAATAAATACTTTGTAAAATATTGAATGTGTTCAGTTAGTTAATAAAGTTGTATTTTTTTATTGGCTGGTATCTTTTTAATAACTTTTGTTTGAAGAGATCTTCAAGTTTACACAACTTCTGTAAAGCTTGGTGAGACAAAAAGTACCGTGAATAGTCACGGTTATGGCGGGAATGCTTGTTTTAAAGATCCTTGGAGGATGGCTTGTGAACTAATGCGGTCACTGACCGTAGGTCGACCAATTTTCAACCGTATTCATCTTGACATAAAGAGAGTAAGTGGTAGACCATCAGTGACCTCAGTAGTACATCTAGCAGTTTTTTTTAAGAAACGATGACACGTATTCAAATTAAATCTAATAATAACATTAACAAATTTGAATATTTATTAATTTCATTTCATTTCATTCAAAAACGTCCATCTGTTTCTAAAAAAACTTCAACTATTTATTTGGACCCTGGTTACTTATTTGCTCTGCTCTCTGTGCACGATGTATTTTGATTGAGGAAATGACGGGTCTCGTGTTCGAACCTGTTTGCACGCACCTCTGTTTTTTTTCGGATTCATGTGCGTATTGTATAATATCACTTGCTTCGGTGAAGTTAAATATCGTGAGGAAACGAGCATGCTTGAGAGGTATTTCTCGACGGCATATTAAGCCAAGTCAGAGGTCCATGGGCGGCTTAAAACTCTGACATCAGGTTAGGTTAACTAATCACACGATAAAGAAGAAGAAAATGCACATGCGTGACGATGTCATATTACGAAGATCTATTTTGAATCAGCAGCGGTGGCCCAGTGAGCAGCGGTGGCCCAGGGAGCAGCGGTGGCCTGGTGGCGGCCCCGACTTACGCGCATTACTTTGTGTGATTTATTACATCACCGCTGCTCTCAAAACGGCGAAGGAAAACATCGTGAGGAAACCGGCATGTCCTAGAACCATAAATTCGAAGACATGTGACATCTACCAATCCGCACTGGGCCCGCGTGGTAGATTATATAGCCCATTCCCTCTCATAGAGAGGAGGCCTGTCCCAGCAGTGGGAACATTAATAGGCCGATGATGATGATGATGATGATGATTTTGAATCAAGACAGAACCAACTTCTTAGTTTGTTGTAATCTCTTCAGGAGTATTTGCTATATAACAATTACACATCATTTAAAATGCACATTTGTTCGTTGTCAAGAAAAATCATACAACACATTTTTACAACATTTTATTTATTCAGATATATACAAAGACAAGAACAATTAATTTTCTTATCAAACTCTTCTCACAAAATCTCACAAATCATTCTATTTTTTTCCTAAATGTATCCCAAATTACGTGCCTCCTTGACAAGTCCAACCATCATTTGGGTGACCTCGTCTCCTTGCTCATAGATCCTGCTGGGAGGCCAGGAGAAGTATATACCTCGAAGCTCATACACGTACACAAGAGACGTGCCCATGGTATGACGCACCCAGTCGATACTACCTCCGGATGCCTTGTCTGGAAGAAAAATAAAATAAGCAGGTTTCCACCATCAATAAATTGCGAATCTATTTAGTCCGTCAATTAGAGTGTTAGAAAATAATGGACACGTATTTTTGTTTTTATAAATCAATGTATATTGACAAAGATAAAATGCATCAAAATCGGCAGTGAGGGCTCCTGACGTCAGAACGACGCACTAAAAATTATACCACTGTCCGACTCATTGAGAAATTTATAAGCGTCGTATCTTCGTCAATTTTGGTTTCCGTTAAAAGAGAAAACATAATTATGGGTCAAATATTTTTTGATAAATCTGACTGACGGACCAAGTATATTTTTCTTATCGTCTACCCTAATACGTAGTAGATACAAATGCCATCTGCTGTTATATATTAGAACTAGTTAATGCTGGAAATTGATGGATTGATCGATAAGTTCATATACATAACGGTGTTGAAAGATAGCGCTTACCAACGCAAGCCAAGGATTATGTATAGTTGAAAATCCACTTGAATCTTAAACTACTCTTATATATTCTTCGTCTAAGCAGATTTAGGCACCTTGACCGTCTTTTTTTCGCGTTACAGGATAATTACTAAACTAAGACTTACTTCACTTACTTTAACTTATGACAAAAATATATTTCAAGTAATCTTACACAAAATCTCGGCGGCCGTTCCCGGTCCATCGTACTTTGCCTTATTCACTGCATAACCGTAACGAAGAGATGTCTCTCCAATCTTCTTCTGCAAAAGGAAGACATCGAATTACAGAGAGATGTAGAAAAGAGAGAAGGGGTTTAAAACGGAGGTAAAAACGAATTTCCAGCCTCGATTTGATTGCGGATATCCAGGGAGCCAACATACTGAGGAGGCCAAACATAGCGTGACCATGCCGTACAGTTTTATGAAACAGATCTCATGGTCAGCAAACGGCATATCGAAAACTTAAACCACTGTCTGAGCTCCTTTCGATCCCTTTCATCCAACTCTTAGGTACCTTTTAGCTATTCCGCGAAGATCATCGTTCAATCATCCTGTGTGTCCTGTTGTTTGTTCACTACAGTAACTGATGTTTATGGACATGACCAGGGCATTTGACTATGTAGACCATAAAATGCTATTAACAAAGCTCGAAAGATATGGTATCAGAGGTAACGTACTTAATCTGATAAAATCTTATTTGGAGAATAGAAGGCAAATTACACAAATTAGCAAAGTAAATATGAAGACCAAAACTGAGGTAGTCTACTCCTCTAGCTCTAGATTATTGTCATGTGGTGTGCCGCAGGGTTCTGTGCTGGGACCATTACTTTTTATCTGCTATATTAATGACTTTCCCCAAGTGATCGAAAATCAAATGTCACTATTTGCCGACGACAGCATTGTTATTTATGATTCTGGCACTACAAAAGAAATCAAAGAACATGTAAACAATAGCCTTATTCCTATTATCGACTGGTTAAATGCTAATAATCTTAAAATAAATCTAACCAAAACAAAAGTTATGAATTTTAGAATTAGACTTATAGAACAATCACAGTTACAAATAAACTATAAAGGGAATGAAATAGTTGAATCTAGTGTTACAAAATTTCTTGGACTGCATATTGATAATGACATGACATGGAGGACTCAAATTGAAAGTATTTGTGGAAAGCTGAGCAGTTTTTCATATGCTCTTTATATGCTGGGTAAAGTTGCCAATAAGACTGCCCATGCTAGCAGCTTATCATGGTTATGTCGCCTCAGCTCTGCGGTATGGCCTCATATTCTGGGGTAATGCCCCTAAGGTTCACGAAGTACTTGTTGCACAGAAAAAATGTATCCGAGCTATTTGTAAAATAAAACAAACAGAATCGTGTAAACCACATTTTCGTGAGCTAAAAATATTAACTTTACCGTCACTGTATATTTATGAAGCCTGTATTTTTATAAAACACAACATTAATTTATATAGATTTGTAGAAAGTAAACGCCGTTCAAAAAAGCTGCAGGTATTAGCAACAAAAACACAATTTTATAGTAAAAGCTTTTATGCAATGGCTCAAAAACTATATAATAAATTACCAGGACAAGTTGTCTCAAGTGTGAACATTAACGAATTTAAAAGAAATTTATTCAAATTATTAAATAACAAAGTGTATTATTCTGTTGACGATTATTTAAATGACAAATTTTAATTCTTTCCAAATTGAATCTGTTTTTATGTTATGTGAAAATGATAAATTATTTTGTTCATCTTGATTATCTTTCTATTAATTAATTATTGGCATTGACATTTTTATTTTGTATTTTTCGTCCCTTTTACTTTATTTAATTTGACATCCTATCTAATTTTGACTTGATCTATAATTATTTGTGATTTTACCTTTGAATTGTTAAATGTAATGTATTTTGTAAAAAAAAAAAAAACAAGGTGATTTTTTGTATGATGATCCTGATCCTTTGATATTTTGTATGCCATTTGGCGGGGCACAGCTCGGATCTTACTTATTATAACATCTTCTGCATGTAACCTGTGTTCACGAAATAAATAAATTTGAATTTGAATTTGAATTTGATGGATGCAACCGAAAGCGCCAAACTAGTAGCTCTATTCTGCGCTGATACAATTTAGATTGCCATCAACGCGCTAAAAAGAAGGTCGTTCAAATCTAACAGGAACAGGTCTATTCGAAGAAATCCTTACCAAGTCATCATAATTATCAACATGTTCGCTAGAGTCGGAGTATGGAAGAAGCAACGTCTGCGCAGTAGAATGATACGAGATATAACCCAGCATGTTCTCTAGTCCGGATATGTACTCGGACAACGTTCTAGTCTCTATCTCTGAGAAAGGTTTTGATCCAGCGTATAACTGGTAGTTGCATGGGTTGTTTGAGGAACTGTAATCTGGAAAAAATAGTTTTAAGTAAGTTTAAAAAAAAACATGCGGTGTTTGGGAACTGCCGAAGTACCGATAGAAGTGAAAACTCGTAGTGGATCGGCTACGAGTGCCACGAAGCGTTAGGTGACGGTCACGCGAGTTCCATGTTTTTTGTTCACTCAAAAAGAGTTCAACGCGCCTAAAGAACTTTTCACTTCAAAAACAGGGATGAAGGATTATATATGACAAGTATTTCCTGTGGTTACACTGGAAGTTATCCCTCGGGAAGCTACTGCTGGGATAAAATGTCTCCATAACCTGGTCCAGGTCATTGTGCCAATTTTGGCACACGTGTAGACCCGATGTCCTGGGACACGTTGGAAGATGACTAATATTAATATACAACGTGTAACAGAAAGGGTATAGTCATATGGAAGGGTGTGCTGACCATCAAATTGAACAACTTTCTCCATGGGACCTCTTAGTCGTAAAAATAATAATCAGCTGTCACATATATTTGGTCGAGTAGGTATTGGAATTTTATATGGGGCCGTTGATTATTTTTTAGCGATTACGATGGTGGTCCCATGAAGAAAGTTGTTAAATATACAGTTTACAGAAAAGTGGTGTAAGTTCAGTAGTAGATAATATACGTTATAGTCTTATAATAGTTTTACTATTACCTATATAAAACTAGGGTTTGACTCTATAAGGTTAAAGTGAACAATTAAAATTCTTCAGGTAATGTAGTGACTTGGCCAGTCTAGTTTTATTTAAGGGGCCTGCGGAGCGTGCGTATTTCATACAAACGTAATACCAAAATAATTTGTAAATCAAACATATTCATAAGGTAGTAAGGTTAAATTAGTGTCCATTCAAAATATACATTTGGGAACCTAGTTATTCAGTCATCCAATCGAAATAAATACACACTACTTTAAGAGTATGTTTGATTTACAAATTATTTTGGTATTACGTTTGTATGAACGACGTATGCTCCGCCGGCCCCTTAAACCTGCGTATCAGGACACCTCTCTACTGCGGAAGTTTTTTAAAAGAGTACAATGACACCTTACAATAATAATCTCATACTCATCACATACCGAATGTTAAAGTGGTGCTTTAGATCAAATCAAACAGAAGTAAATATTAGGTATAATTATCTAAACATACTCATCCAGTTATAGTCCCAATTCCGGTTAGGGTCAGCCCCATAGCATCCGTTTGCGGAACGTGACCGTGTTTTCCTCCACATTCGGTCCTGAAATTAAAACTGTGGTTTGAAATTCGGACTTTCCTGTTTCATCATTAAATTGGATTACAACAGTTTTATTTTTTCTGACTTAAACACAGTTATATAGAAGACTATAAATACTTTATTCCAACGACTAAATAAAAGCGCTCCCTCTACCATTTGCATTAACAATGCAACGTTAATGATTCCAATACACCCAACAAACTTTTAGATGAGAAGACATTGGAATTCCTTCGGATTCCATAATCTGCCATCGGCTTAAATACATGACTGCACATAAATTATCATCATCAGCCTATTAATGGACCCACTGCTGGGACCACTGCACATTATTCCCACCAAATTCCACCCTGGTAGTTCTACTAAAAGTCTCAGTTACTTTTAGTAGCTCTTTCGGTTGTAATTGTTTGGGAGCAAAAGGTTTCAGATCGTCCACGTAAAGAAGGTAAGCTATGATTTTACTGCTTCTACTAAATCTATAGCGTAGACCTGAATCCTCCAACAGTATGCTTTAAGGCTAGACAGAATCAAAGTGAGCTCAAACTGTCACCCTGAAATATACTACTACTACTACTGTTGGCCCATGTCATCACCCTTGTGAGCAAAGGCCTGTCCCATGACTTCTATATTCTTCTATAGGGCTCTGGAGCCCTGAAATATACTGAATAAACTCCTTTATTCATACACAGTCTTGAGCTTTTTTTTTATTTGTTTTACGTTTCGTATCAGTTTGAAAGTGTTATATTTTATCTGTGGCAGTTTCTGAGTTGATGAAAAAAATAAAAAAAGGGCGGGAAATGAATGGCGGGGCATATTCTTGTTGCCGCCGTTGCAACTTCTACATTGTTTTGTAATAACTAGTACAATTAATCAATTTCTTGAGAAAAATATAATAAATAATACTGTGCTTTATTTCTACTCCTTACTTCGGAACTTAATAACGGTTTATAAATGTTTCTCTCGGGATATCATAACGGGAGCTCAAAATTAACAATAATCACATTTTGCTCAAATTTAGTGACATTTTGAGTATCCTATAAAACAACCATATTAATCACACTTTATATTTTTAACAATTAGTATTCTGAAAAGATAGTGACAATGCTATTGTTTGACAAACAATGAGGGTATTTTTGTTAACACCTTAGGTATTTTTTGGATATTTTTCCCGTACCGATGTGGTCACAATTTCAGTTCAAATTCAATAAGGAAGGATGAAACAATAATAAGGTATATGACAATGTACTAATTGGAATACCTATCCTGAAACATTAGGTAATGAATTTTTGAATACAGACCCATTTTAATCTCCATCACGCTAGTTTTCGCCCTAGGGTTTATTTATTTGGTACACCAACAGCAATACATACAAAGAATTAATGTGAAACAATAAAATAAAATAACAGTGCTGGTATGTCTATGCCTATTATAGGTATTAGGGTTAGGCCGAACATTAACCATTGATCGGAATAAGTAGAGCTATTTATGTTCATTGACCGCAAACATTGATGTTAATATGGATATTCCACGGGATTCCGACTGTTATTATGGGATTTTCCCTAGTAGCATTTTTTGTTGGCATTTAGTTGGGCCACATACCTCTGGTTAGTTGGCAAATGCATACAATTGGAGGCAGTTTGCGGGTTGGGACCAAAACTGATGGCCTACGTGGATTTGCCTACGAAGGCTCAACTTGCGATGGGGCCAACGTGGATTTGCCTACGAAGGCCCAAGTAAGTACTTGGGCTTTCAACTACTACCTTATTATTATATTATTTGTTTAAATAAGTGAATTATTGTTGAAGCGTATCCTGCTCATCACAGCAATCTGTCTTGGACATATAACTGCTCCTTTGTTCGAATTTCTTCTGAATTTGTTCTTTGTAGCAGTGAGGAATTGTCCATTGACCATTCTCACTCATTCTGCTGAGAATCTTTTTATTAAACTTGGAACACTGTTCCTCTTAAGTCTTGTGTGTACAATACTTCCGGACCCCGATAAATCAGCAGCCAGTGCGTTGACCTGTTTGTTGAGCTTTTTCTGGTAGTGTTGTGCTACGGGCAGCGATCTCTTGCTTTACAGTTTTAAGCTTCAGATCTTGCAGGGTGTATGTATTGTGTATGTATTTAGGAATGTTGAACATGAATCTCAAAGCTTTAGTCTGAAACCTTTCCAGGATGTCGATATTGCTGTTGCTTGCTGTTCCCCAGAGCTCCACTCCATATGTCCAAACCGGCTTCAATATAGTTTTGTATATCAGCATTTTGCTTTCGTTGGTTAACTGAGACTTTTTTAAGTTTTGTTGAAGCGTATGGATTATTTTAATTAAGATTTTATTGTAAATAAAAATTGTTCTATTTGATAATGTTTTGATTTTTTGAGGAAAAAATAATTTGTATGGTAATATGTTTTTGTACCTACAACTTCAGAATAAAAATGTTTAAATGATTGTTGATTCTTGAATAAGAAATTGTTACGTAAAAAACTTTTTTGTGGTATTATGAATCAAGTTTATCTATTTACCTATATACTACCCTTAACCCTGTCCTTCTTATATTTACCCGTCAAAAAGGAAGTGTAATCTTTCATTAGTCTCGAAGGCGAGAATAGTTTTTTTATGATTTTACTACCTACTTAAAAACCAAATCCCGGGACTCGGGGAATATCCGTATTATTCTAACCTATGGCAAGTACATAAAACAGCTCTACCTATTCCTGTCTATGATTATAACAAATCAATAGAACACCCGTATTAGAGAGCGAGCCTCTACCATCAACCGGACACAAAACCAGACGCCCGGCTATTAAAAAAAATTGCCACCCAGGGTAGCCCAGATTTTTTTTTTAATTTTCTTACGTTTTTTGCGGTTCAGTCAGTGGTCAGTGAAGAAAGAAAAAGAAGATAAATGAAGGTACCTATAGAGGAAGCGAATAGTAACGATTTTGACTTTGAAAAAGTCGTTCCTCGACCTTTATGAACTTGGAGGAGAACGGAATTTCGCGGCCTACCCTGACGCTTTCGCCTTAAGGGAACTATTGACCATCAGACTTGTACTGTTATGTTGTTTTGACTTTAACATTTTAGTAACAAACCTTAGTGAAACTGTAGTGATATCCATCAGGATTGACAGTAGGAAAGATATGCCAGTCAAACTGGTCCCTCATTGAAGTTATCTCTGGATCAGTACTGGTCAGGAGCTCGTTGATAAAATAGGTTGTAGTAGCAGGAGTGATCCATTCCCTTGCGTGGATGCCTGTCAAATTAAAAGAAATGCTACGTCAGTTTTCGCGCCTATTTTGATACTGTTGGCAATGTTCCAAAGGAGGTTGGATATTATTAAAACACGTAGTAGCTTCAACAGACTGACAGTTTTTTTTTTTAATTTTTACACAGACGGTATAATGCACATAACGAAAATAGATGGCACCACATGTATGTTTTAAATATTTCAATATATAAACCAATATCTCCTCTTATTGAAATAATCTAAACAGAATAAATCCTAATATAATTTTACAACACCCAATTGTTGCATGAAATTTGTGTGTTTAATTTTACATAAACTTTTCGTCAACAAATCAGCTGGCATTTCTAAAGTATTTAGGTATGCAATCTTAACAAGTTTCTTTTCTACAGCTTCTCTAATATAATGAAATTTAACATCTATGTGTTTGGTTCTTCTATGAAACATGGAGTTTTTTGTCAATTTTTGTGCACTTTGGTTGTCATTATACAATAATACAGGCACATTATCTACATTAATGAGTTCTCCCAATAACCTTTTCAGAAAAATTGCCTCCTTACTAGCCTCACAAATGGCCATGTATTCGGCTTCTGTGCTGGACAGGGCCACTGTCTGCTGCTTCCTACATTCATGAGAAACTATACATCCTGAATATTTGAAACAGTATCCAGTATAGGACCTTCTGTCCACACTATCTGAGGCCCAATCTGCATCTACATATCCAACTAAATTTGAATCGTTTTTTACATACATTAACCATAAGACTTTGTAGAACACAAATACTTCAAAACTCGTTTAGCATGTTTCCAATGGGTTTCATCATTACAATTATTGAATTGACTTAAATAACTAACACAATATGAAATATCTGGCCTTGTAAGAACTGAAAGATACATTAAGCTGCCTATTAGTTGTTGATAAGGATATTTACCAGTTACATTACTTTTCTCTAGCTTCAAATTTACCTCCATAGGAGTCTCTACAGTTCTACAATCTTCCATATTAAATTTATACAACAATTTTTCTACATATTTTTTCTGGTCAATACAAATCTTACCTTTTTCTATTTTAACAGTCATACCCAAACACTGCCTTAATTCACCTAAATCTTTCAACTTAAATCTGGTGCTTAACTCACCTTTCAGGTGAACAACTTCTTCATTACAATTTGAAAAAATGATTAAATCATCAACAAACAAGGCTACGAAAGTTTTAAAATTTCCTGAAGTTTTCACATATAAACATGGTTCGTGAAAAGAGTTTTTATATCCTAACTCCTGTAAACAATTATCAACCTACATGTACCATGCACGTGCTGACTGCTTTAATCCATAAATGGCTCTTTTAAGTTTTAATACTTTACCTACATTATCTTTACATTTTAAGTGTTTAGGTAGTTGCATATACACAATTTCCTCAAGATGACCATTTAAAAAAGCGGTTGTGACATCTAAATGGGTGATGTTTAAATCTAAGTTAACACTAATAGCAAATAACAATTTTAAAGTGGAATATTTAAGTACAGGTGAAAAAGTTTCTGTATAGTCAATTCCCTCTTTTTGGGTAAAACCTTTGGCGACCAATCTGGCCCTGTACCTCACTGTGTTATCACTATTTAACTTTTTCTTATACACCCACTTGCACTGAACAACACGAGCATCACTGGGCCTGTCTACTAGTTCCCATGCTTTGTTGTCATGAAACGACTGCAGCTCATCCTCCATTGCCTGGCACCACAGTTCCTGTTCATTGCTTTTCATAACATCTTCATAGGTTAGATTATCTTCACTAATACCATTATCGTTGGTTGTACATACATTACTGTAGCCAAACCGTTCTGGTTGTTTTCTCACACGCTTTCCTGTGCCTAAGTTTTCAACTGGTTCTAAATTGATCTTTTCTGGCACTGCATCACAGAACTCCTCAGAACTTGTTGAACACGAAGAATCCTGGTCACTTGGCATGTATGTTTGATCTGTATAGTCACTCATGGTCTGGTCTTGTTTTTCTTCTCCTCCCCTAGTTGTATTTTCTTTCTTCTCCTCTACCACAGCTTGAACCATGTCTGAGTCTTGACTAGACTCCATGATTACAACATCTCTGCTTGTGATAATGCTCTTTGTTACAGGGTTGTATAATCTATATCCCTTGGTATTCTCTGCATATCCAAGAAGAATATACTTTTCCGCCTTCTTGTCCCACTTTGCTCTCTTTATTTTAGGAATGTGGGCCATTGCAGTGCTTCCAAAAACACGAATGTGGCTTAGATTTGGCTTTTTTTCCAGTCCAGAGCTCGTAAGGTGTTTTTTCTAAACCTGATGCCAAAGTTCGATTCCGCAGGTAAACTGTGGTGTTTACCGCCTCAGCCCAAAATTTCTTTTCCATTTTAGCATCGAACAGAAGACATCGAGCTCTTTCAACCACAGTTCTGTTCAATCTTTCACACATGCCATTCTGCTCTGGCGTGTAGGGGTTTGTTTTTTGATGCATTATCCCTGCTTTCTTCAAAAAACTTTCATATTCTGAAGAACAAAATTCTCCACCATTGTCTGTTCTCAGTACCTTAATGAACTTTCCTGTTTGCTTTTCTGCCATAACTTTAAACTCTTTAAAGTTCATCATCACTTCGCTCTTAGACTTCAGAAAATAAACAATTGACATTCTGCTATAGTCGTCTATAAATAGGAGAAAATACCTTGCCATTCCTATGGATACTGTCTCCATGGGACCACAAACGTCCGCATGTACGACCTCCAATACACTGTCCGACCTGGAACCTCTGTGTGAGAAAGGCAATCTTGCTAACTTCCCTTCACAACATGTGATACACTGGGATTTGCCAATTTCAGCTTTATCGGAGTAGGAAATCCCCTCTACAGCGCCATTCTTCATGCTGTTCAGATGTTTACTGTTTATATGGCCCAACCTTCTATGCCATAACATACCGTTTTCTTGCATTGCTGAACCTGCCAATAAACACTCCTTTTTGATGTCCAACTTGTACACTCCATTCACTAGATGTGCTTTTGCAACAAGCTTATTGTTCTTGTTAAATATTTTGCAGATATTTTCTTCAAAAGTCACTCTATTTCCGTTTCGAATCAACTCACTAACTGAGAGAAGATTAGTAGAAAGGTTAGGAATGCACATGACACTTTGCACGCTAATATCGTGCTCTGAACCATCTACTATCGTAGTCAACTTCGTCTTTCCTGAGCATAACACTGGTACTGTTGTTTTATTGGCTACTACAATTTGTTTCACGTACGGGTTATAGGAAATATCTGACAAACGTTCTTTGTCGCAAATCATATGGGTGCTGGCACCTGAATCAACATACCAATCCGTTTTGTTGTATGTTGAGTTTGAGAAAAAACCACTAAACACTGTGCTTTCTTTATCTTTGTTTTTGTTCTTGCACTGGTTTTTATAATGTCCTTCTTGTTTACATTTATAGCATCGAATCGTCTTGTTGACAGGTTTGACAGATGACGTTTTCGACTTTGTCATTTCTGGGTTGTTGCTGCCAACCATAGAGGTAGGAACCTGTTTTTTACGCTGCCAACTTTTCGACAAGAATGCACTTTCGTTTTCAGAGCTGCCAACCTCTGCACTCATATCTAATAATTTAGATTTGATGACGTCTGTACTCACGGTCATTCCTGAATGCTCTATGGCCATTATCATCGGGGAGAATTTTTCCGTTAATCCCGCTAATAACAAGCATCCAATCCATTCATCAGTAATTTGAAAACCTGTTCCTCGTAATTTATGTCCCGTATCCACAATCTGGTTCACATAGGAAGTCATAGAATCGCAATCCTCTAATCTGATAGAAATAAGTTTTCGTAGCAAACTGATCTTCCTTTGAAATCCCGAGTCATCGAAGAGTGATTTTAGACGTGCCCACACATCATAAACAGTTTTCTCGTCCTTGATATGAACATAAAGCGATGAGTCAATTGTCATAATCAGCTTCGCCTTTGCCTTCTGCACATCAATTTCTGGAGGAACGGCAGCTGGCTTCTTGTTGATGTCCACTCCTTCTAGGATGAGAAAATTCTCAGCGGCAAACGCCCACTCATCGTAGTTTTCTCGACCCTTGAGCTTCGCTACATTTACAATGTAACTGGCGGCCATTGTTCAAGAACGTGATTTTTGAATAACGATTTTCTCACTATACAGTTCTTAATCTGAACAATTTTGGTCACAGAATACAGTTCACAAACGAGTAACTTCAGAGAATACAGTATTTCCTAATTTGCAGATCGAAAAACCAACTTTTTATCGCGAAATATGAGACTGGGCCCATAACCTATTAAAACACGTAGTAGCTTCAACAGACTGACAGTTTTTTTTTTAATTTTTACACAGACGGCATAATGCTCATAACGAAAATAGATGGCACCACATGTATGTTTTAAATATTTCAATATATAAACTAATAGATATTATGGTGAATGTCATTATGATAATGATGGCTGATGGTGAAGATGCAAGAAAAGAAAGTATTTATTTGAATTGGGTGCGTTCCCGATCGTCTTTTATTTTTATGTGATCAGTGTGATCATTCTCTTTCCTTATTGCGTGTACAAGTTGCCTCACAGGGTACAATAATTATTGTTCTATTATTTCCCAATAGCCGAGTGCAATTAGATAAAAAAAGCACTTTGAACATGGTTTGTAATGTTCGGATTTAAAAATGATTGTGATTGGCTAACTTGGCATTCGATGTGGAGAAGAACTTTTTGTGTGCTTTTCTTCCTGATTGCACTTGGCTGCAGTAATCTAAGAAAATGTGAATGGGATATTCTTTCACTGATTTCTATGAACGGCGTGCTCCCACATAAATTTTAGGTTTCATCGAGTCGAGCTAAATTATAATACAAAATTAGCTTTACTAAATAATGCAGATTAACAATTATCAATACTTGCCTGATTCGATGAACATGACTGGTTTTTCCTCATCTGCAGGTGTGTTTATCCTTAAACCTAATATCTGTCGACCTTCGTAACTCTGTCCACCTACCACTACTTGCGCCCACTCTGAGTGTTGGTGACTCATGTTTTGAAGGTAGCCGTAAATCTGTTGAATTAGATATTCATCATCATTATTCTTGTAGTAGCGGCGGTGTAGTATTAACTAAATCAAATCAAATCAAAATCGCTCTGGGCAACGGATCTGGATTTCACCACGCGGGCCCAGAGCGGGTTGGTAGATGTCATATGTCATCAAATTTATGGTTCTAAAACTGTTTCCGCAAGATGTTTTCTTTCACCATTATGAGAGCAGTGGTGATGAAATATTTATATTAGATATTGCATATTATTAAATTCTTTCTAGGAGCCCAGGTTGATAAAAACATGATTTTGTGGAAAGCATCTAAAGGGTGTAAAACACCTCTTCACGAAGCCGAAAGGCACTTGGTCTCCCAATCATTGCGATCATTTTTTTGTTCTACACCATACCTGGGAACCTTCTAGTTACGGAGATATGGGGGGTCAAAGGTACAACTTTTTGACAATTTTTTTTTTAAATACAAGTTTTTTTTGTAAGATTTTTACTTTTAACACCTCCACGACCCTCGTACTATTCAATCAAACCATCAGCATAATGTTTTAAGTGCGTTACATTGAGTTCTACCACAAAACATGATTTATAACCTCAAAAAAAAAATTGTTTCCCAGCAATATTTTTTTCGTAAAGTTATCTTAGTTTGATGTACAGAATGCTTGGTTAACGGCTTTGTGATTAGGTGGTTTACACCCTGTATGCAGATTCTTGTCACGCGTGTGACTTAAAGAGTTGTTGGACATGATATTCGAATATTGATGGATGGAAAGGGAGAGAAAGGTCAAATAAGGTATGGATGAATTGTCTCAGGAATTATAAGAAACAGAAAGGACTAAGTGATGCGTGACGTCTGACTGAGCAGAAGAGAGACAAGGGAGAGGTTTCTTTCATGTCGAGTGACTCAAAATGTATTCAACCAGTATAATATGTCACCTTCACAGCTCTATCGTAGGCTTCTTTTAAATCCTGGAAGGTGCAAGCATTTGCGCAGGATGGCCAGGAAAGGCGGTGGTTCATATCGTGCAGAGGGTTCCCAAATGGCTTGGTATTTTGGATGGATCGAGGAAACCCTATTTGACAAGATAATTTCTGCCAAGACTAATAAAAATAAAATAGTTATAAGATACTCACGTCATCAACATCGTAATAAGCAGTCCAAGAGAAACCATCGTTGTACTTTCTGTCATTTTTTTCGCTGCGAATGAATCTTAAAAAAATACAAGTTTATTATAATATTTTTAAGCGATTTTTGTAAACAAGAAGAGGAGTTCTAATTTAATCATTATTATGTCGTCCGCGTTGAAGATGCACCATACGGTCTAGCAGGGGCCTTAGTCTGCAATTTTATAAATTCGTCATTCCAACACGATTCCATTCTTATCCCATTGTAATTTTGCTTACAGTTCGTAATCTGCTAAATTCATAATGGTCGACCATTGGTCGGTCAATGGTCTCGTAATAGAATTGTGTGTGTGACATTGTCGTATTTCCATTATTATAAAACCCGGTATTAGAAATGGTTTTCGAAGTCTACTACTAAATTTCAACAATTATTCATGCCAGATTTTCTTCTTATATATTTTTACACAACTGTCATTATGTACCGAGATTGCCATTTTATGCCATTTCTTTCATTGTTGTGTCAGTGGTTGACCATTGGAAAGTCATAATGACACCATTTTATCATACTTCAGCTTCAACTGTCAAAATTGACAATTATGAAATCAATGATAGACCATTCTTTTTTTTTTTGTGCTTTATTACTAAGAACAAAATTCTTAATAATTAATTACGATCTAGCCTAAAAGACTAATAAGTAATTTAACTCTAACTTAATATGTTACGTGATAGAATATGTTAAAACTAAGAATAGTGTTCATTTGCACTTTTACACAAGTCCGTAGCACTTTCTTAGAGTCTAATATAATTTATAAAACACTATGTTCATGTGTTATTATGTATAGCACAACATTGTTACTATTACTCATTCACTTTGTACACTACACTAATTCAAAAGGTTTAGTTCTTTTTAGCCTACGCACTAAGTCTGTGTTGTCTAGCAGCTGGATTGCCTCAACATTCACGTGTCGATGGAGTCTGTGTTCGTGGGCTTCAGCAAATTTTTGGATAATGGTGGTGACGAATTCCATTTTAAGGTCACGATGAAGGTCGTCATTTCTTATGTACCAGGGTGCATTGACAGCATCCCTAAGTACTTTATTTTGGAAATGCTGGATTATTTTGACGTTGCTTTGTTTAGTACAGCCCCAAAGTTGGATGCCATACGTCCAGATTGGCATAAGAATATGCTTGTATAGGGTTATTTTATTATGTATTGATAGACAAGATTTCCTTCCGAGTAACCAATACATACTTTTATATCGTATATCGAGTTCCTGTCTTTTCTTTTTGACATGAGCTTTCCAACGCAACTTGGCGTCGAGAGTAATGCCAAGGTATTTGGCTGTATTAGCATAAGGTACTTGCGAACCATTTATGTAGATTGGGTGATAGTCCAAGTGTTTGTTTGTAAAGTCAATGTGAATTGATTTTGACTCATTCAGTTTGATCTTCCATTTTTGTGTCCAGTCATAAACTTTGTTCACAGCTAGTTGAACTTTTTCTACTGCTTCTCTGTGGCTTGATCCGGTAGCCATAATTGCAGTATCATCTGCAAAGGTCGCAATGGTGTTGTTTTCCAGTTCTGGGATGTCACATGTGTATAACAAGTACAAAATTGGGCCTAGCACACTTCCTTGAGGTACACCAGCTTTTATAGCTTTTAGCTCGGAATATGCGTCCTCCTGCCGTATTCTAAACATTCTGTTAGTAATGTATGACTCTAGGATATCTGCGAATTCTGGTAGCATGCGTCTGAGCTTGAATATTAGACCTTTATGCCAAACTTTGTCAAATGCTTGCGCGACATCTAAAAACACGGTGGCGCAGACTTCCTTGTTTTCAAGCGTTTTTTCAATGATGTTAGTTATTCTATAAATAATAATATAAATAATAATGTTGTTTGACAAATGTTTGATTCTCGGGGATAACTATTTATCCGATTACCCCCCCTCCTTAACTTCCCTTCAAAATACGTATTAGTTACTATTTTCCAGCACTTTGCCCCCGACTTCGTCCACGAAAATTGTGATAGCTTAGCTAAATTTGCATGATATCAATATAGTGTATGTTAATTGGTAGAGATTTAGCTTTCTGATGGTGAAAGAATTGTTTAAATTGGTTGAGGATTTCTTGAGTTAAATCGTAACAAACAAAAAAATAATAAAAATAGATGTGGATAAAGAGGTATAATTAATTACTAGTGTAAATGAAGTAGTTCTGAGTAATTGTCCACAAATGTAATGAGTAATTATATTAAATTGTTATGCTACTTACTCAGAGTAATCATCAAGGATTACTTTAGTGCTTAGACCTTCGTTTTTAGCGATATCTTCCACAACAGACACCAAAGATGGCGCCACAAGCATGTGACATCCTTTTGGGGTGTTCGAGTGGTATGGTATCTCCTAAAAGCAACACTTGGTGTTTAAAAGTAGAAAAAGTTATTACTATTATTTAAACATCTTTATTGCGTATAGTCATTCACATCATAATCAATAGAAATGTCGACAGTATCAAAAAGTTACAAATCTATTTAATCCGTCAGTAAGATTATTGTAAAATAATGGACACGTATATTTTGTTTTTGTAAATCAATGAATATTGACAAAGAAAAAACGCATCAAAACTCGGAAGTCGGCTCGTGACGTCAGAACTAGCTAAAAATTATACCTAGGCGTGACGTATTGGGAATTTTAAATGCGTCGTATCTTCGTCAATTTTGATTTACGTAACAAAAGAAAAAATACGGGTCAAATGTTTTTTAATAATCTACCTGACGGACTAATTAGGTTCTTTTTGTCGTCTACCCTATTGATCTGCCCTTTCCCCTCTTCATTTAGGATCGACGCAGCTTATTGTCTTCATCTTCTATACATCTTTCTCTATTACTCTTCTTCACAGAACTCTCCTCCTTTCTAGCTTATCTACATAGACTTCATCTCTAGCCTTTTCCTCAAGTTGGAACTATGTCGTGGTCAGCTTTTAGTATCAATACACAGATGCAGGTAAAGAATCAGAATCTTAAATGGAATGACTGTCTGATGACATCGCATTTCGCGATGTATGCAGCCCACCGTGCGTAATGAGAATCGACCGCCTTTACCTCACTGACTAGTGGCGTTTACCATTGGGGTGGTAAACGCCACTAGTCAGAGCCAACCACCACCCCAGTGGTAAGCTCGCGGCTGGTAGATGGGAATAAAACGGACTTCGTTGGATGCTTTTACCAGTATGCCTTTTTTTTTCGGATGGGAAATCATCAGCGGAGTCGGATCGGATCATCGTAGTGGGAGGGAGACTTTGTCAGACTTTTACTGACTAAAACCCATCCATGTTCCTTCCTCGTCCTTTATGGTCCCCCGGGGCAACGGTATCTCTTTCGAACAGTCCCGCAGCCCCGGCATTTTTTACCAGTATGCCTGGTGGAATGATAAGACAATTTCCTTCTTTCAAACAAGAGTAACTATAAACAATTACTTACATGATTCTTCATGAGAAAGTCCACAAAATTGTCCATTCCTTCTTTACTCCCCTGTATATGATACATTTTATGATTGCTGTACAAATTGAAATTATCATCAGTCTCCGTGATACATGTTTGTAGTAGAGTAAAACTAACAAATAAGTGAAATAATATCATTTTGCCGGTTTACGTGACACTAATCGATTGCTGCCCGCACTTAGGGTTTATATTCAAAAGATAACAGCTGTTTACGTATAAATAACAAGATTTCTGAGATTCATAGAATGGTTTGTGAATACCTTTGTTTTTCGGATGGGAAATCATCAAATGTCTCCTCTCGCTCTGGGTGGAGCGGAAGGGAATGTCAGACTTAAACTGACTAAAACCCATCCATGTTCCTTCTTAGCCCTTTGTGTACCATGCTAGGCCACGGTATCTCTTTCGAACAGTCCCGCAGCCCCGGCAGGCATCGGCCCTTGAGAGATTTAGGATAAGGAAGAGGTCCCCCTTCCTTATGCTGACATCTCTTTGAGGCGCGCGTGGAACACGAACGCGCTGTCGACACGCCCTGTCGTCATAAGACGGACGGATGGCGAGTTGGCCCATAGCTCACCGACCACAGCCCCGCGCCTTTGGTGGCCGGGGTCACCACGTGGCCCCCGACGCCCGTTGCGTCTCCCGCGGCGGGTGGGACGAGAGGTTCTCTCTCACTCGCGTTCCGCCACCTCCTTCGCTAGCATGACTGCTTCGCAGAAGGAGGTGACTGCTTCCCATTCCGTCTCACTCCGGTCCATGGATTGAACCAGGGCCGGACGCGAGAGGTTGCCGCCGCCAATCGCCGCGCCGCCGCTGCGAGGACACGGCGGTACATTTTTTGAAGAAAGTATTAGCTTATTCGTAAGTGCAGAAAAATAATCGAGACAATTTAATATTTATCCTGATTTAAATGCTCCCTAAGTTTTATTGCTTGCTACAAATTTCAGTCAAATAATCTAAATGAAAACCAAATGAACAAACTGACAAGTTGCTTGCAAAACTTCTTCACCTCACTTTTTTACCTGATAAAATAACCTCCATACATACTTAGGTATACTTGTGATAAATTATGAAGTAGTTAGGCAGAAATACCTTCAAATACCGTGTCTAGGCCACGATTGGCTGGTTCCAGATAATCTCAAGTATGTAAACTATTGGCATTACTCACTATTTGCAATACCAATGTGTGCGGGTTTTCAGCGGATCGTTTTATTTTTACGTCATACAAACTTCGCTTATCAATGAGTGAAAACAAATAAAGTATGTCAAAGTCAGAAGATCTTCTTTTGCATACCTAACTTGGTTTTAGGATTTTTATGGCGCCCATAAGGCCTCTGACTTTGTTTTACATCCCGTCGAGAAACATCTCTCAGGCAGAGCCTACCCTTGAGCTCAGTCTTATCCTGGGGACAAAGTAATACACAGCAATATAATATTAAATTCAAATTCAGTCAAATTAAGTACCTAATTGAGCCGTTTGGGGTCGAAACGCTCGGGTCATGGGGTCCGAGTGCGCGTCTCCTTTTTAAGGAAATCTCCCGCCGACTGATCGACACTTCGCGTGACCAGAGGGCTGGCTACTTCTTTGGCCAAAGAATTAGCATTGCCATTCAACGTGGCAATGCTGCCAGTCTTCTGGGCACGTTTCCCGATGACAGCGATGCGGAGGAGTATTTTGACGCCTAAGTGTCTTATTGACATTGTTGTATATATTGTTATTATAATTATATACCTACAGTTTTAGATGTAGTTTGTTGATGTTGTGTTTGTTTGTTATTGTTTGTAAATTATTATATTATATTATTATTATATATATATAATAACCTTTTTGTATATAAAAAAAAGTATTTACTCTGAGTACCTAATATTTAATTGAACATACTTTAAATGTGTCTGGCGGGGATTTTCCACCACAAAATGTGTCTGGCAGTGTATGAGGTGAATCATGATACTAGCCATTTTTTTTCGGATGGATAATCATCAAATGACTCCTTCCACTCTGGGCGGAGCGGGAGGGAATGTCAGACTTTTACTGAGTAAAACTCATCCATGTTCCTTCCTCGCCCTATATGGTCCGGGGCCACGGTATCTGTTCGATCTACAACCGGGGCAAGTTGTGGTGACCGAACTGTCCGCGATTCGCGGAGACAATCAAATTAAAGTTGCCCTTACGAAAAGTGACTTACCTGGTCCCGGTGGGCTGAAAAGGATGACCTGTCCTTGGTCACGCCGGGTCTGCTGTATGTCTGTGTGTGTGTGTGTATAGTGTTATGTATGTGGTGGTTGAATTGGCAGATCCGACTATGTTTCAACAGACGCTGTCTTAGTAGCGTGTAACAGGTCGAAATGCAGCACACTAGTAGTTCAAACGGCACAATTGTCAACACTTCTCACAATAACAAAGTGGTCCCCTCAATCTTCAACCTCGCACGCGGGGCTAAGCCTAACCTCAAACCGGCGCTTTGACAATGAACAAATAAGCCCGTTTTCTGGTACAAATGGGGGTGTTTTGTCCAATTAACACTGAATTATAACCAAAATCTTGCAAACAAAAAGGATTCACTTGGATTTTTCAATTATCTCAATCAATCATTAAATTCGATGTCATCTCGTAAGGAATCAAAGACAAGAGGCTAACGTCTAAAGAAACGCTGTCAGATGCTCGAACGACAAGAAATGCGTTCGGAAACACGTATGGTACGAAACAGTATCTCTTTCGAACAGTCCCGCAGCCCCGGCAGGCTTCGGCCCTCGCGGGCCTCTCCAATATGCTGACATCTCATTGAGGCGCGCGTGGAACATGAACGCGCCGTCGACACAGCCCGTCGTCATAAGACGGACAGCCGGCGAGCTAGCAAATATAATAGCTCACCGACCCATGCCATGATACCTACTAAGCTAGCCCTAATGTTATATAAAAGTTCACGCTTTATAGTGTGACGTAACTTAGCAACTATTAGCACAATTTTGTTACCTGATATCTAGCAAAGCCACCACGACCGGCTTTTCATAATATACAATAATTGTTCTTGTCAATAGTAAGGTTCATCCATGACACAGTTCAAAGTTTCAGTTTCTTTAAAATGACCTAAGTCTGGCAGTCCTGGATTTTTATTTCAATATTTTAGTTCATAAAAAAAAACAATAGCCAAGTTATTTGGCTCATGTGGATGTGGCTGACGAACCAAGAATACGTCGATTGCAATATTTTGCGATCTCAATGGGGATGCACACTTTGGAAATAATGGCGCTAGCATAGCTGGTTCCAAGCATCTTCATTGGTTGAAAATCAAGGAATGTCATTTCATATTTTAAAATACCTTGATCTCATTGGTCAGATTGAGACCAGCTATGGTGGCGCCATCTACAATTATCTTTTAACGGTCTTCCCCATTGCGATGTACGAGTATAAATGAGCATGTATAAGATGATTATTAATCAATAATTTGACGCATATATTGTCTATTATAATTTATTATTTTTGGTTATGCAATAAAGAGTTTTTAGTTCAATAGGTCTTTGAGTGGACAAAACAATTGATGATACTTCTTTAATATTTAGGATTAACAGACGTGCCACAAATCTTGACGACGTAAATAGCGCCCTACTGCAGGTTCATAATTGGTTTACCGCTAATAATTTAGTACTAAATGGGAAAAAAACTAAGTGCATAAGATTTGCTTTACCAAATGTCAAAAGTAGTGATTGTGACATAGTATTGAATCAAGAGAAACTTGAATTTGTCAATAAAACGGTTTTCTTGGGAATTACGCTTGACCACAGGCTACAATGGGGTCCTCATTTAACATCTCTTGCAGGCCGGCTGAGCTCAGCAGCGTATGCTGTTAGAAAAATCCGTCAATTTACTGATGTTGATACGGCGAGGATAGTCTATTTTAGTTATTTTCATAGTATTATGTCATACGGTATTTTACTATGGGGACGTGCTGCAGACATCGAGTCTATTTTTATTCTGCAGAAAAGAGCCATCAGAGCCATATATGAATTACGTAGACGCGATTCTCTAAGAGAACTGTTTAAGGAAATTAATATCATGACAGTACCTTGTCAATACATCTATGAAAACATCATGTACGTTAGGAAAAATCTGCATTTATTCAGTAAAAGAGGTGACAGACACCACTATAATACTAGAAATAGGGACCAACTAGTTCAGCCAGGTTTCAGGCTTGCTAAAGTAGATTCATCTTTCATGGGGTACTGTTTAAAATGTTACAATAAAATACCTCCCCACATTCTACAACTGAATGAGACGAAATTTAAATCTTGTGTAAAACGCACACTATGTAGGCAAGCATATTATAAGCTGGGGGATTACATTGAGGATAAAAATGCTTGGCTAAATGCTGGTCCTGCTCCGCAACCTTAGATGCAAACTTATTGGACAATTATTGTGGTAGCTGCAGAAGATTGTAAAAATATTCTTGCATTGTATAGATTCCATCTCTTAGTATTGTATAATTGCATAACACATGTGTGAGTACCATGTACCGTAAAGCTACCATTTGCATTTAGTTATGTTTCATTGACTTGAATATGCCTTGGTGGCTGAGAGAATGTCATGCTCGCTTAAATGTCTTGCTGATGGTGGCGGGTGGGTCGGGTCATTTAGTTCCCTACAATATGGTTGAATTGAATGGCGCTGATTCATGCGTCATGTTCGTGAACGGGCGCTGTCAGTCGGGACTGGTCATCTCTTAGCTGCCGTGGATCATTTGAATTGCTTTATTTTTAATTGTTGATTTATTTATTTTTACTCTGGACGCTCTTATTGTGCACGTCTTTCTACATCGTTCTCACATATATGTATAATCTCAACATGAAAGATGTAACCAAGATTTTGTAACAACATTTTTGATTGAAAAGAGTGTCCATGGAGTTTCTTGCCCGTTCTTCTCGATAGAGATCTACGTTAGGGAATGGGCAACTACAGTACTTTCTCAAGTTATTATGCCTTGTGTCTGTGACTGTAGCTTCGCTTTATTTTTCGTTTTATCGACATTCAAAAGTGCCGTAATGGTCTAGTTGAAATAAATGATTTGAGTTTGAGTTGAGTTTGAATTGACGCTTGATGATTTTCAATTGTTTTCTGTGATATAGGATCCATGCAACATTGATTTTGCAACCTTTAGCCCAAGACCTCAAAAATCGTGTGCAACATTACAAAGCTTCACGAATGTAGTCAAGAAACCATAGGTAACTATTCTATAAAATCAAAATTCGGTCCAAATTTCCAAATTTCACTCAAAGTGACCGCATTCGATTTGTAAAAGCCAATTATTTTGTTCTTATTTTCAAACATACCACAAACCTCGAGTTATGAAACGATGCTACAGAATAGTACTACAGTCTCAAAGATAAATTAAATCAAACACTTATCAGAATCTAGTATTTTGAAGAGCTGATACAACTCTTCAATAGGCTTGTGTCCTAAAAAAATCTTATTTATTTATTTATTTATTTATTGACACACCAACGACTTATTCACTAACTCATTACATTAAAATATTCTATTCCAACAGCGTTGCGGTGAACTCGTCACTTATAGATGTGCACAGCACTTAATGAATAAATTAATAAATTATTAGTCCGTCAGTTAGATTATAAAAAAACATTTGACCTTTTTTCTTTTGTTACATAAACCAAAATTGACGAAGATACGACGCTTTTAAAATTCGCAATACGTCACGCCGTGCTATAATTTTTAGTGCGTTGTGACGTCACGAGCCCCCACTCCCGAGTTTTGATGCGTTTTATCTTTGTCAGTACTCAGTGATTTACAAAAAACAAAAATACGTGTCCATTATTTTCCAATACTCTAACTGACGGACTAATTAGTTTTGCAATTTATTGATGGTGGAAACTAGCCTATTGAGACATAAGTTAAATGAACAATAGGTATTATTTATCACGTTTCGTCACTGATTACATGCAATTTGATAGTAAGGAGCCGGAGGTTATACACTTAAGATGGTTAATTTCTACTGAAATCTGTGTTTTTGTTATTCCCGTTAGTCATCATACCGACGACGTAGCTCGAAGAATTGCCAAACTAAAGTGGCTCTTTGAATGAGATTAAATGTTTATAAACGCCACGACTTTGTGGCAGTAGGCAGTGCACATTCGCAGAACGGATGGCCGATGGGACCGAAAAGTTCTGGAGTGGTGACCGCGAACTGGAAGACGTTGACCGATGACCTGATGAAGGCTACGGGAATCCGCTGGATGCGAGTCGCACGAGACCGGTGAATGTGGTTACACTTGGGGGAGGCCTATGTCCAGCAGTGAACGTCTTTCAGCTGAAATAAGATCACAAGTGCTCATAAGCGTCTCTGTCATCATTACATCGACCAGGTTGTCATTAGTACTACCACGCCCTCTGTGTGAAACACACTTAAATGTTAGACCGTTAGCGCGGAAGCCTTGTCCCAACAATATTGGCGTCGACTGCCAGTCTAACTAACAGTCCTATACATAAAGACTATAAAAAACCTCTTAACGAAGTCGAAAGGCACTTGTTCTCCCCGTCATTGCGATCAGTTTTTTGTTCCACACCATACCTGGGAACGTTTTAGTTACGGAGATATTGGGGGTCAAAGTTCCAACTTTTTGACAAGTTTTTTTTTTTAAATAGGTACATGTTTTAGTGTGAGATTTTTACTTTAAATTCCATGTCCAAAAAAAGTCGTTTCCCTGCAATACTTTTTGCGTAAAGTTACTTAGTTTGATGTACAGATGCTTGGTTGACGACTTCGTGATGAGTCTGTTTACACCTTGTATAGTTAGTTTACTCCTATTAATAGGTTCTATGCGAGGCTACAAGGCCCCTATCTCAAGTCATCAGAAGTCACCGCGCTGGTATTCTGATGAGATCACGTAAATACTGTACTTCGTTTCGAAAATATTGTTACCCGGGGTGCCATGATAACCACCCCAGGTTACCATTGAACCCGGGGTGTAATGGTATTCCTGGGGACAGGAAAATGTCGAAGTTATCATTGTATTGTAACAGTGAGATGGAACACAGCTCACACACACAGTAGTAGACTAGTAGAGATAGTACACTTGAATCTTCACCCACAGCTTCTCCCACAGTTTTGACAAAATATTTATAAAATTAATTATGTAGGTATATTTATTTCCCCATTCGTTTTTAAGGAAAATATTGTGACTTGTTTGTACTAATTTTGGCGCTTGTCTTCCTTATTTTATGATTAGTATTGTTTAGGGTAATTATTGATCAATTTTATAGATTCCAGTTAGAATACCTATCTGACTTTAATAAATAAATAATAAATTCATATCGCTGCACACAGCGCCACCTAGTGCCACACTAAGCAAGGCTTGTGTCGTGGACACCAGATAGTTGATATACTACATAAATATAATTTTTGTTTGCGAACACATACTTATTATAGTCGTACATATAAATATTCATGACTCGTAAACAAAAGTCCATGCTCATCACACAAACAATTGCTCCTACCAGGATTCTAACCCAGGACCCTGAGACCGTCCGCAGGCTCCACGCGGGGGTCGTGCGGTCCATGGCCCTTTACGGGGCCCCAGTGTGGGCGCGTTCCTTGAGGCGGCGAGCCGCCCATTACCTGAACGCGCCCCAGAAAGTGCTGTCCTCACCTACCGCCTGACGCAGGTCCTCACTGGACACGGATGTTTCGGGAGGTACCTGCACCGAATCGGGCAGGAGGAAACGCCCGGGTGTTTCCACTGCGAGGATCGACCGGAGGACACGGTGGAGCTCACGGTGGAGGTCTGCCCTGCATGGGCGGAGCACGTGCAGTGTCCTCGTAGCGGCGATCGGCGGCGGCAACCTCTCGCGTCCGGCCCTGGTTCAATCCATGGACCGGAGCGAGACGGAATGGAAAGCGGTCACCTCCTTCTGCGAAGCAGTCATGCTAGCGAAGGAGGTGGCGGATCGCGAGAGGGAGAGAGCCTCTCTTGCCAGCCGCCGTGGGAGACGCACCGAGCGTCGGGGGCCACGTGGTGTCTACCGGCCACCGTAGACGCGGGCCTGTGGACGTTTAGCTATGGGCTAGCTAGCCGTCCGTCCGTCTAATGACGACAGGCCGTGTCGACGGCGCGTTCGTGTTCTACGCGCGCCTCAAAGAGATGTCAGCACATTGAAGGGGCCCGTAAGGACCGAAGCCTGCTGGGGGTGCGGGCCTGTTCGAAAGAGATACCGCGGCCACGGAACATAAAGGGCGAGGAAGGAACATGTATGGGTTTTAGTCAGTAAAAGTCTGACACTCCATCCCGCTCTGCCCAGAGTGGGAGAAGTTATTTGATGATTTCCCATCCTAAAAATAAAAAAAAAACCCTAAGAACGTAAGGCAACCTCACTACCGCTACACCATTCGGGTGGTCAAAAAAGGATTATTATTATTACATATTTGTAATTAAGTGCACTGATGAATAGTTTTACAACACAAATAAACCTAATTGTTGTTACAGTCAAGCTTTGTAGCAGGAAAAACAAATGAGACACTTCAATTTGTGTAGGCACAATGTAAAACCATGTTTATTTTTAAGTTTGTTGGGAAAAACTTTGTTAGTGTATCTAAAGAGGTTAATAAAAAAAAAATTTAAGGTACTTAGTATACAGGGTGTTACTACTTTGTTCTGTTTTGTTCTACTAGATTATAAAATACGCGAAATAAATTACTTTGTGTAGGAATTGACGCGATAAGCTAATCAATACGTACTATAAAACTATTTTTTTATATTCCCATAAGACAAACGGATTATCAGTAGATACAACTTACATATTTTCACAGAACAAAAGTGGTTCAGTTAAATAGTTAGTTATAGTTCGTTGTATTGTTTACTAATAGGTCTTAGTTGTTCGCACTTTTCATTCAAATTGTAGGGAAAGCAATTAGTGCGGTCTTAAGAGCCTTATCATACTAGCCCCCCGCCGCTAGTCGCCCGCTTTCTACTCGCTTTCCTGTCGATATATTCGGAAGTCCAGGAAACAATACCTAATGCTATGAAACCACGGGTAATTAAAATTACCCATGGACCCGGTATAATGGGTCGATCCACCAGGACCACGGGTAACGACTCGATTTAGGTGAGTATAAATTCCGGAAGTTGATACTCCAGAATCAAAAAGGTCTTATAGAAGATTTCTACGATGACTTCCACCAAAACCGTACATCCAGATGTATGAACGTCCGGGGCTGCGGGACTGTTCGCCAAGGCTACGGGACTGTTCGAAAGAAATACCGTGGCCCCGGAACATAAAGGGCGAGGAAGAAACATGGATGGGTTTTAGTCAGTAAAAGTCTGACACTCCCTCCCGCTCCGCCGAGAGTGGGAGAAGTTATTTGATTATTTACCATCCGAAAAAAAAAACAAACCGGCCAAGTACGAGTCGAACTCACATATGAAGGATTGTTGTCATAGTTGGGGAGCCCCTTTAAATTTTAAATTAATGTTTTCATCTTGTTTGCGGGGCGAACACGGCCAGACATTGCGATACCTGACCATGTTCTGGATAAAGAGGTTCGGAAGGAGAAAGGGGAGAACTTTGTCCAGCAGTGAGACATTCAAACAGGCTAGCAAATAAAATGTTGTTATAGCGGTAACAGAAATACACATGTGACAAATGTCTAACTATTACGGATCATGAGATACAAGCCGCTGACAGATAGACGGACGGTCGGCGTTGATTACCTTTTGGATATGGAACTCTTAAAATCATAACAGATTTCAATACCTAGTTAATGCCTAGCCTTCCACCTTTAGTATTTTTGTAACCTCTTCTTCCACCTTTAGTGCAAACGTGAAACCTGTGGGATAGAGCGGGATAGCCAAACATGATACCGGCACGTGGCACTTGCGCTACGATGAAAGCAAACTTATATGAAAACAATATGAGTCATGCGCGGGCATTTTACCGGAAAGTACTTCCGTATTGTGTTTGCAAAATATTTTTTCGCGCGCGATGTCTTTCCAATACATAAAATGTTCAGTACACTGAAATGCTGAGGACTTTGACACGGAGCAGGTGCGGTGTAGTGATATGTGGTTCTAGCTGGCAGAACATTCAACAAGAGTAGACTGCAGCACTATGTAAGCTGCTACTCATCCCCGCCACGGATATTCCGTACTCGTTTTCAAAATGAAGTACTGGGCTATTTGGATGAGAATTTCAAATAAATATCAGCTGATTTGACGCCTCTTGATTTTTTTAGTCGGGACGCACCTATTATCGTTAAGTAGTTTATTTTAGTGAGACAACAAGTGCCGAGGACCTAAAAATAGGATAGTTAACGCACTTGAAATAGTGAAAAATGACACTGAAGTGCTTTCTAAATTAAAACATCAATAAAGAAAACAAAAACAAAATTCAAATGTAAATATTGTGCTTTTTCGCAACTAATACCTATAGTTGTGTCGAGCGACGAACTCATCGCGAGCGCTAGTAGTTTTTTGCTAGCAAAATCGTCATATGTACGTATGCGACTGTGTGCGTTCGTGGATTTGCGTTTCTATCCGTGTGCTGTGAGTACTGTGACCACAACATTCTACCGGAATAAGGATAACCAATTTAATAAATAATCAATGCTAAACTTGATTAATGAAAAAATCAGTGCATGTATTATGATTGAAACATAAAATACTAATTGGGGTGTCTGAGATTGTGCGCTAATTAAGTTATATATTGTATATATTTTGTGTTCATCCATGTGTGCGTTTTATATATGTTTGACCCTTTATAAAATTGTAATGTTTCTAAATATGGACTTTTAACCTTCATTCATTTTACAACTTACTCAATACATTTTTATTATTTCTTACAAAAAAAAATACAAACACATTTTATTTTGATTATATTAGGTATTATTATTAGACAACAGACGTTAGTTTGTGAACGTATCTATCATTTTATTTTCTGCAAGTGAATCAGTTTACAGCAATTTTCCTGTGTCTGCATTGTTGGATTGTTGGACAGTTCAGCATCCACTACTACATGACAAAACGGTTGAACAGTTTATAATAAACACTATGACCTCATTATTTAAAAGAGGATAAATGATTATTTTCAACTCAGTAAGCCCATAAGTAGTATCATTGCTGTCGTGATTGGTACCCTTAAGAATGTGGAGCTGTGTTTGTTAAGAGGAATCATGAATTGTGAGTTATTTTATTCATTTTATTGGTGTCTAATCTTTTAAGATACTTATTGTATAGATTATTGTATATATTGCACTGTACTTCAAAATATTTTATTTTTTAATTATTTTTCTTTTATGGGTTTTGTTAATATATATTCAATACTTAAATGTTTTCTTCTCTTCACCCTACATTTAAAAAGATCGGCTTGTGTTTATTTTTTTTATAATTTAAAATCAGAGAAGTTTAAAAGACGATTAAATATATTTTTACTCCCTTTATACACATCTTTATTTAAATAATCAGAATTTTAGGTGCAGTAAAATGTTTCAGAACGCAGTTATTGTTATAAAAATATGGTTATAAAACCTACAGTATGTTAATAAAAACAGTAGTTCGTGTAAAATACAACATAAACATAAAATCACGTAACGCCTGTAATTTTCGAAGGGTTAGGCAGTGGTGTACCAAATTATATACTGCTCTGTCAAGAAAGTAGCGGGAAAAGATCACTAATACACAAAATGTTTGTTATTCATCCAAATTTATTTTATCACCTTCAAAGTATGCTCCTTCAGAAACGATATACTTACGCCAACGAATAATCCAATCATCAAAACATTTTTTAAACGCTGTTTCCGGAATTAAGTTCAGTTCTCGCCGTGAATTCTCTTTTATTTCTTCTACCGATTTAAAACGGGTGCTACGAAGTGGTAATTTGAGTTAGGGAAAAAGAAAGAAATCGGCTGGAGCCATATCTGGTGAATATGGTGGTTGCTTGATGGTATTTTTTGAGTATTTGGACAAAAATTCGCTCACAATGATGACCTTGTGAAAAGGCGCATTATCGTGGTGCAAAATCCAAGAACTTTCTTCCCACAAATCTGGCCTTTTTCGTCGAATTTGCTCTCTTAAATGTCGCATAACGCTCAAATAATATTCTTTATTTACCGGTTGACCGTCTGACCGGCAAGAAATCCGAGTGCAAAACACCCCGATAGTTAAAGAAAACAGTCCACATGACATTGACTTTTGATCGACTTTGGCGTGGTTTTTTCGGTTTCGATTCATTTGGAAGGCGCCACTCCGAAGCTTGTTGACTAGTTTGCATGTCAAACTCGTAAACCCACGTCTCGTACAAGTAACAATGCGTTTCATGAATGTTGGGTCGGAATTGACTCGTTCTACAATATCCTCAGCGACTCTCATGCGATTGAGTTTTTGGAGAAAGTTCAGGTCTTTTGGGACTAGCCGAGGGTAACATGTTTCATACTCAAATGACTAGCTAAAATAATACGGATCGACTCGTGAGTTACAGAAAGTTCGGCGGCTATCTCTCTCAAAGTTGAATGAGGATTTTCAGTTACTATTTCCTTCACTTTTGCGATGTTAACTTCAGTTGCAGACGTTCATGGCCTACCAGAGTGAGAAAATCTTCCATCACATATCGAGCGCTTTTGAACGCTTTGTACCACTCATAAGCACGTGTTTTTGATAAAATCGATTCACCGTAAGCCTTCTGTAACATTTTCAGTGACTCCGAACACGATATTCCATTGGCGATGCAAAATTTAAGACAAACTCTTAATTTGATGTTTTTGTCCAAATTCGCTATACACACTAGATATGAGATAACTAAAACAGCACTGTATTTAATACAAGTAAACTTAAATCAAAATTTATAAACCCCTAAAATAGGGTCATAACATATTGTATTTTTTAAACGAAGTTCCTTACCGCGGCATACGGGTGTCAAGTCCTTTTATTTGATACCCATATTGAGGAAGTTGCGAAAAAAAATTCACAATTTTGTGGTGGCAATCATCTTGGATTGATTGATTTTTATAAAACATAGCTAGTAACTAACACTCCCGACTTTCTCCTTTTAAACAAAAAAAAACAAAATCAAAATCAGTTACAGACACACAAACGGGGTGTTATAACTTTGACGTGTCTGTGTGTGTACACACACTCACATCACGTCAAACTTATAAAACCCCGTCGTTTTTGCGTCGGGGGTTAATATAAATAACATAATATATTTTGGCGTGGAATTTGAGATGCAAACTCAAACTCCGCGCCCTTGATTAACAAAAAAATATACGTGTCCATTATCATCCAATACTCTAACTGTCGGACTAAATGGATTTTTATTATTTTTTTGATACCGTCGTCATACATGCCTATTATTATGAGCAGTCAGTTTATATCTTGAACGATAACATAATTGCCACTTTTGCTGGATAGAAAGTATACCTTAGAAGTTATTTTGAACCGTTGATTCCTCGAAGCTGTCGTTCTGCAGTTTCTGCCTAGGAAAAATGCTTTTAGTTTATATGTAGAAGACATAGTAGGTCCACCAGCGCCGGCAACAGGGTCCGAGCTACCGGTGGTCAGGGCTCTTGCGAGAGAGAAACCTCCTAACCATACGTGCCGTTTCCTGAAGTACTGCGTTCTGAATCCAGCCCTTGATACCGTTGCTAAGCGAGAGCCTCCTCAGATGTTAGTCGAGGCTTTTGGCTATGGGTGTGTAATATATGGCATAATAACAGAAAGTATATTTTCACTTGAAATAACGTTCACATCATATAATTTTCATATGCTATAAAAACAAGTAACCTAATTTCATGTGATCTTATGTCATATAAAATTCTTTTGCTCTAATAACATTTAGTAAAACGTTCATTTAAAATAATTTTCAATTTGTATAATGCTCTTTTTATATAACGTTCAGTGGATCTAACTTTAATTTGACCTAATTTTCATATTTGCTCATTTTCAGCCGAAATTCTCTAATGAATTGGTAAAGATCGGGAAACTTCATACTGTTATAACCTCATCTAACCCAGATGATTCATCAAAAATAGGGGGTATCTGGCACTCGGCAGCCGCTACCACGCCACGCTCGCTTCGCTCGCTCACCTTCGCCCGCTAATGGTCACTGTTCTCACCTAACCTACCCAGATGATTCACCAACAATAGAGAGGGTCGGGAGGGAACACGAAAGTAACAGGCGTAGTTTAATCAGTTTTTGCAAAAATTTAGAACACTGTATAGTTAGTTTCAAAATGACATTAAACGTTTACGACCTTAAATAATGTACTAACTAAATATGTATTATACTAACTGAATATTAGTTCAAATGTATATTATAGATAACGTTTATTAAACCATATAAAATTAGGTAAACTGAAATTATATCAATAATTCATTATTTCATTTCAACGTTTTAATAAAAAAAGTATATGACATGAAATTAGGTCATGTGATCGATAGAACTTTTGTTATTGTAACAAATGGTACGCACCCCTTGGCTATTAACCCATAGGCCGAGTCCACTATAGGCACAATGGCTGCTGTACTCACGTCTCACAATATGTCGACAAACTCGCGATTCCTTTACCATTGCGGGAAACAAAGAGAGGCCTATAGAAATAAATAGAAGCGTGTTACACGAATTCTGAAAGTTTGCTGATGATTAGTAGCATGTAGGTAAAAAGATTTAGCCAAATCTGCTGTTGCAAAATGTTGCTCAACTTCGTAACATGGGTGTGGATGTACGGTGGACCAAGCTATTTAGTTTACACTTTACAATGTAATTTGTGGGTTAAACTGTAAACCAATTAGCTTATTCGACCGTACCTTCTGCGCTGAATGCGTGGTCAATCTACAAGAAGAATACTTACCTACAGGATACCTCTGTAACGAGTTCCAAGGGGTTCACATTTATAAAGGGCGAGGAAGGAACATGGATGAGTTTTAGTCAGTAAAAATCTGACACTCTCTCCCGCTCCGCCCAGAGTGGGAGAAGATCATATGATGTTTTTTTCCTAGAAAAAAAATGGGTTCACATTTTACCATCACACAAATACCCTTTCATTTTACTCTCTTTGTTTTTCTAGCATTCATTTGGGCTTGCCTGGCCCTGGCTTCATGGTCGAGCGCGTCGGCGGTATACTTCACAGAAAACATCGAAGTATTTGAACCACCAAAGAAACTTCCTCGAAATGATTCGTATTTCGGCTACAGCATCACTTACAACGAAGTTAATAAAACGTGAGTATTTAATTACTTATCATAAATATCGATCTATACTATTATACAAGGTAGAATCTTCACGAAGCCGAAGCCGTCAAAAAAGCATTCTGTACATCAAACTAAGTACCTAACCCTAAGTAAAAATTATGGCTGGGAAACGACTTTTTGTTCTGGGGTGAAAAATCACGTTTTTCGGTAAACTTAAAACATTGTGCTTATGTATGGATTGAATAGTATGGGGGTCGTGAAGGTGTTTAAAGTAAATAAACTGCAACATTAATTATTAACTAGTTTAATTCAGTAAAGTTTCCAATGTAATTTTAATGTAATTATGACATTTTAATATTTTTTTTTTGTATTGGTATGATTTCTATAATTTATGTGTTTGTATTTGTGTCTATCTATTTTTATCTTTGCTTTATATGGGTCTCGGACCTGAAATAAATGTTTTTTTTTATTTTTGTTTTTTTTTAGAAACATGCATGTATTAAAAAAAAACTTGTGAAAAAGTTGTAATGTATGACCCCCAATATCTCCGTAACTATGTATGGTGAAGAACAAAAAAATATCGCAGTCACGGGCAGAACAAGTGCCTTTCGGCTTCGTTAAGAGGTGTTTTACACCCTTCATAATAGAATAAATAGATATGGAATTACAGGTGTTTTTAATTAAATACTCATATTAAAGAAATCGTTGCATTCAAATAGTACAGGAATGACGAACACAATCATTGTTTTTCTAAAATTAATGCACAATGCCTATTACATATACACGTAGGTACTGTAGAAGCATGTATCACAAATTGTCAATAACATCATTTAAGGAAAATCTATTTTGGTCATTTCAGATTAATTATAAGTTCGCCAAGGGAAACTGGTATTGGAGAAGTATATACCTGTGATATACCGGCTAAAAACTGCACGAAAATTAAAAAGGCCTTAAAACCAGGTAAAACTATCCAAATTATATAATACTTTACCTAAATACATCACAGAATCCAAATCCATAGCCACTTTTAAAAAACGACTCAAAGAGTACCTACATCACGAAAAAATCGCAACAATAATCTCAAGTCACATCTAGTTATTGCTTATCTGTGTTGAACGGAGACTTGTTTATCTTTGTGTCGGTGTTTTGAGCCCATGTATCGAGCGAACATTGACTGATTTTTATAAGTGTTTTTGATCTACCCACAAAATAATTATTATGTTGTGAATATCTAGTTTTGTTAAACTCTCAACAATATCGACTTATGTTATAGTTTTAATATTCTCATGTAAGTGAATTCTGTATTCTTATGAGAATAAAGTTATCTTAAACCTGAACTATAAGATTTGTTGTTTGTTTGTTTAGCTCCGAAACTACAGGACCGATTTTAACCATTTTTTCACAGATAGAAAGCTAAATTATCAGGAAGTAACCGGTCAAATTTACATTAGACTTACCTACATAGTATTGTGTGGTGTCCAGGACACAAGCCTTTTTGCTTAGGGTATTTCATCATCTGCTTAACCTATTCCCAACTATGTTGAGGTCGGCTTCCAGTCTAACCGGATGCAGCTGAATACCAGTATTTTACATGAAGCGACTGCCTATCTGACCTCCACAACCCAGTTAATACTGGGTAATACGATACCTCTTGGTAAGACTGGTTGTCAGACTATTTGGGTCACTGACTACCTGTAACGACTGCCAAAGATGGACAAATGGATGGACTCAGAGGATTTATTTATTGATATTTCAGGTTCTCCAAAGTATAAACATGACTATTGGTTTGGAGCGACCGTAAAAGCCGGGCGGGACTTCGTGATGGTAAGTTATAAAGTTATGTCATGGCATATGGGCCTGATGGGTTTCGTTCTTCGTTAAGAGGTTTTTTATACCCTTTATAATCCGAGTTACTTATGGTGGTATTTTTCGAGGTTTTTTTACCTAGACGCTATTCGATATACCTCTGCCAAATCTCAGATTACAGGCATGATGTAATGTTTAAGTTATTTTAAGAACTAAAGAGCGCTCCGAGAATTCGCGTAGTCTCAGCTTTTTCGTTGCAATATTTAAAAAAAAATCAAACAAATAAGAACATAGGTAACAATTTAATTTAATGGATGACGCGCAATTATTATAACTGAAATAGCTATATTTTCTACGTTTTCCTCTACCAGACGATGACGTCATTATTGCAATTTCAGATGTGTGCACCGAGGTATACGACGCATACTCAGCGTAGGTCAGATAATACGGGTTGGTTTCAATTTTTATTTTAACTTGTGCACCCAGAGAAAGACGATGCATAACTCATTGAGACGGAATTCGTCACGGGAACGTACCACTAATATGCCTATTTATGCTTTATTAACATAAGGCCTGAATTTTTGTCACGCTGACGGTTTGTCGCTTACGAGTATACGTTGTGTTCTATATATACTCGTAGGACCATACTGCGACGCTGACGTCAGCTGCAACCGACAGCCGTATTTTGTTCTCGCTGACGTCACGACTGACCGTACGTGACCGACTGTCAGCGCGACAAGAATTCAGGCCTAAGCTTGACCTCTTTGTAACCCACTTTAAAACTGAAGGAGGTTCAGTGTGTGTGTGTTTGTATTATCTACACAAAAAAGGGTAGTATTTAAACGAGTGACTGTAAAATAAAGTTTTAAGTGTCAAAAAAAAATATTTAGGTTATACTATAACCTAAATTAGTATTACTAAATGAGCGCCTGACTGCGAGTGACGAGAAATCAACAGAACAGTAACTTACAAACACTAATTTGAGTTACTTTAAATACAAAATGAGAAGCTTAGTCGACGGAGCCCCGCTTCGCGGGGCCCCCATTTCTGAGCGCAGGGTTTAAAGGAACCTAACTAACCTAACGGGGGGGTGCTCCAAGTCCCGATTATGGGGGCAGAGATATTTCCGCATGTTCAGTTGACAATATTTCGAGAGTTTACAATATCGCTAGAGAAATTACAATCTAACGTGTTTGACAATTTTACGGTGAAATATACATATTTATTGGAGAATTCGGGTTGTCCAGTTGTCCTTTTGTATTTCTAGTTGCTCACTTCGAAATGGATTTATCACAACCCACTTTTTGTAACCTTGTTCTGGATTATAATATTAATCAATATTCGTCGTTAGTTTAGTTAATTTTTCGCTTACTCAAATTCATACCACTCAAGTTATTAAAACAGTATGTCATCATCAGTTGAAGTTTTTTTTATTCGCTTGTTTTATAATTCCCCATAAAAAAAAAAAACAAAACTTTACGTTAGAGTATACACCACCACTCCTAGTCGCCTGTGGCTATGTTAATAGAGTTTTCAATCTGAATAATTATTCAAACAAAGAAAATTAAGTAACAAGCACAAGAATTAATAAATTTTAAACCTTAGCTCAAAGGTTAGTAAAACATATAAACGCAAACAATTTTGCTGACAAGTTACCTATACCGACACAAATTTCATAATTAACATAAAATTTAATTAAAGGAATGTTCCACAGTTAGATTAATCAGTTTTTCCTTATAGGTTTTAACGCAGATGTAACGCAAGGCAGATGCTACACATTACAGTCAAATGGGATAATAGTGGCAAACAACTTGATAGCTGAAGGCGAAAGACTTCAGGACTCACCATCACCGATGGGTAACTATTTCGTTTACTAACTAAGAACCTTTTCCTAACGCGACGTCAAAGAAGGGAATAAAGTACATAATACTTAAAAGACAACATCATCATCTACCTAATCTTCTCCCTACCATGAAATGTTGAGCTCGGCTTCTAACATGAAGTGATTGTTTATCTGGCCTCCACAACCCAGTTTCTGCATAGCAACAACTGTACACTTCAACCAACTTATCTGTGCTGGCAGGAAAAAACAGAACTAAAATAAATGTAACAAGTTTGACATATCGATACAATTTTTATTGACAAGCAACGGTACCATGAACTGCAGATTTAAAGTGATTACGCTGTACCCCATGGTAATATTAGGGGTTTGTCTCCACCGATCATGTTATCAGATCACGTTAGCCATGGGTCACGGCGAGTTGTGTTGTCAGACAATTGGGCTTCGGGGGCCTAATTCTGCTATTTTAATAAACTCTTCACTCCAACACGATTCATTTCCTATCCCATTGTCATTTTGCTTAAAGTTCGTAATCTGAATTCTAAATTCAAAATGTTCGATCATTGGTCGGCCAATGATCTCGCAATAAAATTGTGTTTTAATGACATTGTCGTACTGCCATTATTATAAAACTCTTAGTACAAATGGTTTTCGAAATCTAATACTATGTTAACATTTTTTAATGCAAATTTATAATATATTTTACACATTTGTCAATATGACCGATATTACCATTCTATGACATTTCTTTCAATGGAGTGTCAGTGGTTGGCCATTGGAAAGTCATATTGGCGCCATTATATTTGTAGATTACCAAACTTGTCAAAACTTGACAGAACTTGACCCTTATGAAATCAATCAATGATCATTGATCTATGATCGACTATTCTGATACTATTGTAATAGCAGACTTGAGGCCCAGAGTTGCCTGTGAAGGCTATCAGAACTACTAATGACAACCGTGACTTTTGTGCAAAGATACGTCTAGTAGCTCTTAGGCTTAACTAAAATAAAAACCAAAGGGCAAAAAGATAGATAAAAGGTGTACCGGGAGAACGTAAATGTTAGTGTTTAAGTTTTAACAGCACACTGTGTGTTTCGCAGAGGCAACTATGGATTCATTTGGCTGGAGTATTGACGTCGCTTCAGATGACTCCATTATAGTTGGCGGCCCTGGCATGTTCCATGGTAAGTACATACATATTGACTAGGACATATCGGAGCAAGAATTCACACACGTAATCCCAGACATACATTATTGGCCTAGATTTTGGTCACCAACGAACACACATCCGCGCACAGTGTGTAAAGCTGGATGCGCAGGCGACACGTATATGTTTCGGCGCACTTATAATCCGAAAATCAAAAGGCTTTGTATGCATAATCAGCCAATAAACCGCTTACTGGGACCAAGATCACTTTTTCTTCGTGAGAAGTAATGGGTTATAATAAGCCACCACAAGGGCAAACATATTAAACATGACCTAAATTTCAAAATCATCAACATCTATAAACCGCACTGGGCCAGCGTTGTGGATTATTGTGTTCCAACAGTGAGAATATCATCATCTGCTTAGCCTTTTACCAACTATGTTGGGGTCGGCTTCCAGTCTTACCGGATTCAGCTGAATACCAGTATTTTACATGGAGCGACTGCCCATCTGACCTCCACAACCCGATTAGTATCGGGTTATACGATACAGCTTGGTAAGACTGGTTGTCAGACAGCCAGCAGCAGTGAGAACATAAAGACTGAATATGCTTTTCAGGGACCCAGACGTCAGTATTGAAGCAGTATTATTTTAATCTACTCTCAGATGATATGCCAATTGATTTCCTATGAATGAGCAGAATTACCTCGCAAGATTATATTCACACCTTCTTTATTATGTACTTTGTACGTTTTCGATCTAACCGTACCTTCATAATTATACTAGCACAGGCATACTTATTTAATTGCGTGCTACAAAAATGGGTTGCCTATTTCATGTGAAAAATCTTTTACTGTCGGGTGGTTGTTGGCTTCGATTCCTGGGTCAGGCCAAGTTTTATTCGGTTTTTCAATTAGGATTTTTTCAGTAGTAGCCATTACATGGGGTTTTAACATCACTGGCAATATGTGGGTGTACTAGGTATTAGGCACACAACTTGCCCTTGCCCTTCGTGAATCATTCGTTAAGTTAATGTAAAAACCTTTCCTATATTTTCTAAGGTCGAGCAATGATTTATGCTAATATTAATAGTAAGGAGCCGAAACTTATCTTCAAAAGTAAAACTACTCCTGAATTTAATTTTGGTAAGAACTTCTTTTATTATTATTTTTTCAGCATTTTCATTTTCATTTTTCGCTGTCAATATATAATATTCAGATCGCTGGCCGCTGGCCCTACACTGTAGTAGTATCAGTATAAAAAAATGGTATTATTTTAGAATTAAAACAAAGTGCTAGTCGTTCATATTAATTGTTTATTAAACATAATTATGACGATTATTAGAACAAGTAATATTATACAATACTAACTAACTAAAATAATGTCATTTTTTTATTTTCTTTTTAAAATGTTTTCTCTAAAAGAACGAATATTATTCTCAGTTACTAAATTATTATTTCAGGGTACGCCGTTGCCTCAGGCACGTTTATAAATTCTGCCTTGTCGTTTGCCGTAGGTTCGCCGTATGGAAAAAGTGGTATAGGAGAGGTAAAAATGTCGTAATAAAAATACTTTTTTTAGTAACATAATTAATGAAATTATTAATTAATCTTACTAAAAATCTAAAGTAGAAAGAAAGAAATAAGATTATTTTAAATATCAGTTCTCCTCGCAGGTAGCATTCTACAATTACAAATTACTTTTAATTACATTTGAATTTACAAATATTAAAAAAAATAAAGTTACATCAATGGCCAGCCCTCCCAGTTCAGTGATTTCATCTGACACCCAACGCTAGGGCCTGAATTCTTGTCACGCGATGGTCAGTCGCGTACGGTCCGTAGCGTACGAGTACCTATAAATTGTGTTCTATATAGCACTTTACTGCGTCGCTGATGTCAGCGTCGACCGATAGCCGTATTTTGCTCTCGCTGACGTCACGACCGACCGTCAGCGTGACAAGAATTGAGGCCTTAGAATTACAACACAGCAAAACATTATAATACTTACAGGTTCATTTCTACAAAGGAGTGGTTTTCCAACGCAGATTGGAAAAGGGACTGGACAAAAGTGATGTCGGTTCAATGTTCGGAGCGGTGCTATGTGCTGCCACGTTGCGTGGCGATGAAGATAAGCCTTTGACTGACCTGCTCGTGGGAGCACCTACTTATGCCAAGAAAAACTACTATAACCTTGGAGCTGTTTATGTATACCTTGCCACCAAGCCTACAGTTAGTATTAAACTGAGTTCACCATTTTGTCAAAACGTTGATTAACATTGACACGACACGAGACTCGTTGCTTAGTGTGGCTCGAGATGGCGGTGTGTGTAATGTCCAGCGATTTTTATTTATTTATATTAAACTAGTTGTTGCCGGCGACTTTGTTCGCGTGAACCACCCTTGTCACATAGAGGCATCAAAATAGCATACGACTTGTTCTCTGACCTACCAAACATACACAAAAAATTCATTAAAACCGGTAAAGCTGTTTCGGTTGACTTCGCTACCAAACAATGTGACACGAGAGTTTTATATAGGCTGACTGGCAATTAGTGAACGATACTTAAACACGTGATTGTACTCATGATAACAAACAACTTTTACTATGGGACCAAAACCTGAAATCGCGAAAAATAAATCTGCTGTTCAGTACATTAGGCGAACATAAATGATCTGAACAGCTGATTTTTTTCCCGATTTCAGGTTAAATCCCATAGTAAAGTTGTTTGCTATCATGAACACAATCACGTGTTTAAGTCATCATCTGCGTAACCTTTTCCCAACTATGTTGGGGTCGGCTTCCAGTTTAACCGGATGCAGCTGAATACCAGTATTTTACATGGAGCGACTGCCTATCTGAACACGTGTTTAAGTATCTTACACAAATTACCAGTCACCCTATATATTTGGATAGATTGGATAGATTTGTAGGCAGCTTCGCTCACGTTGAATTTGGGGTAATTTTCATCCAAAAATGAGGGACTTTCACTTCGCAAAACAATGAGTAAGTACAATTCAAGATCCTGCAGAATTTTAAAGATATCCAAATCCAGACGTTGCTCATATATTAGTAGATTTCAAAGCAGAACAGAAAAACTTTGCAGAAGTATTATGTAAAATCTAAAATTATTATGTAGGATGGAAGTAGATGGACGATGTGATACGTAGCTTCGAAGGCAAACAAAAATTTAAGAAAAAATAGATTTGTGTAAAGTGACTTATTTTAGGTTTCTGTAGCTGATTTTATCGAAAAATTGATCTATGTACAAACTTTTCCACCTTATCCGCTTTATATTCTAGGTTATTGGTAAAACGTTAACAATCTGTCAAGGGTATGTTACTTATCTTAGTAACCAACTTTCAACAACCTCTGAAGGGTTTCAGAGGTTTTGATCTTTTGACCTCATTTTCATTATCAGCGACTCCATAAACAACGAAAACGACACCAAAAAAGAAAATCTAGGCGCTATGTCGGATTTTCATTCTGACCTCATTTTCGTAATAAGCGACCCGGAAAAACAAAATTTTTCCTGGGCACCATCTTGGATTTTAATTTTAACCTCATTTTTGTAATCAGCTACCTCGAAAACCATAAAAACGACACCCATGACGGAAAAATCAAAAATTTTCTTCAGCGCCATCTTGAACTTTCATTGCAACCTCATTTTTGTAAACAGCAACCCCGAAAATAGCACCTATGACGGAAAAACCAAAAAAAAAACCACCTTCAAGTAATAGCTGATGTTGTGATTATGTTTAGAGACAATTTCACCATACTCTGTTAAATATTTAACGGACTGTTAGGTTACTTAACGAGCTTTTAAAGTTATCGAGTGTCCCACCACGTGTTAACGGATGTTAAATTCTCTTAACAAGGCATCAAATCTAATTACTGCTTTAGAGGTCCGTTAGACAGCTAACATACGGTCAAAATCAAGATGGACGCTGCTGCATACAATGCTGCTTTGTCTTTCCTCGTAGTGCGTTTTATGTTATCCCAGCACGTTTTTAATTGTTCTGTGTTTCGCACAAATAGAAAGAGCTCTCGCAATTGAACTCTTCCGTGAGTTTCTTCCACTCTTAATTTTTACTAGAGGTGGTTACTGAATCCGTTTTCTTGTTCTCTACAACAGCCTTATATTTGATACCAAATTTACTAAAATTTCTTTCTCATTGGCTGAAAAATTCGGTCCGCGTGATTTTTTCGACATTTTTCACAAATTAAGGAATTTAATAATCGAAACTGTCAGTATCTAAACTCAACAAACACCACATCAAACAACACAAAGCTAACCTCAAATCACCGTGACACTTGACACTTTTGACATTTAAACAGTTTAAAATCAAAAGTAGGCACAATTATATGAAATCCCACGGACCAAACGTCATTTGAAATTGGTCGTGTAGCATTGCAAGTGACGTATAATACTACCAGATACAAAATTGTGTTTTTCCGTACTGAGGATATATCAAAAACTAGCATTTCGATTTGGTCGGTTGAAAAAAGGGGGAATGACTTGCGAGCCATTCAGTTAAATCTTCAATTTGCTAACGGCCTGTTACATTCTTCACGTAAGACGTTATATGATTTAACAGCTCTGTTATTATTAACAACTCATTAGTTAGTAACCAATTTAGATTTAACAAACACTGTATGGTGAAATTGGGCCTTACTCTACAGAGTAAACCTCTGTGGTCATTAATTTGCGCAAAAGTCTAGTCGCACAAGTGTCCATGCACTCATGACTTGTGTTCTTTCGCGCAAAAATCCATGCGCGTATTTGTCCCGCGGAAGTGGGTTCGCACAAATGTCCTTCTTGCAAATGTCTTTCGCGCAAGTGTCCTGATTCCCCAATAACTCAGTGTAGAAGTCGAATTCACCATCTTCTGGATCTCAAAATAAATGCCGTATTCGTAATCAGCACCCTGATAATCTCAGAATCGACACCCATATTGATTCTTAGACATTTCAATCCCATCGCACTTCAACAGCGGATGATGGTTTTTCAGGTCCGCCACATTAAATCTTAAAATCGTTGTTTTTGTAACACAACCAACGGGTTATTTGTCTGGCATATCGGGATACATCAGACAAACAATACCCATGTTGATTTTCAGGCTTAGTTACCCCATTTCTCCATACCAGGGGGTGGAATTCTGAAAAACCTGAAACACAAAATAATGTGAACTCATTCATCGATAGAAGTACTTCTGTTAAGTTTCGAATAAAATAGTCAAACTAATCTCATTTCCCCATGTAGACTTTCAATCCCTTAGGGGTGAATTTTGAAAAGTCATTTCTTAGTGCACCCCTAGACCTACTTGTCTAATTTGGATTCTATAGGCCCAGCGGTTTGGCTGTGCATTGATTTTTAGACTTTGTCACCACATTTTCCTCTTTTAGGGGTTGAATTCTGAAAAAACCTGAAACCCGTTTCTACTCATTTATCAATTAAATAGGGGACTTCTGTGAAGTTTTGAATAAAATAGTCTAACTAATCATGTTTCCACATACAAACTTTGGAGCCCCGTTTCACCCCCTTTGGGGGGGTCAATTTTGAAAAATCCTTTCTTAGTGCACCCTTAGACCACATAAGGAACCTACTTGCCAAATTTGGAGTTTGTAGACCCAGCGGTTTGGGCTGTATGTTGATAAATTACCCAGTCAGTTTACCATTCTATACATGAAGATTAAAACAATAGTGGACTCTCTCACTCTTCCCGTCGTCTCGTAGAACGAGCTTTTATAACGTAACAAACATTGATTCGCGTGCACAGGTATTAAACATTTCTTGTGTTTTGATTCATGCACTCGCCAAACTTTCCTTTTCACTATTGAATGTCCATCGCATACTAGACCTGCCAATACGGTAGACGACAAAAAAAAATTAGTCCGACAGTTACATGATCAACAAATATTTGACCCGTATTTTTTAACCCCCGACACAAAAACGACGGGGTGTTATAATAAGTTTGACGTGTCTGTGTGTGTGTGTGTGTGTCTGTCTGTGGCATCGTAGTGCCCGAACGGATGAACCGATTAGATTTAGATTTTTTTTTGTTTCAAGGTGAATTAGTCGGGAGTGTTCTTAGCTATGTTTGATAAAAATCAGTCTAAGATGGCCGCCGCCACAAAATGACGGATTATATTTTTATTCAACAACAACCTCAATATGGGTATCAAATAGGGCTTGTCTAGTAGAATATTATACACTATGATAAATTAAAAATCCAAGATGGCCGCCACCACGAAATGGCGAATTATTTTCCATTTTAACTTCTAGTCCATTTTGTCGGGGTTTTTTTTTTAATTTTGTCACGAACTCTAAAATTGACGAAGATACGACGCTTTTAAAATCCTCAATACGTCACGCTTTGGTATAATTTTTGGCCAGTTCTGACGTCACGAGCCCCCCGAGTATTTTATCTTTGTCAATATTCATTGATTTACAAAAACAAAAAAATACGTGTCCATTATTTTCCAATACTCTAACTGACGGACAATATATTTTTGCAACTTTTTATTACTGTCGTCATGCCTGTTATAATTTCAGGAATCGCCAGTGTTCAGAAGAAAAATTGTTGGACTAAAGTCGGGATCAATGTTTGGTAGTGCAATAGTGAACGTGGGAGACCTAAATAACGACAAAAGTCATGGTAAGACAATCTTTTACAGAATCTTTTAAAAATCTGACACACGAGTTTATTTCCTATAATTGTGTTTTTGGAAGGATTACAAGAAGACTAGAATAGAATAGAATAATCATTTATTCGTTAATGGACAGCACAATACAAAAGAGCAGCACATACATACATAATATACATTATAACAACCATCAGCTTAACAATTTATTAAAACAGCTCAACTGCGCTGAGCATTCCCATAACGAAAGGGTAGCCAACTCAGCATATGCTGGGTGTAAAACACTCAGCGCTGGTTTTCAGTAGCGACACACGGCTGAGGGTAGTAGGTAGCCGGTCGGGTAGGTTTTGGCTGATTAATTCGGTAGTTAATTAGTTTTGAGTTTGAATGGGTATAAAAGTAGAGGAAGACCAATTAAGAAACGATGGATGGAATGTGTTAAGGATGAGATGGCAAGAAAGGAGATGTCTAATTAGATGACGAGTTATGGTCTACTAGTATGGAAGAAGAAGACATACTGCGTAAACCCCAAATAAATAGGGATAAGGGCGTAGCAGTCGCTTTAAAGAAGTTTAATGAATAACTTACTTTATTCAGGACAAAATTCTACTGTAAATCCGGATGAGCAAAGTTTATTATACATGCTCATGTGTTTTTGTGATCTTCGTCTTTACTATTTCTTATTTTTTAGAAATTGCAATTGGGGCACCTTTTGAAAATGAAGGCAAGGGTGTTGTCTACCTGTACAGTGGGGCTGCCCTCAGCAATAAGGATATTACAGACCAGAACTTGAAACCGCTGCAGACGATATTGCCTGAAGCTGGATACGGGGAGTCTTTCGGCATGAGTCTCTCGCCACTGTTAGATTATGACGAGAATGGATGCAAAGGTGGGTTCTGTTTTACCTAAGAGCTATGATAACCACGGTTAGTACAGGAAAAACATTTTTAGGAAACAATTCCCTTATCCTCGTGTTGAACGACTATGAAAATGATAAATAAGCAAGACCACGCAGGACTGCAAGCGATTTTTGCGGTCCGCACACACACAGACAACTGTCTTTTACTTTTTTCTTTTATTTTTTTACAGAATTAGCAATCGGTTCGCCATACAAAGACAAGGTGGTGATCCTAAGATGCAAGGCGTCAGTACTTGTAAAAACAAAAGTGGAATTCCCCAGTGTACAGGTACAGTTCAGATTTCATTATTTATTAAATCAACCTTTTATGTACGTTACTTATGTTTGGATCTACTTCAATATCAATAATCTAAGGCTCATCTCCAAACCACCGTAACTTTTTGAAACCAAGGACGGCACTATTTTTCTTTTAATAGTTCTATATCGTTTTTGTACTTCAGTAGATCGCAGTAGCGATGCGGTCAGACAGAAGATTCAAATTCGATTCCGATTTTGTGCTGTACATTTATCACAAGTAATTCTGACTGGTTTATTTTCAGGGTCGCACAAAAACTGGTACAACAGACTTTGAATTCGAGGTTTGTTTAACAGTGACATATCCGAGCTTGCCGAAAACCATCATAGCGGGTTAGTATACGTCACCATATATTAATATACTAACGAACCGCAGCTGTACTTAACTGGCAGTGGGCAGCACATTGCTCGCAGAACGGATGGCCGATGGGTCCGAAAAATTCTAGAGTGGCCTCTAGGTGGACCGATGAACTGGTGAAAGTTGTGTCCAGCAGTGTCCACTGACTTTCGACTGCAATGATGATGACCCGCCGCTGTGACACGGCGCCACCTATTGGGTCCAGACTGTTCTTTCTCTCAAGTAAACCATACAAATTCACAACATGGAATGATTTCGGGGATTAGCGTGCACGAACATAGTGACACATGAACAATAGAAGATACTGGCACATCTTCTATTTCGTATCTTCTATTTCGTAGGAAAACTCAGAACTAAAACAAATGTACCAAGTTTGACATATTGATGCCTTTTTTCTTGACAAGCAGCGCTACTTAGAACTGCACAATCTTTTTTTTTTTTTTTTTAGTATGGGAAATCATCAAATGACTTCTCCCACTCTGGGCGGAGCGGGAGGGAGTGTCAGACTTTTATTGACTAAAACCCATCCATGTTCCTTCCTCGCCCTTTACGTTCCGGGGCCGCGGTATCTCTTTCGAACAGTCCCGCAACCCCGGCAGGCTTCGGCCCTTGCGGGCCCCTCTCTTATGCTGACATCTCTTTGAGGCGCGCGTGGAACACGAACGCGCCGTCGACTCGGCCTGTCGTCGTTAGTCGGACGAACGGCTAGCTAGCCCATAGCCAACCGTCCACAGGCCCGCGTCTACGGTGGCCGGTAGCCACCACGTGGCCCCCGACGCCCGGTGCGTCTCCCGCGGCGGCCGGGAAGAGAGGATCTCTCCCTCTCTCGTTCCGCCACCTCCTTCGCTAGCATGACTGCTTCGCAGAAGGAGGTGACGGCTTCCCATTCCGTCTCGCTCCGGAGAACTGCACAATTAAAGTAGTCATACTGCACTGACTTTTGTTACCGTTGGGAAATCATCAAATAACTTCTCCCACTGTGGGATGAGCGGAAGACTTTTAGTGACTAAAATCTATCCATGTTCCTTCCTCGCTCTTTATGTTCCGGGGCCGCGGTATCTCTTTTGAACAGTCCCGCAGCCCCGGTAGGATACTGTACTGGCTTCGGTCCTAACGAATGATTGTTTTATATCAGAAATATCAACAACGGTGGAGATGAATCACGAACACGCTAAGCTAGTCGATCCATCAGGCAGGTTTAGTTTTGTCACGTCCCTGCATGAAAAGAAACCTCAATATTGCAAGAAAGTACCGTTTACTTTGCCTTTGGTGAGTACAATTTTACATTCTGTAGACAAACGGAACTAAATTCTCTTTAGGTGGATGCTCCAGGGTGGCTCGCGCAATTTCTTACGTTTTATGCAATTTGCTGCCCAGTGGTGGGTTTTTGGTAATAGGAGCAACTTTTTTTCAAAGATATATCTCGACCTTTATGAACTTGGAGAGTTGCGTTGATGAGTTTGATGATTATAATTCTATAACTACACGTACGTTTTACAGTCGTGAACGATATTTTTGTCAACATACAACCTAGCACGGGTCTTTCTTTTTTCTGGAGCATTAGCCTTAAAATGGCAGTATTGTTAAGATTAGTCTGGTGAAGACAGTTTATAACCGTATGTTTTTTTCAAAGCTTGGAAAATACGAGACGGAGATAGGCGTCACGGTATCATCGGATTTGAAAGAAGATCGGAAACCCACAGTTTTTGAGGCGTCCAGGGTGATCCTAAGCGACAACAGTATCTTAAAGCTCGTGAGTCCGTTGTGGGCTGCGGAGTGTGCTGGGAGCGTTTGTGTGCCAAAATTAAATTTAACACATTTTATCAGTTTCGAGTAAGTACACATAACCATTCAAAAATCGGCAATTTATATCCATCAAATATTTACCATGTTTGTTATTTGAAAATGTGCAAATAGTTTCTCAGACCCGCTTCCTCTACCTTTTACTTGGCGTAAAGTATAATAGGAAACAGGTCAAGTTACCAAATAAACAGGTCAAGTTCAGCATAAAAAAGATGAGATAATACAATGCATTTTCCCCATTGTAAACAATTTTGTGCTTTCAGAAAACCTAAAGATGACCCGTACGTAATTGGCTCGAGTAAAATAGAGCATATAACTATAGCTGTACTCAATACCGGGGAAGTGGCGTATGATGCGTGCGTGCGCGTGCACATCGCCGGTGCAAACGTGCTCAAGCCGGGAGGCTGTGTGTACGAGATCTCGACTGATGGAGACAGGCTTAAGTGTGAGCCGGCGAAGCCCATCTGGACCAGTGAAACTTGGGTATGTAATTTGGACCTGTCTAACTCAGTCCTATGTCCTTATAAGTTTTAATAAGTGGTTATAAATCCTACTATGTGGTTATAAGTCCTCATAAATGGTTATAAGTCCTAATAAGTGGTTATTTTAAAACTATTTAGCATGAGCCAGAAAGACGTGGTTATGTTTTAGGATGCGCTGTACACCATCAAAATGAAGAACTTTGTCCTTACGTACGGTATCATAATCACGACAAAATAATCAGCTGTCCCATTCAAAACTTAAGACCTACTCACCAAAATGTACAAGTGCACACCGAGCTACCCAAAACTGACAAATTTTACCAATCAACATTATTTATTTATTTATGTTTTTATGTATTTATTGATTTATGTATTTATTGATTCATTGATTTATTGATTTATTGATTTATTGATTTATTGATTTATTGATTTATTGATTTATTGATTTATTGATTTATTGATTTATTGATTTATTGATTTATTGATTTATTGATTTATTGATTTATTGATTTATTGATTTATTGATTTATTGATTTATTGATTTATTGATTTATTGATTTATTGATTTATTGATTTATTGATTTATTGATTTATTGATTTATTGATTTATTGATTTATTGATTTATTGATTTATTGATTTATTGATTTATTGATTTATTGATTTATTGATTTATTGATTTATTGATTTATTGATTTATTGATTTATTGATTCATTGATTTATTGATTTTAACGAATCAGCTGAATATTTTTCGTAGATCAGAACCCCATCGAAAAAGTTAACTAAAATACTGGGTATGCTTGATGCAACAGAATTTTCTCCTTTGCATGAAAACAATTTCTGGGCAGTATCCATATTTTAAATGGGTTCAGACTCTCTTTGGCAACAGGGGCCCAAGTCTGCTATTTTTTTTAAATCGTCAATTCAACACGATCCCATTCTCATGCCATTGTAATTTTGCTAAAAGTTCATAATCTGCTAAATTCATCATGGTCGATCATTGATCGGTCAATGGTCTCGTAGTAAAATTGTGTTATAAAGTCATTGTCGTACTGCAATTATTTTAAAACCCACCAGATTTCATTTTTCAATCTGAAGTAGTAAGAAGTTCGTAAATAGCACCAGTCATTCATTTGTCATTATGTAATTACCATTCTATGACATTTCTTTCAATAAAGTGTCAGTGGTTGACCATTGGAAAGTCATAATGACGCCATTATATTGGTAGATCACCAAACTTGTCAAAATCTGCATCACTTTCTGACACTATTACTAGAAAATAATAAATTATAATCAGAATCAAAGAAGCACACAGCACAGTCGAAGAAGAACATTAAATCCTATACACGGAAGGTTTCGGAAGAATGTTTATGTCTACGGGTGGCGAAGGTTCCATACAACTCGATTCCTACCTACCTGATTCCTTTTGAATAATGGCACAGTCAGTACTTTAGGGAGTACTGACTGTGCCATTCACATACACTCATAACTGACATTAAAGATAACGGGTGTTAACAAACTCATCACGAAGCCGCCAACTAAGCAATCTGTAGATCAAACTAAGTACCTCTGTACAAAAATTATTGCTGGAAAATGATTTTTTTGGGGTGAAAAATCATGTTTTGTAGTAGAACTCATATGTAACGCATTCAAAACATTGTGATTTAGTACGGGGGTCAAAAAAAATAAAAATCTCACATTCAAAACTTGTGTTTTCAAAAAAAACTTGGAAAAGTTGGAACTTTGGCCCCCAATATCTCCGTAACTAGAAGGTTTCCTGGTAGATCTAGAACAAAAAAGTGATCGCAATGACAAGGAGAACAACCGCCTTTCGGCTTTGTTAAGAGTCTTTTTACACCCTTTATGTAGGTCGAACAAGCTATTTTGTTTACATTTTACAATATAATTTGTGGGTGAAACTGTAAACCAAATAGCTTATTCGACGTACTACTATGACATATTAGAGCTGTAATTATTTATTAATACCACCTGTATACAGAGTGTCCGGATAACCTTGGCTTATACAAGAACTAATGGCCATTTAGAAAATAAAATACGAAAATATTCGCTACTAATGTCTACCTAATGTTTTGGTCAATACACCCATGATGTTATAATTATATTGTATATTATACTATTCACAGTCCACTGACACCATCGAACTGGAGATGAACCATCTTACAAACGCGCACGAATCGATCAACATCACCGTGCGTCTTTTCAATCGCTGCAATCAAGACCAAACACTGAGCATCGAGAAATCGATTCCTCTAAAGGCTGATCCTCGTGGAATTAGTGCCAAAGGGTTCGTATTGTTATCTTGAATAATTCGCAGAAAAATGCCAAAAAACGATACCGACGATCGGAGACTTTACAGATGATTGACTGAACTAAGAGGTAATTCTTATCATTCTTGTTGGTCTTGTTATGGCTTGGGTTAAACTGTTAACCACATGTAGTATCGGAGGATTTGACATTTGTGAGCGCATAACTGTGATACTTGAACCAAATTCTATTACCAACTTCTACGGTTTTTTTGCAAAACCCATTTTTCTAAAATTAAATTAGTAACTTCCTTTTACATCAGCTATATGCCAACAAAAGTTGTGTCAAAATTGGTCCAGACATAACGGAGATTAGCTGGAACAAACAGACAGACAAAAATTATAAAAATGTTTTTTGTTACAAGTACCGTAGCTATATTATACTTATTTAGTAAAAAGCGAAAAAAAATCAGATTTTCCAATAATCCTGCGACATGTATGCATGCATGTTTTTCTTGCTTCAAACTTGAATTTAGTTTTTAAACTTCACTCAAATTAAAAAGATATATTAAATAAATTAAATGCATTTTCTCACTTGCAGAGAGACTGACATTGGTCGTCATATCAACATGACGGAAGAAGACATCAATGAAAATGGCAAAAAGATAAAACACGTTTATACGGTGAGTTTGAAATCTAATCTAAGCCATGGTACAATAATATACTTCGCAAGGTATAGCATTCCGAGAGACAGAAGTCACGTGGGTGACACAGGTCTACGTCATAAACGCTATCAATGGTTCTCAAACTTTATAATCTGGGGAAGTTCAATCTAGTAAAACATTGATCTAATTATTAAATTCCTACAAACTTTTGCCTTTAGCTCTACCCGCATTGTAGGTTTTCGGTGACAAAAAGAATCCTGTATCCATCCTAGGGTTCCAAGCTTCAAATTACAAGCCAAGGTACGGTAGTCTATTTAATATGAGAACAAAGGTACCAAAAATGGTACAAAGGTATCTTATTAAACGTAAACCTTACCACGATTTAGCATTCGATAATGCAGCATAGAATCACTACCAATTATAATATTCATTGGCCACTGATTAATTTCGGGGAAGTTAAAAACCTTATTGTACCGCCTTTTAAACTTCTACTCTTAGAGCCTTACCACACTAGCGAGTTGCGAGCGAATTGACAGCGGGGCGAGTGCGCAGCGAGCTCGCCGCGAGTTCGCAACGTGTGCCCATCGAACCCGCCGCTAAGAAAAATAAAATTAATGATTGGACAAAACACGAATCGCACACCGCGAACTCGCTGCCCACCCGCGGCGTGTTCGCCGCGCACACGCTGCGTGCTTGATAATATCGTTAATCGTTATTGCAATTTTTGCTTGAATAAAGCACATACAATTAGTAAAATTACTTTGTTAAAGCCAAAAAATAGATGTAAACGAGGCAGATTGTGATAAATGACGTCACATTATGGCCGCGACAGTCACGGACGTTTGAACTGTCATAGAAAATTGCAGGAGTTTAATATTATTTTTGAGCGACAAGCAGTAGTTGAAATTAACTTTTAATACTTTTCTTGTGTTGACAATACTGTATTTTTATTGATTTAAGTGAAGAAGAAATTACATGCATATTCCCTATTAGGTATGGAGAGGACATTGGGAATAATGACAAGCGGGCGTTTGACATTAGACAGACCGATTTGTTACTATGTAGTAACAAGTATATATGTCACCGTAAAATTGTCAAATACGTTATATTGTAATATCTCTAGCGATATTGTAAAGTCTCGAATTATTGTCAAATGAACATACTGCTTACAATAAAACGCATTATTTTTCGTGAAATGCATGCGATGGTAGTCAACTCACGCGGGGTGGAGAGAAGGAGGGGTCCCCCTTGCCCAGTGGTACCACTCTCATGGAAAGATACTGTACCATTCCTGAGAAATATCGATTAATATAACCTAACCTTAAAACAATTCATATTCCCCCAAAAAGCGTAGTCGACGGAGCCCCGCTTCGCGGGGCCCCTATTTCCGGGTGCAGGGTTTAAAGGAACCTAACTAACCTAACGGGGGGGTGCCCCAAGTCCCGATTATGGGGGCAGAGATACTTCCGTATGTTCAGTTGATAATAATTCGAGATATTACAATATCGCTAGAGATATTACAATATAACGTATTTGACAATTTTACGGTGACATATAGATTACAATATTCTTCGTCTTGTTCCGTCTATTGCTCGTAAATAATAAAGAGGACTACTTGTTTTTCTGGTTTTTGAGTGTTTTAAGGGGCCGACGGAGCATGCGTCTTTCATACAAACGTACCTATTACCAAAATAATTAATTGTAAATCCAACATATTTTTAAGGTAGTGTGTATTTATTTCGATTGGATTACAGAATATCTATGTTCCTAAATATATATTTTGAAAGGACAATGATATAAAGACGAGATATGAGGAATTTCAATTTTTTATAGAAAACTTATTTTTCTCATAACTCTTGTTTAAATCAGTGTCCATTCAAAATGTATATTTGAAAACCTGGATATTCTGTAATACAATCGCAATAAATACACACTACCTTAAGAATATGTTTGATTTACAAATTATTTTGGTATTACGTTTGTATGAACTACGCATGCTCCGCAGGCCTCTTAAGTCTAACACTTTTATAAAAGAAAACTTGAGATTTTTATTAAGAACACTCCCGGGAGAAACGATTTTCTTGTATTGTATTGTACAACGCGCTAGTGTCCGCAAATCCACGTCAAAGCACGTATTTTGCGTATGGGCTATAATCCACCACGCGGCCCAGTGCGGTATGGTAGATGTCACTCGAATTTTTTGGTTCTAGGACATACCGGTTTCCTTCACCGATTTGGGAACAGTGGTGATGAATGTTCATTTTTCTTGTATTTGAGTATTACACTATTAAAACACTCAAATACAAAAAGAAATGTGATAAAACTCTTAAATGTCTTTGAATCATCTATGCTTTTTCTGTCTCGGCAGAATGTTTTGGGCCTTCAAAGGTCAGTCTTCAGCATTACTATTTTTTGAATTAAAATTCGACTGCGGCATAATTTCTGATTTGAATTTGAAGCAAGCACGTATTTATTTTATTAAAAACAACGCGAAAAAATAAATAATAATATCAATAATAATATTAATATTAATTAATATTAATATTATCATTAGTCAACCTAGACCCAGCCCAAAGGGGGTCATAACATAGTCATTACCCCCATGACCCCCTCACTGAATTCGCCCCTGCACTTATTAGTTGTGTAGTTTTAGAAACTACTGGTTGCAGTTACAGTGCTGATAAATAGATAGTGGAATAAAAATAAACTTTTTTTTTATTGCAGATCAGCAACAATGGTCCTACTTCTTGGGTGGGACTTCCAGTAGATGTAAAATTGCTGGTCCGCCCGTACATCAAATATGATAACGTCACAGTAAGTCCCTGCCTTTTTTACTATTCGATATTTGGAACTCAAACAGATATTTAAAAAAAAATATTTCTTTGCCTCATTCGCTAGGGCAAATCTTGCAACTGATCGAATCGACTGAATGATCGACGTTTTGTACTTTTTTTTTCTCCTCGAAAACTGAGCCGATTCAATTATTTTTGAGATTAAAATTTTTAAAAAGAGCATCTCTAGGTTCCTTGTAATTTTTGTCATATTAAAATTGTTTTCTAATTTGTCAGGTAGTTCTCTATTCACGGCCATTGAAATAGCCCTATTTTGTAAATTTTGGAGGCTAATATTTCTTTTACTAAAACTTAAAAAACGAGGAAATTACGTGGACGTCTACAGTAGTCCTTGATGTTATTAAGAAAAAAGTGATTGTTCTAGCTGGAGGCATAATATTCAGTAAGAAAAAATGGGCATATGAAACATCGCGGTCGATTTCGTCAGTACGGAGAATCGTAGCCCGGGTCCCTCATAATGGAACGTTTCTGTGAATTTTAAAGTTAAAGTAGACTTTTTTTTTTAGGTATTTTTTTCCACGTTGAATGAATATGTTTCTTGCACACGCGCAATAGAAAAAGACACAAGTGAATCAATTCATTACCAATGCCTGGTGGAAAGTTTGATCACTAATGTGGAATTCGCCAAGGTACTCATACCGATGACCATTCTACCCGGAACCCTTGGTAAGAACCACGAGCCATTTGAACTTATACTGCTTGTGTTGTTTGTTGTTGTTGTATCCCGCTCAAAATAATGAACTTATACTGCTTGTGTTGTTTGTTGTTGTTGTATCCCGCTCAAAATAATGAACTTATACTGCTTGTGTTGTTTGTTGTTGTTGTATCCCGCTCAAAATAATGAACTTATACTGCTTGTGTTGTTTGTTGTTGTTGTGTCCCGCTCAAAATAATTAACAATTACGGAACATATCCCGTAAGCGACAGTATCATCATTTGCCTAGCCTTTTCCCAACTATGTTGGGGTCGGCTTCCAGTCTAGATGCAGCTGAATGCCAGTATTTTACATGGAGCGACTGCCTATCAGACCTCCACAACCCAGTTAGTACTGGGTAATACGATACCCTTTGGTAAGACTGGTTGTCAGACTTTTTGGGCCACTGACTACCTATAACGACTGTCAAAGGTCTACAAACGACAGCAACAACCAACAGGTTAACGTGCTTTCGGAGGCACGAAGGAAACTTGGTATATAAGGGTGGTCACCCATCCACAGACCAACCTAGGTAAGCACGCCTTAACCTAAAGATCGACCCGAGCGGCTGTTATTATTTAGCCACGAGCTCAACACTTGGTAAGAACCACGCCATTTAAACTTGTTGTTTTGTCCCGCTCATAATAATTAATAATCGTGGAAGATATTCCACAAACGACAGTATAAGTTTAGTTTTAAACTGTGAAAGCTTAAAGCAGTGTTTCTCTTATTTACTTTGCAGATGGACTTCTCGATGTTGATAAAAATGTCACAATAGAGAGTTTTATTAAACTAGAACTTCCTGATGGTCAGTTTAAAGCTGTGAGGTAAATAAACAAAATATTTAAACTCTTAGATTCGCCCAACCGTCTTTGGCCGCGTTCCCACTATGTCGTAATGATTAATTTTCCGTTGTTTTTTGTTGGCAAAAGTCAGTTAGGCGTCGTCCTAAATGTGAACACCTCCATTTAAATATACAAGCCACGACACTTAAAACTACACGATTATCTGTTGTCACGACACAGTGTCACGACAGTTTCTTTGACATTGACATATACAAATGAATAAAATTGAAGTGTCTTTTTTTAATTCCTAAATAACAGCTGTATACCAAATGCATGTAACAGTAAATACTTACTTATAACAAAAAACATAATATTTAAATTTTTGACTTCCTGTGTGTTTGTTTCGGATAATATCCAAAACGGCTTGACCAATTTGAACGGGAATTTTAGTGACAGATAGCTGATATTATTAGGAGTACTTCAGACTATTTTAATTGAAGTAAACGGCTTTAATTAGGGTTCCGTGCAAAAGAAAACCCCTTGAAATTGTTAACAAAATCTGATTCAAATGGGAAGTACAAGTAATATTTTTCGAAGGACGTGGCCACAGCTACTTATGGATAAATGGTCTCTTTCACTCCTGTTTAAAAATTGTACCGACCGTTCCATGCGGTATTATGAGTTTAGATCCTCTTTTAGTATGGGCACTTTTCACGCGACTTAATAATGGTGAAGGCGATATCTAACGATATTAATCTTTGAATTGTTATTTATTAATTTAGAAAAAAATGGAGGCTTCTAAACTTTTTGAAATAATTAAAGTCTCACTACAAGCAATAATAATATTTTTTTTTTCAGCACAAAGTCAACCATCACGCTACAAAAAACGCCGATACCGATAGAGACAATAATAATAGCAATGGTGGTCGGCCTCTGCATTTTAATCATCATCGCGTTGATTCTTTACAGGGTACGTACCAACTACAATCTATACTAATATAATCTATACTGATCTATACTGACCTATACTGATCTATACTGATCTATACTGATCTATGCTGATCTATACTGATCTATGCTGATCTATGCTGATCTATACTGATCTATACTGATCTATACTGATCTATACGAATCTATACTGATCTATACTGATCTATACTGATCTATACTGATCTATACTGATCTATACTGATCTATACTGATCTATACTGATCTATACTGATCTGTACTGATCTATACTAATCTATACTGATCTAAACTGATCAATACTAATATTATAAAGCAGAGGCAGTTGTCCAACTTTAAAAATGGTTGGACCACAACGCCTTTTGAGAGTTCCGTGGTCCAATTTGCAGTTTGCAGGTTTTTAGAGTTGACAAGTTATTCTTTAAATGAATTGGACCACGGAACTCTCAAAGTTCCTGTGCAACTATTTTTAAAGTTGGACAACTGCCCCCAGTAAAGACCCGTGCTCCAACTAGTTGGACAGAGCAGTTGGACCACTGCCCCGGACTGCATCAAGTTAAGCAACTCTTCGCAAAAATCATTGCTTGGAACTGACTTTTTTTACGAGTAGTTTTGTTGATAAATCACGTTTTACGGAAGGAATCAAAGTAACGCACTCGAAACAGTATGCTGATTGATGCTTTGATTAGTAAGGGAGTCATCATCATCATCATCTCTGCCGAAAGATGCCCACAGCTGGACATAGGCCTCCCCCAAGTGTCGCCACATTGACCGGTCCGCGACTCGCATCCACCGGATTCCCGCAACCTTCACCAGGTCATCGGTCCATCTAGTGGGAGGTCTTCCAACGCATCGTCTTCCGGTTCGCAGTCGCCACTCCAGAACTTTTCGGCCCCAACGGCCATCCGTTCTGCGAGCAATGTGCCCTGCCCACTGCCACTTAAGTTTAGCAATTCTTCGGGCTACGTCGGTGACCTTGGTTCTCTTGCGGATGTCTTTCAGGGAGTCATGGAGGTATTTAATGTAAACACTTATCATCACAAACTTGTCATCAACATCTTCCGGCCCTTGTCCCATTCTACTTGGGGTTGGCGCATCAGGTCTTCTTCTTCCACAGACGTCACGGCATCATTAACTTCATGGCGTTATTTAAAGTTTAGTTATACCATCAAAACCGTAAAAACATGTCACCAACATTATCCTAAATACATCATCATCATCATCACCATCATCGGCCTATTAATGTTCCCACTGCTGGGACAGGCCACCTCTCTATGAGAGGGAATGGGCTATACAATCCACCACGCAGGCCCAGTGCGGATTGGTAGATGTCACTTGTCTTCGAATGTATGGTTCTAGGACATGCCGGTTTCCTCACAATGTTTTCCTTCACCGTTTTGAGAGCAGCGGTGATGTAATAAATTACACAAAGTAATGCGCCTGCCTGGGTTCGAACCCACGACTTACTGAACGTAAGTCGGGGCCGCCACCACTGGGCCACCGCTTCTATCCTAAATACAATATGCATTTATTGCGCTATTGTACACAAACATATAAATTTAGGTTACAAATTTAACACTTCAGAACTATTACAATTATTGTTTATAAAAAAAAAAAACGAAACAGCAGGAGCAGGCATACATTTTCATGCATTTGATGCATTGTATGCGTTTTATTACATCCTCTCCTACGCCGCTCTCCCTGCGTCTTACGAATTTTCGATCAGATCACGTGTTCTGACGCACGTGTCCTGACACGCATGTCCTGACGCGAGTTTAACATTTTTCACCGATCCCAAAAAGAGCACAACGATATAGTATATTTTATAACGAGGGACTAAACGTAGCCATTATACTCGTATACCCGAGGTGGTTTGAAATTGGCGTTTAGTCTCGAGGAGCAAACTGTACTTTTCACTTCGAGTGCGAGAAAAATAGTCATTTAAAACCGAACAAATTTACACTCAACAAAAATTCTGAACTGAGAGGTCAGTTTTTTCTTCTTTCAGGTCAGTCACAGATTAACTATTTAAATCACAACACAAACTCTCAACATTTTCGCAATGAAGATGATCCATACTCCACAGACAATTAGCACCTACATTACTGCAGCGGCTAGCAACAGAGGCATTGCACATACTTTTCAAAATCAACGATGCACACAAACAACAATATTTTTTGTCGCGTTGAAGAGTTCATTTGTTTTTTATAAACCGCTTTCTATTTGCAAGCAAGCAAGCAAGAAAATATAAAACCTTTGATAAGTTACTCTTTTGTTACCATGTTTCAGAGTAAAAGATCGTTCCATTTTTAAATTACTTTTTACTCCCTAGGGAATAAATGGTCACTTTAATGCCGCTTCGTAGGGCTATATTGGCGTAGGTACTTTTAGAGCATGAGAAGTGAAATAGTTATTTGTTATACAAGAGTGCAAAATTTTTTTTAAACCGCGAGGTGAAAAATCTTTGCACTCGAGTGCAACACGTAATTTTTCATCCCACCTCAGCGAGGAAATAACTAAATGCAAAAAAAAATTGCGCGTTATTAACAAATTCAGTTAATTCTGTTGGCGTTAAATAAACTTCCTCGTCGCTAGATAATGAGTGGTAATTTTAGGTTTTTCACTTGTTTTCAAGTTCCTTGTTTTTAACCTAAGGTTCTAACAATATGGCGTGAAAAGAAAATGGCGCGCGCAAAGCTAATTAAAAAAAGTACCCACCAAGAAGGTTCCGAGTCTGAGTTATTAACAAATAAATAAAAGTTGTATAATAAATTCGGCACCATAGAGGTAGAAGTAAATAGGTTTAATGATGTTTTGAATTCACATACCTAGTGCACAGGATGTTCTAAATTAAATTTACGTTATTCCTCTAGAGAATAAAAACGGGTTTTGCACTCAGATGTCGAAGAGGAAAAATACTCTTTCCGAAATGGGGGGATGAAAAAGAAGTTTTCACTTCAAAAAAACTAGTGTAAAAGTTGAAACTTTGACCCCCAATATTTCCGGTCTAGAACCAAATTATGATCTTAATGACGGGGACAACAGTTTTCGGTTAAGGGTTCTTTTGCACACATTATAGAAAGTTAACACAGTTAAAACGGAACTAGTATCATACTCGTTAAAAAATTGAATTCATTTTCTACCTTATTTCTTTCAGATTGGTTTCCTGCAGCGTAAAAAGAGAGAGGAATTGCAAAGACTGCAAAAAAGTGTGAAACGTCAAACTATTGTAAGTATTCTTTTTATAATTAAGTTTAAGTAGTTAGTAACAGCTGCCCAAAATAAAAATGGACAAGTTTCTTAAGGGGCCGGCGGAGCATGCGTATTTCATACAAACGTAATACTAAAATTATTTGTAAATCAAACCTATTCTTAAGGTAGTGTGTATTTATTTTGATTTGATTACAGAATATCTATGTTCCCAAACATATTTTTTGAAAGGACAATGATACAAAGACGAGATATGAGGAATTTAAAATTTCTCTAGAAAACTTATTTTTCTCATAACTCTCGTTAAAATCAGTGTCCAATCAAAATATATATTTGGGAACCTAGATATTATGTGATTCAATCAAAATAAATACACACTACCTTAAGAATATATTTTATTTACAAATTATTTTGGTATTACGTTTGTATGGAATACGCATGCTCCGCAGGCGTCTTAAGGAACATGGGTATTTTGGACATTTTAAACTTCCCGTACGAAATATCGCTTCGGCAGACACAATTAGTATGAAGAACCAATTTTATTTTACTCATAATTATCTTGCTTTGGGAAAGTGGTTTTGCTTGACTGTCTTAACCGGCTGTTCTAGTAATACTTGGAGGAGGCCTATGTCAAGCAGTGAACGTTATTCTGCTGAAGAGAAGACAATGATAAGGGATCTTGTTAAACCAATAATACGGTTGTGGAACCCAGATTAGCAAGCGATCCATGTCAATTAGGGACGTTTTCTAAAACTTACTAACGGTTAACTGTTGGTTAATTTGCCTACTTTCATAGCTACCGGTGTTTGTATGATCAAAAATATCCTATCCGCGTCACCTAACATAGGATATTTATGATATTTCTATGAATAAAATTACAGCACTTGATTCATAGAAAAATCAAAGAAAGCTTCCTGTGACGTTTTGTTTCTAACCAGTCAGTAAACAAAATGTTAAACAGATAGCAACCTACCGAAACCGACTAGTAAGTTATTGAAATTGACAATTAGTCAACAGCGTCCGATTAGACTGGAAACCAAAGTCAACATAACATACTTGGTATATAGAATTGCAAATGCAAATTAATTGCAAAACCACTGCGACCATGATGATTTACTAAAGCTTAAACTATCATTATTAGAAAACCCGTGGATCAAAGTAATTAATTAATTGTTTTTTGACCAGTTGAGGCGTTCAACGATGCCGTCGCACTCTTCAAATACAGCTACAGCTGAAGATCGGAAACAAATCTTAGGAGGCATGAATGAAGAAGTGGAACAGGCCCCCAACCAAATCTGAATAAACGTATCACCAAATCTGTTATAGTGTGTATGTTTGCAAGTGTGAAAATTAGAAAATAAAAACTATTTTGGAAATTAAACTGACATGCAAAAACCACAGAAAAAAAAGACGATATCTTAAATTTTCGAAGTTTTGTTTAGAAACTTCTGTTCGTTTGATTCCTTTTTTTGCCACTGGCTTCAGAAAATGAATTTATTTTGGACGTTTTTGGTGATCAATAATTAAGTTTTCTTAAGAATTCTAGAAGTGATAAAGTTGGTGAAAACATCTATAATGTGTTGTACTGACAGAAACTAACGAAAAACTTACATCAGCACAATATCACCTGTCATAGCCTTTTCTATTTAATGTTGTTGTACAGTAGACTTATAACTCAATAAATATGTATTCAAAATGTGAAATATCTATACCTACTTAAGTTTTTTCCCTATGTTAGTGGTACAGGGTGTAAACCACCTCATCACGAAGTCGTCAAGACTTCGTGATGAGGTGGTTAAATGTAATAAATGTAATAGTAAATTCGGCACCATAGAGGTAGAAGTAAATAGGTTTAATGATGTTTTGAATTCACATACCTAGTGCACATGATGTTCTAAATTAAATTTACGTTATTCCTCTAGAGAATAAAAACGGCTTTTGCACTTAAAACATTGTGCTGATGGATGTACTGAATAGTACGGAGGTCGCGGAAGTGTTTAAAGTAAAAATATTACAAAAAAAGATAAATTAAAAAAAAAAAAAACTTGTCAAAAAGTTGTAACTTTGACCCCCAATATCTCCGTAACTAGAAGGTTCCCAGGTATGGTGTAGAACAAAACAAAAAAATGGTCGCAATGACGGGGAGAACAAGTGCCTTTCGGCTTCGTTAAGAGGTTTTTTACACCCTATAAGTATAATAATAATTATGCTCATGTAAGTACATAGGGTGGAAGGGACACCGACGCTAAAAACGGCTACCACGTATTCAATACATCATTCTGCACATGTTACATTCAATTAAAAATTTTAAAAAAAATCCCCCGCCTTAATGTTCGTCTCTTAACGATGCTGTGTGTGTGTAGTATAATAATATAATATTCCTCATGCCCTTTCAATGTAGTGTTCATTATTCTACTAGTCAAGCCCTTTCATTTGATACCCATATTGTGGGAGATGTAAAAAAATGTAATTCACCATTTTGTGGTGGCGGCCATCTTGGGTTTGAAATTTATTGTAGCGTATAGTATTCTACTAGTCAAGCCCTTTCATTTGATACCCACATTGAGGGAGTTGTTGAATAAATATATAATACGCCAATTTGTGGCGGCCGCCATCTTGAATTGATTTTATCAAACATAGCTAAGAACACTCCCGGCTAATTCATCTTTCAAACAAAACAATCAAAATTAAAATCGGTTCATTCGTTCGGTAGCAACGATGCCACAGGCAGACACACACACACACACGTCAAACTTATAACACCCCGTTGTTTTAATGTCGGGGTTTAAAAACTGACAAAGGAGATTTCTCATCTTCGTATGAGAATTGGTCCAAATGCTGCTGAGGAATGGAAGTACCTGCGTTAGGTTCCTGATGGGTTCCTGAAACTAATCTTTGTCTCTATACGAAATATTTTTGGAATCTATCCTGGGATTTCCAATTTTACGGATTTATTTTGGTGATGTTTTTTTTACATTTGGCTTCTTTGACGTACCTTCCCAGGTACTCCTATCCCTTAGCAGTATTTGGACCAAAGTTGAGAAATCTACCCTTGTTACCGTCGGTTATTAAACGTGCAAAGTAATTTACCGTCAAAATGTATGGAACAGCAGTTTTTTTTATTTACCGATGAAAAAGTTCTATGTGGGTGGGAACAGATTGATAAACTGAATACGAGTAATCGTTTTAGCGTCAGTGTACCTACGTTCCACCAGAAGATCTTTATTTTTAAAATTTTAAAAAGGTTAAAATTTCTAGTAAAACAAAGGACACACGGCAGACAGATCGATGTTTCTGCTTGCCATCTGTTTTAGTTTAGTTTTTAAGGTTGCTTATTATAAGGTTGAAATATTTTTTTTGTTGTAAATAATTTTATTGTGCAGTGGTTTTTTTTATTTTATTACACAGAGCATTCATTAAATTTAATCATAACACCAAAATCTCATGCAAAAGTAGGATTTCATAAATAATTTTATTAAATGAGAATGAAATGAAATATATGCAGATTTCGTATATTGATTTAAATCGTGAAAAGAAAAAAAAAACCATTTGGTTGACTAGCCATTTTATTGGTAATAACAATAAATATCTAATGTATATTAATTTGTTAAAATAAATGGTACAAAATATTATAGTACCAGCAAATACTTAGCCTTATTTGATAAAATAGAACTAGGATTTAATTTAAAAGCTTTACAATTGGGCCAATTTCTGCCTAAAACAATACACTTCATCCACTTTTCTCGTCATTACGTATAAGCACCACTTTTCACCAAAAAAAAAAACAGTTTGAAATATCTGGCTATAAGTTAGTAATATATTTGAATGGCATGCGCGCCAAAAGCAAAACAAATATGCTGGAAAAAGCGAGTTTAAAATAGCGTATAAAATTCTACAACCGGATTTCAATTGGTATCCAATTGTTTGTTAAATTCGTTTCCAACAGAAATAGTACCTAGGTTATCATCTGCCCTAGCCATAACACAAATGCAGCTGAACACCAGTATTTTACATGGAGCAGCTGCCTTAACTCAAAGGGAGTTGGGCAGGACACCTAGCAAGACGAAGTGATGGCAGGTAGAGCCAAGCTGTGACCGAGTGGCGTCCTAGGAATGGAAAGAGAAGTGTTGGTCGTCCAGCACCGAGATGGGCAGACGATATTGATGCTATGGCGGGAATATCCTGCATGAGGTTGGTACAAGAGCGTGGAGCTTGGCAAAAACAAAGAGAGGCCTTTACCCAGTAGTCAGTGAAGTCAGGCTGTGAATGATGCTGAAGATGATGACTGCCTTAATGACCTCCACAAAGGAACTGGATAGTACAATAACTCTGGGTAAGACTAGTTGTCAGTATTTTACGCCGCTGACTACCTGCAACAATCTGCAAATGATAGCCGTGACCCGTGGCTTAACGTGCTTTCCGAGGCAAGAAAGAAACTCGGTGTGTGGTAACCAATCCACGGAGCCACCTAGGCATGCATAAAGTAACAGAGATCGACCCGTGCGGATGTTATTATTTAGCTACGAGCTCCTCTACAAATAAAACTTAGATAGATAACCTTTTATCTCCATTGTTAGTTAGTTTTTCAATGTCTTTTTTACTACAAAAGTATTCCTTTGATCAATTTAGATCGCTATCCCACGTCTGTTCCCATATTGTGGCGTTTTCCAATTTTTCTTTTATTTGTATGGCAGGGCAAAGGCCTTCTCTTTTTTCTTTATGTTTGAGCTAGTGTCTTTTAATTGCTGGTTATAAATAAGTTAACAATTTTCTCGATTGATGCAGGACGGAACGTTATGCTTACTGAGCTAACTTTACTTTATGGATGCGTTACAAAACAATAATTACAAAAAGCGGCCAAGTTCGAGTTCGACTCGCGTATGTAGGGTAGGACGGACCGGAGGTATACAGGTACGGAACCGTACACTAATCAAACGGTAAAAAATAAAAAAAATGGTAAAATTTCAAATAATTACTTATTACGGATCATGCTTCAGCCCGCTGACAGACAGATGGACGGATGGACAGCGGAGGCTTAGAATTAGGGTCTCGTTGGTTACCCTTGAAAATCAAAATCAAAATCAAAATATTTTATTTCACATGGGCCTAGATGGGCACTTATAAAACGTCGAAACAGGTGCACGGTTCACGTTGGTCGATTCCATGGAGAAGAACCGGCAAGAAACTCCATGGTTACTCTTTTCAAATCATTTGGTATTACAATATTATTATGTTACATTACAGCATTTGTACTAAAGTAGGCCCGACAATAGGTCGTTGCTTACTATACAAAAAAAGTAAAACAAAAGGAATATTCAACAAAAGTTAAACAGCATCCGGGAATCTAAAAAGTCTACAATGTTCACTCATTCACAAATAATAGGTAAAAAAGCATCTATACAAAGGCAAGTAAATACGAGTATTAAAAAAAAAGAATATTTAATTAAAGAACTAAAGAATATTTAAGAAAAGTAGGTGACTGGCTGCAGAAGTGGCGCATCAAAGAGAGCGCTTCTAAATCGACCCACATAACATTCACGCTTAAAAAAGGAAACTGTTCACCCGTGCAACTGAGAAACAATACCCTGCCCCAAAGTGACTCTGTCAAGTACCTTGGAATACACCTAGACATAAGGCTGACATGGAAAAATCATGTCAAAACAAAGCGTGATGAAACAAACATACGGTTCCGGACCATGTATTGGCTGATGGCACGCAACTCTAAACTTTCGGTGGACAACAAGCTACTAATCTATAAAATGATCCTCAAACCTGTGTGGATGTACGGGATCCAACTCTGGGGAAGCGCTTGTAACTCCAATCTAAATACTATACAGAGACAGCAGAATGGCATACTTCGTACCTTGTCGAATGCTCCATGGTTTCTCACTAACTCTGAAATCCATGAAGCTCTGGAAACTAAAACAGTAAAGGAAGAGATCCAACAGTCCTCCACTAACTACAAAAATCGGCTCGACAACCACCCGAATGACTTAGCTGCCGAATTAACAAAAATCAGCTACAGGAAACGCCTTAAACGCCATGATATCCAGACTCTACATGCTCGATGTTAAATAGGAGTGTCTCCTGCTGGGGAGACCCCTCACAATGCTTCAACCGTCCAACAAATCTGCTTATAGTCCTGGGACTGATTGTAGATGCAGACGCACAAGAAAAAAAAAAAAAACTTAAAGAACTAAATTTAACAAGTGACACAAATATTGTCTGTACGGAACCCAAAAAAAGAAACCGTTTGCATATACCTACGTCCAAAGCGATGAAAACTAACAAAAATATTTATAAGACAGATGATAGTATACACAACACAGCCCAACTTAATATCGTGCCTGTTAATCATTGAAGGTTTGGACAGAGGTGAACCTAATCGTACACTCACTTTTTGCCAGTTTTGAAGTGTCATGTAATGGTGTGCTAGCCTATTGGCATCAAGCGGGCACAAATTAGATTCCGTGGTTGCTACTGAGAAAATCTTCATGGAAGAACCCAATAACACTTGGACGACCTGTGAATTGGATAACATGTATGTACATACGTTTCGCATTTAATACAGATTCGTCGATGTAAAATTAATTTTCAATACACTTCCTCGAAAACTGGTTATTTTCGCACTATGACTAGGTTCAAAATCCAGTGTATTTCAAACGCGTGCATTTTACATGTACTATACTTAGTCCAAATTGGTTCATTGCATAATTTAAATAAAAACATTCACCTCTGACTGTAGAGTCAGAGGTGAATGTTTTTTTTTTATTTCGGAAAGGCGAGTTTCGAGTTGTTGTTTAACTATAATAGTGAACAGACGTACGATCGCGCGCGCGTGCTCTAGTTGAGAGTATTGTGCAGACGCAGCACAACACCGTCGTCGCAGTGTACCTACGTCCATCTATCGGGGTCATTGCCATGACCTAGTTACAAGTGCGGAAATCATGAAGTGTTTACAATAATTTATTGTTAAGGTGTTAACCTCGCCTTACAACAAAATAATGGCTTCACAGCCCATTAAGATAAAAACTGACCTGGAAAAGCGGTTATATGACTGTTACATCCAGGAGAAAACGGACAGAGAAAACCTGCAACTTATGGTACGTAATCTGAACGATACCATTAATACTTTGCAAGAACAAGTACAAAGCCTTCAAGGAGAATTAAACTGCTTGAAGGAAAAAAATGAAACTAAGCAACCCTTAGAAAAACAGGAAAGCGAGAAAACAATATTTTCCCAGCGTACTAAAAGTGACGTTGAATATTGTACGGACGAGGATGAGCTCGCTAAAGAGACTGAGTGGATTAGGGCCAAGAGCAGGAAGAAGAGGAAGCTTAATACCTCCCTCTCTCCAAAACAACAACCCGAAACAAGTGCCCAACAAGAAAAACAACAGAAAAATGCGAAAGAGACTTCCGTCAAAAAAGTGCCTCCGCCACCGCCAATGATAATAGATGGAGTTAAAAACTACCAAACGTTTTACGACTCGCTAACTGAAACAATTACAGCTGAATCATTTACCGCAAAAATGATGAATGGGGATTGTGTGAAAGTTAACGCTAAAACTGAAGACTCGTATAGAGTAATTGCCAGGTTCTTAACAGAAAAAGACTACCATTGGCATTCGTACGAGAATAAGCAAGCTAGACCAATTAGAGTTGTTGTGAAGAAATTACATTCTTCTTGCCAACCTGATCGAATTAAAGACGATCTAACCACACAAGGACTAAAAATAGGAAAAGTAGACTACAAATTGAGCTGGAAGAGTAAAGAACCACTCAACATGTTCGTTTTATCATTTAGTAATGACGAAGATGTCAATAAAATCTATGGCATAAAATACATTTTAGGGTGTAAAATTGAAATACACCCACTTAAAAATCCCAAACTCATTCCCCAATGCAAGAGATGCCAGGCATATGGACATACTCATAAATACTGCAGAAAAGAGCCAAGGTGTGTAAAATGCACTGGCAAGCATCTTACAGCCAACTGTACCAAATCTCCCCAGGAGAAGCCAAAATGTGTCCACTGTGGTCTACCTCACCCTGCCAATTATAGAGGGTGTGAAGTAGCTAAACAAATTCAAGATATGAAAAATAAAAATACTAAAAAGAAACTTGCGGTACCAACTACCCAACAGTCTCTTCCCTTACCAAAATTAGACAAACAGGCACAGAAAGCAAGTGTCCAGTCAACTGAAAAACCCACGCAAGTAACCAACGCTGGTTCCTATGCGGAAGCTGCAAAACCAAGATCACAGCCTTTGAATCTGGAGGATAAGATTAATCAGATCTTAAAGTGTATTACCTCATTTGACAAGAGATTAGAGAAATTAGAATCCAGCACTAAAACAGCAGTTTCAAATAATCAAAAATGAATAACACACTTAAAATAATGGCTTGGAACTCTAATAGGCTCCTCAAACATCAAAATGAGTTGCAGGCGGTTCTGGACACAGAAAATATAGACGTGTGTTTGGTCTCTGAAACGCACTTCACTAAGCAATCTTTTGTCAAATTTAGAGGATACATGGTACATAATTCGCTCCACCCTGACAACTGTGCCAGAGGAGGTAGCGCGGTTATAATCAAAGAGAACATTAGTCACTACGTGCAGTGTAAATATGAAGAACAAGACATTCAAGCCGTGGCAGTATCTGTTAAAACCAAATTATGTCACATATCCATTGCAGCCGTATACTGTCCTCCACGGCACATGATAAGAAAAGAGCGATATTTACATCTCTTTGAACTATTAGGCCAGAGGTTTATCCTAGGCGGCGATTTTAATGCTAAGCATACGCATTGGGGATCAAGACTTACTACAACTAAGGGAAAGCAGCTCTTAAGCGCAGTTAAAGATACACATTCTGAAGTTATGAGCACAGGTAAACCAACGTACTGGCCCACTGACCGCCAGAAAATACCGGATCTTATAGATTTTTTTATATGCAAAAATATATCTGCCAATTACGTCAGTTTGGAGGAAGGTTTTCATATGAATTCGGACCACTCATCAATTATACTCATGCTTAGTCAAAAAATCGTATTCAAACCAAGCCACTTAACACTGGTTAATAAATTAACAGATTGGCAAAGTTTTGCCCTTGATCTAGATAATATAATAGACCTTAACACTTCTATAAAAAAGCAAGATCAGCTTGACTCAGAAGTAAACAAATATATTGTTGACATCCAACAATGTGCGTGGAACAATACACCGCAATTAAAACGTAAATATAAGGGATTTATCTATCCTAAAGAAATTGTGGATTTACTATCTGAGAAAAGGAAACAAAGGAAGCAGTGGCAGCAAACAAGGTGCCCACGAGATAAAACATCATTAAATAACCTAACTAAACGATTAAAGAGGAAAATTCTACAATTTGAGGACGAATCTCTGAGTGCCAACCTTCTGCAGCTAACCAATGACAAATCAACGGATTACTCCCTTTGGAAAGCGACAAGAAATCTTAAAAGGCCGATTACACAAATACCGCCCATCAGAACTAGCGACGGAAAATGGGCCATAAGTAATGACCAGAAAGCGTTAAGGTTTGCTCAACACTTAGAAGAAACTTTTCAACTCAATGAAAGTTCGATCGAAACACTTGTGAGTGAAAATTTATCACAAAACCAAAAAATTAAGCTTGTGACACCAGCAGAAGTAATGGGAGAAATTCAAAATAACATAAGCTCGAAAAAATCTCCGGGTTACGACCTCATTACAGGTGAAATTCTAAAACACCTCCCGCGCAAAGCCATAGTAAAGCTCACCAAGCTTATCAATGCTGCATTTATCTTAAAACATGTACCTGAGTCATGGAAGGTTGCTGAAGTCATTATGATTGCAAAGCCTGGGAAACCACCCCATGAAGCATCATCATATAGACCTATTTCTCTGTTGCCCGTGTTATCAAAACTATTTGAAAAACTGTTATTGAAACGGTTAAAACCAATCATGGAAGAAAAAGACCTTATTCCTAATCATCAATTTGGCTTCAGGGAAAAACACTCAACAATAGATCAGGTACATAGAATAACTAACATCATTGAAAAAACACTAGAAAACAAGGAAGTCTGCGCCACCGTGTTTTTAGATGTCGCGCAAGCTTTTGATAAGGTTTGGCATAAGGGCCTAATATTCAAGCTCAGACGCATGCTACCAGAATTTGCAGATATCCTAGAGTCGTACATTACTAACAGAATGTTTAGAATACGGCAGGAGGACGCATTTTCCGAGCTAAAAGCTATAAAAGCTGGTGTACCTCAAGGAAGTGTGCTAGGCCCAATGTTGTACTTGTTATACACATGTGACATCCCAGAACTGGAAAACAACACCATTGCGACCTTTGCAGATGATACTGCAATTATGGCTACTGGATCAAGCCACAGAGAAGCAGTAGAAAAAGTTCAACTAGCTGTGAACAAAGTTTATGACTGGACACAAAAATGGAAGATCAAACTGAATGAGTCAAAATCAATTCACATTGACTTTACAAACAAACACTTGGACTATCACCCAATCTACATAAATGGCACGCAAGTACCTTATGCTAATACAGCCAAATACCTTGGCATCACTCTCGACGCCAAGTTGCGTTGGAAAGCTCATGTGAAAAAGAAAAGACAGGAACTCGATATACGATATAAAAAAGTATGTATTGGTTACTCGGAAAGAAATCTTGTCTATCAATACATAATAAAATAACCCTATACAAGCATATTCTGATGCCAATTTGGACGTATGGCATCCAACTTTGGGGCTGTACTAAACAAAGCAACGTCAAAATAATCCAGCAATTCCAAAATAAAGTACTTAGGGATGCTGTCAATGCACCCTGGTACATAAGAAATGACGACCTTCATCGTGACCTTAAAATGGAATTCGTCACCACCATTATCCAAAAATTTGCTGAAGCCCACGAACACAGACTTCATCGACACGTGAATGTTGAGGCAATTCAGCTGCTAGATAACACAAACTTAGTGCGTAGGCTAAAAAGAACTAAACCTTTTGAATTAGTGTAGTGTACAAAGTGAATGAGTAATAGTAACAATGTTGTGCTATTCATATAACACATGAACATAGTGTTTTATAAATTATATTAGACTCTAAGAAAGTGCTACGGACTTGTGTAAAAGTGCAAATGAACACTATTCTTAGTTTTAAATTCTATCACGTAACATATTAAGTTAGAGTTAAATTGCTTATTAGTCTTTTAGGCTAGATCGTAATTAATTATTAAGACTTTTGTTCTTAATATTATAGTACAAAAAAAAATTTCGGAAAAGCGATCTACGTCTTTCTTTATATTTTTTTTTGAATATTCAAATAATGTTTATAAATTCAATATCGTAATAAACATGATTATTTATCACTAATATTTACTTCTATAAACAAATCAACATTTATTTGTGTTCTAAATTCAAAAACTTTAAAAATATATTTTTTTTTTATATTACACTGTATAACGGCTTTTGACCTTTGCCTCTCCTTCAACCTGGCGAAAGCAAAGCGCGGAAAAAAATAAAATTTAAATCATCGTCTCGTGAGTCGTGACACAAATATTTTACATTATTTAATTTTATTTCTTCAAAAGTGTATTGAAAAACGTCGTTTGATACACGTGGACATTTGTTATTGCAGTTCTCGGCTCAAAAACACCCTCGCCTTACGGCTTGTGTGTTACTACCGCCTTGAACTACAATAACAAACTTCCTTTTTTCTCCACTTGTATCAAAATGTACTATTTCAGACTTGTTCCCTAAAAAAATTGTCAGGCGAAGCTTATTTGTTTGTTTATTTTGTAACACAACAGTTCCAGAAATCAGAAAAACAGAAACCGTTTGCAGATAATTTCAAAGTAACAATATTAGGTACCTAAACCACGTTCTTTTCTGAGACGGCCACGATAAAATCTGCAGCCAAACTTAACAAAAGAGTCCAAATAATAAACGGGATAATCGTGCCGGTAGGGGGCGCCACAATAGCCACAACTTTAAGGTCCTTGATCATGATTGATGGCCCAAGTTTGGCTACAGTAAGGTTAGGCTACTATATTGTCTTCTTGGCAACTGAAGGCGTCTAGTGGCCTTTGGATTTCTGTAGTCTGTGTAGCGGTTCTGAAAGTACGTACGGTAGGCGACAAAAAATACTAATAAATCCCGCAGTTAGATTATTAAAAAATATTTGACCCGTATTTTGTCTTTTGTTACGTAAATCAAAATTGACGAAGATACGACGCTTTTATAATTCTAAATACGTCACGCCTAGATATAGCCCATATTTTAAGAGCGTACTGACGTCACGAGCCCCCACTCCCGAGTTTTGATGCGTTTTATCTTCGTCAATATTCTTTGTTACTGTCGTCAAGCCTATACTGTACTCTAGACATACTAGTAAGACATATTTCTGAGAAGGGCAGATTAATTGATTAACTACAAAAGGAACAAGGTTTGACGTTCATTGTAATCCATCCAAAGGTAGTCTTGAAAAGCTCACTTTAGCAAAAAGACCACCTCAAGTAAAATGTATTTTTATTATTATAAGGTAGGTACTAGCTTTTACCCTCGGCTTTGCTCTCAATTTAGAATTTAAAGGCAATCAGATCGGTTTTGAACTCTGCTTGTAATAATATAATTCAATCTTGATTGGATTAGATTAGCTGGAATCACGTGGCGCTATCGATTGTAATAAGAACGTTTATTGTTGTTTTCCTTGGGAACAGTACTTTTTTTCCGGATGAAAGGTGGGTATGCCCGTTTCTGTACACCAAACAAAGTATGTGAAAATTTTCAGGATGTTCAGTCCAGTGGTTTAGGCGTGAAAAGGTTACAAACAAACAAACTTACTTTCGCATTTATCATTTACTATGTTGGGGTGGGCTTCCACAGGATGCAGCTGAATACCAGTATTTTACATGGAGCGACTGCCTATGTATCGTAATTTTTTCGCATTTATAATATTACTAAAGAAGTTAGCATTCTATCTATCTATGAACAGTAGACAAGATAAATCAGTAGTTGACGACAGTCCTACGAGTAGATGGGGCGCTCTAGTTACCACAAAGAGATTTAAAAGACGTATACAGCGGATATTGGGAACATTTTCAATTTTGACTCACGAATGCTACCTGACATGGGAACGTATGGCACTAGATACCGACTTATTACAAAGTAGTAACAAGTATTGGATTATTATTTATTTTTTTCAAGGCTCTACCACACAGGTGCGTTATTATCGCTCGATTATCGCATACGTTATTGCGATATCTGTTTAAGTAGGTACATGATGTATTAGGACGGCTACAAAGTTACACACTGCCGCGATAATAACGACACAATAGAAGTAGGACGCTTGCGTTCCTGCGTCCTGCGATTAATCCGATATGAGTGGAATATTGGACGATAAAAACGCGCTTGTGTGCATGGAACAAGGACACATTATCGCAATAACGCATGCGATATTAACGAGTGATAATAACGCGCTTGTGTAGGGAGCCATCATATTGTCCCTTCTATCGATCGTTAATGTTTAAATGTGTTTTGTTACCTACGCATTTGTAAAAAATGTATTGAAGGAACGAGATAGCAGTGTTCCTTGTGCTATACACACACCTTGCTTCTATCAGACTTGTAGACTTCAAAACTCCTGTTCTAAGTTCTGTTTGTTTTTAAGTGAAAGCTTCTTTAAGTGCTTTAAGCACTTTTTGAGTAAACAAAAATCATGGAATTCGCGTGACCATCACCTAACGTTTCGTAGCACTCCTGGCCGACCCGCTACGGCACAGCAACACGCAGGCGTGAGCGGGGCATAACCCGTAACAGATATAGATTGTATTGTATTGTACAATGGGCTGGTGTCCGCAACTCCACGTCAAAGCGCGTATTTTGCGTATGGGCTATAATCCCCCACGCGGGCCCAGTGCGGGTTGGTGGGTAGATGTCACATGTCTTCGTATTTTTGGTTCTGGGACATGCCAGTTTCCTCACGATGTTTTTCTTCACCGTTTTTCAGAGCAGTGGTGATGAAATAAATTACACAAAGTAATGCGCCTGTCTGGGTTCGAACCCTTGACTTACTTACGTTCGTAAGTCGGGGCCGCCAGCACTGTTTACTTAGTTTTCATTTTTATCGGTAGTCCCCAAAGATATGCATGTTTTTTGTCTGCGGAATAGGTATTGCCGTTTCACAGCTTTTGTGTAAAGATCATATGTCAAGCTGTCATTTATATGTATACTATAGAACCTACTTCAGACACAATATCGTTTAAAGAAAACTTTTGACACGTGTCAAAAGAGTCCTCGAGTACTGTCCTGATTTTCAATATCTATTCTTTGAGTGACGTAAAGTGGACGAATATTTCAAGAAAAAGGTCTGGGTCTTGCCTATAAACGTATTGACACTATTGACATATTTCGCCTAAATGATCTTCCAATTTTCTTCATTATTATATGGATTTTATTTGTTTCACAAAAGGTAAATTTCAATTCTTACTACTGTTCTCTGAGAGGCAATATGTGGAGGAATATTTCAACAACATCAAAAACGTAGGAGTACAAACCGTTATTGACATCACTCGCCTGATGGTCCATTTTTTTCCATACATCTGTTATTAACATCTGATTTTATTTTTCTTCTAATAGCCCATACTATCCCACTGCTGCACAAAAGCCTCTCTGAGTCTTTCTCAGACCTCTTATATCACGCTATCTTTCTCTTTATTTTTGACCTCCTTAAAATACTATCAGTTTTAGAATGGTCGGTACTCACGCTCTTCCGGCAAATAATCGCTTCAAATTTTCTTATGTTCTGTTAACATTCATAAGCGAACGTTTACAGAACGTAAGAAATTGAATTGAAAGGTGAATTAAAGATACCACTAATAATTTATCTGAGATGATCTCTAATAAATTGGGGTAAGGGCATAGAATAGGCTTGTGTCCTAAAAAAATCTAATTAGTCCGTCAGTTAGATTATAAAAAAATATTTGACACGTATTTTTTCTTTTGTTACATAAACCAAAATTGACGAAGATACGACGCTTTTAAAATTCGCAATACGTCACGCCGTGCTATAGTTTTTACTCAGTACTCAGTGATTTACAAAAACAAAAAATACGTGTCCATTATTTTCCAATACTCTAACTGACGGACTAATTAGTTTTGCAATTTATTGATGGTGGAAATTAGCGTCATTTACAAACATCTAAACCCACATACACAAACAGCCAGACCCGGAACCGACCCGGAACCGACCCGAACCCGGACCCCGGACCGGGACCCCGGACCCGGATCGGTCCCGGACCTGCATCATCATAATAGGCATGACGACAGTATCAAAAAATTACAAATCTATTTAGTCCGTCAGTTAGATTATTGAAAAATAATGGATACGTATTTTTTGTTTTTGTAAATCAATGAATATTGACAAAAATAAAACGCATCAAAACTCGGGAGTGAGAGCTCGTGACGTCAGAACTAGCTAAAAATTATACCTAGGCGTGAAGTATTGGGAATTTTAAAAGCGTCGTATCTTCTTAAATTTTGATTTACGTAACAAAAGAAAAAATATGGGTCAGATATTTTTTAATGTACCCGACGGACTAATTAGATTCTTTTAGTCGTCTACCCTATTATGCCAAGCCTTTTCCCAAGTATGTTGGGGTCGGCTTCCAGTCTAACCGGATGCAGCTGAATACCTGTATTTTCAACCGACTTCCAAAAAGAGGAGGTTATCAATTCGTCTGTATGTTTTTTTTTTTTTTTTTTTGTGTTTGTTACCTCATAACTTTCGACTGCGTGAACCGATTTTGATGATTCTTTTTTTATTTGAAAGCTGGTGCTTCCCATGTGGTCCCATTTTAATTTGCTGAAGATCTGATGCTGGTCTTCGGAGATATACAATGGAACTCTTCAAAAATGTACGGCAAATCTGCAGTGATTGCTATTATCACTTGTAGGTTTATTGTTTATACAACATCATGACGTAATATCACGCCTGTATGCTCTGAGGGGGTACGCAGATGTGTACAATACACCCAGATTTCGACAGTGTTTGTTACCTCAGTACTTTCGACTGGGTGAACCGATTTTGATGATTCTTTTTTAATTTGAAAGCTGGTGCTTCCCGTGTGGTTATATTTTAATTTGCTGAAGATCTGATCCGTATCTTCGGAGATATACAATGGAACTTCTCAAATATACACGGCAAATCTGCAGTAACTGCTGCAATCGCTTGAATGTTTATTGTTTATACAACATCATGACGTAACATCACGCCTGTATGCTCTGAGGGGATACGCAGATGTGTACAATATTCCCAGATTTCGACAGTTAGGTGTATTAAGTTCCATTTATTGGGGATAAGTTTTTTTTTTATTTTATTGGCAAGGGCACTTCAAGGGTAGTTTGATGAGAATTTGGTTAGGTTCTGATTATGGGATCGATGACAAAGGAACGGAACTCTTCAATTCTTAGAAGCAAATTACCGATTCTCGGCCAAATCTTTTAAAGGCTATCCGGATATTTGAGTCACGTACCATAACGTCGTTATTAACCGACTTCAAAAAGGAGGAGGTTCTCAATGCAATGTTCCCCGATTACTCGAAGATGACTGGACCGAATTTGTTTTTTAATTGTTTGAAAGGGTATACTTCCCAGAAGGTCCCATAATCATCAAGTCAGGATCCTGATAATGGGATCCTGGAGAAATAGAGAGAACTCTTCAAATTTTTATAGGCACACCAGAAGAGATTTGGGTAGTTTTTGAAAGAGTAGTTTCTCGGAGTGATCCCATTTAAATTTGGTAAAGATCTGATGAAGAACTTCGGAGAAAGGCAACGGAACTCCTCATTAAATGTAGCAAATGTGTGTCTCTTACTGGGATTGCTGAAATCTCATGTCTGTCTATTGTTTACACCAGTTCATAACAAAAAATCACGCTGGTACGCTGTGAAAGGGTATGCACATATTGTGAACCACTAAAAAGTGAAAAATAAAAACTTTTTTGCAAAAAATAAAACCGACTTCACACAAAAAAGTGAAAAATAACTTTAGCTTCTGAAGTCGGTGACCTTTGTTTGATTGATTTAATTTTTTTGTCACCGACTTCAGAAGCTAAAGTTATTTTTCACTTTTTTGTGTGAAGTCGGTTTTATTTTTTGCAAAAAAGTTTTTACATGGAGCGACTGCCTATCTGACCTCTACAACCCAGTTAGTACTGGGTAGTACGATACCCCTTGTCAAACTTTTTGGCTAACTGACTATCTGTAACGACTGTCAAAGATCTACAAATGACTGTCGGGACCAACGGCATAACGTGCTTTCCGAGGCAAGGAGGAAACTCAGTACGTAAAGCCTCATTTACATGATGCCATTTTCGTGACCATACAAGTGAAATAATTGAATGCAATATAATTGACCTTCAAGAATTGCAAGCAACTGTTTAGACGCGGATCTACTTAAAAACTTGAAAACAAATATTATATATTAGCAACAATCAACACACCCTCACTCACTGCACTCATATTTGCAAATGAAGAGAGAAACCAATTGAATGCAAAAATTGCATGAAAAATTATTGTACGTGCTGTTGATAAGCACAGTTTTGAATGGAAAAATTGCCTAGTAGAACAAGAATGTGACATGTTGTTTAGACGATGCCAGTTATTTATTGCTTCAATATTATTGTTTGCAACGGGTGATAAACTTGCATCGTGTAAATGGGCCTTAATTGGTGGTCACACATCCACAGACCAACCTAGACAAGCACGGCTTAACTTCAAGATAGACCCGAGCGGCTGTTATTATGTGCCACGAGCTCCTCTCTATATGAACAAGGAACACCCACCAGAATGTCACAAAAATATTTGTTCGGTGCGTGGATTGAACCTACGTACGGCAGGCAGCGCAGCAGCCAATTGTTCAGCCACTGCGCCAAAGACGCAGATACAATTGCGTGACTCAATGTCAAAATGTATCCAACCACTCAGCCATAATACATACAGTCTACTAAAAGTTTTCTTAGCAAATATGGAACTTAGATCTTTTTCGACAACAATACCAAAATTGTTGACATCAAAACAGCTTCTATTACTGAAAGACCCATCTGATTCCGATTGCTACTTAAACAATATCTTGGACCCTCGTTTTCCGCAAGGTTGGCATTACGGGGGATATACTCTGATGTTGCACAATTTTTATTGTTACAATGATATTTGTAAAGGAAATTGTTTCAGATTTTTCAGGAAAAGGTTTTGAAGATAGTGTTACGTCAGCTCTTTTATTTTCATCCAATTCCCGATGCCTGTCTCTTCCATAATATATTTTTTTTTTCCTTGGACAAGCCCGCCACACTTCCCAAACCACTGTAATTCCTGAAAGCCAGAATCAACAGTGGCAACCAATGAAGCTCAACGAAGTCCTAGAGAATGAATTTAACTGTCTTGGATCCCGCAACGACTTTAATCAGAAAGTATAGCGGAGCCTCCGATCAATAATTTGATCGAAGAGCGGAGCAGTAGGAAAAAACCGTAATTTCACTTCCCTTTATATCAGCAGGAGACAGAACGAAACAAGGCCAATAGGCACAAAGGGACGTTTACAACTGGGATAGGCCCAGTTGCCTAGCACCTCCATAATAGGCTAGAGGGCATAGCCGCATAGACAAAGTGATAACCGTTTAGCGATAATCATGACGCAAATGTGATTCCGCGACACTGGTCAATTTCCCCCACTCGTCAGTTTATTCAATTAGACAGTTTCGTTGATTCGTCCCTTTCGCTGATTGAACAGTTGTGTAAATTCGACAGTTGCGTCAACTCGACAGTTTCCACAATTGGCCAGTTTCGTTGACTCGTCGCTTAGGTGCACTCGAGGAAAAAATATGTTAAACGATTAATGTGGATATGTTAATGTCGATTTTTCAAACAAAACTAAGGACAGACACTCCTACTCCTACTATTGACACTTAAATAATAATAATAAATATCGCTGGACACACGTCGCCATCAAGTGAAACACTAAACAACTAAGCAACCTCGGAAAACTGAAAATTGCAAACGGTAGTAATAAATTGGCATACTTTACTGCCTCAGTAAGTTGAGAAACGATCCTCCATTCCACAGGTCGTGGTCACCAACTTTATGAAGGGCATCGACCTCTGAATAGCCAATAAATATGTACGTGCCGTATGTTTTATTTATTAGCATTTAGCATTAAATATTTATTTACTTTTATGGACACTACTTACAAATAGATCTAAAAAATAGTAAGAGTTGTACTTTTAGGGTAGATACTCTTGTAAATTCTCGAAAATATGTAAAGCCTCTACTCACATGATGAAATCCTTCCCTTTTAATAAAATTACATGATCACCTTAAAACACTTTAATCCAAAACCGAATTTAGCTCCTTTGCTCTCAAAATTAGCATAAGCTTTATTTTCCAAAAAGAATATTCCGATTCGCTGGTTAATTTTGACAATTTTACGTATTCTTCTGACATTTTATACATTTCTCCTTGTAACAATTCAAATCAAATCAAACTCCACTCATAACTGCCTTCCTTTTAGCTGAGCGCCCATAATCATTCGTGGAGGGCCCATAACCTCTTGTAAATTCTCGAAAACATGTAAAGCCTCTACTCACATGATGAAATCCTTCCCTTTTAATAAAATTACATGATCACCTTAAAACACTTTAATCCAAATATAACTATTACTATAAAAACATCGTAGCTTCTGCTATCACATCATAATTTCAATTCATTTTATTCTATATCAACATTTTCTTACGACTTTTCCATTACCACTGTTTTTTCCCCATCAAACAAAATCTACTTCCAAATATATTTCAAACCAATGCTCGAACTCAACCATAAAGCTACACCATAGAGTTTATGGCTGCCAGTGACAAATAACATAAAATTCTATAAAGCTAGTTCTACAACAATTAGCATTTAGCATTATATATTTATTTACTTTTATGTACACTACTTACAAATAGATCTATAAAATAGTAAGAGTTGTACTTTTAGGGTAGGTACCATGGCCCCGGAACATAAAGGGCAAGGAAGGAACATGGATGGGTTTTTTTTTTGGGTGTAAAAAGACTCCTAACGAAGCCGAAAGGCACTTATTCTCCCCGTCATTGCGATTTTTTTTTTGTTCTAGCTAGACCATACTTGGAAACCTTCTAGTCAAATTTTATTGCTCAAAGTTCCAACGTTTTCAATATATATTTTTTTTAAGTTAAGTACATAATGGTTGGTGGTTTTTAATGAAAGATTTTTCTTTTTAACACCTTCACAATTCCCGTACTATTCAATCCATCCCCAGCATAATGTTTTAACTGCGTTACAACACTGAGTCCTACCGAAAAAGTAATTTACCAGAAATAAAAATTGTGTAGGGTTACTTAAGAGGCCTGCGGAGCATGCGTTTTTCATACAAACGTTATACCAAAATAATTTGTAAATCAAACATAATCTTAAGGCAGTGTGTATTTATTTCGATTAGATTATAAAATATATAGGTTTCCAAACACAAATTTAGAATGGACACTGATTTAAACAAGAGTTAGAGAAAAATAAATTTTCTATAGAAATTTTAAATTCCTCATATCTCGCCTTTATATCATTGTCCTTTCAAAATATTTATTTGGGAACATAGATATTCTCTAATCCAATCGAAATATATACGCACTACCTTAAGAATATGTTTGATTTTCATTTTATTTTGGTATTACGTTTGTATGAAAAGCGCATGCCCCTTAATAAAAATACATAAATAAATTCGAAGACATAGATAACAAAAAACCACTCTCATAATACAAAAACCAGCCCTACTTCCCGCCACACATGGCCAACGTACCTCAGTTCTAACAACGAGTAAGTACATACTACATAAGTACCTACATATGACGTCCTTACAACAGACACCAGGTGCCAGGTAATACGGATTTATGTTACGACCAGAACATTTTTACAATGAACTCGGTTTTACGAGGGTGCTGTCAATTTGCTCCATCAAGTTATTGCTAGGCTAGTGATGAGCCTATTACAGGCTGAGGTGTTGTATAAAGAACTTCAACATCTATGAAAATTATAGGGTATGATATCTTCACTGTTGTAATAATACTGACTTTATACTGTCCTAATATTGTATTAAAAATTCTTCCAATTCTGTATTAGGTTACCTGACACTCCATAAACTAACAAACCTGATGAAACACATCTTTTCTTTTCAAACACAAAATTACAACATTAACGATGAATATTTTTGTAGAAAATTGAATATCAGGAGGATCCAAAACCAACAACATAAGTGCTTTATTATTTTAGGTGTATAAAAGTGTTAGAGAATATTGATCAAAAACAGATTTTTTAGTAAAACGATCCCTTAGACAAATACGACATTCTATTTTCAAGAAGTAATCGAAAAGTTCTCATAAACAGGAATGTATTAGGATTTTATCAGTACCTGGTCGAAGTCTGGATTCGTACCCTATTGATGGCTATAGGATCTTCCCCTATATCGGACTTAGATGTATGTGACAAAATGTGGCTCTAGGTACTTTAGATAGGCACACTTCTGCCAAACCTCTGCTTTTTACTATATCATTTTGTTTTAACTATATCATTTAAGTGTGTTGTGCTATGTCTTTTGTGTGCACTGAATAAATGATTTATCTATCTAAACCCTATACTGATTGCAGGTGTGGTATTATGATGTTACTTAGATCACGGCCTCATCTAGGCTATAACAGTTTTAATCTATAAGTAATAAAACATTTATTACAGACACGTATTTTTTTGTATGTAAGGGTTATCTTCGGAACTACTGATCCCATGTTAAAAAATATTTCACTAACAGGAACGGGACGTTTTAAATGTAGCATAAAGCACTCAGTGAATTATCACTGAGTGCTATAAGTGGGGTAATTACCGACATAATGGGAACCGGGAGCAAAAGAATATTTTAGTTTCCCACCAAATGAAAATTGTGTTAGAAGCCAAGCCAAGCTCCTAATACCAACATCTGTCTAAGCTCTATAGTTTAGAACCTCTATTGTCTCCTTCACACCTCACACTACAACTTAACTAATCACAAACTAAACACTTCATCTCAGATGAGACAACATCGTGCAAAGAAAACACATTCGAGCACAATAGGGTTGTACCATCGCAGAACAGTGCTGTCCTCAATTCAATGTTGACATTACAATTGAACTGTAGAATTTCATTACGGGAGAGCACGCGATGTTTGTCTATCGTGTCAGTCCTAGTCGGGAAGCTGAGTGACTTTTAGCTTAAAGTGCATCTATTTGCGTTGGATTTATTCTTAGCACAATACCACAAATTCGCTGTTACTTTTTTATGTTAGTGTGCTAGCACCTAAGATGCACCGTAAAGGACCAATTTAGTGTGTCTTATTTTCTTAAGTGAAAACTTTTTAGGCGCGTTGAGCACTTTTTCGGTGAACAAAAATCATGGAACTAGCGTGACCGTGTCCTAACGCTTCGTAGCACTCGTAGCCGATCCGCTACGGCGTAGCGCCACTAAGTCGTGCGCGGGGCACAACCCGTAGCAGATAATTATAGATTACTTAGTTTTCACTACTATCGGCGGTTCCTATAAAAGACTGCCCTGCATGTTCGTTTTTTTTTAATGTTAGTGTGCCAGCAACATGCTGAGATAAATAAATATCGCTGGACATTACACACAGCGCCGTCTAGTGCCACACTAAGCAAGGCTTGTGTCGTCGTCACCAGACAGTTGATATACTACATATATACTTTTTGTTTATAAATACATACTTATTATACATATTATTTTATTATTATTTTTTTTTTTTATAAATGTCGCTGGACATTAACACACAGCGCCACCTAGTGCCACACGAAGTAAAGCTTGTGGCGTGGACACTAGATAGTTGATATACTACATATATGCTTTTTTGTTTGTAAATATATATACTTATTATACATATAAACATCCATGACTCGGAAACAAATGTCCATACTCATCACACAAACATTTGCTCCTACCAGGATTCGAACCCGGGACCCTAAGAACGTAAGGCAGCCTCACTACCGCTGCGCCATTCGGGTCGCCTTTTGGCCTCGTATTACTGGACCACTGTTTGTCTTGTTTTTTTCTCTTGTTTACTTTTTATGTAAAGTTTTAATTTAAGCATGTTTTGTTTTGTCCTGAGTGAGACAAATAAAAACTTTAAACTCACATACACAAACAGCCAGTTATTAAAAATTTTAACATTTGTTTCACCCAAAAACTAATATCAGGACTCCGGATATTGATATCGAAGTATTTCCATACTTTATTTATTACATTATTTGAACATCATGAAGTTAATCAAACTGATTTTTGTTTACGGAATAAACAGGACGCAGTTCTAGTTAAACTTTATCAATTTGGGAAGAACTTTAGAAAAAATTCTTTGTTTGGTAAATAAAAGTGACATATAAATTTCGCTGGACATTAACACACAGCGCCACCTAGGGCCACACTAAGGAAAGCTTGTGTCGTGGACACTAGTTAGTTGATATACTACATAATAATATATACTTTTTTGTTTGTAAATACATACTTATTATACATATAAACATCCATGACTCGGAAACAAATGTCCATGCTCATCACACAAGCATTTGCTCCTACTGGGATTCGAACCCAGGACCCTAAGAACGTAAGGCAGCTTCACTACCACTACGCCATTCGGGTCGTTCAAATAAAAATATAATTCATTAGTTAGACCATCATTCTGTTGCCCTAATACCAATTTATGTGGGGTCAACATAGCGTGACTTCTTCTTCCATACTACTCTTTTATTCGTCATCTCATAGTCTCGTCCTTGCCATATTATTGCTTACAAAGTCCATCGATAAAAAAAGAATAAAAAAAAATAAAAAAGAAGAGAAATTAAACATATTTATAAAAAAACTAAAACAATTTTTAATAGAAAAATGCTATTATAGTATAAATGAATATTAAACGATAAAATATAATTTAATAATGTATAAAAATTCTATGTATATAAAGAATTCCTATTGTGGAATTATTGTATTTATTTTAGATTTATTTTTTGTTTTTTTAAAGCTTCCTCCCTCCTACTATGTTTTTGTCTTTTGCTGTGCCTGACAGGGTCCATAATGATCTCATTTTTTAATTTAACACCTAAGTACACATTGTGGAATGCAAATAAAGTATTGAGTATTGAGTATCGTTTCTTTGGTCCTTCAGTACTCATACAGCCGCGCAGCGCGGTGTAAACCACCTTATCACGAAGCCGTCAACCAAGCATTCTGTACATCAAACTAATTAACTTTACGCAAAAAATATTGCTGGGAAACAACTTTTTTTTTTGGGGTAAAAATCACGTTTCATGGTATAACTCAATGTAACGCACTCAGAACGTTGTGCTGATAGATGGATTGAATAGTACGGGGTTCGTGGAGGTATTTAAAAAAAAATTGTATATCTCCGTAAGTAGAAGGTTCCCAGGTATGGTGTAGAACAAAAAAAATATGATCGGAATGACAAGGCGAACAAGTGCCTTTCGGCATCGTTAAGAGGTGTTTTACACCCTTTATACCACATTCATACTCAGAACTTGCCTCACTTTTCCTCATTCCTCCGCATCACATACCACAACAACTGCTTACCACACAACTTTTCCGACACCGCAAAACGTACATGGCAAAACATGTCTGAAAGATTTTCTTTATTTATGTTATTCTGCGTGCACTTTTTATTATTGTATGTGACACATGTTTTGAGCAAATAAAATGTATCTAATATCTTATCTCATCCTCATAAGAGTTGCCTCTAAAATTTTCTTGAGGACCAAAATATGAAAGCATTCACGTGATTAAAATTGACAGAAATTTCGTTACACACTTTTTAATTTTCATTAATAAAACTCAAACATAATCTCGTTAAGATATTATTTTCGCCTCGAAGGACGGAACGCGGACCTGTTCCATACTTCATCGAGTTTTTTCTGAATATAATTACGAAGAGATGGGAACACTGTCGATATTTTTATCGATAGTTGCAATTTGTAGTGAAAAGCCGGCCAAGTGCGAGTCTTATTGTAAAAAAATCACGTTCGTTGTATGGGAGAATCATTTTAATATTTGTTTTATACTGTTTTTGGTATTTGTTGTTTTAGCAGCAACCGAAATACATCATCTGTGAAAATCTACTGTCTAGCTATCACGGTTCATGAGATACCACCTAGTGACAGACAGACACAGGAGTGACAGTAGAGTCTTAGTAATAGGGTCCCGTTTTTACCCTTTGGGTACAGAATCCTAAAAATAAAGAAAAAAATAAAAGAAAAATGAGAAATTAATAAAGTAAAGGCTCTGATTTACGAGTCCAGGCATTGATAAAAAGCTTTTCTGCGACGATTTGATTTTTGGCGGCCTGAGGCTCTTACCAAAATGTGCTCGGTCTGGGTCCTAGTGTCATAAACTCCGATCCTACAAAGATCACGATATAAGCCGACCAGGCACCCGACTCTTTACTGGACCGAAACTTCAATCCTGCCAGAATTCTATATATTAAAGAAATTCAAAATAACTATATGAAATAATTCTATTTCAGTCAGGTATATAACATTTTGAACAGGAATTCGCCCCACCTGGAGGGGTTAACGAGAAAAATCGAAACTGTCGTATCGTTGACCCCATAAGCCTGGTGCACACTGGTGTGAATTTTGCAATTTTGTTCCCGCTAACCCCACTGCTCCACCTCACTGGTGGGGTCAACGGGACGACTGTTATTCCCGCTGGCCCCACTGCCATACATACATACGCCTTTCATGAAAGAAGAAGTTTATACGTTTGATGAAAATGGCAAGGACAAATTGAGATGCAAAACAAGGACAACAGTCTCACAGAGTTAGTACTTGTTCACGTAGGAACTCGCGGGCGCGGTAGCGGGTGCGGGTGCGAAGACGTGCCGAGTTCGTGTTCACATTGGCCGCCAGGTGTTTGCGCGAGTCCGTTTCTAGCGACAAGTTCATACTGGTTGAACTTACCTGACGTCGCGAGTAAATCGCGCGCTCCGCCGCTAGTTTGACGTGAACACACACAAACATCTCACGCGTTTGATATTGTCGCGAGCCCGCCGTGCGCGAGAGTCGCTAGCTTGCCCGCTACTTAGGCCGCACGTGCGTTGTGTAAGTGAACACTTGGATATTACGCCATATGTTTGATATTTTGCGCCCGCGCCCGCTTCCGCGCCCGGGAGTCAACGTGCATAAATCATGAAAAAATATTTATTATGTTTATTTCTTGCTGCAAGATAATCGACGAAAAACTGCACATCCCTAATCGTTCTAAAGTGGATTCGATTATTTCAATTTTTTTTCCGAAAAGTTCTAGAGTGTCGACCGTGAACCGGAAGACGATGCGTTGGAATACCTCCCACTAGGTGGACTGATGACCTGGTGAAGGTTGCGGGAATCCGTTGGATGCGAGTCGCACGGGAACTTTCAATGTGGCGCCACTTGGGGAGGCCTATGTCAAGCAGTTGACGTCTTTCGGCTGAAATGCGAATGATAATGATGATGATGATGATGATGATGATGATGATGGTGATGATGATGACGGTCTACTCGCCAATGACGCAGGTTTATGGCATGACTAAAATAAAAGGTGTCTGTGTAAGAATAGCACCATAAGAGGTTTTGTTTGTTTTTAGTCCCATGATAAAAAAAACTCGACTGATGAGCGTGAGCTCGTGGATTCGAATCTCGGGTTGGGCAAAATGTTATTGGGTGCTTTCGTCAGAAATTTTTCAGTAACAGCCACTGAGTCTAGACATTGGCAATAGGCTCGCTCCCTATTACCTAAATATAACTAACTGTACAAATAGGTACACCCATGCAAGAACATTTTTTTTTTTTTGGATGGGAAATCATCATATGACTCCATCCGCTCTGGGCGGAGCGGGAGGGAGTGTCAGACTTTTACTGACTAAAACCCATCCATGTCCCTTCCTCGCCCTTTATGTTCCGGGGCCACGGTATCTCTTTCGAACAGTCCTGTAGCCACGGACTCCTGCAAGCCCTACGGAGATTGTAGGCGTGATGTTCTGATATTATGTTATTTTTCACCTGCCTCGTTGGTTCACTGGTCACAAGTGATACAACTGAGCATGAGTCCTGTGTTCGATTCCTAGATCGGATTCAAGTAGCAAGTAATCTTCTAATCACTAATTATATAAAAAAGTTTTTGCAAAAAATACAACCGACTTCGCACAAAAAAGTGAAAAATAACTTTAGCTTCAGAAGTCGGTGACCTTTATTTGACTGATTTAGTTTTTTTGTCACCGACTTCGGAAGCTAAAGTTATTTTTCACTTTTTTGTGCGAAGTCGGTTATATTTTTTGCAAAAACCGTTTTTATTTTTCACTTTTTAGTGGTTCACATGTACATACCCTGGTTTAAACAATAGACAGACATGAGATTTCAGCAATCCCAGTACATTTTCTATCATTTATTGAGGAGTTCCGTTGCCTATCTTCCGAAGTTCTTCATCAGATCTTTACCAAATTCAAATGGGATCACTCCGAGAAAGTACTCTTCCTAAAACGACCCAAATCGCTTCTGGTGTGCTCATAAAATTTAAGGAGTTCCCTCTATTTCTCCAGGATCATATTAAATGGAACTTAACACATCTAACTGCCGAAATTTGGGTGTATTGTACACTTCTGCGTACTCCCTCACAGCATACAGGCGTGATGTTACATCATGATGTTGTATAAACAATAAACAACCTAGTGATTGCAGCAATTACTGCAGCTTTGTCGTGTATTTTTGATGAGTTCCATTTATATCTCCGAAGATCAGCGTCAGATCTTAACCAAATCGAAATGAAACCACACCAACACGGGAAGCACCAGCTTTTAAATAAAATAAGAATCATCAAAATCGGTTCACCCAGTCGAAAGTTCTGAGGTAACAAACACAAAAAAAAAATACAGTCGAATTGAGAACCTTCTCTTTTTGGAAGTCGGTTGAAAACAAAGTCCTCCACCGCGATAAACTCAATAACTACTGCATCGATTTCCATGCTGTTTTCACCAATGTGTGTGAGTGGTTCATGAGGAAGATTTTAGTATATAATATGTACGCGGGCATAGCCGCAGGCATCAGCTAGTATGTATATAAAAATTTCATGTCATATTGCTTGTTATCAAACTCCTCCGAACGGCTTGACAGATTTCATTTTTTTTTGTGTAATTGGTAGGTCTATGAATAAGTTTTAGGCTATTTTTAGTCTCACACACGCACATCAAAATTTCTAAGCGAACAAAGTCGCGGGCAACTGCTAGACGAAGGTGGGGTGGCACAACTTGCTTTGAATAAGAGATTATAGAATAGAATAGAATAGAATAGAATACTCTTTATTATGTACACCATAAAAAATAGAAATACAAAAAAATTAAAACATTTTACAAGGGGTGACACAATGGGACAATACTTAAACTGTAGACCATACCTTATCCGGTACGTTATCTGTGTCCAAACGAACCAAAATCAGCTAACTAGATTAAATTTAATTAACACTAACTAGAACCACTCCCATTCACGTTCTACGTAAAGGCTACTATAATTTTAGTCTGTGGTCCAAAGACGCAAGGTGCCTACGCCACAATATATTAGGGTACGGGTTTTTGTGCAAAGTAATTAATGGGCCCGCATAATTATTACCTACTGTGATTTCAAAGTACTTTTAAGTTTACTATGTTTTACACTAAGTTCTAACGAACCTGCTCTCAAATGATAAGGGCTGATTTACATTATCTACTTTCGTAATTTACTTGGTCTAAGGTGCTTTGGGGTGACTTATGCTTAAATGGGTAACTTATTTTTTCGTTGGTCACAAGTGTTGCAGCTGAGCATTGGACCTGGGTTCGATTCTCGGGTCGATCAAAGTGTTATTGGGTTTTTTCATTAGAAATTGCTTAGTAGCAGCCACGGAGTCTAGATTTGTGCCCGGTTGATGGAAATAGGCTCGCCCTCTATTACGTGGGACTAAACATAACTGACAAAATGTTGGTGGGTGTGTGTGGGTGTGTGGGGTAGGGTGTGTGTGTGTGTATTATGTGGGTGTACTATAAGGTACCCCTTTGCCGTTTTAACAAATTACTAAATCTGACGGAGATAAAACGCGTCAAAGATCATGAGTGGGGCCTTGTGACGTCACTTTCCGGTAAGAACTACTCAAATGTGAGAAAAAATACGTGTCCGATATTTCTTGTTAAACTATATCTAATGGACTAATTAGATTTCTTTCGTTATCTACCCTATTGGAGTGGCCTTAACAGCGGCCTTATAGTTATTTCCCACAAATGTACTTATCCCTTTACTTATCTTTGACCATATACACGAGTAGCGCTAAAAGAGAATTTACACGAGTAAGAAAGACGTCCAGAATACGCAAGAAAGAAATTGAGGGGAAAATAAAGCACTAAAGTTACGTTTACACTTGAATAAGTTCTTTCTAACAGAACCCCGTGGAAGCATAACAAAGTCTGTATCCTTTTGGATATGTCACCGTAAAATTGTCAAATACGTTATATTGTAATATCACTAGCGATATTGTAAAGTCTCGAATTATTGTCAAATGAACATACTGCTTACAATAAAACGCATTATTTTTCGTGAAATGCATGCGATGGTAGTCAACTCACGTGGTGTGGAGAGAAGGAGGGGTCCTCCTTGCCCAGTGGTACCACTCTCATGAAAAGATACTGTACCATTCCTGAGAAATATCGATTAATATAACCTAACCTTAAAACACTTCATATTCCCCTAAAAAGCGTAGTCGACGGAGCCCCGCTGCGCGGGGCCCCTATTTCCGAGTGCAGGGTTTAAAGGAACCTAACTAACCTAACGGGGGGGTGCCCCAAGTCCCGTTTATGGGGGCAAGAGATACTTCCGTATGTTCAGTTGACAATAATTCGAGATATTACAATATCGCTAGAGAGATACACGTTATATTGTAATATAACGTATTTGATAATTTTACGGTGACAGATATACAATAAGATCTTTTGTTAGACTAGGAATTTGAAAATATCTCGCACTCCAGTGCCTATGGCACTTACTCCCGCAGTAAACAAAAGTACTCGTTTACACATACCATTAACTTAGTCAAATAATATTAGCCATATGGGTCAATCTTCAGGGTTAAGCCGCCCTCGCCAAGGTCGGTATGTGGATGGGTCACCATCATTACATACCGAGTTTTATCCATGCCTCGGGAAACGTTAAGCCGTTGGTCTCGGGTGTCATTTGTAGTTCTTTGAGAGTCGTGGTAGTCCCGAAAGTCTGACAACCAGTCTTGTCAAGAGGTATCGTATTAAGCAGTGCTAAATGAGTTGTGAAGGTCAGATAAGCAGTAGCGCTGAATACCAGTATTTTACATGGTGCCTGGAAGCCGACCCCAAAGAAGGTCGGGAGATGAAATTGTTTGTGCATGTCCCACAAAACAAAAACTACTCATGTTTAAATCATCATTAACACTAATCATAAAATTATTATTTTCAAAATTCAAACTAAATGTACAAGAGTTATTAAAACGCAATATTACAAAAAAGGATATACGAATTCTGGTGGTTTTATTGGTAAAGTACTGAGTTGTATAGCTGTTTTTCTAAACGTCCAAAAATCATAGACAAATCCACAAAACTCAACACACCGATAAAATACAAATACCGAATTATATAAACAACAATGGTAATACCATCGCATAATAACTTAAACTAATCCCTATAAAAACAATATCATACCGCTATCTTCACAGCCCAGGACTTCACAATTAACATCCAAATGTCCTTTGGAAAGTTCTCGAAGTCTCGTTCGCGCGACACTTTTACGGTAATAAAATCACGGGCTGTCTACATTGAAACTCTGGTACTTGAAAAAGTAACAAAGTTTAAAACGAGAAACCGGCTGCGAGGAAGACGTGACGTGTAACGTAAAACCGTCACGTTTTAAAACCGGGGCAGACCAGTGGATACTCTCCTTTACAGGGAATTCAGAACTTTTTGGTCATTGTGAAACTGGTTAGTCTTGTGGTTACGAGCTGAGCTGTCCAGCATAAAGTACAGGGTACAATTTTCAGGACAGGCAAAATATTATGGTCATGGTACAATATATCGGCACCGCTCCAACCCAGCAATAAACTTGCCATTCAAATTAGAGCATTAAATCGTGTGTCGTTTAACATATTTCATAATGTCTATAAGAAAAAGCTTACGGCGTGCAGTTAGCGAGCTTGCGTACCGGCTGACCTGACCTCGCGGACGACACGCGGTCTGCGAGCTTGCACCTCGCGGAAGGCGCGTGTACTGAGAGCTTACAACTCGCTGACGACGCGTAGTTAGCGCGTTGGCGGCTAGCCGTAGCCTATGTTCGAGGCAACTGGTGCGGTGCCGGCTTATTAGGGTTATCCATCAGAGATTTCCAAGTAGCATCCACAAAGACTGAATTTGTGCCCAGTTGATGGAAATAACATGGGGCACAATTCATTAACTGTCAGCGAAGTAGACACAATAGTTAAACAATGGCGTCTGACCATTACGGTCAGGCTAGACAGATCAAGAGATAAATAGAATAGAATACTCTTTATTATGTACACCATGAAAATTATAGATGCAAAAATTTTAAACATTTTACAATGGGTAACAACAACGTAACTGTCCACATGTGGATGTACTAATGCTACACCTCCCAACTTGCTATCTTATGGGGAAATTTAACCGTGTGTTATGTTATGTTTAAAACAAGAACGGTCCAGTGGGTATGCTTCTTTAAAGAGAATTTTGAACTTTTTGGACGTAATAATATCGGACCACTAATCGCTTCGAGTCGTTATGTGGGGCACGCGTAGGCGCTACACGCTACGTGCTACGTGCTACGAGCTACGTGGGTGCTACGCAGAATGTTGGCTACGAGAAATATTTTTTGAACTTGAGTAACTTTTAAACGTAGCATTAATAATTCATGTATTAATAACTGTGTTAGCAGTCTAAGTTTTTATATGAAACACTACGAATGCGAAACATTAATCCTAATGCAAAAAAAAAAATGTCTAACAATAGTATAACATCTAACGTTTTGCCAGTAGCCTACAAAAACTCACATTCCCTCCATTTCCCCGCTTAAATACAGACATCATCCCCTCTAAACAAAAAGTCAATTTAAAACTACCCATACCCGAAAAAGAGGCCATTTCTAAAGCATAATAATTTACGAACAAATGCCTGGGACGTTTGGTCAGCAAGAAACAATTGAAGGTTTTGGGACACACACTATCTGTTCGCCACGGTCCGCCGGGTTCACTCGACGGGAAATTAAAGCTCGAACCCATTAGCTGGCTGATGATGGTGTTAATGAGGTTTCCCATTGAAAGTGGATGGTTTTGGACGTGTGTGTGAACGGCTTGGCGGGAATAGTGGTACGATGGAGCAATTTCGGTTTGGGTATTTAATGTCTGTGATTAGGCTGTTCGTTTCTATTGTGTGCTTTTTTGGTTAAATTAAGTGAGGTTTAAATATTTAGAGGTTTTTGCTCATGTGGCTAATCGTTAAAACTCTCATTCTAACGAACATTTAATAATTGAATATGTTTTTTTTCCTCATTTTTTGTTTTAAATTACTACCTCTTCGCTCGTGACTACGTCCGCAAAAACTCTGATAACTCGGCTAATATGCATGATATAGGTACGACAAATAAAAAAAAAAATAATAGTAATATTGTAGCTTACTACCAGGTATTTTTTTAATAGTATCATTTGTTGCAGAGATTACAAACTAGATTTAAAAAAAATGGAAATTTCTCCTTAATTTACACATTGGTTTCAACTTCAGTTTATCGATCAACCAAACAAAACAGCCACTTGCAACTTTTGAGATATAAAACAGTACAAACTTCTAGTTAGCCTTGTAGGAACCGAGAGATAATCAGCGTCCTCACCCAACGAATGGACACTTAATTACGGAATAGCAACCTAAAACACAACTTAATAAGGTACCTATTTGTAGCCTACAACCTCCTTAATATTCTATCCGCGTGCCTTGCCCTGATAAACTAAAGCTCTCTATAAATTAGAGTACAAATCGAATCCATCGACTGTATCGATCCATTTGATTTATTTCTCGTTAAGGTGGTCACGTCCCTATAAGGGTCCGGTAGAGAGCCCATTGATACAGGCATACATAAATATACTCACGATTTTTCTCAAGGGATAGACAAAAACTATGGAACTCCATCTGCTACGATCCGAATACGTAACTCCTGAAAGCCAGAATCAGCAGTGGCCAGAAAGGCGCCGAGATAATGAAGCTCGTCGAAGTCCCAGAGGATGAATTTAACTGTCTGGGATCATCCTCATCATACTCATTTCAGCCGGAAGACGTCCACTGCTGGACATAGGCCTCCCCCAAGTATCGCCACATGAAACGGTCCCATGCGACTCGCATCCAACGGATTCCCGAAACCAGGTCATCGGTCCACCTAGTGGTAGGTCTTTCAACGCATCGTCTTCCTGTCTTGGATCCCGCAACGAAATTAATAAGAAAGTTTATGGAGGAGTAGGGAAAACATAGTATCCTGGTTGAAGGCAATAGGCTCGCTCCCTATTACAAAGGACTTAAACATAACTGGCGAAATTTTGGTGTACCAACTATCAGATTTACGCATGTAATCTCCCAAAGTGTTAGGCAGCTTAACACTTTTGGGAGATTACATGCGATCTGTTACTTTATGCCCTTCCGTCTTATTTCTGTATCGATTCATTTGATTTAAAACTCGTTGAGATAGTCACGTCCGTAAAAGGGTCCCCCATTGGGCTGGCAGTCCCTGAAAAAACAAACGGCGCTCTTCCTGAAACCATTAATTCAATCATACTTTTGGAAAATAAACTTTGAGCAAAATGGCGGAAATAGACGTGTTGTTTGTGTTCTTTTTGTTGTGTATGTTCTTTATTCGATTGAAATCATATTTTTCAGAGTACCGTATGGTACCACATGGTTTTATTTTATGGATGGAAAGTTAACAATAACAAAACTAACTTGTAAACTGTCTCTCCAATACTCCACAGATTGTAATAATGCTCAGATCTACATATTACAATTTTGCTGTGCTAAACAACTATTTATTTCAATTTCAATTAGTAACGTAATTTTAATAGATTTAATTATAAAAATTATGATGTTCAATGAAAAAAATAACTTGTAACAGGGTTCCGTACCGAAGCGGTTAAAAACGGGACCCTATCACTAAGACTCCACGGTCCGTCTGTGTGTCTGTCACCAGGCTGTATCTCATGAACCATGATAGCTAGACGGTTGTCAAAAAGTGCTCAACGCGCCTAAAGAAGTTTTCACTTCAAAAATTAAAGGGGACTACAGTACGAAACCCTTGCATGTGCGAATCCGACACGCAATTGGCCGGTTTTAATTAAAGAAAGAAACAAAGAAAGAAAAAGTATTTATTAGCCCGTTCAGGACAAAACACGTTGAAAATAACCTTTTTTTATTATTTTTTTTATCACCTAAATGAAATGATAACAAGACCGATTTCTCCGCAAGTTTTTTCTGAGTTCAATTGTGCCCGTGATGATCAACGCAGTGTCGATTGTCTCGACAACGCTCTCGCTGCCTGTACCGGGTCGGTGAGGTACAGTCACTAACACAAAAGATCAGACTGTCATGTCGACAACTTGGCGGGCACTTTGCATTGTACGGCGGCAACTTTTCAAGTTGAGGGTACTTCTTGTTACGTCGGTAGAGCAAGATAATATATTGTCTAAGGACTTTGTATTTTCGAAACTTTAGTATACGTTTTAAGTTTGTTCGTGTAGTTTTTAGGGTTACGCAATGTGATATGATTATGTTTTCCCATAAGGAATGTGTGGGAGAACATACGGAATGTGTAAGAGAACATACGGAATGTGTAAGAGAACATACGGAATGTGTGGGAGGACATGATGGATGGATAGATTTGGATATGCATTTCAAAATTGAAAGAGCGCTTGAACTTTTAGCTAAAAATACATTAAAACTCTTTTATAATAGTAGTAAATAGTTATTATATATTTAATAAGTTGTACCAGAAATGTTTTCGTAAACAGGTAAAGCAATACTGGTAAATATCTAGCAAATAGGTTATGATTTTATTTCAAAGGTTGGTGAGGAGAGCACCAGATTTTCTTTTGAATTTAAATGTATTTGTCTGATCTCTCAAAATAACTTATTTCTAAAGCCAAGGACAACTCCGAAAAACATTTAAAATACAAAATATATTATCTCATCTAACGAATTAATTCAACGAAATGCAGGGTAACTTCAATAGATCACCAAATTAATAGGACTGAATGAAATTAAGCTCACTTCAAAATATCCGCCCCAAATGCGAATTGTTAATTGTATCAATTACAATTTATTAAGGTCCTAATCAATCTACAACATTCGCCAGTTAGAAAAGGTGCTATAATTAATTAATCTGATGAATTTTACTTTAAATACTCGTGATAATTTTCAATGTCGAGTAGAAACGATGAGATTAAAAGAAGAAAGCCTCGTTGCTTAGTGTGGCACTAGATCGCGGTGTGTGTACTGTCCAGCGATATTTATTTTATTTATTTAAAGGTAGAGAAAAAATCTGAAGAAATCTAGACACTCTGATGAGATTAAAGAAATATGAAGAATAGTCTAAAGTTCTTCAAAGGAAGAATCTGCCGCCCAGACGGGTTGTTGTTGGTTTTTTCCGAATAACTACTGACGTGATTTAGAATTTTGTTACTTGTTCTTCATTTATGTCAGATGGTGCTACTGTTGTACTTTCATTTATTTATTTTTTAAAAGGCTTCTCAACAATGAGTACACTGTTACATTATAATTTGTATATTGCAAACTTACTAACTTACTTTTTGAACTATGTTGCTGTAGAACTTTTTGTAGTGCCCCCCATCACAGTTTGTCTATGATAATGATATGATCGTCAAGTTTGACTCATTACATTTTCACCAACACCAACCAAGAGATTATTGCGAGTAGGTTACAATCTCTATCAAATCTCTTTGTGTAACTCCAGCTGCACTTTTATGGACCTGTCCGAAGCCACTTCCCACGCCCTCGATGTGGCCGAGTTCTGGTCGAAACAAATTTAATTTAAATTGTGGGAATCATCGAAACGAAGAAAAAGCTATTTATAAAATAAATGTGGAACTTGTTCCTCCCCAAATCTGCATCATCTACCTAGCCTTTTCCCAGCTATGTTGGGGTCGGCTTCCAGTCAAACCGGATGCAACTGAATACCAGTATTTTACATGGAGCGACTGTCTATCTGACCTCCAGAACCTAGTTAGTATGACGTCCCATCTTTCTTTTTCAGTATATTTAAATGTCTTTGAGTGGATAACTTGAGGCATTACTTAGTGTTAAAGTTACATTTAATGATGATGCAATGATAATCAAGGAGAGGAGGCCGTGTCCCAGCAGTGGAAACATTTATTGTTATTTATTTACCACCAATTATAACATCCATAAAGACTATTCCAATACGATGCTATAAGACATACATTATAGAACACATTTTAACACACATTGTAACATTAATATTATTTATCTCAATCAACATTGGATCATAGGTACAATTAAACAGAATTAAAAATTACAAAATCAAATGCACAATAATATTAAAATCAACATCACAATTAAAATCTCTATTAAAATTAAAATTATTAACAAAATTAAATCAAAATCACATCAAATCAAATTAGAGTCAAATCAAATTAAAATCATCAAATAAAATTAAATTATGTGGCTTCGGACAGGTCCATAAAGGAAGGACCTACGTGTAACTTTATTCTTGAAGTTACTGCCAGCATAAGAAAAGCCCTGATAAACCAAAACCGAGTGTACATTAATTGGACATCCTGCCCAGTGAGGGACTTTACACTTGTGACCAGATGCTTTAAATGTCAACAGTATGGCCATGCTGCAAAGACCTGTCGGGAAGCTACCTACACGTGCGGACATTGTGGAGAAACGGGTCATCCATCCAATGTGTGCAATAAAAGTGCTGAACTGCCACAGTGTGCAACATGCTTGCGTTTTAAGAAACCGAGCAAACACAAAACAGGCGATCTAGAGTGCCCCGCTAAGAAAATAGCTGAGGCAAGATATGTCAATTCCATCGATTACAATGACGAGTGACTACGCCTATCTTATTCAATAAGTTCTGTTTAGTAATTTCTGTTATAATTGACTCATAAGAATACTGACCTTTAAGTACCTACTAATTGTCGCACTTAGAATAATAAAATTGTAGTCTTTAGTGTTAAATTATAATACAGTCACTAGGTATATTTTACATTTAGGTGACATAGCACTTTTCTCTGTAGACACAAAGTAAACCTGACCCGGGTTTTTTGTGTTATGCATCATTGTAAAAATTATAGAACGTTGCAAAGAAGTTACCTAAACAAACTGTTTTTCTTACTTTGAATAGAGCATAATTTTATAGATAAGTTATTTACTAGTTATTTGTTGGAATCTTAGATAGTATTTATGTATAAGCGCTTGAGTGAGTTACCTGAGATACAGGTTTATTCCTAGTTCAGGTAGAATCCAATTATTGTATACATATAGTTCTTAAGGCCATATTGTAAATATTTTTGCATTTTAATTATTTCAATAAACAATTTCAATTTCAATTTCAATCACAATTAAACTATTTTTTTTTTTTTATTAAATTAAATCAAAAGAATATCTTAACATTAGTCTGTACATGAACCATGCAGCAGTGGTTCACGTACTGACAGTCAAAACGTTCAGCAAAAGCTTTCAAGATACTATTGCTGCTGGCTTGGCTGATGATATGATGAATGATTGGGTATCAAGCAAGAGACGTGAGAAGATTAAAAATATCTTCATTTTTGAATAGTTTGGACGCAATACAATAAGCTACAAACAAAATATTGCCAGTAATAAGTAACAGACACAAAAATGATGCACAAAGAGAATTCAACATTTCATAACATAGTTCTTTTTCGTACATTCCAATCACGGTACAGTTGACGTCATAAAACTCCTACCAGGCAAGCACACGTCCTACTCAATGTCTTTTTTAAAACTCAAAGTAACGTCCTTTTAAACCTGACAGTACAATCGCGCAGTAAAGTGCGCAATTTGAGCTCAAAAGCCATGGCACTCATAGCTCTCTATCGGCGTCGAACAGTGGGGGGTTTAACGCAATTTACCGGTTTAATCCGGATCACGTACCGCCCCGCCGGCGCATTGTTCACCACTGTACCGAAGAAATGCAGATATTTCACCCTTGGTGTGTGATATTACGATTTTGGAATCCTGTCACCTTCGTGTACGACTGTACAGACTGTGTGTGAGCACTGTTGAGTTTAGATGTATTAACTTTTTAAAGTAATTTTGTTCTTTTATAATAATTGCTAATTAATCTTGTAAGATTATTATTTAGAACCCATATCATTATGAAATAGGTCTTATCTCAAAGTAAATACGACGATCCGAATGGCGTAGTGGTAGTGAGGCTGCCTTACGTTCTTAGGGTCCTGGGTTCGAATCCCGGTAGGAGCAAATGTTTGTGTGATGAGCATGGACATTTGTTTCCGAGTCATGGATGTTTAAATATGTATAATAAGTATGTATTTACAAACAAAAAAGGTATATATGTAGTATGTCAACTAACTGGTGTCCACGACACAAGCCTTGCTTAGTTTGGCACTAGATGGCGTTGTGTGTTAATGTCCAGCGATATTTATTTATTTATTTAAATAAAAATTAAACCATGTTATTTTAACGTGACATCTATGTGTTTTATGGTTCCTACAGCACGTCCATAAGTGCTGTAAGAAATTGCCAGTTCTTCAGCTTAAAATACTAGGGACACGAAAGGCGGGCATTTTTAGGGCTCTAAGCTGTCTTCGGTCATTTTTTCTTTCAAAGGGTGTGTTATAATACTCAACCTAGTTTGAGTCCATATTTTTTATTTAATTAATTTGTTGCCGTACCCTAACTGGGTTTCATGTTGGAACACTAACATAAATGTTACATCTAAATGTACACATGAATGCAATAGATAGTTTAAGTTTGATTTGAGTTGCAACTTGCTAGCGAAATTCCACGAAAAAAAATGTTACACTTATTTGTGTTCGTGACTGCATGATCTATGTCCAGTGAGATTTTGAGTAATTCAATTTGCTCGTTTTTTTTCCTTCTATTTAAATTGGTGACGTTAAAATTAAATATGGCGGAACAGTAATTAAATTTTGTGTCTTTGTACTTTTTATTTGATGTACCTACTTTTTGGGATTAGGGCCGCTAATTATTTGTATAGGATGGAAAAAAGTAAACATGTAAGTATTTAATATGGAAAAGGGAAATTGGATTAGGTTTCCAATTCATTTAACGTTTTAAAATTGGGTTGGTTATCAAAAATAACAACCCTTTATTAGCAAACTAAACTAATAACTGCTTTAAATAATGAAAAGGTTTTGAATTCATTACCCTTAATACAGACGTGGATAGTTAGGCGATACTTCAAGAGTTTTCCGGAATGTTGGTATTTGTTTAATCTAAGTAGTTTACTTTTTGATGAATAAATAAAAAATAAAATATCGGGGAATTCTCAAACTAGGCTTTTCTCATGAAGACTGCGTAAAGTTAAGCAATAACATACCATCACATCAGCATTTCGCCAGTTGTGTTTAAGTCCAATGTAAAAGGGAAGAGCCTATTGCCATCAACCGGGCTCAAATGTAAAAGGGAAGAGCCTATCGCCATCAACCGGGCTCAAATGTAAAAAGAAGAGCCTATTGCCATCAACCGGGCTCAAGTGCAAATTCCGTGACAACTACTGAGAAATTCCGTAAGGTTAACCCAATAACACTTTGCTCGACCCGGGAATCGAACTCAAGTCCTCTAGCTCAGGAGTCCCCTACACCAACAAGGCAGTCCAAGCTAGGGGACATTAGTGACTATTAAAAGTCTCATATCTCATCATTATCATCATCATCAGCCTATTAATGTTCCCACTGCTGGGACAGGCCTCCTCTCTATGAGAGGGAATGGGCTATATAATCCACCACGCGGGCCCAGTGCGGATTGGTAGATGTCACGTGTCTGCGAATTTTTGGTTCTAGGACATGCCGGTTTCCTCACGATGTTTTCCTTCACCATTTTGAGAGCAGCGGTGATGTAATAAATTACACAAAGTAATGCGCCTGCCTGGGTTCGAACCCACGACTTACTGAACGTAAGTCGGGGCCGCCACCACTGGGCCACCGCTGCTCTCCAGTAAAAGTCTCATATCTATTCGAGTTTTAATCGAACACTAAGCGAAAATGCATAATTGCATCGAACGCAAGTATGCACCGTTCGCTCGTCCACCAAAATGTGGGCCAGTTCGTGTTTAGATCTCATTAGAGACACCGCGTACTCAGAAACTATTACCATTGTCTTTTAATTAAGTGTTGTAGTGATTTAATATATAGCTATCTCTCTTACAATTCGAAACTTTAACTTTTACCATAAACTATACCCTATTAATACTAGAAAGGAGTTAGGTTAGTTAGTTGTTAGGTCACCATAGCGCCAAGCACTACTTTTTACAATATCTTTAACCAGAATTTATGTTTTTTTTATTAAGTAGGTACTAGTACTTTGTCCGCGAAATTTGTTATAATTCGGCTAATTTGTATGATATCAATATGATTAATTATAGCATACATTACTCGCTAAAGATGTCGCTTTTTAATGGTGAAAGAAGTTTTAGTTCTTGAGTTAAATCGTAACAAAAACACAAACAAAAAATCAAATCTTTTCTCTTTATAATATTAGTGTATATCAAAGAGATTTTAAAGACTCGGCATATTTTTGAATGTCATAAATGATAAATGATGTTTATTTTGTAAGTAAGTTTTCACAAACACTTTTACGCGTCAATTTTTTAAACTAGATGGGGCCGGTGTTTCGTACTTGACTACTTTGAGAAGAAATAGTAGAAACAAACTCAGAGGTCTCTTTTGAAGTCCAGACATAATCTTGCTCAATTCACATGAGGACTATGCAGATTAGTGTCTGAGATGGTCTTTTGAAGAAAGAACCACACAGATTTGAGTGGACCTGTCCAGTCAGTGCAAGCATTTGTCAGTTATCGTGTAGCTCGACTTATAACTCAAAGAGGTCAATGAACGCTTGTCTTTGGAATAGATAATCCACAGAACCATCAACCCGTACTATGATAATCCACTATTTCGACAACATACACAACGGCCCATTAGCTCAGTTGGTTAGAGCGTCGTGCTAATAACGCGAAGGTCGCGGGTTCGATCCCCTCATGGGCCACGCTTTGTTTTTATCCAACTGCCAAGCAAAATACTCGCGAAAAACAATTCGACTTTCGCGAAAAATATTACGTTTTTTGCGCGCTCGTGCGTATCTTGTGTTTGTAAATTTCTTTACATTCATGTCTTCCAAGGATGGATGGATTTCGACAAGGTTTCGTTATATTCGTCTTAAAAACCCAAGGACCGGATTTTAGTCCCGGATTAATATTACTTTAATTTAAAGAAACAACAAAACCTATCGAGAAGGGTATCAAAAGACAGAAATTCAAAGGAGAGTAGGAGAACAGGAGATAACTTAAATATGTATAAAAAATAGTATTCCTAATTAGTAATGTTTGAATTTACTTAGGAATAATATTATTTTTTCATTTACAGTTGCGGGCACAGTTTTCTTCTCTATTGAACTTATACTGCACTAATAACTTGAACTATTATTACTCCACCGTTTAGTTTTACATAAGAACAATATTATTATGATAAACGGCTACAAAAGTTCGTAACTTATGTAACAGCCGTTGGTCTGCGTGTCGAGAGTAACTTCAAGTTGTGTAAGTAGTCACAGCTGCCAGTGCAATGGGCATGTAAATATAACTTCGAAGTTCTAACCTTTCACAATAAAACTATTATAATATGTAGTGGCTATCATACAGACGATCTTATATTGATCGCGATTCGCTACTTTATATCTAGTAAGAAAGATTATTTTCGTGCAAAGATGGCTGCTAGCTAGTGTACGTAGGTTTTAAAAGCAGTAGTTTCTGTCCGTTCTCCTTTTTCCTCACTTACTCCTTTTTCACGTGAACGAAACCTCTTTGTCATCTCTATGAATCTATAATGCTATATCTATGAAGCTTGTTTATGGAACTTTTTGTATCTGTCACTTTTACCACGTTCCCGCGCTCTATATGTCGTGTCCGTGCAAATAGAACTATTATAACCTCATTTGTGAGCATCGGACTGCCAAATCATAGTTCTCGAGTTAATCGAACCCAAGGCACGCATCTCTGATTTTTTCGGATTCACGTGTGTATTGTATAATTATCACTTGCTCGGTGACGGGAAACATCGTGAGGGAAACAGCATGCCTGAGAGACCTTAATTTCCGTGCCCCGTCAAGAATCTCTCGCAGTGCAATTACACCACTCTGCCCGCCGCAGAGAAGAACGGTTCTAGGCGCAAACTCCCCCTATGCGAGATTATGCAAATTGCAATGAAAAAAATGATTATTCAAATGCTGCAGTGATCAAATTGATTTGCACTTTGATAGTTTGGGCGAATTGAAAGCCAATTTTTTTAAGCATCTTGCTAAATAGTTCAACTTTTCGTCCCGTTAGAATACATTTGAGTAAAATATAAGTTTCTTAAAATGTTATGTTAACGATTTAGACCTTTAGATTATTATTATTGTAATTTTTACACTAGATTAAAATTATAAAATTAGATTAATATTTTAAATTGTACAATTTCTTTATGCATGCGGAGTTTACCTTTAAGTGATTGTTGCACTGTTGCATTTACATTTTTGCATGTTACCTTAAGCATTCAACCTGTGTAAACAATTGTTGGTGAACCAATAAAAAAAATAAAAAAAATATGTTTCGGCGACATAAAAAGTCTGACACCAGGCTAGGCACTAACCACACAATAAGAAACAAGAAGCTTAAGTCTATTTATTATTTCTACTTCTGAACACATAAATAACACCCCCGGCTCCTCCCCGCCCTACAGGAAAAAGAAGTGAGTTTATGTATGTAAGAGTTTTTTTTAGAGAGCAGCGGTGGCCCAGTGGTGGCGGCCCCGACTTACGAACAGTAAGTCGTCGGTTCGAATCCAGGCAGGCGCATTACTTTGTGTAATTTATTTGATCACCACTGCTCTCAAAAACGGTGAAGGAAAACATCGTGAGGAAACCGGCATGTCCAAGAACCAAACATTCGAAGACATGTGACATCTACCAACCCGCACTGGGCCCGCGTGGTGGATTAGAGCCTATTCGCAAAATACGCGCTTTGACGTGGAGTTGCGGACACCAGCCCGTTGTACAATACAATACAAGAGTTTTTTTCTAAAATATTTTATTTTTGAACATAGACTCTAAACCTTTAAATCCATTCGAGCCTATCTCATAACGAAAAAATTAGTTTAATCTCTCTAATTCCTATAAAACTCGCGACATTTACTTACTACTAGGTACTCACAAATCCGGAACTACCAATAAAATAGTTTGAACCATAAAGTGCTGTAACTCACTTCAAAATACCGCAGTAAAATGAGGCCAAACTCGTCTAGTTAATATTCAAGCAAAGACTGATGTTTTTGAAAGTTCTCATAGAAAATACGTAATGGCTGTAGAAATTAGAAAGAGAACATTGTACATTAATGTAACAGAAGTCTGCTGGAAGAGATTTCTGATGAAATAAGCAGTACCTTTGTGTTCTTCTATCGATAATGTAATGTCCTATTAAGTATTTTGTGCGTACATAAATAAATAAATAAATAAAATAACTTTGAATGATTGCGGAATCATAGGACGATCATGGACGTTTGGGTTACTTACATGAAGAAATGATGCGGTAAAGTACCCAGCCATCATCATCATTATCATAATTTCAGCTGAAAGACGTCCACTACTGGACATAGGCCTCCCCCAAGTGTCGCCATATTGACCGGTCCCGTGCGACTCGCACCCAACGGTTCCCTGCAACCTACGCCAGGTCATCTAACTAACTACCCACTGGTAATTACTAAACATTGACCACTTTACTTAATAAGCGCGGAATAAAGTGAAAAAACATACGAACATTAGAAAAACCAATAATTTTTTGAGGGTTTTAAATAAGCAAATTATAATCTCATAACATCACTCTGCAATGGACAACAAGAAAAAGCTACGTGACAATGTCATCTCAAAGGTTGCAAAACTGGTAAACCTAACAGGTTTACTTAGACAGGTTCACTCTTCAGGTAAACTTCAGCTACCTCTTGAGGAAACTGCGCAGTTTTGCAAACATACACGCTCCGGTTCATCTGACCAGTCCAACTTTGGGAGCTAACTACGTAAGGTATAAAACTATATTTTATCTTTGTTTGTTTGCTTATCACTTCTTCTTAACTCATCCTTCGACCCGGCCATCCTTACACTCAAACCAAGCTAAGATCAATTCACAAATCCAGGCTAGGTTACATTCTCGAGCCTGTGGACGGTGAGCTATGGGCTAGCTCGCCATCCGTCCGTCTTAAGACGACAGGTCGTGTTGACGGCGCGTTCGTGTGCCACGCACGCCTCAAAGAGATGTCAGCAAAAAGTAAGGGGTCCTCAAAGGCCGAAGCCTGCCGGGGCTGCGGGACTGTTCGAAAGAGATACCGTGGCCCCGGAACATATAGGGCGAGGAAGGAACATGGATGGTTTTTAGTCAGTAAAAGTCTGATACTCCCTCCCGCTCCACCCAGAGTGGGAGAAGTCATTTAATGATTTCCCATCCGAAAAAACAGGCTAGTTACACTACTGTTCTCCACACTGTACTTCGGCCGACTTACAATCTCTTTATCGAGTTCCTGCCGCAGGATGTAATCGATTTAACCCTCTCCCTCTAACACAGATAAGGATAGAAGGTTGGCTTCATACAACCATCGAAAAATGGGTAAAGGATGATTTGCACCAAACGGCTCTAATTGAATCGGATCGGAACGGATTTTACAATCTTTAAAGGATACTAAATTGTGTATACAGTAGGTATTTAAAGTCTATATTACTAAGCAGCGCACAGCAACTTGACCGCGGGTGTGTTCCGCGACACGCAATCGTAGCCGAAAGTATACTGCGATGCGCGATCGGCTCCGTTCACCTGTCGTCGGATCCGACACGATAGACATAAAACTATTTGACTAGGCGCAGAAACGAATACGTTCGCAAACTACGCGACGATACGGAGCCCATAGTATGCATCTACATTCTGCCGGACGCGATCGGCTGTCGCCGCATCCGTTCGTATACTTTCCGATCAGATACTATGCGAGATTTTTGGTAGAAATAATGTGGTTTCATGAATTTAGCTATAGGTATTCTTTGTGTATTTTCGCTGCTGAACAGACGAATTTTTGAAATATAATACGTTATTCTGATCTGATTTTTAGCTATCTTACTGACGAGTTTTATCAAAAACCGTTGAGTACTTTTTGCGTGAAAGAAAAACACGATAGTGTCCCCGTAACATTACACCAATACCTTTGGTCTTCAAATTGTAGGAATTGAAGTCAATACTCTCGAGATATTATATAAGTTAACTCTGATCAGTGTAAGCGCGACATAATAAGCCATGGACTGTACACGTTCTGTCCAGTTGCTAATCTGTCCAGATGCGACACTGTTCAGCTGAGCATCTGTCCAGTTGCGAATCTGTCCAGTTACTATGGAACGTATCGTAATACATCTTACAATTAATATCTTTATGTTGGATTGAGCTGACCTTTTGTAGCCATTCATTTTGTAGTCTCGCTGCGGACGCTACAAGCAACGACAAAACTTTGAGTCATTAACTTCATTGCAGGCGGAATTTTGCAGATTAAATTATGTTGTTAGCGTATTTTTGTCTCGTGACGTTGTCTTGACTTTTGACAGTTTCTGTCTGAAGTTGCTTTTAGTACTCTTTTGAATAGAGGTTTTAGGCCACGTCAATGTTATAAGCTAACTAAGTTCTTAACTTATGACCGTTTTCAGAAACACTGAAGGGCATCTAAATAAATGTCTTTCAACAATGCTCATTTTTTAAGCATTCATTAAAGCACCGACTAGAGTGTTCGTGAAAACGGGCATTGTCAAATAGGTAGAGCTAATTTTTACCCGACTGCGCGACGCAAAGGAGGGTAATGTGTTTATTACAACTATAAATCCATCAAGGCCTGATTTACAAAACCACCCTGATGTGATAGTGTCATTTCTAGGTCATTAAAACCTTGTAAAACGGCCAAGAAAATAACAATCATGAAAATACTCTAAAACTATAAATAAGAAAATAAATAAAAAACGTGACCCATTTCAAGAAAAGCTACACCTATTGTACAATGTTTCGCTTGCAATAAATGCGGTAATTTATCAAGGTATTTAACAAACAATTTGTCAAATTTTATAGCGAATAAATTTTTAACGGACAATAATGCAGCCATTGCTGCAATGTGTTTTATTGCTAGTGACATTTTTTAGGAGCAGCGGATACTAGGTGAAAGGGTTTTTCAGGGGCTGCGGGAGTGTTCGAAAGAGATACTGCGGTCCTGGAACACAAAGGGCTAAGAAGGAACATGGATGGGTTTTAGTTAGTAAAAATCTGACAGAGCGCCCAAAGCGGGACCCGTCATTTCTTGATTTCCATCCGAAAAAGGGTTCTTGGCACGAGCTGTTCATTGCGTATTTGTTTTGAATACCAACAGGGCTCTCTCTCAAGATGCCATTTGCCCTCTCTTTATTTCTTTCTCGACAAATGGCAACCGCTTTCGTATTTGCCCGAGTTTTAACAGACTTGCTTTGCACTCAACCGACACCATAAAGGTAGGAGGTTTTCATCTTTCATATTATTTCTCACACAATCCGTCCATTATTTTCTGGTCTTCCTCTCCCTCTTCCTCTCCATGCGTCTTTTATAGTTACTTTAGGATTTTCAGGTCTACGATAACTAGGAAAGTCACCACATATTCACAATGTATTAGACACTAACCATACGATAAATAAAGACCGTGTGATCGAGTATCCGACTTTTTTTTTGGACAAGCCCACCACGCTGTTCCCGCACCACTGTAACTCCTAAACTGGACGCCATCAACAGTGGCGAATACCAAAAAAGCGTCGAAACAATGAAGCTCGACGAAGTCCCAGAGAATGAATTTAACTGTCTTGAATCTCTCAACGAAATTAATCAGAAAAATACAGCGGAGGAGTAGGGAAAAAACTGTAATTTCCGCTTACGTATCCCACTTACTGCTGCCAAATCGCCTAACTGACCATTCCAAAGCAAACACCTAACTAACACAATTTGCTGCGTGCACTCTCCACTGTGCAGTATACGTTTCCCTTAAACCGGTATCATTAGTGGTGCCCAGGTTGGAATGCACCATTGCACCTCTCGCCCACCTAGAACTTACTTTGGCCAGTCGCCAAACAACTACTATCAGTTGTTACCAGTTAATCTCATTGCAAACTCGCTTGGTACTCTATATTTTTGTTACAGTGGGTATTTGCTTGAAGTTTCCACTTGTTTTCCTGTATAAATAAAACTGCAATGCAATGCGATTAAGAATTATACTATATAGAACAATATGTTGCTAATATTGATTGTATTTTTTGTTTTATTTGGGACACCTTTAACATACACTTCTTGCTAGATCGTTCATGTGAGAACGACAACATGTACGTGTACATGTACTATCTCAACAAAAATGATGTAACCAAGTTTTGTAAAAAATATTTTGGTTTAAAAGTGTGCCCGTTCTTCTCCATAGATATCTCTGCTAGGGCATGGGCAACTACAGTACTTTCACAGTTTTTATGTCTTGTGATTGGAACTGTAGCTACATTAAATTTTCATCTTCGTAGCGACAGTTCAAAAGTGCCTCTAACTGGCTTTGTTTTTGATTTTGTTGTTCCAAGTCAAAGATGGACTAGAGAAACTGCAGTATTTGTAGTCTGAAATTGTCCTACATAATAATGCAGATGCACAATGCTGACAGTATACTGTGACAGTAATAGCAGCAGTAGTAGTAGCAGTAGCGCAAGACATAATGATGTGGAGACTGCAAGGCAGTGAAAACTTCTTTAAAATTGTGGCAATTACTGATTGATCTGCATGAAATGGAAGCTCTCAACCATCACGATCATAATCATCTGCCTTGCCTTTTTTCAAGTAAGTTGGAGTCGGGTTCTGGCTCCACAGACATAATGTTAGTGTATTAATCTAAAAAAAATGTCTGTTTCATAAAGTAACATTTATACAATTAGATATTATAAAGGGTAGAAACTTTCAACGAGGTTGTAAGGGGAACCACCTTAACTGTTGTAGCTACACGAAAATGGTTTTAGAAGACTATTTATAAATTTTTCGTGAAATTTTGATCCCCATTCACAGCTTTTTCAAAAAAAATAACAGTTAGTAAGAAAATGGCTATTTTACATTTTTTGTGCACCATCACACGAATATTATAATTGCGAGTATTGCTACTCGTTACTTTTTCACGCAAAAACTACAGAAAGAATTTGGATGAATTTGGATACTTTTGGATGGGCCAATTATCGAACCTGCCTAAGCTAGTAACCATATTTGCCAATTGTATATTTCTTTAACGTCAAAACATTCATTAGCAAAACTGCAGCCAACTCGACACCAACATCAACCAGTAGTAAGAACCAAAGAGATCACGAATGCTCGCCAGTTAATTGTGGTGGACAAAGTTGGCGAGCCGACATCCAGTGCAGGCTTACCTTCGAACTTGTGACCCGCTTTGCCAAGAATACTCGTTCGTGCGGTACACTTTCGAGTAGTAGGTATGCTAAAAAATTTGGCTGATTTCGTTTTTCGAAGTAGGTTTTGCTGATTGCAGATTTCGGTCAAGTTGATGTTCGTAGATATTTTTGATTGACCTACAGTAACATATAGTTATCTCTTGCGTTTGACGTATTGTAACTCCATTAAAATGTCCATGTGAGCTTTCAGTCCATTTAAAGTAGTGAAGTCTATCAACATCATCGATCAGCCTAATTGATTTTTTTTCTACATTTCGATAATATAAGAAATAGACCGATAATCCAACAAGAAAACTTTGAAGCTTGGCAAACCTATACTCATGATTTTTTGATTGTAAACCGATTAATAAAGGTCCTAATTTTATAATGGTTACTATCTTTGTAAGTAAAAGACGCTAGATAGTATAGATGCAATAAAATCAACTATAAACTTACTTACTTGGGGCTCTACTGCAGCCGAAAAGTAAGATCGACATTCGAAATAGTAGAGGATGATACAACTCTAAAAGAAAGTACAGATTCTCAATATTAACACAACTAAACAATGAGACCAACTTTATCGTCAGTAGGTGCTGATAAACCGTAGTGTAACACAACTCCAAAAGAGTTAACAACTTTACAAACCCTTGCGTCAAGAAAGCACGAACTTTATTAAACTAGTTGGTTTACAAACTAGTAACTAAACGGATAAAGTTTGACTTACTGATATTATAAATTCGAAAGAGTGTATTTGCTACGTACTAGAATTCAACCTAACAAACTTTTACTAGTACCCTTTGTTAAGGAACTTTTCCTATGAAGTTGAACACTACCCGTATATGCCCCAAGCAACTATAATAGCTAACTGAGATCTTCTGGAAGGCTTAAATCATGAATGTCTTGGATTCTTTTTTTTATAAAGGGGTTAAAAAAAAACACCTGGGTCTACAACAAAGAAAAGATAGATGGATTGTTTGAGCAATGATATGAAAAAGAAAGGAGCGTCGGACAGGGAAGAATAGAAGAAGGAGTCATAGCAGCAGTCCACTGCTGGACATAGGCCTCCTCAATCGCACGCCACTCAACTCGATTCTCAGCAACTCTCATTAACTTTTTGTTTCTTACCCGATAATATCAAAACTACACTACTCATCTGCTTAACCAACAATGTAAAGGTTGGCTTCTAGTCTAACCACAGCTGATAACTAGTATTTTACATGAAGCGACTGCCTATCGGACCTCCACAACCCAGTTAGCACTTTGCACACCTTGGTAAGGCTGGTTGTCAGACTTTTTGGGCCACTGACTATGACACACACTGACTATGTACGTACTATGACTGTCGAAGATCTACAAATGACAGCCAGGTTCAACGGCTTAACATACTTTCCGAGGAAGCTTGGTATGTAATGGGTGGTTCCCCATCCGCAGACCAACCTAGGCAAGCACGGCTTAACCTAAAGATCGACCCAAACGGCTGATCGTATTATTTCAAAATAACGCTACTACTTTTAACAAAATATGACAAGTTTCTTGGTACACCAACCCAAGAATAAAACAGTACAACTGTTCTTTCATTTTGGGAAATAAGGAAAACTGTATTCTAAAGGCGACAGGTGGTAGCTACTCTAATATAAAACCAGAATATTTCAGGAATATCCAATGTTACATATTCGCTGTGGTTACGAACATATTTGGCAATTTCTTTGTATTTGAGATCTACGGAATGATGATCGTTGTTGTGCGATGTCGAGCGAGAGCTTCAACGTTTTTATTGAAAGAAAAATCTAATATACATGTATATGTAGGTATAAAGGTAGGTAGGTAGATAGGTTTAAACACCTCTTAACAAAAACGAAGGGCAACTGTTCTCCCCTTCATTGTGATATTTTTTTTGTTCTACACCATGCCTATTAAATGCGTCCATCAGCACAATGTTTTGAGTGCGTTACATTGAATTTTACCGAAAAAACGGCTTTTTCGGGTAACTTTACGCAAAAATTATTGCTGGGAAATTACTTTATTTTTTGGGGTTCAAAATCACGTTTTGTGATATACTTAACTCAATGTAACGCACTCAAAACATTGAGCTGATGGATGGATTGAATAGTACGGGGGTCGTGGAGGTATTTAAAGTAATAATCTTGCAATAAAACTTGTATTAAAAAAAAAAGTTGTCAAAAAGTTGGAATTTTGACCCCCAATATCTCCGTAACTAGAAGGTTCTGGTGGTTCGAACCCACGACTTACTGTTCTTAAGTCAAGGCCGCCGCTGCTCTCTCTTTTTGCAATACAGAATATTTAGAGCACGATTAATTAACTTAGTATAATTATAGCAAAAACATCAATCAACCCGGGTGACCCTCGGTCCGACAATAGCCGAATAAACAAGTAATTTGCGCCTAAAACCGGCACGTCTTAATCACGGCAAAGGCCGCAATAGCCCGTGCAAGGAATTTAATTAGGTGACACGTTGGACCGCTAATGGAATCGACCCTTATAAGGGTAAGGCTAGGGCTGTTCTGTGTGGGCTTTTAAGTATGGGTAACTAAGTTTTACCCGCGGCTTCATTCGCGTTAATTTAGAATTTGACAATCAACTCTGTTTGGAATAATATGATTCAATGAAATTAACCCTCTGGCCGTTTTCGCAAACTGCGATTCGCAATCAGTTGCGAATTAGAATTTTTTTATTCTTTTTTCGCAACCAGTTGCGAATTAGGAAAACTTTTTCCTTAACCGCAACTTGGTTGCGAACAAAGAATAGGAACTTCGCGAACATACATGGTTGCGATGGGAGAAAAGCGTTTCTTGATTCGCAACCAATGATATGATAATGAATAAAAAACTAGACGAAAGTCTATGATCAGTGTGTGTTGCGAGTAATCATTCCTTCCGTGATCGTATCAGAAATGAAAACATCCGCAATTTTATTATTTGTGTAGATTAATATAGACTTTTTGCCACACATTCATAATGTTATTTTTTAACATACTCGTAGCTTCTTTTCGTTTGGAAAAGTAGATAAAAAACAGTTTCATCAAACTTTTTCATATTTTATTTTATTTGTTGTCTCTGTACACCGTGATCTGTTTCGATTTTGTTTTTTTTTATTCATGTCGCCACGGATATCGTGATCAGTGGGTAACACGATAACGAGGGAAACGGATAACGGTATCAGTGGATACAAATCGCGGTGATCCGTGGCTACCGTGATCTGATACTGTGATCGGTGGAGACAAACCCCCAATTTAAGGTTACTGACGTAGCCCGAAGTATTGCCAAACTTAACAAACTTAAGTCGCAGTGGACAGGGCCCATTGCTCGTAAAACGAATGGCCGATGGGGCCAAAAAGTTCTGGAGTGGCGACCGCGAACCGGAAGACGTTGCGTTTGAAGACCTCCAACTAGGTGGACCGATGACCTGGTGAAGGTTGCGGAAATTCGTTGGATGCGAGTCGCACGGGACCGGTCAATGTGGCGACACTTGGGAGAGTGGAACTATGTCCAGCAGTGGACGTCTTTCGGCTGAAATGATGATGACGCACATGATGACGTAGTTGGCACTACGTGTCTTTAATAATAAAAATGTTATTGTTGTTTTACTCGGGGACAAACAGATATACATAATGATATTGTAAAAACAATAAACATCCAAACGATTGCAGCAATCACTGCAGATTTACCGTCTGTTTTTAAAAAATGCCATTGTATATCTCCGAAGATCAGCATCAGATCTCCACCAAATTTAAAAAGGACCACCTCTGGACCGCGCCGTCCGCCTGGCTTATGACGACAGGCCGTGTTAATGGCGCGTTCGTGTTCCACGCGCGCCTCAATGATATGTCAGCAGAAAGGATGGGGTCCGCAAGGGCCGAAGACTGAACGGGGGTGACTATTGAGGATCGAAGCATGTTACGTTCTTTCTGTCAAACCCCATGACAAAATTGCAATTTAATAAAAAAATAAGCACTTTACCTCTATCGTATAAAAACAGTGAGGACAAACATCTAGACTTTTATAAGAAACAAGGATGACTGAAAATTTGAATGCGTCATGTATCAAACCCATATCGGGTTCTCCTAATCACCTAATAGCAGTAAATGTTAAAAGCGTATTATATTTCTGTTATGCACTATATTTGTCTTGTTTACAAATCATTCAAAATCCAAAAATCAAAATCAAAGTATTTTATTACACACAGGCCTAGATGGGCACTTATAAAACGTCGAAAAAGGTGCACGGTTCGCAATTCCTCTGAGAAACTCCATGGTTCCTCTTTTCAAATCAATCATTCAAACCAATATTGAATATATTAATCTGAACATTCATCGCTCAAAGGCGTAGATAGTAGTTTTGCGACATACAAGGTACTTAGGCAAGGTGGTGTCGAACTGTATCCAACTAGTAACCTAAGCTCCTTATATAATGTGAGCAGCCAGAAACTCGATCACTTAAGCTCCTGTGAATGTGTGTCCTCATGTCAAAGGCCTAATCCTGTTGAGTACGAAGCTAGTCCTTCTTCCTCAACGTTGTCTATGGGCACACGAAAATAATACATATTATATGGGTACCATCGAAATGGGGTACTGTCGATACAACGTATTATTGATATGGTGTACTGTCGATACAGCGTACCATCGATTTGGTGTACTGTCGATGTAGCGTACCGTCGATTTAGTGTACTGTCAATTCATTAACCCGTCGATGGAACGTTGTCAATACAGCGACTGTCGATGTAGTTACTGTCGATATTATGAAGGTAACCCGACCCACGCAACTTTGTCTACGTCACATAAGAGAAAAAGCTCACAACAGGAATACATTTTTCCCGCTTTTCAGCAACATTTTTCATTTATGCCCCACTCCAATTGGTCGTAGCGTGTTGTTATTAACCTTCCTCGATAAATGGAATCACACACAAAAATACTTTTTTTTATTCCTATACCAGTAGTTCCTGAGATTAACGCGTTCAACCTAACAAACAAACTCTTCAGCTGTATAAAATTAGTACAGATGTCCTTTTCAATCTTTCACGATCACAACACAATATTATATAACATATGAAAACGGGTATTTATCGCGATCTGAGTCTCCCCGCGACCACGGCTGGTGCAATCCGGTCAAAACGTTGGGCTTAAATTAAAGGTAAATCCGCGATAAAAACCCGTTTTCAAATGTTAGTACAGATGTATACTACCACAAAAAACCGGAGAACTTAAAAAATCAAGCTTTTAATAAATTCGGGGTTTACAAGGTAAATCGACTGCTCCTATCGTCGAAGTCAGTTAAAATATAGCCAATGTTACCAGTGCCATATTGCTTAGTGCCAAATCGATTGACACGTTATTCATCAAAATTGTATGAATAATTTAGGCGCTAAGGTGGAACATACGTAAATACAAGCATACATACATAGACTGCTAAAACAAAACGCTTCCTTTTAGCATTGACATAATCTGCCTAGCCTTCTCCCAACTAACCAGATGCAGCTGAATACCAGTATCTTAATATGGAGCGACTGCCTATCTGACCTCCACAACCCAGTTCATACTATACCACTTAGTAAAACTGATTGTCAGACTTTTTGGGCCGCTGACTACCTGTAATGACTGTCAAAAATGGACAAATGACAGCTGGCACTAACAGCTTTACGTGCTTTCCGAGGCATGGAGGAAACTCGGTATGTAAGAGTGGTCATCCATCCACAGACCAACCTAGGCAAGGACAGATCAACCCGAGTGGCTGTTATTACTTAGCCATAAGCTCCTCCTTTTAGCATCGCAGTAGTAGGGTAAAAAAAGTTTTGTGGCAACCCTACCTCTCAAAATTAATCAGTCTCAACTTGAACAGTAGGTATAAGCTCAATATTTCAAATGAATGGTAAGTAAACTACAGTTATTTGGGTAGAAAAATATTTGACATATAATTGGTGTTAAATTACTTATCAAAAAGACTGTCTTGTTTATTTAGGATTCTAAGCATTTTTTTATTGGGGTGGTCGTTGAAACGCAATTATATGAAATCGCAGATTAATGTCAAACAGAAAAAAAAGAATTACCTCATTCGTTATAGAAAGAAAGAAAGAAAAAACGTAAAAAAGCGTAGCTGCAGCATAAACAAAATAAATGTTCATTAGTAGTGCTGTGAATTATTTTAAAACATCTTATAGATTTATGTACCTACTATTATTCCATCTGTTATTTTTAATCGTTTTTATCAATCTCTATATAATTATTATATTTAATCCCATGTTATGTGGGGTATTCAACTCGTTTTTCACTTCCATTCTCCCCTGCGAATCTTCACGCTATTCATATCATTCCTCACACAACCCATCCATCTTTTCTTTGGTCTTCCAAGAACATTTAAAGACATCACTATCTTTAGTCATATCTGTTTTATCGTTTCATCCCTCAACATCACAAGTCCATACCAAAACATTTAAATGCATCACTCTCTTAGTCACATGTGTTTTATCGTTTCATCCCTCAACATCACAAGTCCATCCCAAAACATTTAAATGCATCACTCTCTTAGTCACATGTGTTTTATCGTTTCATCCCTCAACATCACAAGTCCAAACCAAAACATTTAAATGCAACACTCTCTTAGTCACATGTGTTTTATCGTTTCATCCCTCAACATCACAAGTCCATACCAAAACATTTAAATGCATCACTCTCTTAGTCACATGTGTTTTATCGTTTCATTCCTCCACATCACAAGTCCATACCAAAACAGGCGACTACCTTTCATATTTTGGCGTTATCCATAGGGATATCATCATTTTCCATAGGGATTTACGATTTACCCAAGATAAATTTTACTATGAATTAGAGTCTTATCAAACGCAGAAAGACTGCCTAAGACTCTAAGCCATTAGCTAATTACCAGCTTTAAATGAACATCACTGCAACTCATTTTACTCTAGTTTTGAATAATGTAGTACTGACAGCGTTATCGCAGTTACTTATCTTGGAAATAAGACCATTTAAAATGGCTCAGTTGTTGGAACACGGCGGAGTGAGACATTTGTTTTAATTTAAAGAACCAGTTACCTGGTTGCCCAGTTCTAAAGTGCCTACTTTAATCTTATATACATAAATAGTGTGAACCACCTCATCACGAATCCGTCAACCAAGCATTCTGTTCATCAAACTAAATAACTTTACGTAAAAATTATTGCCGGGAAACGACTTTTTTTATGGGGGTGAAAAATCATGTTTTGTGGTATAACTCAATGTTACGCACTCGAAACATTGTGCTGATGGGTGGATTGAACAGCACGGGGTTCGTGAAGGTATTTAAAGCAAATTTTCCAATAAAACTTGTATTAAAAAAAAAAACTTGTCAAAAAGTTGTAACTTTGACCCCCAATATCTCCGTAACTAAAAGGTTCCCAGGTATGGTGTAGAACAGCAAAATGATCGCAATGATGGGGAGAACAAGTGATTATTATTATTACCAAAGTGCTCTTCGGCTTCGTTAAAAAGGTGATTTTCACCCTTTATTAGACTAAAGCCATTTTTCCATGGTAGCAAGCAGACACCACAGATCTCCACCTGCTAAAATTACTCGTACATACTCCTTTCGCCTTGTTCACATTCATACAATTGATTATACATCTGCAGCACTATTTTTTGCTGGTGTTCCAAATAATAATAATGAACAATTAGGTATCGATATTTAGTCCTTGCTCTCTTAATATTTCTACTTTTATTAAAAACTTAAATTCATTCATTCACTGATAGTCCAGTCGGCAGGTAAAAATTAGAGGCCTTAAACTCCACTCCACCCCGGAACAAAATCCCAAAAATATCGTTAGCTTCATAATTGTGTCCAAGTAAAGGTATTCCTGGACATGGGTTATTTCTTCCTTACTTTTATTGTTTTTGTTGTTATGTTTCATTCATTGCGTATTACATTAGTCTGCGAAATGTTCATCTTGACTTCAAACTCAAGTCTTGCACCACATAGTTCTTGAGGCATGAGCTCAAGCTCATTGCTCGCAGAATGGATGAACGATGGGGCAGAAAATTTCTGGAGTGGCCACCGCGAACCGAAAGACGATGCGCTGGAAGACCTCGCATTAGGTGCACCGATAAACTAGTGAAGCTTGCGGAGATCCGCTGGATGCGAGTCGTACGGGACCGGACAAAGTGACGACACTTGGGCTAGGCCTATGTCCAGCAGTGGACGTCTTTTGGCTGAAATGATGATGATGATGAGCTCAAGTTCAGTGGTTGAGGTTGAAAAGAGATCTCGTCTCGGACAATGCCACTTTTTTCTCTCCAATCGACTACCAACTTCTTGAAGAATTCTTCTAGGGTTCTACTCGTAGTAAACAGCACACAGCTTAAAATAATAATATTTCTCTTAGTAAACACTATCTTTTGTTTTAAACAGCAACTCACAACGTTGATATCGTTGACAGTAAATGACAAATTACACTTGGGGCCGTAAATTAGACGCATGTCGCTTCAGGGTGACAAAGTTTACGTTAATGATCTCTGAGATACGTCACCGCACTGTTTTGTTGTGTAACTGTTACTAATTCACGTAATAGTTATCTATGTAGCTCTTGTTATTTGTTTATTCATGAGTAGGATGTTATTTTAATGGTGAGCATCATTAGCTAATATGAAGGCCTTTAAAACACAGTGATGCAATGTTGTGTCTTTTTTTTCGGATGGGAAATCATCTAATGACTTCTCCCAGGCGGGGCGGGAGGGAGTGTCAGACTTATCTGACTAAAACCCATCCTTGTTTCTTCCTCGCCCTTTATGTTCCGGGGCCACGGTATCTCTTTCGAACATGTCCCGCAGCCCCGGCAGGCGTCGGCCCTTGCAATCCCCTCCATTATGCTGACATCTCTTTGAGACGCGCGTGGAACACGAACGCGCCGTCGACACGAATGTTATGCCTATGGTTCAAACACGCGCCATAGGCGTGCCGTCTTTGAAACGTGTGTGTCGACTGCGCGTATAAACACGTAGGATTAACTTTAGTCTGTTTTTGTAGGTAAAACAGGTAGCCTACCATTACGTTCATCATCATCATCAGCCTATAAAGTTCCCACTGCTGGGACACGGCCTCCTCTCAATTAGAGGGAATGGGCTATAATCCACCATGCGGATTCGTACATGTCACATGTCTTCGATTTTTTTTATTCTAGGACATGCCGGTTTCCTTACGATGTTTTCCGCGTTTTGAGAGCTGTGGTGATGAAATAAACTACACAAAGTAATGCGCCTGTCTGGGTTCGAACCCACAACTTACTGTTTGTAAGTCGAGACCGCCACCGCCAGAGTTTGAAGTCTCAACTAATTTAACAGCATCAAAAAAAAAACCGGCCAAGAGCGTGTCGGGCCACGCTCACTGTAGGGTTCCGTAGCTTCCCAGACCATTAAAAATACCAACATTTTTCGTCAGCAAAAATAACTTTGTTTTTCATAGTATTTGTATGAAAAACAAAGTTATCATTTGCGTTTTTTTGAAAAAGTGCTATATAACTCAAAAACTATTCAACTCATCAAGTTGAAAATAATTTTCCTAGAAAGTTCATATAAAGGTCTACTTCTGTGATTTTTTTCATATTTTTTAAACTTATGGTTCAAAAGTTAGAGGGGGGGGGGACACATTGTTTTTGACTTTCGGAGCGATTATTTCCTAAAATATTAATATTATCAAAAAATGATTTTAGAAAACCCCTATTCATTTTTAAATACCTATCCAACAATATATCACACGTCAGGGTCAAAATTAAAAAAAAAATCGCTCCCCACTTTACGTCTGGGGGAGGTACCCTAATAAAAATGTTTTTTTAAATTTTTATTTTTGCACTTTGTCGGCATGATTGATATACATATTGGTACCAAATTTCAGCTTTCTGGTGCTAACGGTCACTGAGATTATCCGCGGACAGACAGACAGACAGACAGACAGACAGACATGGCGAAACTATAAGGGTTCCGTTTTTTGCCATTTGGCTACGGAACCCTAAAAAAGTGCCTTTGAAAATATAGGCGGGCCATACACGAAACATTGCAAATTCGTGTTACGAATGAACGCAATATTGAGAACTTCCCTGATTGGACTTCAAAGGCCTTAAGGAGTATTGTATTTAATCGCAGTTACAAAAGACGAGTCCTCCACTAGTTCTGTCACAAGTAAAATTAAATTAACAATTTAAATATTTAAAGAAAAACAAAAAACCCGACTGCGTTAAAACTAATTTAAAAAAATACGTGAAAAAATTCATCATCATCATCATCAGCCTATAATGTTCCCACTGCTGGGACACGGCCTCCTCTCATAGAGAGGGAATGGGCATGGGGTGAAAAGATTAACTTAAATAAAAACTAAAAAGGAAGAAACAAGCCCACTATTTTAGAATTCTGTAACAAATCATAAATTCTAATTCAGAACAGAACGACTCACAGTCGGGGCCCATTCAAATTTTACCAATCAAATCTTCCCAAGGGGCCCCGACTATGAGTCGCCCAGTCGGGTAAAAAACCCCTGACACAATGTACTAAAAGTTAAATAGAAAATAATTTGTTAATTCGCCATTTTGTGGCGGCGGCCATCTTGGATTTATAATTTATCATAGTGTATTTGTACTAGTCATTTGATACCCATATTGAGGGAGTTGTTGAATAAGTATGTAATCCGCCATTTTGTGGCAGCGGCCATCTTGGACTGATTAATATCAGACATAGCTAAGAACACTCCTGGCTAATTCAGCTTTCAAACAAAAAAAAACCAAAATCAAAATTGGTTCATCCGTTCGGGAGTTAGGATGCCACAGTCAGACACACACACACAGTCTCACACACAGTCACGTCAAACTTATAACACCCCGTCGTTTTTGCGTCGAGGGTTAATAAATAAAAAGTATCAACTTGAGAAGGTTACAAAGAAACATCTCGTCATCGTACTCGACAGTGACAGATATTTACAATACACAGCCCACCGCGGATGAGTCTCATTATTTCGAAAATCTAATCTCTTTGCCCCTAATCTGCTTAAAGCTGTCTTTCCACTAGATTATAGATTTATACTCGCGACGTGAACGAACCCTAGTAGCATTTTTTGTTGGCATTTAGTTGGGCCACATACCTCTGGTTAGTTGGCAAATGCATACAATTGGCGGGCAGTTTGCGGGTTGGGCCCAAAACTGTTGGCCTACGTGGATTTGCCTACGAAGGCCCAACTTGCGATGGGGCCAACGTGGATTTGCCTACCACCAACCAACCAACTACTACCAATGTGTACTACCGAGCTAGTAGTGTTGAACTAATAACCTTGTGTGAACACTAATAGGGTTGAAATAAAACCAAATTGCTTTCTGCGTGCCTAAAATGGCCGCTTTAGCAGAACATAATACGAACCACCTTAAAAATTTTTACTACCTAAATTGGACTTTATTGCTATGACCGTAAAGTCCACTTTTGGAATTTAAATTTTTTAACGTGATTCATTTAGTGTTCTGCTAAAGCGGCCATTTTAGACCCCCTGATCTAAGGCGCGGGTCATATACAAGTGGCGTATGGCGCTGGCGCGTGTGCGGGTACGCGGGGGGCGAGGCAGTAGCAAGTAGCGGCGCCACTTACTCGGCGCCACCGCCATACGCCGTACGCCACTCGTGTTTGTCCGGCGCCCAAGCTGGTGATATATTTACTAAAATTCACTCGAACCCAACCAAATCGTGGTAACACAACGATAGCGACTTCTAATTGGACTACAACGCCATCTATAGAGGTTGGGGTACAACTTTTGAACCTTTACGATAATATTATCATTACGGTTTCGGCATGAACATACCGCCCACCAAGGACATTTAGTGACGGAATGTCCTTCTTAAATTATCCTTAATTTTCAATTTTGCACTTTGTTTACAATATAAACCATAAATCTCAAATGTAAACAAAAATATGTTTCGTAAATCTAAGAGTTACTAAGAGTTAAGAGAGTACTAGTAAGCTCATACTGGGTGTACCAGTATATACGTATCATGCCTAACAGGCCCATTGAAAGGTTTAAGTTGGACCGATGTAAGTTGTTATCATAACTTAAATCCCTACAAAAAACTCCCAACAGTAGGAATAGAAGCAGCAGGCCCGTCGTTAGTTGGCCCAATGTTGTTTTAGTAATTTAAATCCCTACAAAAATCTCCCAACAGCAGGAATAGATGCAGCAGGCCCGTCGTTAGTTGGCCCAATGGTGTTATAATAACTGAAATCCCTGCAAAAATCACCCAACAGTAGGAATAGTAACAGAAGGCCCTTTGTTGGCTATTCGTTGGGCAAATAGTGCATGTTTATGACAATGGGCCTATTTTAAGTTTAGGTTGGCGGAACAACTAACCGTCTGCCAATACATTCCCAACTGTTGGCATAAGGAAGCCAACGGCAATTGCTACTAGGGAAACGTGAGTTCGCGTTTCGTGATGTTCCCAGGTGTTGATATTTTTCCAGTGCCGTGAACGGTATAAGTTTAGACAGCTTTGCAGCCACGAATCACAGGTGGACATAGAACTTGCTAGAGATGTGCTATGTATAGACGATCATTAGATACCGTTGATCCGTACGTTAGAGTAAGATAAGTACTAGAAATGTATCATTTTCATAACGTAGCTGGCTTAGCTCTAGCGAAAAAGCAAAAGTTTTTAAACAACTTTATATCGGATCGTACCCGCTCCGATCATTTTCCCCAATTCTTTCTTCTGCCATACTTCTCTTTTACTCGTAATTTCATCAGACACTTCTTTTCTTGCCATATAATTCTTTACACAGTCCATTCATCGTTTTTTTCGTCTACCTCTACTCATATACCCATCTTTTATAACATCCAACATTTATACTCAAAACCTTTCTCACGACATTTTCCTCTTTCTTCCGCATCACATACCCATACCACGAAAATTTTCACATAATGTCGTAATTTATTAGCTTAACCTCTTAACTGCCTCGCAAATCTTTGATGGAAAGGCAGCCTAATAGGGTCGGGATGGTGAGCAAGTTTGCACGATAAGGGGATTCTCTAAAAGCTACTTAAATTGCGATTAACAAATTTGCAGTCGCGCTCCTATCTCAGTGCCTGGCATTACTGAACGATTAGTGGCAACACTGCCGTCTACGTCATCCGTTAAGGGTGAAAACCTGTCGGCTTTGTGTACAGGGTGACGTTAAATTGCTTGTCTGGGATCCTTTTAAGGCGGGGTGAATCCTAGTTTAAATGAAACACCGAATATTAAGAATGAATTGTACGTTATTAGCAGATTTTTGATCGCATTTATATACCTACCATAAGTTCCGGTTGTGCATTCCGGCAGACAAGTTCTGATAAAATTTTAGACCTAGATCTGGATGGAGGTCCGGTTACTTTCTGTGAGAAAAATGCCCTAAATAATATTCCAAAAACATTAGTAACATTTCAAGATCTCTGGCAAAGTATAACAAAACCAAAACACCGCTTATTTCTAAACTGAAAGGGAAAATCACACACTCGACCCGACTTCAAGCTTACTATATTACAACAAAAACGTATCACACTCCACCAAAAGGAAATTCGTTGTCACACATAAAAATACGTAAAATATCGCAAAGGTCCTGTCATATACAAAACCAGACATCGCAGAATATTGGGCTAAGGGTGCTTCTAGACAAGATGTGTGTCATAGCGTCGTAGTCAGGGTTAAGTTATGCCCTCGTCTGGCCTAGTGCTCGAGTAGATGGATATAGTGTCAAGAACTGCCTCCTGTTTAGATGGCTGTTGTATAGTGTTTATTTTCTTAGGTTTCAAGGTATTTGTCGACTATTTCGTGCAGTAAAAAGCTATATGTATATCAATTAAACAATTTAGCAATTATTTAGCAATGTATGACTACTTTTGTTACCTTGAGTCCTGTTAATACAAAAATGTATGTTGTAATGTAATGTGTGTGTGTTAGTTATATAATGAAAAAAAAAAAATAATTAACAGACCGTAGACACAAAGGGTGTTAAAAACCTTTTACAGAACCCGAAAAGCACTTGTTTTTATCTATGGGATAATTTTTTTGTTATACTTTATACCTGGGAACCTTCTAGTTACGGAGATACTGGTGGTCAAAGTTCCAAGTTTTTGGTAAGTTTTTTTTTTAAATACAAGTGTTTAGTAAGACTTATATCTGTAAGATAATAAAAAACACCTCCCCGCTCTATTCAATCCATCCATCAGCACAATGTTTTAAGTGTGTCACATTGAGTTCTACCACAAAACACGATTTTTCACCCCAAAAAAAAGTAGTTTTCCAGCAATAATTTTTGCATAAAGTTAATTAGTTTGATGTACAGAATGCTTGGTTGACGGCTTCGTGATAAAGTTGTTTACACCATGTTTAAGTCGATTTTTACTAACATAATTCATAGTCAATACAATCATCTGCATAGCCTTTTCCCAAACAATTTTGGGGTCAACTTTCAGTCTAAACGGATGCAGCTAAGTACCAGTATTTTATATGAAGCGACTGTCTATCTGACCTCCATAACCCAATTATTACATCTGGGTATCGATCGATACCCCTTGATAAGACTGATTGTCTGACTTTCGAGTTAATGACTACCTGTAACGACCGTCAAAGATCTAAAAATAACAGCCGGGACCAACGACTGAAAGTGCCTTATGCCCTAATCCTAACGATGGTCACCAATCCACCAACCTCGGCAAATGCGGCTTAACCTTGAAGTTTGATTTATTCGGCTGTTATTATTTAGCTACAAAATCCTTCGATAAAATGCATACACACTATGTGAAACATTTATACAAAGTCTATGCGGTTACTACATGCATACAATAATAGTTCCTATGTTAATTTCACGAACACACTTGCCAGCCTAATGAAAATAGCGTCATTTGATAACCGAATACCGATGACTAACAATAGTTTGTTAATTCGTGGGCGCTCGGTAATAACTGCGGTGCAAATTACCATAGTCGGAGTGTTCGAGCGATGTTCCAACTATTCCAATAGCTGACGAATCAAATTCATGGGACGTCACAGTACGTGGATATGAGCAGTAATCTAACCTGACAGGTGTCAAGCTTGCACAAACATACATAAATACATATTATTATACACGTATTCCCTAAATTGGTAGACAGAAGTGTATACAGGGTGTAAACCACCTCATCACGAAGCCGTCAACCAAGCATTCTGTACATCAAACTAAGTAACTTTACGCAAAAAATATTGTTGGGAAACAACTTTATTTTTTGAGGTGAAAAATCATGTTTTGTCGTATAACTTAATGTAACGCACTCAAAACATTGTGCTTATGGATGGATTTACCAGTACGGGGTTCGTGGAGGTTTTTGAAGTATCTTGCAATAAAAACTTGTATTTAAAAAAAAACTTGTCAAAAAGTTGGACCTTTGACCCACAATATCTCCGTAACTAGAAGGTTTCCAGATATGGTGTAAACCAAAAAAAGGTCGCAATGACGAGGAGGACAAGTGCCTTTCGGCTTCGTTAAGAGCTGTTTTACACCCTTTATGTGTTCCGGTTCACACATAATATGCCACTTTTGTTAGATTGTAAGTTCTTTGTGTTCACATTCATATTTTTTTTCTTTGCTTTCTTTTTATTCATTTATATGCAAATTATTTACATTTTTAAACATTATTTACAAAAATATTAAAAAAAAAAAAATGTAGCCTTCCGGTATGGGGAACAGGGTCCAGAGAGAGGAACCTCCTAACAATACTAGCCGTGTCCAGAAGTACCGCTTTCTGAAGTCCGAGAGCCTCCTCAGGTATTGATCGAGGCTCTTTGCAATTAAGCCATGCGCTGACATGGACGACTATCGGCACAATGATTGCTATTACACGTTATCTTATCAGATACCTTCTTTCATGCCGTATCATCGTTAGGACAGCCCATCCATCGTTTCTTTAGTCTTTTATACCCATCTACATTCATACTCAATGCTTTGCTCACATCCTCTACATCCCCTGTACAGTGTAAATGTGCCAATTCCAAATTACCAAAACAGTTTGAACAATATTGTCTCGGTAAACCCCAGACGCTAGCAATAAATAACCGCGAAGATAAAATGTTTACCGTAAAAATAAAAACGGAACAGGTTATGTACCAAATTGGGAGGAAACGTGAGAATTTATCTCACTAGCTCATCTCTCCTTGTTGACAGCCATGCTTAATCTATTTCTTTGCAAATAATTCGGGTCTTAAATGCAATTTATCTTTTTGAGAATACTTTTAAGGCATTAATTGTGGTTAACTTTGATGAAAGAAATAGAACAATCGAATCAAAGAAAATGAGGATTAATTTTAGGAAAACTAATAACCTTATCACTTGTCTTTTTTAAACTTTCACGATCAGAACACATCATAAAACATATAAAAATGGGTATTTATCGCGAATTTACCTTTAATTTAAGCCCGACGTTTCGACCGGATTGCACCAAACGAAGCGAACAGTCGCTGAAAGGGTCAAAGAACACATAGCAGCGGTCAAAAATCGACAAACAAACAAGTCTGCTATAGCGGAGCATGTAATAGACTCAGGACCCAACCACTGGATGGAGTTACACAACCCAAAAATCCTTGCCAATGAGAAGCACTACTATAAGAAAATGGTTCGGGAAGCGATTGAGATCAAGAAGTACCCTAATTTCAATCGCGAAGACGGCTTCAAACTCTCTTCAGCTTGGAATCCAGTGATCACTAAGTGTACTCGTCAAGTGAAATCGCCTCAGTATACGGACACGGTTAGTGTAGTGTGCTGTCCTAGTGTGAACCGGCCCTAATTAACATTTATGAAGATCATGTGAAGTAGTTGAGTAAACGCCTTCACTTTGCTGTGGCGGTACCTCCACACTTCAGTCTCCCTGCGACCACGGCTGGTGCAATCCGGTTGAAACGTCGGGCTTAAATTAAAGGTAAATTATAAATACCAGTTTTTATATGTTTTATAACCTCATCACTGTATTATTATATTTGAGAGGAGCTCGTGGCTAAATAATAACAGCCGCTCAGGTCGATCTTTAGGTTAAGCCAAGATTGCCTAGGTTGGTCTGTGGATGTGTGACCACCCGTACATATCGAGTTTCCTCCGTGACCCGAAAAGCACGCTAAGCTGGGCCCGGCTTTCATTTGTCCATCTTTGACAGTCGTTACAGGTAGTCAGTAGCGCAAGAAGTCTGACAACCAGTCTTACCAAGTGATATCATACTACCTAGTATTAACTGGGCTGTGGAGGTCAGATAGGCAGTCACTCCATGTAAAATACTGGTATTCAGCTGCATCCGGTTAGACTGGAAGCCGACCCCAACATAGTTGGGAAGAGGCTAGGCAAATGAATATCCTTATCATTGTGCCGATTGTCGTAACGGCGCGGCGTCTAAGAGCCTCGACTAACATCAATCGAGGCTCTACTTAGTCAGTTGGTCAAAGGTCTGATTCAAAATGCAGTACTCCTCGATACGGCCCGCATTTTGAGGAGGTTCCTGTCCCTGGAACACTCACCACCGGTAGCTTAGGCTCACGACACCTTTTTAAAATAAATGTTTAAAAACTTTAGGAAATGAGACGAATAAATGAAAAAAACGTGTTTGTCCGGAGAAGTCTAAACACAGGGAAAGACGAAAAGGAACAACAGTAGGACAGGACTAGCTAGCAAAAGTTCTGTTACAGATTGACTGACGCTACAAAATCTACCTAATTCCGCCACCTCCCTTCGCAAAACCTCAGTTTAAAACAATATCATTATGAATTCAGTACAACTTTCTTCTTGAAAATCCCAGCATTTATTATAGACGAGAACCCCAAAAAGTAATAAAAACAAACTGACCTTAGAAAATCAAAATTATTATTTTTATTCAGCCACAAAGTTCTCTCTGCTGAATTTGTAAAATTCCTACTTTGTATAAAACATCTGGAAAGCACCGCTATCTTGTAACTAGGCCCTAGGGAGGAATTGTTACTCCACAGTTAAGTTCAAAACTGTAGTCAAGCATATTGACCGTGACCTTTTGAAAAAAGTTTGTCTCTCTGAGAAAATACTGAGTATTATTTTGAATGTTTTTTTTTTGGTATTTTTACGGAGTGTTACTAAAACGTGATATTGACATCAATTTGAGAACGTTTTGGTACGCAACCTGCAGTTAATAATAATAATACTGGCCTGCAGGGTTTGAAATTATCAAGATAAATACTTGCTTGTTTACTTGCTTGCTTGCTTTTTTCGCTTGCTTGACTGCCAAGTCATAGGTCTCGAGTTCGAAACCAAGGCAAGCACCTCTGAACACAACTTAGATGTTTATATTTATCCGTGGTGCTAGGCAACTGGGCCTATCCCAGTTGTAAACGTCCCTTTGTCCCTATTTTCCTTGTTTCGTTCTGTCTCCTGCTGATATGGAGGGAAGTGGAAATTACGGTTTTTTTCCTGCTCCTCCGCTATACTTTCTGATTCATTTTGTAGCGGGATCCAAGACAGTTAAATTCATTCTAAGGACTTCGTCGAGCCTCATTGTCGGCGCTTTTCTGGTGGTCGCCACGGTTGCCATTCTGGCTTTCAGGAGTTACAGTGGTTTGGGAAAAGTGTGGCGGGCTTGTCCCTGCGTATTATATAATTATCACTTGCTTCGGTGAAAGAAAATATCGTGAGGGAAACAGCAAACCCGAGAGATATTTCTCGATGGCATGTTAAGCCAAGTCAGAGGTCCATGGGCGCGCGGCATAAAATCTCGGACACCAGCTCCCGTATTCACAAACGCTCGGAATGAATTTCGGTTCGACAAGTCGTATGTCTATCCTCTTTTGGCATAACGAAAACGAGCGAGATAGACATACGACTTCCCGAATCGAAATCGAATCGAAGCGTTGTGAATATGCTGTCTGGTTAGCCACTAACCACACAATAAACAAGAAGATTATCAATGCTGATTCTAAACTTGATATCTTTATAACTGATTTTCACAACATAACGCCTGTAACCTTCGAAGGGTTAAGCAGAGGTGTATTAATAGTACTAATAGTACTCTAACATTTTACCAGTTATAAACATAACTGGTGAAATGTCATCTACATTATCAATACAACCTTTCAAGTTCATAAAGGTTTAGGAACGAGTTTGACTTTGAAAAAGCAGTTAATCGACCTTTATGAACTTGGAGAGTTGTGTTGATGATTAATGCTCCCAATTCTGTAACCGCATATGTCTTTCAATCGCGAACAATATTTTCATTAACTTAAAACATAGCACTGGCCTGCAGATTGCAAAAAACGTAAGAAAAATTTTAATTTCGCGGGCCACCCTGGATCATCAGCCTTAAATCACTTGTAGTAAGGGGCAAGCTTATTGCCATCAACCGACACGCAGTCTCCATGGCTGCTACTGAGAAATTCCTGATGGAAGAACCCACTATCAATTAGCCTAACCTAAGGATCGAACCCAAGGTCATCATGCCAAATCAAATTGTCATCATCATCTTCCTAGCCTTTTCCCAACTATGTTGCGGTCGGCTTCCAGTCTAACTGTATGCAGCTGAATACCAGTATTTTACATGGAGCGACTGCCTATCTGACCTCCACAACCCAGTTAATAATGGGAAATACGATACCACTTGGTAAGACTGGTTGTCAGAAAATTTGGCATGGAGGAAACTTGGTATGTAAGGGTGGTCACCCATCCGGGGGGAAACCCCGCTGCCGCGGCAAATTGCCGCTCAGCGGACAGACCTCGGGGCGATCTCATGGCGACATGGAGAGAGCGACTGTCGCAACCCCGTGCAGGGCACGCCACGATAGTGGCGGTAAGTCACCTCTTTGAGGAGTGGCTGGAGAGGCGCCACGGCGTCCTCACCTTCCGCCTGACGCAGATCCTCACCGGACACGGATGTTTCGGGAGGTACCTGCCACGAATCGGGCGGTAGGAAACGCCCGGGTGTCTCCACTGCGAGGATCGACTGGAGGACACGGTGGAGCACACGGTGGAGGTCTGCCCTGCGTGGGCGGAGCACCGCCGTGTCCTCGTAGCGGCGATCGGCGGCGGCGACCTCTCGCGTCCGGCCCTGGTTCAATCCATGGTCCGGAGAGAGACGGAATGGGAAGCCGTCACCGCCTTCTGCGAAGCAGTCATGCTAGCGAAGGAGGTGGCGGAACAAGAGAGGGAGAGAGCCTCTCTTCCCGGCCGCCGCGGGAGACGCACCGGGCGTCGGGGGCCACGTGGTGGCTACCGGCCACCGTAGATGCGGGCCTGTGGACAGTTAGCTATGGGCTAGCTAGCCGTCCGTCCGTCTAGTGACGACAGGCCGTGTCGACGGCGCGTTCGTGTTCCACGCGCGCCTCAAAGAGATGTCAGCATAAGAGAGGGACCCGCAAGGGCCGAAGCTTGCCGGGGTTGCGGGACTGTTCGAAAGAGATACCGCGGCCCCGGAACGTAAAGGGCGACGAAGGAACATGGATGGGTTTTAGTCAGTACGAGTCTGACACTCCCTCCCGCTCCGCCCAGAGTGGGAGAAGTCATTTGATGATTTCCCATCCTAAAAAAAAAAAGGGTGGTCACCCATCCACAGACCAACCTAGTCAAGCACGACTTAACCTAACAATCGACCCGAGTGGATTTTATTATTTAGCCACGAGGCGGTGAGACGGTGGCTGTCTAATAAACTTCCGCCACGCCTATCAACAATTAACTCAACAAGTATTATAATAAAACCATTAATTGCTCATTTACACAACAATTCAAACATAGAACCGACAACACAAGGAAAACAGACTCACTCAACTGACACAACCATCTCGGTCAGTTACAGACACTGCGGACAGATGATTACTGGCTGAAACGGATATTTTTCGCGATACTGACAGATCTGGTCGCGTCCAATCGGACGGTAACCGGACCAGGAGGTCTACTCTCTAAGTCCGTCAACGGACGAACGGGCCCGTCCGTTAGCAGTCCGTGGCGATGGAGTAAACCCTACTCCCGATTGATTACGGGTTTATAACTTTCGAACGGAATCATAGACAATATTCGTGAACGAATGATCCATGGCGATAGTGTTGCGCATTTTTATCGGTCGATTACCGGTTTAATTACTTTGAGGTTTTCAAGTTTTTAAACAAAAAATATTAATGTTTTTGCTAAAAACTTATCACATTTTTAACAATATACTTTTTATTATGTCTCTAAACATAGAATTAAACTATTTTTACCTTTTTTGACCGAATTGAGGCTGTATCCTACTAATACCTTTGCCTATCTTTCTAGATTGTGTAAAAGTAGTGATTTTAAACTCTGTGATATCAATTGTCAAAAGAAAGGTTAGTTTTTTATTTACCTTTACACATTAAAAAAAAACGCATTAATATATTAATTCGACGCTGAAGCTTTAAGTAATAAATTGTGAAATGTACTCAACCCCTCTAGCAGCAACTCACGTGCGCAAATAGAGGCTAGTTCCTCAATTTTATGAGTGAGAACAACTTACAAAACATCAGCAGCAAGCAACACACATAACAGTACAGCTACAGGGGTGCTTAAGGGCCCTCCAAGCAAGTTCGGAGCTCGTTGACACCGGTAACAACCCGAAGATAGACTGATGAAGAAAGCTTCTTTTGTGTGGAGAAGAAGAAGAAGCCTACTCACAATCAGTGCGGTTCCGCATTGACTGGTCTGAATATGTTACTGCGTTGCGTCCCGCATTCCATCGACGCAGCTGGAATGCGGCGTGTCCCTCGTCTACATCACACCACGACACCAGAGGAGGTCGAGGAGTATTTAAGGAGCAAGACAATATCTCGAGACTCTTATGAAGGAATTTTGGACGCAGGCCAGGGTATATCGTGTATTGGTGTTTTCGCAGGACTCTATATGACTTCGACTCAGTGCAATACGTGGCCAACCAAAAGTGTATAATAGATTTTTGTAAATGTGTTCGATATATTCTATTTTTTTGGCATAATGTCATTTGATGTGATACCTTCACATCAAATGACATTCTTAATCTTGTGGGATCTCAACAAGTGTATATGGAATGAGGTGTATGTATTTGGTAAAAGGAAATATGTTTTGATTGCAATAGTGCAATACCTATGTATGTGTTGATTGTATTTAGTTTTTTAAATTTCATTGGTTAAAAATAAAAAAAATATAAACTCTGTTAAAAAATACTGCTTTTATTGAAGAAATCCTTTCTTTACTCATACAAGGTTATACAAAATTAATCGTATCATTATTCAATGACTTTCCACTTGACGGCCGGTGAGAACTGTTCGCATTTCTGTCGAATATTCTCCTTGATGTCTGCGATTGTCTAGGCTTGTTAGCATACACCTGCGACTTCAAGTAGCCCCAAAGAAAGAAGTCTGGGGGTGGTTTAAATCGGGCAATCTTGCTGGTCAAGCCAAATGGGAGATTACGCGACCAGGAAACTCTTCCTTCACAATTATTCCAAGCTCTTGCGGAGTATTATAGCGCTCCATTGCTTGTCTGTTTATATTCCACAGCTATCTTGTTCACATATGTCGAATACGAGTATGAATGCGGTATGACGCCACTTCATCTTCCGATAGTATGATTAACCGGAAGATTTGGCGCAAGTAGAATCAGAGTCTTCTCCGCTCTTCTTGTAAAGCATTTTCGAGCATTAAAAATGCAGCCATAGTATTAATTTTATAAAAATCTTAAACTTCCGTCGACCACACGATAACTATTTTGTTGTCGTATCAAATGACATAACTAACCGTCGAAAAAAGTGTCAAAGTCTACATTACGGACGGGTAAAAACGCATCGGGAGTAGGCACAACTGTCAAATCGAGCTATCATTCATTCGTCGGTCGGGCCCCGAACTACCCGTCCGTCCGTAGGTGCTAGAGAGTAGGAAACGCCCGTTACGATTGCCGTTTGAACGGGTTTCGTGCTTAGGGAGTAGACCCCAAGGGTCGGACAACGGACAGCCAGCGGACAGCTGTGCGCGCTGATCCGGACGCCATTATTGACATATGTACTGTTTTGTCTGAAAATATCCGATAGTAAGGTTTTTGTGGCGGTGTTGTGTCACAGTAAGATTGTAAGCAGTAGGTTGACTTTAAAGTAACGACCGAAACGCTGACGTAATTACCCGAGCGCCCCTTCCCCCGCCCCTAAGGATACATCAAGGTGCAAACAGAGAGTCGTGCGCCGCGTCAATTTCTTAAGGGGCCGGCGGAGCATGCGTTTTTCATACAAACGTAATACCAAAATGATATGAATATGAAACATATTCTTAAGGTAGTGTGTATATATTTCGATTGTATTATAGAATATCTATGTTCCCAAATAAATATTTTGAAAGGACAATGATATAAAGACGAGCTATGAGGAATTTAAAATTTCTATAGAAAATTTATTTTTCTCATAACTCTTGTTTAAATCTGTGTACATTCGAAATATATGTTTGGGAACCTATATAATCTGTAATCCAATCAAAATAAATACACACTTTCTTAAGAATATGTTTGATTTACGAATTATTTTGGTATTACGTTTGTATGAAAATCGCTTGCTCCGCAGGCGTCTTAACGATAAACCACACAGTATACTCGATAGTAGCAACCTTATGTATTATATGGTTCCGGTAAAGGCCTTTTATTATAAACATACTCTAGGTTAAAAAATAAATAGTTAGTGCTCTATCGATATAATTTTGAACTCACTACTATTGTGTAGGTATTAAAGGATGAATTCATAGCTTGGCGCCGAGGGCACGCTTCTTCGTTTTTGACGTGGCGCTCAAAAGGTTAATGCCATCTAGTTTTTTCAATACAAAACCATTCACAGATGTTTGACAACAGCGTCCTCCTGTTATTATAGTCCTTTCGCCGTAGGAAGGTGACATATAGGTTTAAAGATATTTATCACTACATATTATAAAACAAATTCTCCCGCCGCGTCTGTCTGTCCCTATGTATGCTTAGATCTTTAAAACTACGCCACGGATTTTGATGCGGGTTTTTTTTAATAAATAGAGTGATTCAAGAGGAAGGTTTAAGTACATAATTTTACTCGGGCGAAGCCGCGGGCAACGGCTAGTTTCTCATAAATAAGAACTTATAAATAACAATTCACTTATAATGAGATACACAGTTACTTTTTAATCCTCTGGGGCGATGGCGATGTTACATGGTGCATACATGGCTTTTTTTTTAATTTACTCTTAAATATGTTAATATTATTACACTTCTTCACATATGATTCAATCTTGAAAGTTACCTTGATTCACAATCATGACTGAATATTTTAGCTGCATCCTAAATACCGTAGTCGTAAAATACGGAATCACTAATAACTGTAATAATAGTTATTTTCAACACACTTGCTCAAAAAGTGCATTTACGAAGCCTGTTTAAATTGTTCGAAAGTTAAAAATTACGCACCAAATAACGGACCGTGCGGTAAAATAGGTACTCTCTATCCCGTATATATAGGTGCTCTGTGGTACTGTCACCTAAGTACATAATTATTTTATCGCACTCCCCCTTGTATAATAGCACTCACCGTGCGTATTCTTTACGGTCTTTTTTTAATTCCAAAAAAAAAAAGTATTTATTCCACCAAGGAGTTTCACATTACGAGAATAAATAGGCTGACTGATCGAACCTCATAGGAAGTACTTTTCCTCAATACGTTTGTCTCGCTTTAATACAAAAGAGTAAGTGATACGAAAGATGTAGTTCTAATTTTCACCACGTGCATGTGGCGCCATTTGCAAATACGCGCCATTTTCATAGACACGTCAAAATTTGCTGCGACTTTCCGACTGATAAACAAAATAATAATATGAGTTCAAGCGAGGAATCAGATGTTAATATGGAATCAAGTCCACCTTAAATTTTGAAAAAAGTGCAAATTGCAGAAAACAGTTTCTTGCCGCCAAAATCGCGAGAGCGCTATTAAATAATTTACAAAAAAATTATAGCGTGGTTTTAATATATGTCGGATCCGGTCATTGGTATGGACACGGGAATGAATCAAAGCGCGCCAGTGGTGACATCACGCGACCTAGAGACCAGTCTACCCCCGCCATGGCGTGCTTCTACAGAGTCCTGACGTTAACAGATCACCGCGAGGACGACATTCTGGGTCAGATCGCAGCGGAGTTCAGACGTCTTGAAACTGTATCCGATTCATTGTGCCCAGTGTTACTCGTATAGTGTGAAAGTGTAATGTCAAGTAATTCGTTAGTTTACTCAGTGTAGATATGTTTGAAAAGAGTAACCATGGAGTTTCTTGCCGGTTCTTCTCCATGGAAACAACCAACCCGAACCGAGCACCTGACAATAAACAAAGTATCGCATTTAGCGAGTTTTCATAGCACGAAACCCGTCTTCTGCCCACATAATGCTCGAGCCTAACTAAATAAATCCTGACAAACCCGACATATACTTAATAAATAATTTCCGCGCAAATGTGTTGAAAAACGTTGTATGACACACGTGCAGAAATTGGTATTTACAAACTCGTGACTATGGTAAGCTTCGTCTCAGGCTTGCATTCGTCTACTCGTTTGTAAAAACCAACTTACCGCTTTAGTATCATAATAGTACATTATGATATAAGTGCGGTAAGTTGAAAATTACAGCCGAGGCGATATTGCTTGCCCGAGCCGTAGGCAAGGGCTAAAAGAAAGCAGAGGCTGTAATTACCAAAACGCACGTATGTCATACGACGTTTTATAACATATTTGCGGGGAAATAAATAAAACAATACAGCGAAAAGAAAAAGCGCGCGGAATAATTTTTACTTGTTCACCAAATTAGCGATGCGCGCGTATCAGCGCTTTTTTTAAGGCAAATGCACTAAAAACAGCCAATATTACTAATTTATTAAGTAAATAAATATTTTTGGGTTTTGATACAGATAAATATTGATATTTTATTGTCAAAATTAAATAAATTATAGAATTCAATGTTTATTAAGTATATTTTATCTACCAAAGTCAATTTTCTTCAGAAAATGTTGACCACTTTTCTGATATAAAAACTCTTTGCTAAGATTTAAAAAAGTACCGTTCGTTTTAGACGGAGCATCCTGATAAACCGTGCGATTAATTTTACATTACCGCACAAGTACGTAATGAGATACATTACGATATTTAAATTGGTGAAATAAGAGACCCTTTACGAGCAAATGTGTAATAAATAACTATTATTTCTCATAAGAACTTAAAAATAACAGTTCACTTATAATGAGATACAAAGTTAATTCTAAATACTAGTGTACATTGGAGCGTCTGGGGCGATGGCGACGTTACATGGTACATACATGTTTTTTTTTAATTTACTCTTAAATACGAGTATGTTAATATTATTACGCTTCTTCACATATGATTCAATCTTAAAAGTTACCTTAATTTACAATCATGACCGAATATTTTAGCTGCATCCTAAATACCATAGTCGTAAAATACGGAATCAGTAATAACTGTAATAAATTAAATAAATTTGCCCAGCCAAAATGTTTTTTTTTTGTATGAAATCTATATTTAAAAAAAAAACATGATAATAGTAAAGAGGACGAGATTTTTGCCGTGAGAATCGTTTACAGATAAAATTGAATTGCCTTCTTTTTCTATGAAAACATCAACATCTTAGCAATACATCCCACCCCTAAACATCTCATGGCGTCTAATGTCACCTCACCTGCACTTTGCTACGGCGAAAGAACATTGCAAGCGCAAATTATTCTTGTAGTACTTTAAGTGCGCGGGCCAATCGGTCTTATTCTTCCCTCCTTCCAGTCAACGATAGTGATACAATAATTATGATGATGGGTGGACTTCCTTTTCACAAATAAAACCGAATTTATGGGAACACTCAATGCCGTGTAGTTTCCCGTCATCGAAAAAGATGGAGCCACATAAGCCTTTGCCTAACGCGTTGTTTGGCACGTTATCGGACCATTTGCTGTAACCTGCTTCTTCTAAAGTTTGATCTGAAAACAAAAATGGTTATATCAAAATCTAGGCATTTGTTTTAAGTAGGTCAGTTACAGGCACTTTTGAATTTTAGAAACAAAGATGAAAATTAATTGTAGCTACAGACCCAGTGACAAGACAAAAGAAATGTGAAAGTATTAGTAACCCATTTCATTTAAATAAGCCATTGCAACTATGAGATGACCAGTCACAACTGACAGCGCCCGATCACCAACATGACGCTTCATCATGCGTCACCACTGTTATGGCGGTGGGTATGGCGTTAGCACCATTCAACTCAGTGTGACTGTTACTAGCTTGGCCACCATTAGGTATTTTAATTTTGATAGCACAAATTTAATCGCAAATTAGTCGAAATTGGTCGCCAAATGTCAAAATTTGTTGGTCTCTGGTTCAAAAGATATAAGCGTTTATAGGTGGTCGATGTCTAAAGCAGCGATGACTAAACTCGTCGGATATGCAAAGATCGCAATATATCCCGCAAAACCAAAGTGAGGATGCGTGCGCTGGTATTTTCAATTTTCTCTTATGGCGCCGAATCTTGGACAATAAGAGAGAAGGAAAGGGCAAGAATTGACGCTTTCAAAATGTGGGTTTGGAGGATGCTGCGAATTCCATGGACTGCACGCTGGACCAACTTGTCCATTCCTAAGGAGCTCCAAATAACCACAAAACTAGCCGCTGTTTGCTTCCAATTCTTAACTATTTTGGACATATCGCTCGTAGCAACCCTGACAGCCTCGAGAAGTTTATGGTAGTTGGCCAAGTAGACGGGAAAAGACCACGCGGTTGCTCACCTATCCGTCGGTCAGACCGAGTAAAGACGCTCACTGGCCTATCAATAGCCGAAGCTTTTAAGACCGCCGAGGACAGAAAAACGTGGAAGAGCATAGTGCACCGATTGATCAATACCTTAGACTGGACACGACCTTCGACAATGAAAATAACGACTAAGAAGAAGAGGTGGCCGATATGCAGAGCACCCCAGCCGCAGCCGGCCACATTTATATCTCAAAAACTATCAATACCATTTTATTGCAGTCAATTTATGCGCTCCTATCCTTGTGGAGCAGGACCAGCAGCCAAGCATTTTTATCAGCTATATAATCGCCCAACTTGCAAAAGGCTTGCTTACATGGTGTGCGTTTAATGCATATTTGTTTCGTTTCATTCAATTCAAGAATGTTATACTTTGTGGAATTGTCGCTAAACAGAGAGACAGGTAATACTCTTCGGTCTTCTGTATCACCTGCCCCAGCGTGTGTGTGTGTGGTCCACGGTGCTCAAGTCTTTTCGGGAGCCGGCGTGTCCAGGAGGCAAAATATCGTCAAGCCTGCGCGCGAGACGTGATTCGTGAAAACTCTTGAAAACAACTTGCAGACATGGCCTAAAAGTGAGAAGGGCCTATAATTCTTCAAACGGGTACTGTCGCCCTTCTTTAAGAGGAGTACCACCACACCCCTGCACCATGCCTGTATTCGAGTATTTAATTACCACAGCGTTACATAAACACAATTGAAATACTCACTAAAAATAGTTTTAAACACTGGTGTAGCATTTCCAACCGGCTTATTAGCTCTGAATCCAGCGAAGAAGAAGAAGAAAACCCTAGTCCCCCGAACCCTCTCTTCAGTGTTCATACTCGTAAGATTAAAGATAGCGTCATGTTCTGCCTCTGAGTTGATGACCAGCAAGTGGGCCCCCTCAGCCTGGCACTCGGAGTACGCCTGGCTCCAGGTGAATGGTATCCGAAGGATCTTGTAGCAGCTACCAACTGATGAGTAGTATTTGTAGCCTGGAAATTTGGGCAGTTTGTTAGTGATGACTGAGGTCTGGAATTGATCCAGTTTATTAAGTAATAAACTGTTTCGTTTCAGATGGGTAATTTCCTGCATTCAGAAGTCCCAGTATTGAAGTTGCCCCATATTTGGAAATTCTTAACCTAGAATAACATCATCAAGAGCCTATTGAAGACGGTGCGTTGGAAGACCTCCCACTAGGTGGACCGATGACCTGGTGAAGGTTGCGGGAATCCTTTGGATGCGAGTCGCACGGGACCGGTCAATGTAGCGACACTTGCGGGAGGCCTATGTCCAGCAGTGGACGTCTTTCGGCTGAAATGATGATGATGATGATGACCCTATAAATGCTCCCAACTACTCGGACACAGGGTTCCTCTCAATGAGCGGGAGCTGGGCTATTAACCACGCAGGCCCAGTGCGGATTTGTAGATGTCACATGTCTTCGAATTTTTAGTTCGAGGACATGCCGGTTTCCTCACAATAATAATAATAATAATTTATTCAAATAGATTGTAGATTTACAGCTTTTTTACATAAAGTACTCGTACATTAATAACAGGTAACACATTATTGTATTCTACAATACGGTGGATGATGCTCTGTCGTCCTAGCTAGGCTACAAAATACAAAATAGCCTGTGTTTAGGAGACACAGTTTCGATCCCTAGTAACTAGTTGGGTCTGGTACGTGTTACATGTGCAGATTGACAAAAGTGATATTAACAGATTCTTATGCAGGAAAAATCTAGTAGTAAATAAAAAAAAAAAAATTAAAATGATAAAAACAATAGTAGCATGCAGTAAGTGTGTGGGTGTGCTTCGTGTATGTGTGTGTGGGTATCGTGTATGTGTGAGTGGGTGTACATGTTTAATTGTGTATGTGTGTGGGTGTTCGTGCGGATGCGTGAGTTTACGTGTGTGAGTGTTCATCTGTGGAAGTAATTAGTGAATTGTCAATTTGATACAAAGATTTCGGTTTCGTCATAGTTTAGGTTTGATAAGAAGGAACGCGCAGACTTTTTACAATTGAAAAGGGACGAGCCGTAGACTGGTAAATGTGAGTTGATTTTGTTATACAAAGATGGGCCAAGATAGATGTTAAATTTCTTTATAAATGCGGTGTGTGCAGGAGGAATATTGCAGATTAGGTCTTTTTTTTTTTTTTTTTTTTTTTTTTTATACTTTTCGGGAAACTTACAGCTAACAAAAACAATGCTCTTAAATTATACGGATTCGAAGGCCATTTACAAGTTTCCGCAGATAAATACATTCGAAGCAAAAAACAGAAAGAAAATCAACAAAAAAAAAAGTGGTTGGTACAAAATACATAATATAAGTTTTAAAAAATACCAACACTATCGAATAATACAAAATTACAAACCACAAACTGAAAAGTTATACAAAAGAGAAAAATAAATTAATAAAAAAAAAACAAACTAAAGGCTACAGTCAGACACAAATTTATGAAAAAGACAAAAAAAAAATTATTAATAAAAACAAACTAAATAACTACTTATCCATAAAAAAGCTTTTCACCAATAAACGCTTAAGCTGAGAAACACTGGTGTTGAAAATGTCCAAATCATGTTCATTATTAAGTCTGTTAAAACTTATGCACGCACGGATCAGGAACGAATTCTGCCTGTACGCGGACTTGGAGTGAGGGATATGCAACAAAGTGGGTTTGCGAAAAGTTTTGCAATGCGTGACCAATCCTAAACCACCCAACAGCTCAGGGCAATCTATGATTCCATTCGCAATTTTAAATAAATATATCATATCCGCAATGCGTCTGCGCTCATGCAGTGGTAAAATATGGAATCTCCTGCATCGCGCTTCATAATTAGGAGTATATTTCCTAGTTTTGTACTGCAGGAAACGTAGGAACCGCTTTTGAATACCCTCAATTCTGTCAATATAAATATTATAACAAGGGTTCCACACTTGTGAGGCGTATTCCAAGTGGCTGCGGACAAAAGCGCAATACAGGATTTTATACGTTTTAACGTTTTTAAAATCAGCTGACAACCTTAGTATGAATCCAAGTGCTTTAGACGCTTTATTGATAATACTTTCTATGTGAGCATCAAAAAGCAACTTAGAGTCAAACGTGACACCCAGGTCCCTAATAACACTTATCCTATTTATGCTAGTACCATGTAACTTATACTGGAACGTGATTGCATGTGGTTTGCGTGTGTAGGTACTAACAAAACATTTAGAAACGTTAAGTTCGAGTTTATTAAGTAGACAATAATTTTTAAGTTCATCTAGATCCCGCTGTAAACTGAAACAGTCAGAAAATTCTGATATAGGGCATAAAATTTTCATATCGTCAGCGTAAAGAATTATTTTGGAACGGGTAAAGCACGAACCAATGTCATTTATAAAAATAATGAAGAGTAAAGGCCCCAAAAGGGATCCTTGTGGTATTCCTGAAGGTATTTTAACAGTAACAGAACTATATCCATTCAGCACAACTGTCTGACAGCGATTCTCAATATACGACTTAAACCATCTGAATAAATCACCTCTGATACCCATTGCAAGCAGCTTACGCAACAAAACACCGTGGTCTATACGGTCAAATGCCTTGCTGTAATCAGTATAGACAACATCCACTTGAGAGGGTTCAGCCATGTTAGAGGACAAGTAGTCGGAGCAGACAAGCAAATTTGACACAACAGACCTGTTTTTTAGGAAGCCATGCTGATAGTCATTAAGAGATTGTTTAATGGCGTTATGAACTGAGGCGTAAACAATTTTTTCTAAAACCTTCGCAAATAGACACAGTTTGGATATTGGCCTATAGTTTTCTACATTGTCCTTAGGGCCTTTTTTATGGACGGGGGTAATAAAAGCTGTTTTCCAAACATGCGGCACCACTCCCTCATTAAGAGAACGACGAAATATTAAGGTAAGTGGTAAAGTTAAGCTTTCTGCGCACCTAATTATGAGTATAGCAGGAATACCATCAGGCCCTGCAGATTTATTCACGTCAATAGCCCTCAATAGCTTCAGTACTTCAATTTCGCAGACTTCAACAGAGTTTATATCAGAGGTAGATGTTTGATAAAGACAGTGCATGTCGCTATCCAACTGAGTTACATCGGGAGTAGTGTTCTGGAGAAAGTTAAACTCAAAAACTTCGCTAAACATGTTGCAAATCTCATCACCCTGTCCTGACGACCTCTGCCCGTACTTCATAACTGATGGTAAAGTACAAGAAGACTTTTGCTTGCTCTTGACGAAAGACCAGAAAGCTTTAGGCGATTTACTAATATTATTTTCTATTGCCTCAAGGTAACTGTGGTACATTTCTTTTTCCAGTAATTTAGCACGATGTCGCAAAGTTAAAAAAGATTCATAGTCTGATAAGTTTCCATATTTCTTAAACTTTGAGTGATATTTAAATTTTTCTTTAAGAATTTTGATGAGAGGGGTTTTATACCAAGGGGGGTAATTAGACATGGATTTGACGGTTTTAGTTGGTATAAAAGTTTCACAAATTTTGTTTAGTCTGACGTACAACAATGACAATGCATCTTCCACTGACCCTTTAGCAAGATCACAGCGCCAGTCGAACGCTTCAAGTTCTTTTATTATCGAAGGAAAATCAGCTGATTGATAGATAAACTTTTTTCTTGGCTGCGATGGGAGCGCATGATACTCAACGAAATTTACTAAAATACTAAGAGCTGTGTGGTGAGGGTCTTCAGGAACAAGAGGGTCAGAGCATTTATCAACAGTTAGGTGATTGTTACAAAAAATTAAGTCTAAGACTCGTTCATTAAGATTCTTATGACCGTTGAATTGGACCAGATCAAACGTGTTCATGATGTCAAAAAAATCTGTCTGGGCAGAACCGGGGCGAAAAGAGTATCCATCGTCAGTCAGTTGCCATGTTAAGTTTGGTAAATTAAAATCACCTAAGATAACGAAAGTGTCCGTTAAGTTATTCAATATAATGTCATTTAACTTTGTATAAAAATATGTGAGCTGTGCTGTCAGTGAATACCCTCTGTTTTGCTTGCAAAGATAAATAGTACAAATATGCAATTTATATGATATTACGGGTCTGGAACGCTTCAGAGTCAGAGTAACCCATAGGTCCTCCGCGGACGTGCGCCAGTCACAGCGCTCCTCCGCAATGAGCTCGCGTCGAACAGCAATAAGAACGCCACCACCAAGTGTCTGATTTCTATCTAAGTAGTCTCTGTCACGTCTCCAAACTATGTAACGGTCATCAAATAATTCGCTGTTGTTAAAACCCTCTTTCAGCCACGTCTCTGTTAAACATATAACATCATAGTTACCTGAACACACATTCCTAAAGAAACTTGTCGTTTTTGTCCGCAAGCCACGTACATTTTGGTGATAAATATTAATTGGCATTTTTAAAATGGAAAATAATTAGAATTAAAAGTAACATAAAGAATGCTGGTTCCAGAATTAAATATAACAAATACCAACAGCGTGGCGGGACTAGAATAAGTATGTAATAAGCAAAGTGCAATGTTATTATTTGGTGTAAACTAATGTGGAATGTTATGCAGATTTCATTACTTACCACGGAAATTAAGCAAGATTCCCTAATCTGTCTCGCTGATGAGATTACAAACAAGGTAAGATTATTATGATTCTTAAAATAAATGGTGTAAAACAGGCATAAGTTGCCAAAATCCGCGAAGAAATTATTCTTTACATCATACGCTAACATAAATATAAAAATAATTGTACAGAATAAGCGAAAAGCGACTTTGAGATTAAATGAATTAGACACACAATGCAAACGATCGGCAAAGTAAAGTAAACGATTAGCCCAGATAAATAAACCAAACGCAATGTGAATTGAAGTCACTAATGAGGTGATTAAGACATACACACCAGTGCCTCTCAAACTTAACCTACGAGCTAATATAAAATGACGAAAGTATGACAATATTAGAAGAATTAACATATTTTTTTCAGATCTAGTTCTGACGTAATTGCATATGTGGGAGAAGTTGAATTTTTTTTCACCAATATTTTGCAACCCTTTACCCAAACAAAAGAAAAATCCTTCTCCTTGCACAAAGTCTTTGCCCTATTAAGCAGCTGCTTATTTTCAAAAGTCAGGTGATCGTTAACAAAAATCTTGCCAACACCGTTAATACCCAAATCAGATACTGTTAATGACTTGTGTCTCTTAGCCGCCGCTATGAAGTCGTCCCTCAAGTATCGATTGTGCATGGATATAATAATGTTTTTAGCGTCTTTATTATTACGTTGGGGAACTCTGGCAACATAATTTATTTGATCTTTTGAGACTGCGCACTTAATTATGCCGCCAATTTTGGCAACAACAGCAAAGAGGTCCTCCGACCCCGAGACCGGGACACCCTTAATTTCTATATTATTTAGACGCGATCTCTGCTCACTCTCGCGCATGCTTAATTCCAACCGGTCAAGTCGCCTTTCGAACCTCGAGACGTCCTCCTTAGTCTTTTGTAGGGACTCAATCTGTTTGTCAACGACCACCAACTTGACCGAGAGCTCATCAACTGTGCCATGGACGTAGTCTAGAGATTTTTGAACTCCAACAATTTCATCCTTCAGGATTCTAAGGTCAGAAATATCCGCTTGAATCGTCTTTACTGTTTCGATCAACACTGGTAACGTTTCTAACTGTTCCGTAAGTTTTCGGAGCTCCTGATGGATACTTTCTAAATCACCCTGTGAAGCCTTCCCAGGCGGTGGGTTTGAAGGACTCGCCAACCCTATTTTGCAGGTACTGCACTTCCAGGTCGCTTTCCTGTCCCCAAGCTTGCGATACCCCGCCTCAGTAATTCCAGCACAAGGAAAGTCAAAGCTTTTGAGGCAAAGTGTACATTGCACGCCATCCCTGGCTTCGACCTGGCAACGATGACACTGGAACATGATGACTGAGCTAAGCGGCCACTCAGTATACGAAAGATTAAGAATATTCGCAACTACGTAGAAAGTAGTTTGTTATTATGCACTTTAGCTGTTATAAAATACACGCCGCGTTCTTCGTAAATACACCGGGCGCTCGCAGCAACTTGACAGCGAATACGTCACTGAATTACGACGCGCGCTGTTTTCGCTCATACGCAATCCGCACAACCGCGACACTCCCGTGCACTTGCCGAACCGGCCGATGTGTCACTATGACCACAGTGATTTGCACTTATTACCAACTATGTTTTATTTCACTTTCGCCTGTTGTTCTCTCTGCTCTTTGTTATTAAACTATGTTCACACTCACTACTACGCAGCGTATATTAATAGTCTTCAGCCAAAGATCACATATATATTATAAAAAAATATTTTTATAAACTGGAGTAACTAACAAGACTATAATCTTGTGGGGCGCGTTCACGGAGTGCGACGTTTAGACATTTCTACATATGGTGTATTACGATGTTGAAGTAACACGGTGTGAAGAATAAATTGTTGCCGTACATTAAGTACATTGCACGCTTTGTATAGCTCTTTGGTTGAGAACAGTATCGGCCGAAAGGTAGAAACCTTCAATATAGCTCTGTGAGCAGTCTCAAGCGGCTTCAATATGGTTTTAGCAGCACCTCCCCAGCAGGTGATACAATAGGTGAGGATTGACTGGCATAGTGCGAAGTATACATTACGGATGATTGACGGGTTAGCAACGTATCGTAAATTTTTGAAAATATAAATGAGTTTCCGATGTTTTTCTTTACAGTTTTGAGATCAGCGGTGATGTAATAACACAAAGTAATGCGGCTGCCTGGGTAGAGCCCACGACTTACTGTTTGTAGGTTGGGACCGCAAGCACTGGGCCACCGCTGCTCTTGAAGAATAACATACCTACCACAAAAATTGTATCTATTGTATTGTATCATTGTATTGTATCATTGTTTTGTATCATTGTATTGTATGTACGTGTATTTTAAATTTCCAGCTAATTTTACTCACCATTTCCATAAACACCACAGTGGTCATCATATGGTGCGTCTTTAGCATCTACCTTGCAGATGAACGGCAGCTTTTCTTGGCACATCATATTTTCGATGTCCCCCGTGCGCGTCACTACATCACATACTTCAAAATATTTCACCAGGTCCTGGAGTGGTTTTTCATTAGAACTTGTTGGACTCACTGAAATCATTATAAAGGAGTTTAAAATAGGTGAAAAATGCCTAACGCATTCCGCTCCGTCCGGAGAAACAATTTGGTTAAGTGAGGTTTACACACACCGCTGTGAGCCTACTGTCGCCTTTAGTGAATAAACCGCGAGAACTGCTACGCATGACGCTCGCGATCCAACCAGCGCAGCCTTTTTCTGGACACAAATCTCTTTTGGCGATGTCCGGTCTCACCTGAGACATCGCCACCACTCGTAAGGGCCGTGCGATGCGACGATGATAGACTCCGAGATCTATCACCTCCTAGGGGGGGCGCTCTGTCCTCCTAAGACGAATCGGGTCAGCGAGGGAGTCTTTCTCCCTGACGATCCTCTGCGAAATGACGTTCTCGCAGAAGGATGCTACAGCCTCCCATGTCACCCTGCTGTCGACCATGGCCACGGCCGGCAAGGAGAGGTCTACCCCGATTGCTGCTGCGTGAGCAAGGCACTGCACTACTCATGCGGCCAATGCGCGAGGGTTTGAAGCGCCGTGTCCTCGCTGCAGCTGCACTGGTTCCACACGGAAGTCGCCTTCCATTTAGCCACTTTGTGCAGGTATTTGCCAAACACCCTGACAACACCTGCACCAGACGGAAGGACACCGTCCCGGGTTACCACTCTTCTAGGATCGGATGGATAGCCCCCACGGTCCAGTGACTTGCACTGGGAGTCAAACAAAGTCAACACATTTTTTTAAACTTCCACTGTCTACCGTTACCTACGGTAGGTACCTATCCTCACTAATCCTCACACAATTTATTATTCATCTTTTCTTTGGCCTTTCTCTCCATTTATCAAAATTTTGCTTAACTTAAAGTTGAATAACTTAAGAACCTTATTTAATACTGTCTGCGCCATAGCTACGCCTGATGCTTTTCCAATAGCATCAATTTGCACAAGCGAGTTGTGCCATAGTATTTTTATCAGTTGTTTGTGATTTTTACACACACCCGCACATTTTGATTTTATTTTCTCTTTTATGTTGGGTACTCGTCTACGTCGAGATCTAATTTGTGTGTGGAAGCAATCCTTTGTACTTATTCTCAAAATTCAATATAAAGACTATTTATGAAGAAACTGAGGTTTTAATTATAAAACTTCCAAATGTCCCACTACTGGACATAATTTGGCGACCGTGACAGGACTCTTTTGCAAAATTCGAATCGAGTCCGAAGACAAAGAATTTTTATGAAGCGGAAATCTACAAAGATTCATCGTGGAGGACTACAGACGCAAGAACACCATAATAGAAGACAACTAAGCCAGCCAGGTCGGTCAGCAGCACGCGCCGCGCCCAGCCTTAGCTTCTACGACGTCAAGGTTCACCGTCAGCCTGCCACGCCAGCTCCAGGTTTCCGTAATCATCTACGCGAGCAACTCGTGCCACACCAATTAGTGCCACAGCCACCAGCGAGGACCAGTGCAGCCAGAAGCAGCCGTCTCGCCTATCAGTTAAGTGCCATCCTACAGTTTAGCCTACCCATAGTACCTACTTAACCTATTTTCCTATCAAAAGGTCGCTGTTTGGTACATTCCACTTGTGTACTTCATTTATTCAACAAAGTATTTAGCTACTTCAAAGATTATTTCAAGTAAATAACCAGTACATATTATCCAAAAATAGTAAAATTAAAATCGATTGTTCAGTGTCAACTACCTACGTCATTTGTAAAATTGTAAGTCAGTAATTATATTCCCAATATTTTCGATATACTACAGGTAATCTGAAACCTAAACTTATAGTCGCCCTCCCAATAATACGTTCCATTATTCTAGTTCACATTATTTCAAATATTTTTGGCCGACTATTCCAGTGACGCTGACACCGACGCCGCCTGACGCTGCCGGTTGCTGCCAGCCGCGTTCGGGTTACGTCGGCGCCGCCCGCGCCGCTGCCGTGTGGCTGCGATCGGGCCCAGGTGCCGCCGAAGGAGTATCAGATAAGATTAACATATAACTTTATTCCTTCATTTGATATTACTGTACAAATTACCTACTCAATCAACTATAGCTATCTTTCGAAGGTTCTCAGTGCTACTTTATCGTTTGTTGTTGCTACCATTGATTATTAATTAACAAGATGTCTTTAAGCGAAGATAAAGACAGCTATGCAAAACAATTGAAGGAACTATTTGCTAAACGTAGCTCGGTTAAAGGTCGTTTAACAAAATATAAAAAATATTTAGATGCAGTATGCTCTTCAAAATTATCAAGAAGCCAAGTTAAAGAGTTAGAAATTAATATTGATAAAATACGAGCTATGTTTAGCAAATTCGATGAACTACAGAGTCAGATTGAGGTCATTAATTGCGATAATATGGACTCTGAGATCGATGAACGTGATGAAATTGAGCAAATCTTCACTTCACATCTTGCAATTGCTGAGGAGCAACTTGATAAATATAAGAATACTTCTCAGGAATCTGATCTGCATGATTCATCACAATGTCATCACGGTCAGTCATCTCAATGTTATCATGTTGATTTTAAATTACCACAAATACAAATCGCAAAGTTCGATGGCGCCTATTTCCGCTGGCTTGAGTTTCGAGATACCTATTTGTCGCTCATTCACAACAACGAGCGTATCAAGCCTATTCATAAGTTCCATTATTTAGTATCGTATGTCGAAAATGAAGCTGCGCGAATTATTTCTAATTTAGAGATTTGTGAAACCAACTATGAAACTGCATGGCAGCTCTTGTGCGATCGTTACGATAACAAGCGCCAACTTATAAATCAACATCTCAATTCATTGTTATATTTTGAATCAACACAGCAACAACACAAACGTGAATCAGACAAATCACTGAGGTTTCTAGTTGACCACGTAACTAAGAATTTGCGAGCATTGTCAAGCTTAGCTAAACAGGATGAACTGCTTGACATGATAATTATTAAAATTCTCATACCAAAATTAGATAATCGTACTGCCATGAAGTGGGAAGAACATCGTAATAGGTTGTCCGATGTCCCCACTCTAAAGGATTTCAATAAGTTCCTAACTGATCGCGCTGATGTGTTAGAAACTATGTATCAAAACAAGTCTGATATACCTAAGACAATACAATCACGCCAAAATAGCAATAACAATTCTCGTAGTACTAAATCTTTTTCATCTACAGTTCAGAACACCGGCTCTGTCGCTAGGCAGTGCGTTGTCTGCAAAGGTGACCACTGGATATACGACTGCCCTACTTTCTTAGGGAAGAGTGTTCAAGAACGACGAGATGAAGCATTTAAGTTGCACTTATGCTCCAATTGTTTACGAACAGGGCATCGTGCACGTGATTGCAAGTTAGGTCCCTGTCGTGAGTGCAAGCGTAGGCACAACTCACTCTTGCATTTACCTAATTCTAACAGTACTAATACAGTCAGCAGCAATAATGCTAACACAGATCGCGAGACAACTGAGATATCAGTCAATAATTCAATTAGCAATAATTTCATAGGAAATAACATTATTTTGTCAACAGCCATGGTTAATGTTATTAATCCTCAAACAAACAAGGTATTTCGAGTGCGTGCTTTATTAGACTGTGGAAGTCAGTCCTCATTCATTAGCCAGTCACTCATGGCTAAGCTATCATTACATGTATGTGTTATAGATACCATAAATGTTATAGGTATAGGCAACAACTTAGCAGAACATGTGAACAAGAGTTGCATTGCCCGAGTAAATTCACTTAACAATGACTATAGTGTCGTACAGTCATTTTATGTATTAAACCAATTAACAGGTGTTATTCCTAAGCAACCTATAGATATTAGTCAATTAAAGATTCCAGGAAACATACAGTTAGCTGACCCTAATTTTAATCAGCCTTCAGCTATAGACGTCTTGATAGGTGCGGACCTATTTTGGGACCTATTAGGATGTGATCAGTTAACATTAGGTCATAACATGCCCAAGCTACGTAGCTCAAAGCTAGGTTGGCTCATTGCCGGCCCTATTCCTCCAAGTGTAAGGAATCGTTCGTCACCTAAAAATATTCCGTGTCATGTTTCAATCAGTGATAGTGGCGAATGCAATAATTCCAATATTAATTCTCAATTGACAAAGTTTTGGGAACTGGAGCAAGTTCCAGATAAGCAATATTTTAGCAAAATTGAGCAGGCATGTGAAGAGCATTTTTATCGTAATACTTACCGTTTAGAATCGGGTAGATTTTGTGTCAGGCTGCCCCTAATTGATACTCCGGATTGTTTAGGGAATTCTTACGCAATGGCTAAGAAACGTTTGTTGTGTTTAGAAAAACGTTTCCGTAAGAATCCAGAATTAAAGTTACAATATTCCAATTTTATTCAAGAATATTTTGAACTAGGCCATTTAGAGGAATGTCCGACTATTAATCCCGCTCCATCCTATTACCTCTGCCATCATGCAGTGTTTAAACAAAACAGTGAAACGACAAAGACTCGTGTTGTGTTTGATGGATCGGCACGAACTTCCTCAGGTTTCTCTTTGAACGACCTACAGATGGTTGGTCCCAATGTTCAAAACTCAATCTTTTCTATTCTGATTCGGGCTCGTCAGCATAAATATATATTGACAGCTGATATTGAAAAATTCTTTAGGATGGTCTCATTAGATGAAAGGGATCGTAATTTACAGCTGATACTTTGGAGAAGTGACGAGTCGAATCCTATCAAAACTTTACGTCTAAAAACCGTAACTTATGGTCTCGCAAGTGCTACATATTTAAGCACAAAGTGTTTGTCAGTATTGGCAGAGGATTGCAATGACGAACTAATAGGTAATATTATCAAACACGACCATTATGTCGATGATTTGGTCACCGGATCTAACAATGAGTCCGAGCTATTATACATTCAACACAAAGTGTCGGACATCCTTGGATCTGGTGGATTTAAACTACGTAAATTCAGATCGAATTTACCAAGCATTTTGTCATCATCAGTCATTGATCAAAATGCCAAGGTTAGTTTAAGTGAATCTACAAATACTTTAGGATTAGACTGGGACCCCAAAACTGATACTCTTCATATATCAATTGAGATTCCCAATAACAATGATGTAGTTACCAAGCGATCAATACTGTCTGCATCATTCAAGATTTTTGATCCCCTTGGAATTCTCAGTCCATGTGTGATTATACCTAAAATGTTGCTACAGTCCTTATGGCTCAATAAAAGGGATTGGGATGAGCCAGTTGGTTCCGATGTTCTGGAATCCTGGAACAAGTTCATTAACAATTTACATTTTCTATCAGGTTTACAGATCCCACGTTTAACTCTATGCGAAGCTCCTAGTTATATAGAAATACATACTTTCAGTGATGCTTCCCAAGTCGCTTACGGTGCATGTGTGTACCTGCGGTCACACAACTTAGTCAGTGATGTGAAGGTAAACATACTGTGTGCTAAGTCTAAGGTAGCGCCGTTGAAGCCGACAACTATACCGCGTCTGGAGCTTTGCGCTGCTCTAATAGCTGCAAAATTGTGCAAGGCAGTCTTAAGTTCTCTGCGATATGAGGTCAATCGCATCATTTACTGGTGCGATTCTAGCGTAGTCCTCAGTTGGTTGAGTGGTAGTTCTGCAAAGTTAAAAACGTTTGTAGCTAATAGGGTAGCCGAAATAAATGAACTTACCGATAGTTCGTCGTGGCGCTATGTGCCGACTGATCAGAATCCAGCTGACCTGATCTCAAGGGGCGTAAGCCCAGATCAAATCATCAACCGTGATTTGTGGTGGTCAGGTCCAAGCTTTCTAAAACAGCCTGAATCTGATTGGCCCTATTTAAATAAATTAATAAATGAATCAGACTTACCTGAGATTAAGTCCATTTCCACTGTTATTCAGGAACCTGTAACAGAAATTCTAAAAATAGATAAATTTTCTTCGTTTTTAAAATTGAGACGCATGTTCGCGTATGTTAATAGATTCATACATAACATGAGGCACAAGTGTCCTAGAGATAAATTATTTGGTAAAGTAACAGTTACCTAGTGAATTAGAATTATCTTTTATTAGTTTATGTAATATTGCTCAGCAAACTTCATTTGCTCTAGAGTACAATATTTTGTTAAAAAATAAACCTTTAAGTACCAAGTCAACACTCTTGTCACTTTCACCCTTTTTGGACGATGACAAGGTGATGAGAGTCGGTGGTAGAATAGAATTATCAAATTATAACTATGCTAAAAAACATCCCATACTTTTACACGCCTCTCATCCACTCACCAAATTGTATTTCAAATTTCAACACTTATACAACATGCATGCTGGGCCTCAGCTGTTGCTGGCCTGTGTAAGAGAGACTGTGTGGCCTATAAATGGTAGGCACTTGGCCCGCCGCACAGTGCATGCCTGTGTCAGATGTAGACGTATACAAGGTAAAACATTGAATCCCATGATGGGAAACTTACCTGCACAGCGCATCACACCTGACTTTCCATTTCGTGCTGTTGGCGTTGACTTCGCTGGTCCGTTCCTCACGGTAAATAAGAAGGGTCGAGGTGCACGATTGACAAAACCTATTTATGCTTGTTTGTATGTTTCCGCTATAAATGTGTGCACCTGGAAGCCGTCACTGATTTGTCTAAAAACGCGTTCATCATGACGTTACGCAGGTTCATATCGCGCAGGGGCAAGCCAGCGGAGATATTTTGTGATAATGGCCGCAACTTTGTTGCAGCAGCTAAAGAGATAGGCAATTTTCTTAAAACTCATCATGAACCTGTAGTTGATTTTGCTACCAATGAAGGCATAAAGTTTGTGTTCTCTCCCACGTATGCTCCACATTTTGGCGGCATCTGGGAAGCCGGCGTGAAGTCTGCGAAATACCATTTGAGGCGCGTTATGGGGAACAATCATTTGACGTTTGAGGAGATATGTACTCTCTTCACACAGGTGGAGGCTGTGCTTAATAGTCGACCTTTATGCCCACTCTCTCCTTCCCCTAACGATTACCACTTCCTGACTCCCGGTCATTTTCTGATAGGGCGTGCCCTAAATGCATTGCCTGGTCCACCGCTAGAGCACGAGAACCAGAACAACCTTCAACGCTACATGAAGCTTGAACAAATTTACCAACATTTTTGGCAGCGTTGGCAAAGAGAATATGTAGCAGAGCTACAGCAGCGCTCCAAATGGCGTACGAATTCAACATCCCTGCAAGTTGGAGATTTAGTTCTTCTCCAGGAAGATAACGTCCCACCACTCAGCTGGCGAATGGGACGAGTCAGCCGCCTGTTCCCCGGGACCGACGGCGTCACCCGAGTCGCAGACGTGGAAACTACCAGAGGCTGCTTCAGGAGGCCTCTCACTCGGATCTGCCCCTTGCCTACCTCTTCACCGAATGACGACTGAAGAAGTTGAAAGGAGTCTTTCAACGGGGGGGAAGATGTCTGCGCCATAGCTACGCCTGATGCTTTTCCAATAGCATCAATTTGCACAAGCGAGTTGTGCCATAGTATTTTTATCAGTTGTTTGTGATTTTTACACACACCCGCACATTTTGATTTTATTTTCTCTTTTATGTTGGGTACTCGTCTACGTCGAGATCTAATTTGTGTGTGGAAGCAATCCTTTGTACTTATTCTCAAAATTCAATATAAAGACTATTTATGAAGAAACTGAGGTTTTAATTATAAAACTTCCAAATGTCCCACTACTGGACAAATACTCACAATCAATAATCGGTTGCTCCTCAGCAGATTCGTGTTTCTGACCATCATCTCCTACCCAGACGTAGTCACCTAGATCTGGGAACTGCTTGAACATGGAATGCAGCTGCATGATATCATAGTTCGAGGCCGGAATCATGAGCTGGGCTCCTTCTATGGCGCACAGGTCGTTAACCTGCCAATGCCGTGCCTCCTCTATGTGGAACTTGTAGAAGGCATCAGTTTTCTTGTTATAGATGTAATCGTCGCGGTATTTTTTGGTGATTTTCGGTGGTGCCGCTACTGTTGATGCTGTAACGTTCATGTGGAAAAAGTTTACTATAAGTTTCTTGATAAACGGTGTAAGTAACCGGATGTTACCTAAGATCTTAGATCTGGCTTCGGACAGCTCTTATTTCATTTTGATTCCTTATTTGTAGGTCTACCTACCTACCTTCCTACAGAGGGCATCGGCCATTGTGAAAGCATTAAATTAACATGAATAAACTTGAGACTTGAATGTGATATACCGTAGTCATTTATGTAGGGTGTAAACTGACCCTGCACTAATCCGTTAAAACTACTCTAAATGTAATTAAACGCCAAAAAACACGTTCTACGGTAGGACTCAATGTGACGCACTCAAAACTTTGTGCTGACGGATGGATTGAATTTCAACCTACGTGGAGATGTTTAAAGTAAAAAAAACTTACATTAAAAATAAGTACTTATTTAAAAGAAAAACTCGTGAAAAAGTTGAAACTTTCAGTTAATCCGGTCAAATTAGACCAGAAAACAAGAGTAAAGATACATAAATTTACAACAAGCTGATAATTGGTACAATTGTAATTATAAATAAAATGTCAAAGTTCCCCATCATTCCTGTGTATGGATTTTTTTTTATTCAAGGTCAAAGATCAAAAAAATGATATTTTCGCGATTTTCAGCAAAACGGTAAGTTTTATCATAAAAATACCCCAGACAAAAATTGTAGATCATAAAATTCATACTAAATCGTCAAAAAATATACATCACACATTGCGATTATGACTTTTATAGTACCTACTTTCTAGTATTTTCTCAGAGACATTATCATTTGTATTTTACTAGCTTCTGCCCGCGACTTCGTACGCGGATCCTGTTGCTTATGCCAGCGACAACGGGGTCGTCAAAATCGTAGATCTGAAACGTCTGATGTCGAATTCTAAGAGCCCGGGGACGGGAAAATAACGGATCTATCCCACCTGAGCAACACATACCGTTTGTTTCTTTTTGCCATTTAACAGCTTCACAAAAAGTACAATTTTGAACCATACCTCCGATGGCGGAATATGTGGCGTATTCAATCATAGGAGTATACGTAAATGCACTCCGTTCCTTATCAACCCAAGGAAGATCGCCATGCCCTACGGTTATATCTTGAGACACATCCGATTCTTCAATTGATATCGACTGCATCTGTTCAGAGAAAGTCGAAGTCTTCGCGCTCTTCTTCTGTGTCTTCATGCCGTACTCCAGCAATTCTTTCTCTCTCACTTTCTAACTGATTATGAATATTTTGTTGTGTGCGTGTTCGGGGCAATGTATGATAATCTCGAGCACCAGTTAGTCGCGCATCACGTTCACCACTCGTTTCAAAAGATTTGTTGGTAGATGTGCGAATACGCTGAGAAATCAAGCGTGATTCTGTATCGGTAAACGTTTCCGATTCGCGAGACAATGCATGTCGCTCACGATCAGTGGACAGTCGCGCATCACGTTCCGCACTTGTCTCTAGAGACCTAGAAGCAGATGCGTAGATATATTGAGAACTCAAGCGGTATTCTCTATCCGTGAACGTCTCCGACTCGCGAGACATTGCATGACGTTCACGATCAGCGGTCAGTCTTCACTGGTCTCTGGAGACCTGGATGTAGATGCGTAAATCCGAAGAGGTTTCCACGGAGCAAGTTGCAGCCTGATGTTTTTGAACAGCATCTAATCTCTCCTGACGCTCTTCGGTAGATTCTTGGGATCTTATGATCCTCAATATTTTAGCTCTTTTGGAACATTGGGAAAGATTTGACCTCTTTCTAGACATGGTTATAGTTTTGTTGTGAAGATACCTGATCAATTAAAATCTAAGTGACTGCTACCCTGCGTTGCCGGGTAGGCTCCCGAGTCACGAAGATAAATGGAAAAGGAAATTAAACATTCAAATAACATAAGCCCCAAGACATATTTATTCGTTTTGGCCAGTAGAGTCAAATTTTCAATGATATACCATCGTCATCGAAAATCATTCCTAAACTGTAACTGCCTTCACTACGTGGATGTACTCCCAGCTTATGTTATTTTATAATTATACAGTGAAATAAGTGATAGCTTTGCAATAATTTTCACATCAGATGTTTCTGATCTTCGATTTTTTATAAGTCAACAGAGGTTGCTCATCAAATTGAACAACTTTTGCATAGACGTCATTCCTATATGTGTTATGGTGTAGCTGGGATATTGGAGTTCCACATCAGGTGTCCCAAATCTTCGATTTTTATAAGTCAACAGAGATTGCTCATCAGATTGAACAATTTTTGCAAAGACGTTATTCATATTATGTGTTATGGTGTAGCTGGGCTGTTGGAGTTCCACAACAGGTGTCCCAGATCTTCGATTTTTATAAGTCAACAGAGAGTGCTCATCAGATTGAACAATTTTTGCTAAGACGTCATTCCTATATGTATTATAGTGTAGCTGGGCCCTTGGAGTTCCACATCAGGTGTTCCAGATCTTCAAATTTATTCTCTCTTCAGAAAATGCTCATCACGTGGAACAATTTTTGCTATGGTGTCATTTTTGTATCTCTTATAGTTTAGCTGGTCTGTTGCGGTTCTGCATCAGGTGTTCAAGTTTCCAAGATAAATTATAGCCTATATGTTGCACAGACTTAATATCTATACAACAAAAAAATAATCATTCAAATCCGTCCAGTAGTTCCGAAGATTAGCGTGTACAAACAAACAGACAAACAGACTTTTTTTTTTGGATTCAGGCTCTATTACTGTTTCTAAACCCCCCTCAATTATTATTTTTTTAATATATTCAATGTACAGACACAGTTTTTTTACTCTTTTATTATATGTATATAGATTATGCTATACGCTATTATGATATGATGCAATGTTATTATGATGTTCTGTATTTATTAAATTCGTCTCATAATAACCTCCTATTGTTCATGGTGATTATTATATATGAAATGTGTAGACTACTACTGTAGTTAATTGTATTTTGCAATAGTAATAAATAAATATGGTATTATGGATTTAATCATATTATTTATATTCCCCTTAATACCAAATAACGAAGATTAGTCCTTACATACATCTAGTACATATCAACACATATATACAAAATTTCTAACACACTCGTAGACCACATAAGGAACCTACTTGCCGAATTTGAAATCTGTAGATCCAGCGGTTTGGGCTGTGCGTTGATTTCTACACTTTGTCATCCCATTTACCCCTCTTAGGGGTTGAATTTTGAAAAAAACTGAAACCCGTTTCTTCTCATTTATCAATAGGAGTACTCTTGTGAAGTTTCGAATAAAATAGTCTAACTAATTTCTCCATACAAACTTTGGGGGCCCGTTTCACCCCCTTAGAGGGTGAATTTTGAAAAATCCTTTCTTAGTGCACCCCTAGACCACATAAGGAACTTTCGTGCCAAATTTGGAATCTGTAGACCCAGCGGTTTGGGCTGTGCGTTGATATATCACCCAGTCAGTCAGTCAGTCAGTCAGTCAGTCAGTCAGTCAGTTTACCATTTTATATATATAGATTTTGTGGCGATACTTATTCATTATTTTAGTACCTAGTTTGTAAAAACTTGGTGACTTTTCTTGTTTAGGTAGGTACTTGTGACAATAATAGATGTACCACCTACTATTCATCGAATGTCCTAATGTCCTGCCTAAGTCGCTACAGTTATTACATATCTGCATGTTTTCAAAATTTAAAACTGATTATTATTATGACCTGAATTAAAGCAGGAACGGTTAAGCTTATAGGCTTAAAACTCACTAATTGTGTAAATAAAATACATTAGTACCTACCTAGACAAAATCTTTTAAGTGGTTTTTTTTTAATATATAAATGGAACTCCCATTCAATTATTTTAACATACCTCATATTTTTTTTTCGATATTTTGTTTTTAACTTAATACTACTAACAGTTATTTTGGAAAAGTGAATATTCGACTTTGATTTTTTTTAATACTAATGGCAGCTTTACTACACTAGTTAACAACATCTAAATTAACGCCTAAATTATTATTATCTTCTGTGGGATAAACAACTTTCCACGGTGAGCTAAGTTTTGAAAAAAATTAGGATGTATTTATACAAGTTCATTTTTCTAGTTATTAATTATTGAAATTAAAAATACTTACACAGTATAACACAAAGCACAAAAATCACGTATTTCTCCATAGTAATCTTAACAGACGGCCGCCCGGGCGCTCCCAAGACGCTCTCGGCACAAACTACAGTCCCTGACCACCGATTCACTAGTTTGTTATAATAATATGCCAATAATTAAGATAGTGAGTTAAAAAAAACCCGTGATGTGACGTTTCTAAGTTTTTCTAATCGACATTTAGCTAGAATTGTAAAAACAACGCCAAACCTTGACCTGCCTACGTGAACTCGAGTAGATAAAACCAGAGGGAACAGCATTTTTGTTGCATGAATTATGATGACTAATATTATACACTAGCTGACCCGCGCAACTTCGTCTGCGAGTGAGGGTTAGAGAAAGTGTGAGTCAAACAAAATGCTATCGCGGACTTTTTTTATTAAGTGCTTAAGAAGAACAATTCCTTCGTACGTGATTGCTGTGTAACTTTAACCGCGTTATGTAGTGCTTGCAACGGAAGCAAAGAAAAAGGAATAAATCTTTGTTTTTGGGAAATTTTTCATTGATGCTCCGCTCCTATTGGTGATGTTAGCCTTCCTTGATGAACGGGCTGTCCAACACTAAAATAATGTTTTTAACTCGAACCACCATTTCCTGAAATTAGCGCGTTCAACCAAACAAACAAACTCTTCAGCTTTATAATATTAGTGTAGATTCAAGTAGGTAACAATTTAATTTCTCGGAAATCTAGTTTCATTAATCGCTCGAATATATTCTACTTATGGTTTTCCAAAAAAAGGCTTCCCTCGAAAGCTTGCCCATGCTGGCTCACTGGAGACGGCTGCACACATAGGTGTAAGTCGTATCTATTTTGTATATAGTGTGTTTCTTATTTTTACTTTTTTTTTACAAACATTAGGTTAAAACATACTCGTAAATGGATTGTATTTGATCTGAAATAAAATTTATATTATTATCATTTACGTTTGCTTCCTTAGACACTAATTGATGACAGTCATACTCCAGCTAGGTCGAAAGTTCTTATCAAGGTGCATGCAATAAGCCGGGACACGATATAGCTGCCGAAACGTCTAAATTGAAAGAGCCCTAAACACGATAAAGCTGTTGTAAACGCTTGCGGATCTGTTGCAAGGCCAACTGCCTTCCATCTTCATTGACATAACTTTGGTGACAATTTTGAAACCAAAATGGTTTAACCTTCCATTTCAAATTTCTAACTCGACGTCCCATGAGGCCGTGTCTTGAAAGTACATAACCTCTAAAGCTTTGAAACCTTCAAATATAATACGGTGACTTTCAAGACATTCATTTTAGAGTATTAGCACCAAGGTTTTACGTGAGTTCAACCTTTTTGAATAAAATCGGATAGAGTTTGTGCAAACAGTCAAGTAGATTGGACCAAGGAATCACGTTGTCTCTTACAAACTTTGCCCCCCTTTTTTACCCCCTTAGGGGTTCAATCTTGGGAAATTGTTCTATACCGGATGCCTGCATCATATAAAGAACACACCCTACTAGTTTCAGGTCTCTACGTACTTTATGTGGTTTAAGCTGTGCGTTGATCCTTGAGTCACTAAAGCTAAATCGTCAGTCATTAAATCGCTATTTTGTGCGTATTCAATATTCACCTCAAAAATCAAATTCGAAATCAAATTCAATATTAACCTCAAAAATCAAACGAACATACTGCTTACAATAAAACGCATTATTTTTCGGTAAATTGTAATCTATCGAAGTGAAACCGTAATACTGTGAAATGCATGCGACGGAAGTATCTCTGCCCCTATAATCGGGTAATGGGGCACAGATCTGGGGTTGAATCCATCACAATTGAATAATACAATTCAATTATTTCCTCATAATTGTACTGTTTTTGATAAGTATGATATTACAGGGTTTGGTCCTTGTTGTTCAATATGTTCACGTATGAAAGGGGTCGAACTCTGCCAATAGCTCTAGAGCACCCATAAAATTAGGTACCATTATGTGTGGAGAACCAAATACTTCCTCGGAAACTCTGAATGCTCAGCCTCTTCTACTCAAAAATTTTAGCACTACAATAACCCGTTTTAGGACATTGTGATTAAATTCTGTTTCTTTATTTAATTGGTCCTGAAGCTGCTTGTCTAAAACAGACTTATTTTCTTTTCGTATCAACCACACTAACATTGAATTCATAAGTTCATTAGAATTTTCCTGATTTTCTAAACAAAATCCTGTGTGTTTCCAATCAACAAATCCGGTTGTGTATCGAGAAGAAGTTTTAGAAATTAGTTTGCAAGTCAAACAAATAACAGTACCAACCCTTTTCGAATAACATGACCAAGATCTTTCCAGTAATTGGCTATTTTTCATTTTCCTAGTGAAATACCTATTTGAAAAAGATCTGTTTTGTTCTTTGTATTTCTTTATTGAAGCTGAAGCTGAGTTTTCGGATCTTTATTTTGAAAGTCAGTCATTTCATGTAGATTTTTTTTTATTCTAGATAAATTTTATTATTGACAATATCATCTATTGTTATCAGTTCTGTTGGGGGCCCTCTGGTTCCACGGGGCCCTGGGCTGCAGCCCAAAAAGCCTTTAAGTAGATCCGCCCCTGGCCTTAGCCCTCTCATTGAAAGTGGGCATTGAATTCAAGGACTCGTCAGAGGCACACTACACTACTGCATATCTTTTACTGTGGTTGTGTCTCTAATTATTATTCGGTGGTGGGTTTTTTTGAGTACCTAATTTACGTTTTTTTTTTTTTGTTAAAGCACTAATAGCTGAGCATGTTACGAAATAATTTGGTATTCGTTAGTTTTGTCTAAGCACCAACTTAAGGATTCCTTCATAGCATAAAATCAGTATGCAGTCTGTCCTTGTAGTGAAAAATGATGAGCTTCAAAACACACGGGGACAATATCTAGGGTTCAACAATCAGTTTCCACAATTAAAATAAAATGCACAGTAAAATGTTCGTCGCAAAAATTAAATTGCAAAAGCTGAAATGTGGCATGAACACATCAATCCGATATCACAATGCTAAATTATGCCATTTATCGCAAACCGCAGCGTAAAAATATCCTTGTATTCCGGACCGCACCGGACAGTTGTGAATTGTGAACGGATGGTCGACGTCATAATTACTTTATTTATTTTGACATAATTACAATTTCCAAAAAATCAAAACCATCATCATCACCATCAGCCTCTTAATGTTCCCACAGCTGGGACACAGGCCTCCTTTCTATAGGAGGGAATGGGCTATAATCTACCACGTGGACCCAATGCGGATTGGTAGATATCAAGATTGTCTTCGAAGTTTTTGGTTCAGGACACGCAGGTTTCCACGATGTTTTCCTTCACCAAAAATAACGATATTTTCCTTCAAATACTATGGTACGAGTAATACTAAGGTTGAAATTATGTAACAGTTAAGTAGACAAATAGACTATCTTCTTTAAATTACTATTCCCTTGACTAAATTCTAACACCAGCACGGATCAATCAGTAAGGTCATAATCATTTAAGGATATAATTTAAATGCACTGTCGTAAGTGTATGTATCCTCTTTTCCAAACCTCGCTCTCAAAATTAGGTTTGCTGTAACAAAACCCAATTCTGGGTTAAGCTCGCCTTTGTAGATAAGCTATTTATTATTATAATAATTTGTATATTTGTTTGTAAAGAATAAGAATAAGGTTAAGCAGTGCTTGCCGAGGTTGATCAGTGGATGAGTGACAATTATTACCTACCGAGTTCATTTCGTGCCACACAAGCACATCAAGTCGTTGGTCGCGGCTGTCATTTGTAGATCTTTGACAGTCGTTACGAGTAATTAGAAGCCCGAAAAGGAGACTTTTTTTGTTTGGAGATAAATTGTAGCATTGAATAATTAAACGTACATTGATTTCCTCCATAAAAACTCTAGATCACAGTGGTTATATTAGCTAAGCCTTGTCTAACCGGAATAAATGCGAAAAATCTGCAAAACAGTTTTTTTGTCTAACACTAAAAAAGCGCATTTACAACGTTGTTTAAACCATCTACGCGAAAAATAGCATTAAAAATGCTCATATTTCTTTTTAAATTCCATTCTATTTCTATTATAATTCAAACAGAAATAATAATTATAATATGATTACCACAGGGTAGGTAACTACTTACCTTTTTTTTGTAAACGGAAAAATCGTCCACATTCACTAAGTATTTTCTGTCAAACATTACTTATTATTATTATGATTTAAAGATTCCGGCTTCGTTTCTATGTAATATTTCGTTTAATGCTATAATAAAAGGATTACTTCTTTGTTGTAATATGAATATAGGTAATTGCAACATCCGTGTCACGTGTGGGGCTAAAAAAAGTCTACTTTGACAACCAGTCTTACCAAAGAGTATCCAACTACCCGCTAACTGGGTTGTAAATGCTAGATAGGCAATCCATAATTATACAATACTGGTATTCAGCTGCATATGGTTACACTGGAAGCTGACCAAAACATAGTTGGGAAATGGCTCGTCAAGATTAGAGTAACGAAATTACGAGGTACACTGTACCTACGCTAAGGCCCGGTTTCCACCAAAGCGGAGAGGAGCGGAGCGAAGAGGAGATGTGCAAGATTCGACCAATCACAGAAAAGACGAGAGACGCGGTGTACCTAGACTTCAACTAATCTTCTCCGTCGTGACGATGATATCCCTTTTTTAACCGACTTCCAAAAAGGAGGAGGTTCTCTATTCGACTGTATGTATTTTTTTTTTTATGTATGTTCACCGATTACTCGAAGACGCCTGAACCGATTTGAAAAATTCTTTTTTTGTTTGAAAGGGTATACTTCTAAGTTGGTCCCATAGAAATATTGTCATGATCTGATCACGAACTTCGGAGATATGGAACGGAACTCCTCAATAAATGATAGCAAATTGACTGGGATTGCTGAAATCTATAATTGTCTGTCTATTGTTTACACCAGTTCATAACATAACATCACGCCACCGCACCGCTACGCTGTGAAGGGGTAAGCACAAGTGAACCACTAAAAAGTGAAAAATAAAAACTTTTTTGCAAAAAAATACCGAACCGACTTCAAAAATGTGAAAAAGACGTCAGAAGTTGGTGACAAAAAAACTTAATAAATCAATCAAACAATGGTCACCGACTTCTGAAGCTAAAGTTATTTTTCACTTTTTTGAAGTCGGTTCTATTTTTTTGCAAAAAAGTTTTTTTTTTAATTAAATTATTTTTGACCTGTATTCTGCCACCTCGACAGAATTGGTGGTCGCCTCGAACAGGTCCCTCAAAGTGCAGGTGGAACCACACATGGTGCAGGATAGGAGGTGAGCCATAGTTTGCGTTGAGGCACCGCAGTCATACTCGTAAAAGGCTTCATCGGAATACGCTCACCGGACCAGGTTGTATCTACAGCGGCCCACCTGACTTTACAAACGGTTAAGGGTTCAACTAATGTGATTGGTCGAATCTTGCTCATCTCCTTTCCGTTTTTTGGGCTTAGGCAAGTGGAAACCAGGCCTAAGCCCAAAGCTCAGTGATAGTCAACAACATACATACGTCTGCAGGGAACAATAGCAAATTTTAAATTGGACGTGTTTCGCGACACGGGAAGTAATCGTATTTTTTGGGAAATATCAAAACAACGCAATATTGTACCCTTGGGACATGTGCGGGCTTGTGTGAGCTTGACACGACCTCTTTGGTTCTTTGATGTCGGTTTCAACTCAAATTGACATACAAGCGGAGGATGCTTGATAAAAATCTTATTTGGAGTAAAATTGCTGTCTTCTGACGGTACAAAATCAAATGCGAATTTAACATGGAACATTTCACTTGTTTATTTTAAATGATATTTGTTTCCGGAAAAAACACATCATGAAAAAATTATTGGCTTTCCATCTTTGTATTTTTTACAAGTTCTGTTAGGCCTGAATTCTTGTCACGCTGACGGTTGGTCACGCACGTTCGGTCGCGTACGAATATACATTGTGTCTACATACCACGATACTGCGACGCTGACGTCAGCGGCGACCGACAAACGTATTTTGTTCTTGCTGACGTCACGACTGACCATACTCGAACGACCGTCAGTACGGCTATAACTCAGACCTAAAAATTTTCCACATATACTTATACTTTGAGTTTTCAATTCGACTACTACAAATCCAAGGCCTCACAAATTGTCGTAGACTACTAAATCTAGACTATTTGGTAATCTAGGCTGTCTAGCTAGTAAATAAATGTATTTCCATTCACACAAACCTAAGCTAGCGTGAGCATGACAACCATTAATAGGCCCATTAACTCAGTACCAAAGCTTATGTATACCTTAACGCTTATTTTAAGTATTAGCAACTAAAACGGCTATATTATACACCTTATCCCCATTGGATAAAGTCCTTATCACTATAATGATGATAAGATTCGCGGAACTCAGTGTAATGTAACGACTCTGAGAGCGCTTAATGTTCGTTTTGATAAAAACGGGATTAAAATGACATTAATGAATCTCTGACAGCGATAATATCATGGCTAAATCGGAATAATCTTAAAATTAATTTAAAAAAGACTAATATTATGCATTTCACGCAACGGACTCAGACTGATAATGCTATTGAAGCCCGGCACGATGGCTCAGTACTAATGAAAGTCGACAATGCCAAATTTCTCGGTGTAATAATTGACGCGAATTTGAACTGGAAACCCCACATTGAACTCGTGAGTAAAAAGCTGAGCTCAGCCGCATATGCGCTTTTCAAACTGGCCCCAGAACTAAACCCAGACGCCTTGGTAACAGCTTATCATGGATTGGTAGCATCAGTACTGCGTTATGGTATAATTTTTTGGGGAAACTCGACAAACAAAGAAATTGCGTTTAAAGCGCAAAAGCGATGTATACGAGCTATGTTTAACTTAAAATCGACAGAAAGCTGCAAACCGGTATTCAAAAAATTCAAATTATTAACTTTACCGTCTCTATACATTTTTGAAGTAGCATCCTTTGTAAAAAGTAACCCCCATTTATTTCCACGACTAGCAGACGCCTTTCCACGCAACAGACGCGACAATAGCCAACTATGCTTACACTCGGCAAAAACCGCTCTAATGTCGAAAAGCTTCTTTTGTATGGCCCCTAAGATTTACAACAAAATACCTCAATCTTACAAAGCTCTGACTACAAATTTATTTAAAAAGAAGATTCGGAATTTATTAACAGACAAAGGATATTATAATATAAATGACTTCTTATCGGATACCTTTTGACACATTTTACCTTTTTTATACATGTTTACCTTTTGACGTAGATATATTACAGTTTGACATAGTATTATTTTGTACCTTTTTGACATATTTTATATATTTTAGTTCTATCTTGGACATGGTGTATTTTATTTTTATTTTGTTTTGTTTATATCTGTATTAAGTACTTCAAAGAAAATAATTAGTTATTATGTTATTATGAATGTACCTGGAAAACAATGGCTAAAATATAAATTTTATAATCCATATAATTGTAAAAAGAAAAACAAATTTGTACACCTCACTAGGTAAAACATGTACGGACCTAACCTACTTTACTAAGATCTTGCATGCTCGATTTGTGTGTAAACGCATGTTTTTAACAAATAAAGTATCTTTGTCTTTGTCTTTGTCTTTGAAAGAGAAATTGTAATGGTGCCTGCAGCGATAGGCAGGGAGCGCGACTGTTTAAATATTGTACACACTGGTGTAGAGGATATCTCGCTGATTCGATGATTTTAAGTTTTATTTTAAAGTGTAAACCGGTGTCTAAAGGTAAGCGATACTCGCTAGGTTGTACCTAACAGGTTTAAATGTACAGGTAAACCCGTCAGGTGAACTTGAGCTTCGTAAAGGACAAACCTGCACAGTTTTGCAATACAAATGCTGCTGGCGGGCACGCGACCTGCTATGCCACGCCAGGAATAGATTTTGGGCTGCGTATCAGGAGGAATCTTCTGATTTAAAGACTCTTTAGCACACTATTTATTTCAAAATTAGGGTATACACAACCTTTAACATAATACTTAGTATCATTTACAAACTTTGTTAAATTGGCGAGAGGAAAAATACGTGACCGTGCAAGTTACTTGGAAGTTGGCTAAGGGAAGCGGAATTGTGTCAGTGTTGCCACTACAAAAATATTTCAATATTATTGCCCACTTAAATTTTACCAAAAAAATATTTTTATGTTGTTGCTAACACACGCTCAACATGCAAATTAGACCCTAGCGTGTATGGCTACCTTTAGACACCGCTTTAAGAAAAATAGGAAAGGTCTACACGGCGAGACCTCTCCTTACAAATAGGTCTCTCCGGAGACACCTTTCCTCATACATCTCTCATACAACTTAACTCATACAACTCGTCGGACACTATAGCTGCTCGGCTTTTTGATGAACAGGGCCTATTTGGCGCAGCCGCGAGACACACAATATTATTTCATTTTTCTGTTAAATTTTGAGTTTTTTATTGTCGTTTTAATTTATATAACAGCCACTCGGGCCGATCTTTATGGTGATTGTCTGTGGATGGGTGATCACCGTTACATACCGAGTTTCCTCCGTGCCTCGGAAAGCAAATTAAGCTGTTGGTCCCGTCTGTCATTTGTCCATCTTTGGCAGTCGCTCTAAGTAGTCAGTGGCCCAAAAAGTCTGACAACCAGTCTTACCAAGTGATATCGTATTACCCAGTATTAACTGAGCTGTGGAGGTTAGATAGGCAGTCGCTCCATGTAAAATACTGGTATTCAGCTGCATCCGGTTAGACTGGAAGCCGACCCCATTTTTGTGTGCACTTGTGGCATGTGCCCAAAGACATTCAAATATTTACTAGCGATAGACGGGACAAGACGACGAAAATCGTAATCCAAATACTTGTTACTATTCTTTTCTATTCTAGTTTTTGTTAATGGCAAGCAACGCCGATGTCGACCATCCTGCTACTTGTAACACTTAGGTCCATGTTCACCAAAAAGATGATAGTCTGATTATCTTAAAACAGCTGTTTAAAACACATTTTTAATGGGAACATGTCAGAGTGACAGCTGTTTTTAGATAATTTTTATTTATTTTATTTTATTTTGGCAACAAACAGTCATGTATTTACAAACAATATTCTTAGAAATTGGTTCCTTACAACAGACCTATAGTGCCGACAATGTGTCTTAAAATATATACAATAAACTCCTGACAAGGAAAAACGTGCAACAAATACATTTATATTATTTTTTGTATGAGAACTGAAATGTTTAATGCAGCCTAATTCACAAAGCAAAGCGAAGACTTTACTCTGTAAATCAAGCTGCATTGAAAAAAAAAAGTACCTTCGTGGATAAAGTAAATTTAAGTTTAAATTATGTGATAGGTATATATCTACTTTTAAGTTTTTGTTTAAGGCTATTAAGAGAATTGTTAAAAAGATCTATGTCTGTAAATTCTCTATTATAATTGTTAGTGGAACGGTATATAAATGAATTACGAGTGTATGTTTTATTCAGTCGCGGAAGAACAAAAAGTGGTGTTGTACGTGAGGGGCGTACGGGTAGGCGAGCGTATGCTTTTAGTGATATTTTACCAAGTAATGATGGTGAATCAGTCAATGAGTTTAAGATTTTGAACAATTGAATGATGTCGAACATATCACGTCTGTTACGTAGACTTATCAGTTTATGCCTACGCATTGCATCTTCATACGCACCGTAGTAAGTATTATTGCGGTAGTTAAGTGATTTTAAAAACTTTTTTTGTATCCTTTCTATCCTATTTATATGTATATTAAAACATGGGCTCCATACAGTACTACAAAAGTCCAGAATAGAGCGCACAAATGAAAAATAAAGAATTTTTAAAGTGATAACCTTTCTAAACGGTTTACTAATTCGTAATATAAAGCCTAGACTACGAAATGCGGAGCTAACTATGTGGTCGATGTGATGGGTAAATGTTAATTTGGAGTCCATAATAATCCCTAGATCTCTGATGGTGGAAACTCTTTTAAGAGTTAAGCCATTTATGGCGTAGTTGAAATTTAATGGGTGAGTTTTACGCGTATATGACATAATGGAACATTTATCTATGTTGAGAAAGAGTTGATTTGTAGTACAGTAATTATGTAAATTTATTAAATCACTTTGTAATTTTGAGCAATCTCTAACGGACTCAACCACTCGGAATATTTTAGTATCATCAGCGTAAAGTAAGTGATAGCTGTGGTCAAATGTGCTTCCTATGTCATTAATGTAGAGGGTAAAGAGCAAGGGTCCCAAATGGGAACCTTGCGGAACTCCGGAGGGAACAGGGAGGAATTGAGATGAGTAACCTTTAACACAAACCGCCTGACTTCGATTTTTTATATAGGACTGGATCCATCGCAGTAAGTTGCCGTGCACACCGGCCCTCGCTAGTTTGTCAATAAGCATATCATGATTAATTTTGTCGAACGCTTTCGAAAAGTCGGTGTACACGACATCTACCTGTAGATTCTTATCCATAGCGTTTACGAGAAAATCCGAGAAATTTAGCATGTTACTATCTACGCTACGATGTTTAAAGAAACCGTGCTGTTGCTGAGAAATATGATTACGAAATGCGAATGAAATTTGAGATGTTACCATTTTTTCTAATATTTTTCCTAAAACACACAATTTAGAGATCGGTCTGTATTCAGTCACAATGTCCTTTCTGTTGTTTTTGGGAATAGGGGTTATAATTGATTTTTTCCATTTACTAGGAAACACTCCAGTTTCAATAGACATGCGAAATATAAAGGTTATTGGTCCTGCAAGTACCTCAGCGCACCTGGATATGAAAACTGGATGAAGGTCATCGGATCCGGCACCTTTTTTAATATTAACCTTTTTTAACTCGTTTAGTACTTGTTCAAAAGTAACGTTGATTGCGCTTAAGTCCACAGTAGAAGATGTGTTGTAGCTGCAAGGGTAAGGTCGAGATGTGGACGAAACGAAAACTGAGTTGAAATACTCGTTAAAAGCATCACAAATCTCCTCGCCAGTAGAGAGTATTTTACCATTGTACATCATTCTTTCAGGGATGGTATTAGATGCATTTTTAGATTTGACGAATGACCAAAAATAATTGGAATCTTTTTTTATATTATCTTCAGAATACTGAATAAACTTTTGGTAACAATCTTTTGACATTTTTTTGAATCTACTTCGTAATAATGAGAACGTGCGATAGTCTTGAAGGTTTCCATATGTTTTCCATTTGTGATGAAACTTGCTTTTTTCATTAGATAACTTAATGAGAGGTTTGGTGTACCAAGGTGGGTATCTATGTCTAGAATTTAAATTGCAGGTTGGCACATATTCGTCCAAAATATTTTGGAGGACACTATAGAAGTAATCAATCATGGAATCTACATGGGTCATACTGGAAAAAATAGCCTCCCAATCTATTGACGCAAGGGCAGTTTTGATTGAGTCATAGTTCGCTTTATAATATTGCCTTTTTGTTACAGATGGGAGCTTGAGTGCGGGACAAAAGTTTAATTTTAAGTCAATTTCTAATGGGTTGTGATGCAAATCTTGTGGTACAAAAGGATGTTTACACTGTGAGATAAGGCACAATTCGTTACAAAAAATTAAATCTAATATTCTATTATTATGGTTAAATTGATTATTGTATTGTGATAAGGAAGAGAAATTCATGAAATCGGCGGTCAGGCTAGCCAGTTTGTCATTATTAGTAAACATATCCATAGAATTTGAGTCATAATTGCAAGACCAACAAGCGTGTGATACATTAAAGTCTCCCAGTATAAGAATTTTATCACTATGGTTACGTAAAACAAATTCACTCGCTCTGTCGTAAAAGGATGCTAGTAATGATTCATGATTAGTACCGTGCGGTATATACGTAGCTATAATATGTAAGTAATTAGGTGACCCGATATTGTTTTGGCCCACCGACGACTGCGTGCGCAGAGGCAAGGAGACCCATACCTCGTCCGACAGCGGTGACGTATGCATGTCACTGCGCTGCCAAGGACAAAGCTCGCGTCGTACGGCAATCATAACACCACCGCCGCGATCGCTGCCGGTCGCTTGGTAATTACGGTCACAACGGTATAATTCGTATCGGCTATCAACGTATTCACTACTGTTAAAGTTATCATTAAGCCAGGTCTCTGTGATACATATGACGTCAAAATTGTTCCGCAGGACTTCAGAGAGAAATATGTGTGATTTAGTGCGTAATCCCCTCACGTTTTGATAATAAATCGACAAGTTATTGTTATCGAACATTGATAATAATTAGGACCGGTATGAGTAAACAAGTTCCACTAACATTACATTTAAGGGTTTTGATTGTTAATAATGAACGGTAATCATTAGTGAATGTACATTCCTTCTTAATATCAAAACAAAGTATTTTACAGTAAAGTAGAAGTAATATCATAGTAGGTAATACAATAAGCATGCAGATATAATGGATATGAGTGGTATATAGTCATTTTATTTTAGCTAAATCAATATCACTGGACACACACATGATTTTGGACGTTTCATTTTTACGTAGTAATATTTTACAGTCTGACAACCATACATACTTATAGTCACTTTCCTTTGCAAGAAGACGTGCTTGCTTATATAATTGTTTATTCTGCGGAGTTAAGTGATCGTTAATGAAAATGGGTTTCGCCGGACCATCCAATCCAGCATCAGCTGTTGTCATACCTCGCCGCGCGCGGACAGCAGCCAACATATCACTTTTGCGTTTCCTTTGAGTGAACTTGACGATGATATTCGGGATGGGTGTAACATTTGAAGCCGACTCACCGATATCTACACTAGAATTATTTGCTTTAAAGCGTCGAACACGATGGATATAATCGATGTCAGTCATTGTAATGGGAAAATTAATCTTTTTGGCTATGTTATGTACGATATTGATTAAATTTTCACCCTTTGTGACAGGAATTCCAGCTATTTCAAGGTTATTGATTCTTCCCTGCTGATCTTTGACACGCAGCTGATCCGATAAGTTTGCAACGGTTGCTTGAAGCGCCACGAGTTCATGTGATACTGTCTGTATTTTGCTATTGTTGATAGTATTTGATGACTGCAAATCGCTCACATCCTTCCTAATGCGTGTTTGTTCTTCGGATAACATAAGAATTTTGCTATTTACCGTCTCCAAGTCGTGTCTTAACCCAGTTACATCCTGACGTAATGATTCCAAAGTGGTAATTATGTTTTGATTTTGAGTTTCGAGAGTGGATTTAATCGTCTGCATAATTTTATTTTGAAATTCAAGTAATACTTCCGAGTGATCACAGTTACATTCAGTATGTTTCCTCTTTCTAAACGTGATACTAGTGGATTCATCACGCAGTTTGGAAAGGTCTGGATGTGATCCCGTGCTTACCATGGGAGGAGATTTTTGGGCACTCATTATGCCGCTGCAGACAATATCCAAGATAATCAGACTGTTATCTTCTCGGTGAACATGGACCTTAGTGTCGTACGCCCCCCGCTTCATCATCATCAGCCTATTAATGTTCCCATTGCTGGGACACAGGCCTCCTCTCTATGAACGTACGCCCGCTTGTCAGTTGGCATTCTTGTGTCAAAATTGAAAATGTTCGGGATCAAAATTTTTGTTTAGGACATTATTCCCAATGTCCGCTCTGTAACTAATTATTTTCAATCTCTATGAATGTGCCTTAAAAATATGTTTTGTTTCTTTCTTTCTTACTGAGATATGATACAGAGGCAAGCGCAAAGAGCATAGAGAGCGCAGAGATGGTATAGCTCCACATACAATCATTCTCAAATTGCAATGTACAGCAGAAATAACGAAAAAAAAATCAACGGATGCTTTCCACAAATTCAAACCATGTGTCCACCATTACCGCTGGAAAAGTATGTGAATAAAAGGTCGCAGCCTGCCCTTTGTTCAAATACACAACGTTTGCTAATATCAACACCGTTTCATTCGCAAAAATATTCAATTTTAGCATAAAGGAGGATTCTCCCATTCAGACGATGTTTTTAGAGGAATGAAGGATGTTCAAGGTATTGTCTTCAAGTACCAATGTATCAACATTTGTTATATTTAGGTGAATAAATAATTTGAATGAAGATTTTGCATTGTGCTCATTGAGTTTTGTTGAATGTTGTTTTGTAATACGATTATGAATCTATGCTGTGAAAAGCGAACTACATATATATTTGAAGACTACTTAAATATACTATAAAGTGGGTTTGACAGAGTAGATAATATTACCCACATTTTTTTTTTGCTTCATATTTATTTATACTTCACACATTCATTTATTTGTATTGTTTATTCGTCTATTACACTTTATTTTTATTTCTATCCGTATCTGGCCTGATCGTGGCATCCACCTTCACTTTTGGCCCTAACAGAATACCGGCGCAGTGACGTTTGTTAAATGTTACAGCACCATGCATGAGGTAGGAGCCTTTTGGCCTTGTTCAGGACAAGTTTCGTTGCTTTTAATTTTTACTTTTCTTTTATCAGTTTATTTTTTATTAGTAAGTTTTAAATACTGATAATTTTGATGTGTTTTGTCCTGTACGGGCTAATAAATGCTTTTCTTTCTTTCTTTCTTTATTTTATCAGTTTTGTTTAAGGCCCATGTAATAGCCACAACCGGGCACAAACCCAGCCTCTGTGGCAGCTACTTAGAAATTCCTGATGAAAAAAACCAATACCAATTTGCCCAATTTGGGAATCAAACCCAGGACGTCATGCTCAACAGTCGCGACTGCGACTAGATCAACGAGGCAGTCTTTGATGTACATTTATTTTGATGAAAGTAATGGGTACGAAGGAGATGGCGGAACGAACTGCATAAGTTCCGTCCAAACTGGAAGGAAGACGCGCGGGTTCGCGAGAGGTGGAAAGAGTGGAGTGCCTTTGGTCAGGAGTGGGTCCCCCTGTAGAAGACCCCGATGACCCTCTCCCCGTCATCACCCCGGAAGAGGTCAAAGATATCATAGATAAGTTACAGCCTCGGAAAGCCCCAGGCGCCGATGGCTTCACTAATAGAGTTTTTAAAGCCCTCCCCGCCCGGCTCGTAGTCCTTTTGGCTGCCATCTTCAATGGCGCCCTGAGCAACAATATGTTCCCCCAAGCGTGGAAAGAGGCCACTGTTATAGGTATTCCCAAACCTGGGAAACCGAAAGCCCAGCCTTCGAGCTACAGCCCGATCAGTCTCCTGAGTGCTCTCGGCAAAATCTATGAAAGGCTTATTTATAAGCGTCTCAGAGATTATGCCGAGACAAAGGGCCTCATCCCTAAAGAACAGTTCGGCTTCAGGACCGAACATTCTTGCATACATCAAGTCCACCGCATCGTTGAACACGTTAGCGCTGGTTTCCAGCGCGGAGCGATGACGGGCGTGATGTATTTCGATATAGCGAAAGCCTTTGACAAGGTCTGGCACAATGGCTTATTATATAAGCTATACCAACTCGGTGTGCCTGACCGTCTCGTGCTCATCTTACGAGACTTTCTGTCAAACCGTACCTTCCTTCCGTGTGGGTAAGACGTTATCCTCTCCCCATCCTATCCGTGCCGGAGTCCCTCAGGGCTCCGTTATCTCTCCCCTCGCGTTCACGTTGTATACTAGTGACATCCCCAAGAACAAGAAGGTTCAGTTAGCCCTATTTGCCGACGACACGGCAATTTACTACACCGGCCGTTCTCAGACTAACATCCGTCGCATCCTCCAAACAGCTGTCGACTCGCTCGGCGCTTGGTTCCGTAAGTGGAGGATTGAGGTTAACCCTGACAAGAGCCAGGCAGTTCTGTATTATAAGGCACGCCTTAAGCGTTCGCCAGGTCCCCCCGTCACTATGTTTGGCAAGCCTATCCCTTGGGAGAAGCAAGCCAAATATCTTGGAGGTATTCTTGATGACCATCTGTCATTCAAGGCTCATATCAAAGCATCTCGTGACCGAGCTGCCTTCGCTATGGTCCGACTCCATTTCATGATCACTAGGAAGAGCAAGTTGTCACTTAAGTGCAAGTTGCGTCTTTACACCGCAGTCATCCGTCCCATCATGACATACGCTTGTATCGTATTCGCTCATGCCCGCCCGCGTCATATCCACACGATGCAGACCTTGCAGAACCGATTCCTCCGTAAAATCACCGGTGCCCCCCCCGTACGTCCGTAATGACAGTCTACACGTAGACCTTAGAATCCCTACCGTTAAGCAGTTCATGAAACGCCTTTCCAAGCGTTACTTCGACACTGCCATCAAACATAGGAACCCCCTAATCGCATCGGCCGCCCGGTACGACCCATCGCGTATTAGCTCAGTCCAACGTCCGCGTCACACCTTAGTCACCCCCGACGATCCGATCACTATCTTGCAAGAGAGTAGGAAAGATACCAGTACAGTTCGTAGAATGTACAAATACAAACCGAAGACATTCCGACCTCGCCGCCGAGGTCCGGCGCGTAATCCCAAGTCAATCCCTCCCCGACCCTTGCTCGAGCCAGCCCGCGATGCTGAGCCTTTAGCAATAAAACAGTCCCTAAATAATGACAATCAGATCCAGCCTGTCCCTTTGCTGCCCCCAGCGACGCCCTAAGCCGAGGTCCGTACCCCACAGGGGGTGCCCTTAGAGCGCTGTCGCTTAGTTTTTAGTCATTTTTGCCCTGGCTGGAGGCCTTAAATTCAAGGCATCCACAGGACTTGCCCGGTTAAGCAGAAGCCAGTCTTCGTAGACTGAACTGCGAGACGCCCTATCCAAAAAAAAAAAAAAGGACAGGAGTGGGACAGAGCAGGCCAGCAAAAAAAAATGGATATAGTCAGTCGGTATGATTTTTTTTAGTACCTACTTTACACTTATATGCCAAATTAATAATCTTCAATTCAAAAATCAAGGTCTTTTCAGAACCCGGGTGTTTCCACTGCGAGAATCGACCGAAGGACACGGTGGAGCACACAGTGGAGGTTTGCCCCGCGTGTCTTCGTAGCGGCGATCGGCGGCCGCGACCTCTCGCGACCGGCCCTGGTCCAATCCATGGTCCGAACCGAGTCGAAATGGAAAGCCGTCGCCTTCTTCTGCTAAGCAGTCATGCTAGCGAAGGAGGTGGCGGTGGACGGTGAGCAATGGGCTAGCTTGCCGTCCGTCTGTCTTATGACGACATGCCGTGTTGACGTGTTCGTGTTCCGAAAGAAGAGATGTCAGCAAAATGAAGGCGCCCGCAAGGGCCGAAGCCTGCCGGGGGTGCGGGACTGTTCGAAAGAGATACCGTGGCCGCGGAACATAAAGGGCGGAAGGAACATGGATGGGTTTTAGTCAATAAAAGTCTGACAGTCCCTCCCGCTCCGCCCAGAGTGGGAGTCATTTGATGATTTCCTATCCGAAAAAAAAGGTCTTTTCAGAAAATAGTCTAGGTGAGTACCTATTCCTTCTTTCGTGGGGTCAGTTTTTTAAACAAAATATCACTATTCATTATCACTATTTTTATTATCACTATTCATTATCACTATTTATCACTATTCTTAGCTGTTCTAATTCCAAAATCAGTACGTAACCTTACTACAGCGAGAACATTCAAAGTTTGAATGTTCTCGCTGTAGTCAAACGTTTATTCATTCATTCATTAACACGTCAGTTAATTGTCATTTACCGTTCACCGCTCGCGTCGCTTCGAGATGTTATCAAATCAGCATGAAACACTCTATAATAATTATTATTACTGCCGGCAGCCTGTTTGTTACACGCATTTATCCACAAGTATTATGACTTCGTTTCTGCCAGTTGTCATGTCGAGGTTGTAGTCTAGCCAAACGTGACTAAGACCTGTTTGCTATAACTTACTTACGTATAACTGTCGGTTAAAATGACGCGTGTCCTAACTATCGGTGCTTCTATAAACAAAGTTAGCTTGAAATATCCAATCCGCGTCACCTACCTTTCACGTTATTCAGCGACAAATCAAAGAAAGCTTTTATGTGACGTTCAGTTTCTATCTGTACGTAAGTTAAATGTCAAACAAACAGAGATAGCAACCTATCGATACCTGTCAGTAAGTTATTGATAATGGCCGTTTTGCTTTTGTCATACCTATTAGTGGAATCTGTGAGTGGAATCAAATATACAATATACAATGCTTACAATTTAGGACCCATAAATGTTATTGATAATATTTATCCGTGGTGCTCTGCAACTGGACTTTTCCCAGCTGTAAACGTACCTCTGTGCCTATTGACCTTGTTTTGTTCTGCATCCTGCTGAATAAAGGGGAGTATTCTTTTATTATTTTCGTTGCGGGATCCAAGGCAGTTGTATCGTTTCTCTGGGACTTCGTCGAGCTTCATTGTTTCGTCGCTTTCCTGGTGGTCGCCACTGGTGATTCTGGCTTTTAGGAGTTGCAGTGGTTTAGGAATAGTGTGGCGGGATTGTCCCATAAACAGACAGTATCAAATGTGAAAGCCAGATTCCGTTGAATGTTGTGCGATTGAAGCATCCTATGTCCAGCAGTGAGCTGTATTGTATTCGATTATAATTATTTTCGCATGTTATAATATAACAAAACCCAAACAAAGCCGGAAGGCACTTGTTCTCCTCGTCATTGCGTCATTACCTTCTAGTTACGGAGATATTGGGGGTCAAAGTTACAACTTTTTGACAAGTTTTTTTTAAACAGAAGTTTTAGTGTAGGATTTTACTTTAAATACCTCCACGAACCCCGTACTATTCAATCCATCCATTAGCACAATATTTTGAGTGCGTTACATTGAGTTATACCACAAAACGTGATTTTTTACTCCAAACAAAAAGTTGTTTCCCAGCCAGCATTGTTGTTTTTGTGGTAAAGTTACTTAGTTTGAAGTACAGAATGCTTGGTTAACGGCTTTGTGACGAGGTGGTTTACACCCAGTATATGTATACAAGTCACATTTCTCCTTAACTATGTATAATACTAGGATCTCTTGAAACAAACACTAAAGGAATCTTGAATATTTTTTTTACAGTAAAAAAATTTTAAAAAACTACGAGATGAAAATTTTAATTAAAACGTAGGAATGATTTAAGAGTCCGTGCTAGGGGTCACGATGTTAAGAGCCTCTTTTTCCAAAGAGCCCGTTTTGGTCTGCGTAAAGAAAAATTGTTAACTTCGTAGAAATCTTGAGTTATTAGATTTTGCTAAAGTGAAATATTTGTTTGCTATTTGGCGGTTTGACTTGGCAGGGGCTTAGAAAATCTATAATTCTTTTGTTTCAATAAATTAAAACAATATTGGTTCAAGAAACTTGGTATCGTTTGCTTTTGAATCGGCTTAATATAAATCTTAAATTGTTGGAATAATTTTCTGTCCGACAACACGCAACTTAACCTTCTAGCTTCAGAATAATATTTTGCACAATAGTTTATGTTTGCTCGTTGCTAACTAATAAAGCCACTCGGGTCATTGCCTAGGATACCCACCACCCATACATAGGTACCCAGTTTCCTCCGTGCCTCGGAAAGCACGTTAAGCCGTTTATCCCAGCCGGCGATTTGTAGATCTTTGACAGTTGTTACAGGTAGTCAGCCAGTCAGTGGTTCGAAATCTGTTTGTCAACAGCCAGTCTTACCCAGTGCTATCGTATCATACAGTACTAACTGGGTTGTGAAGGTCAAATAGGCAGTCACTATGTAAAAGAGTGGTAGTCAGCTGCATTCGTTTAGACTGGAAGCTGAGCCCGACATAGTTGGGAAAAGGCTAGGTAGACGATTAGTTTATCTTACAACAAAAAAAAACTTGAGAGGTGTCAAGGGACACCCGGATGGAACGAAGTTCTTTCGATTAACTAGTGAAGGAATTGTAATAAAATTTTATTTTTTTTAAGTTATAATAATATATTTTATTTATTTATTTATTTATTTGCTCTCATGCACATCACACATCTTACAATATTACTGTCGGTTTTTGTACATGAACCCTGTCAGGGCACTGCAAAGAACATGCTGGTTTGCTGTTGATTTTTGATCGCTAAATTAATATAATAATAATATAATAAATAAATCGAATCAAAACTTATCAATACACAATTAAACAATACAATATAATACACTTCATTTAAAATATGTCCAAAAGTTGTTTTGATGTCCGGTTAACAGTAAACAATACACATTAGTCATATATGGGTCAGATTGAATAGAATAAGTTATCAATAACAAGGAATAGGTAATAATTACAGTCATGTCATGTCGTAAATGATTAGGTACACTGAATTGAATTATTGAATAATGATGTGTCATTTCACAAAATAAAACTAAAATGTAACTAAAGTAAACAATATTTATGTCTTGATCAGACCGGATCTTACAGTAAAATAAAGAAAAAAAGTTATATTCGTAATTTTGTGGGTACACCTATAAAGTTTTATCCTTCATGAATTGGTCTACCGTGTAATAACATTTCTCTATTAAAAGCAATCTTAGTTTATGAAAGAATGCATTTGTATTTTCCTCATCTTTTATGTGTTTTGGTAAATTATTATAAATCGTTGCAATTCTATAGTTAGGGCTACTTTTCATTATTCTTAGTTTTGGTGACGGTGTTATCAACTTGTTTTTATTTCTTCTGTTATAGTTTTGGTTTGCTTCTATGTTTGATCGAAAGTAATTCCTGTGTTTTTGGACAAACGTAGCTATTTGTAATATGTAAAGGGAGGGTAACGTTAGTATTTTATTTTTTATGAAATGTGGTTTACAACGTTCCCATGGCTTAATATTCTTAAGGATGCGTATACACTTCTTTTGCATGATGAATATGTCATTAAAGTTTGTACTTTCGCCCCATAATATTATGCCATAGTTGAACCATGCATAAGCATAAGCATAGTATGCTGAGAGCGCGGTCTCATAGTTTGTGTTGCTTTTTAATTTGCTTAATGCGTATATGAATTTCGATAATTTAGTCTTTAGGTTTTCGATATGTATTTTCCATGATAGATTATTGTCCAATGTTAAGCCAAGAAGCGTTAGTTCGTCCCTTTCTGGAATATTAGTGTATTACTGAGGTTATTTATGTTTAGCGGCTGTCGTTGGTATGTTTTAATTTGCAGTAAGTTACTTTTTTTGGTATTAATTTGTAGATTGTGTTTCTCTAGCCATGATTTAACTATTTTATAGGTGTTTTCAATGTTGGTTAAGGTTTCGGTGTTCTCAGTACTTCTGAACAATAGCGATACGTCGTCCGCGAATAAAACGCACTTCGAGTCAATTGTTTTAGGTAGGTCGTTTATGTATATAATAAATAATATACACCCCAACACACTGCCCTGTGGAATGGAGTGGTTTATAGTCTTTGTCCGTGATTTTATGTTTTGTATTTCGTTTGCTTCTTTGTTGTAGTATTCTATTTCGACATATTGTTTTCTATCTTTTAGGTAAGATTTTAGCCATTTATAAGCTGTACCCCTAATTCCTATGCCATATAATTTTTGTAATAAAATGTCATGGGAAACCCTATCATATGCTTTAGTCATGTCTAGGAACAATCCTGTGGCATAGTGTTTGTCATTAATGTAGTTGTATATTTCTTGAACGTAGTAATATACCGCGAGTGTGGTCGATCTTTTTTTCCTAAAGCCAAACTGGTTTACGTCTAAAAGATTGAATTTTTCTAAAAAGTTGTTAATTCTAATGGACATTATTTTTTCGAATATTTTTGATATAACTGGTAGAAGGGCTATTGGTCGGTAGGAACAGGGATCTTGGGGCTTGCCGCCTTTTTTAAATATAGGTCGTAGTTTAGCTTCTTTTAACTTATCCGGAAAGATACCTTCGTCAAGTGATTTATTTATTAGTTTGGTTAAAGGTGGTGTCAATTCATTAATACATTCTTTAATAAGGAAAGATGGTATTTCATCAACTCCAGCACTACGTTTGTTCTTCATTTTGCGTATTATATTATAGATTTCACGCTCCGTGACGGGTTGGACAAAAAGAGAATTTATTGACGTCGTATGAACTAGGCATGTATTCGTCGTGTTGTTGGGTAGCGGTTCGCCGACCGAAGCAAAGAAGTCGTTAAAGATATATTTTTTGTTATTAACAAATATAATGTTCACTCAACAAAATTAATCGTCGCGACACCACACTGTTCAATGCGAAATAGAAATGAAACAAACGCATTGCAACCTTCATTTATTTTTAAAAAGTGTCGTGACAACTTTTTCGTAAGAATTTTTTCCGTCTAGCCCCCTTTCACAACGCGCGATGATGACATCATTTTAAAAATTATGCTTGGAAATGTGGTTAAATTGGAGATGAAATTCCTTTGCATCGAAGTACGTCAGGCGGCATGGATAAACACGGCTTAATACAAAAAAAAAAAAAAATGAAATACCTAATTCTCATAAAATTGAGAGTAACTCACTATTTGTGAATCCAGGTCCAAACCACCAAACTGACAGAAACAGAAAACAAAGACCTTCGTTGTCTTAGTTTCAAATGTAAGATCGCTATTATAGTCCTTGCTGACCTTACCTCACGTGAAAAATTCGCACAGCCACTAGGGTAGCTACCTACCATAATATTCTTTGAAACAATGTCACCGTTCTTGGTCCTGAAGAGAAAAACAAACAGAAGGTTATAAGCAAAGAATAAGGAAACTGTAGAGAAGTGACTTCTTTGCTTTCCTATGTGCGTTTCTGAAAATGTTTCAGTTCTTCAGTCAACAAAAATCTACAATGACAAGGATGTCGACAATATTTTCTCTACTTTTGACATTTGGCGGCAGAAACATTTTTCTTCAACAAATGTCAAAATAATAATAATAAATTTTATTCAAAGTTTAAATACAACATACACCGGACCTAGACAAAAATCTTGTTGTTGTGTTTACAGATCTATGTTGATTTTATAAACATGTCAGGGGTCCTACCGTCTCCTCAGTTTTTAGGCCGAGAAGAATTAACTTTTTATTTCGCGGGTAGAGGCAAAAAAAGTAAACACATATTCTCCAAATCTTATTTTGTTTTTAATAGTATTTTTATTATTTAAAACTAAAATTCTTACTGGAAATTTTATTATTCCATATCATTAAGCACATATTGTGTGGACAGCAACATACATATGTCCTAAGCAGTGCTTATTGCATTTACTTGCTGGCTTGAGCTGTCACTTGAACTTTTAACCTACAACATACACTGCACTGGAACACAAAGTCACTATCATGAGCTCTATAGCTGACATTGCGGAGACACAACGCTTGGCCATAACATCCCTCAACCAGCGGATGGCAGATTTTGAGGAGCACCTGAAGGCATCATCTCCGGGAGCGGACTTGAGCGGGCTTCATAGGGATTTTTCTGCATTCAAGGACCATGTGTGGAGTGTCCTCAGTGCACTACAGCTGCAGATTGCTGAGGTGAGCAAGAGTGTCGACGTTATTGAGATGCGTCACAGGAAGAAGTTCTTACTGCTAGGCGGAGTGCCTGAGAAGCCAGATGAGAAACTTCCAGATAGCGTGGCATCCATCCTGCAAAGTAAGCTTGGGTTATCTGATTTGGCACCCTCTTCACTAATGGTATGCCACAGGCTGGGCACGGCTTCGGAAGGTCACTCCAGACCTATCCTGCTTCGGTTCGCGGATTCTACAATTAGAAGCCAGATCTGGAAAACCAAGACCAAACTGAAGGGTTCTTCTTGTGTGGTGTCTGAGTTCCTCACTCGTCAGCGGCAGTCTGCTTTTACTACAGCTCGCAAGCTTTTCGGCGTGACGAATGTGTGGACGATGGATGGGAACGTCAACATCAAGCTCCCTAATGGCAAACGTCGTCGGGTCTTCAGTGTTGAGGAAGTCATCGGGCTGGGAGCGGAGCATGGCAAGTCGCTGGATCATGAGGTTCCGCCCGAATCCAATCCTGGCTCGAATAACACAAGCCCGGCGCCGGCGCAGGCCCACACTCGGTCAAGGCGCATAAGGAAGAAGTAAATCGTTGTGTTTGTTTACTCTGTAAGTGTTTCCCTTTTGTTTGGATAAGTCGTAGCAATTTTCTGCTCGCCGATAGACACGTCACAGTAACTTTTGTTCGTGTACCGACGCGACGCTTTTATATTTTACGTTTATTCTGTTCTTGACAATCACAGATTGTACTTTGTTTGTATTCGTTATGTCGTCACGTCACTGTCACTTGTCAGTGTCACGTATTGTTAAATTCTTTGTAATTTTTGCGTTCGGAAACGCGTATTTAGGTTTACTTACTTTTTAATTTTTTATTTTTGTGAACAGTCAGCCGGCAGGTTATGCAATTTATATTAATAAGTCAATTTTATTTCATTTTATAATTTAGTATCTTATCTATTATTATTTTTTATTTTAAGTTTAAATTATCAAATTAACTTCATAATTATGTCTGACGACGACTCATTTCATTCTTGTCATAGTTCTACCACGTCTTTTTCATCTCTTGACAATTCTCTGACTGTTAACAGTTTTCTAAGTAGTGAGTGCCAACGATTCAATAAATACCTCAACGTGTGTCATGTTAACGCTCAGAGTATTCCTCAGCATCACTCTGAGCTGTTGGATTTATTTTCTGGCGTTACATTACATGCTATATTAGTGTCCGAAAGTTGGCTTAAACCCGAACTTCCGTCATCTTTTTACTCTCTACCGGGCTTTGTCTTAATTCGCAACGATCGAACGGGGAAAAGAGCTGGCGGTGTTGCCATTTACTTACGCAGTGACATCCCTTACAAAATTGTATCCTCCTCACCCCCCATCTATAGTGGCAGCCCCGAATACTTATTTCTGGAAATAGCTGTCAAAGGGGTCAAGGCCGTTCTAGGAGTTGTGTACTGCCCACCTGCTATTGATTACTTCTCCTGTCTAGAATCTCTCTTTGAATCTGTTTCCTCAGAGTACAAACATCACATAGTGATGGGTGACTTCAACACGGACCTTCTGAAGGACAACGCTAGGTCACGTAGGTTGAGAGCGATCCTGGAGTCGTCGAGTCTGTCCCTCCTCGCGCTTAGTCCGACGCATCATAACATTGACTCAAGCGATTCGTGGCTCGATCTCATGCTTACATCTTCTGTAAATCTAGTTGCTAACCATGGACAGGTCGCTGCTCCAGGGCTATCCAGACACGATTTAATATATCTCTCTTACAAAATTAAACCCCCTAAGCAGCGGCCTGCCATTGTTTTTATGCGGAATTTTGCTAGGTTAGATAAAGAAAAGCTCAGTAATGATGCACAAGGTCTTGATTTTGACGATCTCGTACAATCATCGACAGTGGAGGAGAAGGTTGTAATGTTTAACAGGTCTGTTCTCCGGCTCATTGACGCGCATGCACCACTGAGGGCCGTCCGTGTTAAGCGTCCTCCGGCCCCATGGATAACCCCAGGAGTTAGGATGGCTATGAGGCGCCGAGACAGGGCTTTTAGAAGGTATAGACGGGATCGCAGTGAGGAGAACTGGAACCTGTACAAGTTGGCTAGAAACCGCTGCAATCAGATGGTAAGAGCATCTAAACGCCGATACATTTGTGAAAATGTTCTCAATTCTTCTCCGGCTGATATTTGGAAGTTTCTCAAATCATTGGGCATAACAAAGTCCCCTGCCAGTATTCTACCTTCTAGTCTGTCTTTGAATGATCTAAATAATCATTTCTCAACGTCACCTACGCTTTCGCTTGATGTTAAGAGTAAAACTATTAATGACATAACTTCCAAGCCAATGTTACCTCCTGACTCTTTCTCTTTTTCACCCGTGACTAACCTTGAGGTCCTTAAGCTTTTTACGTCGATTAAGTCTAGGGCTGTGGGCTGTGATGGGATCAGCAGAACAATGTTATCCTTTATGACTGATAGCATTGTTCCTATTGTAACTCACATCATCAATTTTTCCCTATTTACTGGTGTGTTTCCAGCTATGTGGCGTAAGGCGTACATTATCCCTCTTCCGAAAATCCCCAATCCCAGTTTGCCTAACCACTTCAGACCCATATCCATTCTCCCTTTCCTTTCCAAGATCCTTGAAGCAGCTGCTCTTAGGCAAATATCTTCTTACGTTCTCCAGAATAACCTGTTGTCCAAATTCCAATCTGGTTTTCGGCCCGGCCACAGCACAGCCACAGCCCTGCTTAAGGTTACTGAAGACATTAGGGATGGCTTGGAGAATTCGAAGGTTACGGTGTTGGTTTTAATAGATTTTTCCAACGCTTTTAACACCGTCGACCACGATATTCTCCTGGCCATACTGTCTCAAATTGGGGTCTCCTCATTGTCACGTGATTGGTTTTCATCATATCTTCGTGGTCGCCAGCAGGCAGTGCGTGCTGATCAAGATTACTCCGACTGGTGCGACCTGGTGACTGGTGTTCCACAAGGCGGTATACTCTCTCCTCTATTATTTTCTTTATTTATAAATTCCATTACTTCAATCCTCAAGTGCTCTTACCATCTGTATGCTGATGACCTACAACTTTACGCTCAATCTGACATTGCTACCCTTGATAATTGCATCTCATTACTTAATGCAGATCTTCAAACTATCAGTGAATGGTCTGGTAAATTTGGGGTTGCCGTCAACGTCGGGAAATGCCAGGCCATCCTCATAGGTAGTTCGTACTACTTGAGAAATCTGGATACTAGCCAACTAATGCCGCTTATGTTCAACAACTCCGTGATCTCTCTCTCTCCACACGTCAAAGACTTGGGCCTGTACATCGACGAGACACTTAGTTGGAATAAGCAGGTTGCTCAGGTTAGCCAGAAAGTCACTTACTCGCTGCGGTCTCTCTATAGATTCAAACATTTTCTGCCTTCTAGCACCAAATTAACTTTGGTCCAGTCTCTTGTGCTTCCCATTATCGACTATGCTGATGTTTGTTACTCTGATTTATCCCAAGAACTTTTAAACAAATTGGATCGCATTCTCAATAATTGCATTCGTTTTATTTTTGGCCTACGTAAGTACGATCACATATCTTCATACCGTTCTCAGCTTAAGTGGCTGCCTATCCGACTCAGAAGGTCCCTCAGATCTCTCTGTATGCTCTTCACTATTTTGACCGATCCTTGTGCTCCTGATTATCTAAAAGAATATTTCAAAGTGTTGGGCAGTTCACATAGTCGTAACCTTAGAGCTTCCAAAAACCTACTCCTTGAAATTCCCTCACATCGCACTGGTTTTATGTCCGCTTCTTATGCTGTCTCAACTATAAAGCTATGGAACGCGCTACCCCTTGGCATTAAAAAAACTGAAAGCAAAATGGCTTTCAAACGAACAGTTCGGAAGTACTATTTGAAGTCAGACTAAATTACTCACAAGGTAGTCGTAGTTATTATTATGAGGTTTCTCGTATTTTGAACTATTTGTATGTATTTTAATATGTATTAGTTTATTTCATCTTATCTGTAATATATGTGTATTAGTATGTATACTATTTATGTACTTAATTCGATTTGTCAACAAAATGGCATTGTTCTCATTGATTTTTGTACTCTACCACAATGCTGTCATATTTGACCCAATGGTTGACTGGTAGAGAATGCCTTGTGGCATTAAGTCCGCCTATGTACCACTCCTGTACATGAAGTTTAAATAAATAAATAAATAAATAAATTAACACCGAAAAGAATCCCGAAGGCTTTTGATCTCCGGGATGTTTTATACGGCAAAAATTCTACTAGATAATGCCATAAGCCCGTTTCTATCAACACTAAGTAACACTTAGAACCAAATTGGTCATGCTACGCGTGCAGAGACGAAAATCCGCTTCTATCCATCCATATTCTATGTTAGTACCTAAACAAACAGAGTGGTAGGACAAAATGTGTTTGTTCCCAACGAGTCTGCATTTATAATGGTTATAAATTATACACCGTGTTTATTAACGCAAGAAAGGTTAACTGAGCCTAAAAAATTAATTATAAATGAAGTTCGTTTAAGATAATGTTCTGAAAAGATATAAAAATATAAACTACTAACAAAAATAAAACAGTCCGATGTTGAAAGCGACTCGGAGACATTATTTTACAGAACCCTGGGCAGACAGAGATAACGACAAAATCGCTAACTTTCGATCGCTGATTACTAACGAATAAATTCGATTGAAATAATTATGCTTACGAGAAACGCGTCTAGGATGTAGAGACATTCATTATTCGCAAGCATCATTATTGCAACCGAAATTATTCGTTAGTAATCAGCGATCGAAAGTTAGCGATTTTGTCGTTATCTCCGTCGAGACTGCCGGCCCTGCCCGCGTATCATGGCTGCCATAGAAACGGGTTTTGTCGACGAAGAATCGACAAAATGACAGATGAACAAAATTAATCTGTCATTTCGTCGATTCTTTCTTCGAAGAATCCTAATAATCATATTTAGCATAAGTTATACGAACGGTTGCTCTAATGATAATATCATCTGCCTAGCCTTTTCTAAACTACATAAATGTTGGATGGAGTGTAACTAGATGCAGGTGAATGGCGGTATTTCTCATGGAGAGATTACTTAGGGACTGTGTATGACTGGCTGACGGACTTCCTGTCTACTGACTACCTGTCACGACTACCAAAGATCCTGTAATGACAGCCACGGAGAGGTGATGACTGATGGTTGATAAAATGGTAACCCAACCCAAGACCGACGTTTTCAGCTGTTGTTATTTAGCCACGGGCAAGGAATTCGTGGCTAAACTAAAACAGTCGCAAATATCTGTCTACCTAAGTCGTGTTCAAATAAATGAAATGAATGTTACACGTGTCCAGACTTCCATTTTTCCAGATTACATAAGTGGTTACAGTGATTGCCAAAGTGTTGTACAGAAAGTAAAGCATCATCATCTGCCTTGCCTTTTCCCAATTATGTTGGGGTCGGCTTTCAGTCTTAACGGATGCGGATAACTATGAGAATTTTAGCTAGTAAGACTGCCTGTCTGACCTCCACAACGCAGTCAGTTCAAGGGAATCCAATACAAGGTAAGACTGGTTGTCAGACTTTCGGGCCACTGACTACCTACTTAAAACAACACATTGCAGGAAGTAAACATCGCAGAAAAAAATATGTTTCCAAGTTCAATAGCTGAAACATACGTGTACCTTTCAACGTTTTTATTGAGCCTTTGATCTCCTAAATTGAAGGAATATTGTTTTTGTTGTACCAAACATCAAATTGTTGTTCCAAAAAAAAAATTGTTTACTTTGAACATTTATTACGTTCTGAAGTGTTTATCAGAAGAAAACGTTGCGAATTATGTTTAAACGAACCATTTGGAAATACAAAATATCCTTTGAAACATTTACCTAATAATGTTAGATCCGAAGCAATAATAAAATAAAATCGGTAAGTGCACCCATATTAAAACGTAGCCCGTCTGTACCTGGCCCTGTAACCGCGCTTTTACACACACAAATAAACGCACACAGAGAGACCAGTCGCGCGATGGGCGATGGGTGATTCTTCTAGTACTTTCGTGGTAGTCTGAAATACTGTCAAAGGAGACCATTCACGGTTCTTACAAAGTTCGGCCCAGAAACCAAAGCCAACGAACAAAAATGTCTCACCATTGTTGGCCTGGGAAAGTCAGTCCGAGTTTTTTTACTCTACAACCATTCCTTCAGCTGATGTTTTGGGTTGAAAATTCTAGTTTTTCGAACGTTTGATTTGACAAAAATCTTTAATCTGCTGGTCATAGTGCTGTGAGCTTGTTAGGATGATGACTTTGAACAGTTTTATTATGTGTGACCAAACCGTTCTTCTTCCTCCTTTTAGCGTGTCGATAGAAAATATTGATTAAATATGTTGTTGGCCCATAATTCAGCTTTGCGAACTACCGTCGCTAATGCAGTCTTAGGATCGTCAAGTCTTAGTGTGCAGGTGTCAGGGCATGCGGCGCAAGAAAGGAGATGGGCCATTGTCTGCGGAGACACGCCATAAAGCCCTATCTGACCAATATGTTTTTGTTTGTAGCTAAGAAGTATCGGTGTTGAACTCATGCATTCAACACCAACAATTAGCGACACATAACTGAATCACTCCTAACTCAATGTTAAATAAACCCTTCAAAATACTCCTATGTGAAAATGTCCTCATTTGTTTATTTATTTAACAATTTATGTACACACTAAATATAGAAAAGAAGAAAGGAACAGAAAATAGTACAAAGGTCAAGGGATATTAAGTCCTTAAAATATTACGACCAACGTATAAGTATCTCATAATATCAAGACCTTAAATAAAACCTAGACTTGATACCCTCTCCATGTCTAAGTCCCCATATTTTTATAAGAAACCCGTCTTCTACTTCATCACCATTTCATATATCGATGGTCATTCTGTAGTTAAGTCACCATTTTACTTGAACCTCCAGAAATTCCCCATTCTGATTGAATTATGAAGATGTGGAGGGTCAGTGAGAGCTGGTCGGTATTAGGTGTAGGCTTAAAGCTAAGTTCGGACAGTCATATGACATAATATCAGACTCTTTTGTTAGAAAATCACGGCCATTTCTCAAGGAGATGGTCGTATGGGTTGAATGCAGTGCACGATTTTGCGACATTTGTTGACCGATATTATTCTCATTGTGAAATAAGGATGCTCTTTTGAACCAAATGTAAGTTATAGTCCTTTTAGTATTTTGTTTTATTTTTAGTTTCATAGTTTTAAGACTTAAACGGTCAAGTAGAGAACCATTGTTTGTCGCGTCGTTGAGCTCCTTGAGTTATAAGTCGAGTTACACGAAAACTGACAAATGCTTGGACTTACTAGACAGGTCCACTCAAATCTGATTGATTCTTTCTTCAAAAGACCATCTCAGACACTTTATTCGTGTGAGTTGAGTTTCTTTATGTCTGAGCTTTAAAAGAGACTGACCCCTGATTTTTTTCGGCTGTTTCTTCTCAGAGTACCTATTATAATCAGGTACGAAACACCGGCCTCATTTAGTTTAAAAAAATGATGAGTAAATTGTTTACAAAAATCTATTTGGAAAATCAACATCATTTATAAAATATAACTAAATTTCCAAATTTCTCACCGCTTATACAGAGTGTAAACCACCTCATAACGAAGCCGGCAACCAAGGATTCTGTACATCAAACAAATTATTGCTGTTAAATAACTTTTTTTTGGGGTGAACACTCACGTTTTGTGGTATAACTCAATGTTACACACTCAACACATTGTGCTGATGGATGGATTGAATAGTACGGGGGCCGTAAAGGTATTTAAAGTAAAAATGTTACATTTAAAACTTGTATTAAAAAAAAAGAACTGTGACCCCCAATATCTCTGTAACTAGAGGGTGTCCAGGTATGGTGTAGAACAAAAATGATTGACGAGGAGAACAAGTGCCATTCGGCTTCGTTAAAAGGTGTTTTACACCGTTTATAGTTCTTAAGTACTTATTTACTAACTTACCATATGAACTTTGTTGTTCGAAATCAATAATTATTTGATTTTGCATTGATTAAACATAGATATACTTGCGACACTCAAAAGCAAATTACATCTTGATACTTGGTCCTGACAGGTAATAACATAGAAATATCCTTTGCCGAGATTACGACACAAAGCTGAGTATTAATCTCCTGCATTGAGTAATAGTTTATACACGTTACTTAGCAGGTATTATATAGTTGCTGCCAATTGAGATCGCAATAACGGTCATTGACCCACCTACCAGTAGCGAAGGGTCAATTTTTGTAAGAAGTAAGCCGGATTACCTACATCTCATTAATGTGATTAATTGATTATATTCTTTGTCTCTAGAATATTGAAAGAAAGAAAAAGCATTTATAAGCCCGTACAGGACAAAACACATAAAAATTACCATTATTTACGACTATTGAAAACCAACGACACAAGCCTTGCTTAGTGCGACCAGTGGTGTTGACTGTGTCATTTTCAAAGGGAATCCGGCAAGAATCGAGTTGTATGGAACCTTCGCCACTGCCACCTACATTTACCTACTAAAGTTCTTAACTTTGAAATCCAAAAATAATCCTGTTCAAGTCATGAATCGTCGGTCGTCATCTGTTGTGATCTTCGACATTTTTTCTAATGAAAAACGATACATGGTTCACTTGTTTTGGTTCACGTAGGGAAAAGGGCAATGACCGATATTGTGATCTCAACTGGCAGCAACTATAGATAGGTATGACAAGGTGAAAAGGACAATGACGCACAAGAAAAATCGGCTATATCTTACAACAGTGTAATTCCAACACTATCAAAATGTATTGGAATGTATTGAATGGAATGTATTGGAATGTATTGGAATGGAATGTATTGAATGTAGGAATAGAAGCAGCAGGCCCGTCGTTAGTTGGCCCAATGTTGTTTTAGTTATTTAAATCCCTACAAAATCTCCCAACAGTAGGAATAGATGCAGCAGGCCCGTCGTTAGTTGGCCCAATGTTGTTATAATAACTGAAATCCCTGCAAAAATCACCCAACAGTAGGAATAGTAACAGAAGGCCCTTTGTTGGCTATTCGTTGGGCAAATAGTGCATGTTTATGACAATGGGCCTATTTTAAGTTTAGGTTGGCTGAACAACTAACCGTCTGCCAATACATTCCCAACTGTTGGCATAAGGAAGCCAACGGCAATTGCTACTAGGGAAACATCCAAATCTTCCCTGTTCATAATATTATTAGTAATTAGGATAGATTACCGATTTAAAAAAAAACTGTGTGGGCTGGTTTGGAACACGTGGCGACCGTTTGTGGCGTCACGTCGGTATCTCTTCCACACTGTATAAACCACAGAAACTATTCCTAGCCAGGTTGCTAGTTTCATTTGATATGAGAAGAAGTTTCAAACGACGAGTAGGGCAAACTTTAATCTAAAAATTCAACAAGCAACATTAAACAAAGTAAACAAATAAAAGACGAATACTAGTCGTAACTGCTCAATGTTCAATTTCCGAACTTTGCCGAACTTTTCCGAGCCAGCACGAGCGGCAAACATGCAATTTACTGCGGAATTAAACGAGTAGCAGTAGATGGTGCCAATGCTGCAATGGTCCATTCGCTTCAACGTACTTCGAAAAAGACTTTCAAAAAGTGCTTTCTTATCTAAATTGAATATTCGCAACACCTGTGCTTATTGGCCATTGCTCTGTATATTCCTGAATGACAACTATGGCCCCTACATTTGGTGAAGGAATTTCTGTCGAGTTTTGCGTGAGTTTTTGGTTTAAAAATGGAACGCTCGCCTCGGTTGTTATGACCTGAATATTGGTAATAATAAGTAGGACGTTTCTTTTTCCTTTTCTTCAGTTTGATGCCGATTGTTATTTATTTATAAATAGGACAACTAACAGCTGCAACAGATGGATAACCAGTGCCAATTACAGGTACTTACAAGTACCAAAAAATATGAGAAAGACACGCTTATAAAAAGAAAACGGTTGTCTGTAAAATCAGTTTACGGACGAAAATTTTACAGTATAACGTCATTTTTAAATTTCATACCCCTTTTCACCCCCTTAAGGTTTGAAATTCTAACAACACCGATTCGTTAGCTTCCAACCATACGCCTAAATAATACATTTTGAGATTTTCACTTCGAAAATTAGGGACTTTCCATACACAACTTCATCCCCTTTTAAACCGTTTGGGGGTAAAATTATCAAAAACGCTTAAATATGTATAAATTAATTTTAAATCGTCAGCCTAAACACAAAATGTTATAATCCTAACTTTAAAACTGACGGACTTTCATACAACCTTTCATCCCCTATTTAACTCCCTTAAGGGTTGAATTTCGAAAAATCCTTCCATATTCCTTGTTTGCATTTTATAAGGAACAACTGGGCTGGGCGTTGATCGCCGGATCGGTACGGTGTGACACTTTTTCGTGCGTGCAGCCGCATCGATTAATCACCACGTTATGATTCATTATCACGTCAAAAACCAAGTGTCTGAAACATCTAGTACGTACAGAATTCTTGTCTAAAAACTATCAAGAACAATCAGAAGACTAAATTCTTTTCACGTAGCCGTGTGCCGTGTTATCGCCTCTTTTATGTCTACATGGGATATTGCTACAAAAGATGCCGCCAGCCAATTTCAAAGGTTACCGGAGTCATATTGACCTTTTTATATCTAAAAAACTTTTTGCTGAAAGTATTCTTGAACATTGTAGGTCTATTGACTGATAGTTTTCAATAGGTCTGAGTCATTCCATGTTTTTACATCGTGTTATTATGTTTGCACTCCAGAATAAAAAACTTTTCATTCGATATTTTTAGAATAAAATATGTGTAAAAATTGTAACTTTCATAAAAAATAATAGGTTGGCGTTTAAAGTCAACTCTTATCGAGAAAGGTATTCTGAATATATTATGTATCAAATAATTATTATTCGACGGCACCGTTGACACAGTTGGCTTAGGCAGCCATTGGATGCTTTGATTCCCGCACGACGAACAGAAGATTTTGTTCAGCCTACAGACAAGTTGTTCCAGGTCTGGCTGTTTGAGTATGTGACTCTATAAAAGATAGTCTAATAATATCGGTGAAACATTCCGCATCATTCAGTTCCGTACGAAACAAAACTAATTCGAATCAAACAAAATTATCTTTGCTTCATGCTTTTATTCAATTTATAATGAACGACATCTCGCTTAAAATTCCAGCTTAATGAGAAAATGTAATGAGCGCTATTTCTGCAAAAACATCGAATAGTTTCATTCATATTCTTGGTCTTTTATTATTCTTTATACTTGATACTTGAAATCTCATTTCTAAAAATGCATCTAATCTAACTGTTTTTATTACATAAGTATTTTCAGTCATTATTTTATCTGACAGGCACAGAATAATATTTTAAAATAATATGTTTAGCATTAATCGCACGCCGTGATTTGTGTTTTAAGTCAGCCATAATCCATTTAAACCTTCGATAAATCACAACGAACTCAATGTATCTAAGGGGATCCTCACACGATACCACTCACCCGCGCGGTCTGGCTGTGAAGCGGATCTCACGTTGCATTTCATAATCAGACCTTAATGTTCCCACTGCTGGGACACAGGCCTCCTCTCTATGAGAATGGTTACTAGTATATGCCGGTTTCCTTAAGTTTATATTCACCGTTTCGAGAGAAGAAATGATATAATACATTGCACAAAGTAATGCGCCTACCTGGGTTGAAACCCACGACTAACTGCTCGTAAGTCAGGGCCACCACCACTGGGCCACCGCTGCTCTCCGCGTCGCATTGGCTTTCATAAAATCCGTTGATCCCTAACACAAGCACGAGTCCCGTCCCGACCGCGCGGATGAGCGGCACTCACAGACTTACCGCGCGGCGCACGACGTCCACTCACGAAGCTACCGCGCGGATGACCGGTATCGTGTGAGAATCGCGTAATATATCGTTCGCGTGTTCTAATTTATTGATCACATCAAGCATTTCTCTCGTACCTAAACACTTTATTATTTAACATTATTTATATGGTGAATAACATAATTTAGTATTCATATTATGTGCCGCTAATATAATTTGTGGCTGATGTGACAGACACTGCAATCCATCACCATTTAGGGGCTTTGCATTTATTTAGAATTTACTACTAACGGGCTAGCACACGTTGTGTTTAAGCTTTGTTTAAATTGAAAATGTGAAATGTTTGGTATTTTTTTTTATTAAACGTACAATGGTATTAGATACGGCTCATATGTATCTTCAAAATCGCATTCTAAAGCAGTGAGCCTGGCTGGAAATAATTTGAAATGGCTTAAGGGGCCGGCGGAGCATCCGTCGTTCATTCAAACACTACCAAAAGAATTAAAATCAAACATATTCTTAAGGTAGTGTGTATTTATTTCGAATCGATTACAGAATATCTATGTTCCTATTGTAATACTGGCTTTATACTGTCCTTATACTGCATTCAATTTTTTTTTTTATTATCTGTGACAAGGTTACCTGATACTTCATAAAATAACATAACTCAAGAAACACGTCTTTTCTTTTCTACTTAAAAAAATTACAACAGATCCCAAATATAAATTTCGAAAGGACAATGCCATAAAGACGAGATTGAGAATTTTAAAATTTCTCTGGAAAACTTATTTTTCTAATAACTCTTGTTTTCATCAGTATCTATTCAAAATATATCTTTGGGAACCTAGATATAATGTAATCCAATCGAAATAAATACACACTATCTTAAGAATATGTTTAATTTAGAAATTATTTTGGTATTACATTTGTATGAACTACGCATGCTCCGCGGGCCTCTTAAGGCTAATTCGATTATGCTTTTAAAAAAAATTGGTTTGTTTAATTTTGTATTGGTTTGGATAATTTTGTTTTTTTGACATTTTCTCCATACGAAAACTGCTAGACGTGACGTAATTTTTTTTTTTTATTGTATGCATAAAAATATCTGACCCGCCCAATGGCACAAATGATTACATCGTTTCCATAGCAGGTTAATAAAATAATAAAATTGTTACAAATGTTTTAAAACTCTTTCTGCAAATAAATAAAAAATAAACAATAGTTCTTTCTCTATTGTATTGTAGTGTCCGCAACTCCACGTCAAAGCGCGTATTTTGCGTACTAGTTCTTTCTTTTTTTCTATTGCTTATTGCTAGCAAACATATAATTTTACACAAACCGAAGGTTGACTAACTTAATATCATCTGCCTAGCCTTTTCCCAACGATGTTGGGGTCGGCTTCCAGTCTAACCGGATGCAGCTGAACACCAGTATTTTACATGGAGCGACTGCCTAACTGACCTCCACAACCCAGTTAACACTGGGTAATACGATGCAGTCAGCCTTCAGTCAGCAGTAGAGTCAGAGTACAGGCAGTAATGAGATTTGAATCTGGAACATGAATCGTTCATTGAAATCGAACGCAAATCGTATAAGTTACTGGCTGTAAATGTTGGCGGTGCGGGGAAGCGCGGTAACTAAACTTATTTCCCTATTCTTGTAATCGGTAGGGATTTTAATTGTAGTTCTACGTCGAGTTCTGACAGTGATAGTGCATTAACTTCCGACATAATAAAAATGAAGCTAATAACGTCCCGGGAGAAAAAGGCCTATGACAATTTCATACTATGGAAATAGAATTTTCGGAAAGTGTATTTTCGAAATTGCGCCAGTGTATCAAACATTTATTTTCTCATAGGAGATGAAAAGTAGAGTATATGACTCGAGGGCAAAAATATTTTCCCCTCAGGCGATGTACTTTGAATTCCTCGCTACACTCAGGATTCTACTTTAGCCCTCGCGGTAAAAAAAATATTTTGCTCCCTTGTCAAACAATACAATCTACTCTTTTATTAAACTTTTTTGTAAGGTCTTATTTCACAATCATTTCATTTTATTAATTTTAATGTTAATGAGTTATAATATAAGAGTAACTTGCGATATTTCAGATTAATTTTAGAATTAAAATTAAAGTTTAAATGTCACTAACTGAAATCTTCCATGATTATTATTCATTTTGAGCTCCTGATATTTCGACGCTCTCTCTCGATCGCGGGTTGACTGGAGAATTGACAACAATAACAACAATCGAGAATTGATTGGTGACATTTTGAGTATATACATTAAATTAAAAGTTAAAAAATAAACCCCGACACTCATAGGATCATAATTTCACAAGCCCTTTAATTTGATACCCATAAAAAAACATTCAAAAACACACACACACAGACACGTCCAATTTATTACACCCCGTCGTTTTTGCGTCGGGGTTTAATAAACTGTGAAAGCTTAAAACAGTGTTTAAAATTAAAGTATTAAAAAGTCGTCATTATTTGGAGCACCGCATGATTGTTATTATTCATGTCTGTTTACCCAATAAGTACCTCTACGCGAGTAGGTACATTATAGCACGCACGTCACGTAGTTGCCTCTTTGTTATTGTGACCTAAAACGATTTTCAGTACATAAGTACTTTGTTCTAAATTCCGGGGCTTCAGTAAAGAGGCTGTTTGTTTGTCCAAAGAGAATGCCTACCTACGTCTACGCCTAAATCGAATATCAGGTGCCTCACTTTGGATGTATGTACTATGTTTAGGTAAGCTCATTACAATACATCAACACTATGTTGGGGTCAGCTTCCAATCTAACCGGATGGAGCTAAAGGCCAGTATTTTACATGGAGCGACTGCCTATCTGATCTCCACAACACAGTTAATACGATACTTCTTGGTAAGACTGGTTCTCAGACTTTTTGGGACACTGACCTGTAACGACTGTCAAAGATCTACAAATGACGGCCGGGACCAGCTGCTTACCGTGCTTTTCGAGGCACGGTGGAAACTCGTTATGTAATGGGTAGGCACCCATCCACAGACCAACCTAGGCAAGCACGGCTTAACCTAAAGATCGGTCCGAGCGGCTGATATTATTTAGTCACGAGCTCCTAAGGTAAGTTATATTGTAAGGTACAATAAACAGACTACAAATAGAACTAAAATATTAATAAAAGATAAAAATAAACCTGTTTTTTGTATTCTTCTTCCTACCTTATTTTGTTATTTCCTTAATTTTTCCTGCTTCAACGGAAATATTTGATGGTAAATAAATAAATAACAAAATAATATTTGTGTTGCAAAATTATTAACGTTATCCTCTTTCAAGGTTGAAAAGTTATTCTTACCGGGAAATATGAAATGATTATTTTATGACTAAATAAGGAAGACAAACACATAAATTAATGCAAAAACATATTATGATTATCCATTTGTTAGAATATCGTAATTGCGACAGTTTACAATCTCGATAAATAGATTACAATATAACGGTTTTTCATGACATACACAAACAAATTACGAAAAACCTCAATCATAAGTACTTTCTCATTATTTATTGTACACACAAAATAACTTATAAACAGAAATTAATGATATTATGGCTTATGTACAAAGGAGAGTCCTTAACAATGTCAACGGCAATGTCAAAAATGGAACAAGTTTAAAGTGACATAAGGTGGATGCTCAAGGGTAGCCCGCGAAATTCATATTTTCTTAAGTTTTTTGCAATTTGCAGGTCAGTGCTAGGTTGTATGTCGATTAAAATATTGTTCACGGCTGTAAGACGTATGTATTTACAGAATTATAATATAATCATCAAATTATCAATGCCACCCTCCAAGTTCATAAAGGTCGATTGATTATTTCAACCTGCATTCATTGCAAATAAATGATTTGATTTGAGGGCTACCCTGAAGCATCCACCTTAATGCCGAAAGTTTTACCAACATTTGGTTGTATTATAGGAATACTGTCCGTTTTCTCAAAAACTAAGCTACAATTAAATTATAAAGGTGGCGCCACTGTCACTTCGTTAACAACAGCTCCGTATAAAATAAATATTAAAAATAGTATCTGTACAAGTTCAGTGCTTTGAAGTGGTTAATTAGTGAAAGTGTACTACAAAGCTCAAATGGAAATGTTATCTAGTGAAAACATTCAATAACAATCAAGTTATTAACGACTAAAACCCAGACGCTGTATACTTAAAAAGAAAACTGTAATTCTGAGTGAATTATCGTTTTAAGTGACAATCATTACTCCGGTGAACAATAATACGCTGGTGAACACTATAAAAACTACTCAAAGTCAAGCGGTGAAACCCAAAACAGTGAGTTACAACAAAAACTTCTAACAATATAAACAAAGCAACAAATTATTTTCAATTCACCTCCGATATTCAAACAAAAAGTAACGGACCATATGCTTACTAACAGAGGACCAATTTCGATCAAGCTGATAACGATCAAGTGGCTTAGTGGCTACTGTGGTTGGAGGTTAAGAACATTACGCTTGAAGGCGCGAGTTCGAATCTCAGAGACTGTGAATATCTTTTTCCATTTTTATCAGATATTTAATTTAAATAGACAATGAGCTTCTTCGACAACATAACGTTCAGAAAAACAAAGACACGTTCTTTACAAATGTCCGAAGAAAATAGCCTTGATAGTTCGAAGTTAGATGGCAGCACTAGTAGCTTACCAAACTTATCAAGTGATCAAAACAATATACATGTACAGGAACTACAAAACCAAATTGCACTACTTACTTCACAACTTAACTCGGCACACATAGAAATAGAGAATTTAAACATAGAAAATGCTCGGCTTAATAAAACAGTTACTGAATTAACAAGTAAAAATGATGTATTAAAAAAGGCCACAAAAAAATTAACGACTGATTTGGAAACTCCTAATAAAAGCTCACTTACATCTACTCCGCGCCCAAACTCTCAAAAAAAGTCACAGAAGAAGACAAGAAAGGCACAACTATTTTTGAAAAAACAAGATGCGGTTAATGTTTCTACGATAGGACTAGATAGTACAACAACACAGAAGGAAGAAAGTGATGACCATTCTTCGATCCCCATAAAAAGAAAACTGTGCATTGTCAGTGCGAATAAAAATAACAAAGTCTTGTCCACAGCTCAAGAGATATTTGAAAACTTTCAAGTATGTCACTACGTCACGCCGAATTGTGGCACACTTACACTTATTAAAGACTTACATAAAAAACTAATTGATTATTCTATGAATGACTATTGTGTTGTTTTAGTTGGAGAAAAAGACTTTTTACATACTGAAAATTATGTTAATATCATCATGAAACTAAGGGAGACATTGATGACAGTACAGAATACGAATATAATCTTATGTGCTCCTACTTTTAAATTAAGTGACTACTCGACAATGTTTAATTGGCGTATAGAGACGTTTAATAATTTATTACATCTAGACTTACAAACATATAACTACGCAACTGCATTTGATTCTAATTTAAATCTTTTATATGACTTTACCATGTTCTCAAAATACAATAGAAAAATTAATGACTGCGGTATGCGTAATATCTTTCAAAATGTATTGTTAACCATATCAGAGATATCATCGACCCAATGTGAATTTTCTGCAGATGAAAAATTGTGTGATCAAGAAAGGTTTTTTCGTGTATAAAAATATTAATATTCTGCATCAAAATATAAATGGTCTCTTGAACAAATCTCATATGTTTACTGTTGCACTTAATGAACTATACAATTCAGAAAAAAATATTGATGTATTGTGTTTTTCGGAGCACAATATGATATCATCTGATGTTAACTTGTTGCATATTCCTAATTTTACACTTGCTACACATTTCACTCGGAAATCCCGACATGGAGGTACATGTATAATGATACGAAATGGAATTAAGTATAGAGCTTTGGAGTCGGTGGAAAAGTACTGTGTTTCTAATATAATTGAATGTTGTGCAGTAGAACTCACTGACCACAACATCATTGTAATGTGCGTCTATAGGAGTCCACTTAGTAGGGACATAAAGAGTAAACTTGATATATTTTTCAATAACCTAAATATTCTCCTCAAATGTTTTTCATTACACACTAACAAAAAACTTATTCTGTGTGGTGATTTCAACATTGATCTTTTAAAAAGGACCACATGTTTAGAGCAATTCAAATCTCTTATTACGGGTTACAATCTCAAATTTGAAATAAAGGTTCCAACAAGATTAAGTAGTGGGACTTGCATAGATAACATAATTCACAATGTACGAGGATCAAAAGGAGAAGTCCTAGAGCTGGCGGTATCCGATCATACGGCACAACTGTTACAATGTCCAGTTAGACGAACATGCATCTTAAATTACTGGTTTTCAAATAAACGAGATTACTCAAAAGAAAATATTCAGAAATTCATAGACAACATCAAAGCAATCACTTTTGCTGACGTTTACGAGGAAACGGACCCCGCTAAGGCTTTCAAATTATTCTATGACCTGTTTAAGTTGCTTTACGATTTATGCTTTCCAAATATAAAAATACGGATATCGACTAAACAAAAAGCAAAATGGATTAGTCATGGCATTAGGATTTGCAGTAAACGAAAAAGAGAATTGCTGTGGAAATACCGGTTACTACCAAATAAGCAAAATAAAACAAACCTTAAAAAGCTTTCAAATCGGCTCAAGAAAGTAATAAACCTCACACAGAGAGCTCATAATAATCGTTATATACAATCATCTCAGAATATATGTAAAGCGACATGGAAAGTAATAAATAAAAATAATAATAAACATAATTTGCCAGGCGAAACCATAACAAAAATAAAATCGAATGACAAAATCGTAACTAATCCACTTGAAATTGCACAAGCTTTTAACGATTACTTTGTAGATCAAATTAAGCCAGTAACTAATTCAGACATTAATAGTAATAAACATAAAATAAGCAGTAACATTACTTCAATGTTTATGTCGCCTACAGTACCTCAAGAAATTCACCAAATTATTATGTCACTAAAGAATACGTCTAGCACTGGGTATGACGATATAAGAACAAATATTATAAAACAGGTATCTACAATAATTGCTCCTGTGTTGAGTCATCTTATCAATATGTGCATATACCATGGCTACTTTCCAGAGGAATTAAAAATAACAATTATAAAACCTCTCTTCAAGAAAGATAACAGAGAAGATATGTCTTGTTACAGACCTCTAGCGTTAGTACCGATTTTTTCAAAAGTATTCGAAAAAGCAATATATAATCAACTTACTTCATACTTTGAGAAAAATTGCCTTTTCGTTGATAACCAGAAAGGTTTTAGGAAAAACAGATCCATTGACATGGCCATCTACGATTTTTTACAAATGGTTACCAGTAGAGTGGATAAGAGGCTACCAACTCTAGCACTTTATATGGACATGTCAAAAGCTTTTGATCGCGTAGACCATACATTACTAATAAATAAACTTAACGCATACGGAATAAGAGGAAATATATCAAATCTAATAAAATCGTATCTATCTGATAGACAACAAATAACGTTCATAAGTAGAATTTCAAAAAAAACCGAAACAACATATAAATCCAGCCAAAGAGCGGTAAATTATGGAGTACCACAAGGTAGTGTACTCGGACCGCCCCTATTTATTATTTATATTAATGACTTTCCAACAGCATCAACATATCCTATGACAATGTTTGCAGATGACAGCACTTTACTTTTTAATAGTGACGACGTAAGTACATTGGAGGCTGAGATTAACTCTACTTTACTATCAGTTGTGAATTGGCTGCAGAGTAATAATTTGATTATAAATCTTGACAAAACAGTATTAATGACATTTCAACAAAGAATAAATTATAATCTGGACTTAAATATTAAATACAAAGACAAAACTATTAATGAAGCAAATGTGACTAAATTCCTTGGACTAAACATAGAAAACACTTTAAAATGGAATTCCCAAATTGACAAAGTATGCAGTAAGCTAAACCAACATTCCTATGCTTTGCACATGTTAAGTAAAACGGCCAATCGAGCAACAGTCTTAACGGCGTATCATGGTCTAGTAGCTTCAACATTGAGATACGGAATTATATTTTGGGGCAATGCCACGGGTAAAGATATGGTATTTAAGTGCCAAAAAAGATGCATAAGAGCTATTTATAATTTGCAGACAACAGACAGCTGCAAACCGTTTTTTAAAAATGCAAAAATATTAACTATGCCGTCGTTATATATCTATGAAACGTCTATGTTCGTGAAAAATAATATACATAAATTTGCTCGAGTAACTAGTCAGCGCCGCTGTGATCGGTTACAAACAGTCGGATCTAGTACTGCGCTATACAGAAACAGTATTTTTGTAATGGCTCCAAAGGTCTATAATAAATTACCAAAATGTATAAGAAGTGAAGATAATGTCCGCAAATTCAAGAGTAAATTGCATTCATTCCTAATAGATCAGACATATTACTCTATCGAAGAATTCTTAAATGATAAAATATGACATTACCAGCCCTCTAATATAATTTACTTTGTTTTCTTTATCAATAATATATTTCATTGACATTATTTCCAATATTACAAAAGACATTAATAGCTTTCTTTAGAATTTACCGTTGACATGCATGAAAAATAAATTATAATTGTTTCTTATATAATTGATTAATAATACTTACATTGAAATCTCATTATTTGACTTTGTATTTTGTATCCAGACTTATTATTAAAAATATTTGTACACCAATTTCATTGGTAGGACACAGAGCTCAACTAAAATGTATGAATAAGACCTTATTTTAATACCTGTGTTTCACAAATAAAGATGATTTGATTTGATTTGATTTGATAAAATAACGCATTCATAACTGCTTACCCAGCAGGTACTAGAAGCAAGCAAGAAAGCAAGCCGAAAGATATTTTTTAACTTTCACTTTTCAGCGCTTACGGGATGGTTGAAAATCCATTGGCTCGATATTATTTAGCACTGCGTTCGTGAACGAGTATGCATCGTTCTAGTACGCGGAGGATAGGCGGGTGTTCTTTTCGGAATGACGATTATTTTGAGACACACGAGCTTGGTCACAATGCTCGTCTTCTTTCTTCGTCTCCTCCAGGATTTTCGTCCGGTCTTCGTCTTTCGGCGCCTGTGACATTGTTGAACGCCATTGCTGATGAAAAACAAATCAATCTTATATTTCGATATTTTTGTATCTAGCAATACAAATGCTATCACGCCTACAATCCAGTGTTAGGCAGAGGTGTATCTAATAGTAAACGCCCCTTGCTTGAGCGTGCGGCTAGAGATCACTTGTTCACTACCTCAACTTATAGGGTGTAAAAAACCTCTTAACGAAGCCGAAAGGCACTTGTTCTCCCAATCATTGCGATCATTTTTTTGTTCTACACCATACCTGGGAACCTTCTAGTTACGGAGATATTGGGGGTCAAAGTTACAACTTATTATCATTTTTTTTTTTTAATAAAAGTTTTTCTTGTATGACTTTAAATCTCTATGACGCCCATACTATTCAATCCATCCATTATCCATCAATCAGCACAATTTTTCAAGTGCGTAACATTGAGTTCTATAACAAAACATGATTTTTCGCAACTAAAATAAAAAGTCGTTTCCCAGCAATATTTTTTGCGTAAAGTTATAGTTCGGTTCAAACTTTATGGCGGCTCGGAAGTTAGCTGCGAGTGACGGAGTGCGCATTATACAGTCAAGACGATACGTCCTCTGTGTCCCGCTGATACGTAACATTGTGTTTTGAGCACTTTTACGTTAGATGTTCCTAGGCGCCGTAAAGTTTGAACCGTTTTATCTGCGCAGACCGTCACTCGCAGCTAACTTCAGAGCCGCCATTAAGTTTGAACCGAACTATACTTAGTTTGACGTACAGAATGCTTGGTTGACGGCTTCGTGATGAGGTGGTTTACACTCTGTATAATGGGTATGATGACAGTATCAAAACATTGCAAATCTATTTAGTGGGTGATTCATGACGTCAGTACTCGCTAAAAATTATACCAAGGTGTGACGTATTGAGAATTTCAAAGCGTCGTATCTTCGTCACTTTTGATTTATGTAACAAACGAAAAAATATGGTTCAAATATTTGTTGATAATCTAACTGACGGACTAATTGTTATTTTTTTTATCGTCTACCCTTATTAGTATGAAAAAAAAAACTTACAATAGTCTGACGCTTAACACTTCTCTGTAACTCTTTTAACTCTTCTCTCTTCTTACGACGTAAGAAACCAACCTGTAAGAATTAAAACAGTTGATACAGGAACTTTTGAGTGAACTAGTATTTTCACTGTACGTTTCTAAGCGGTAAAAACCCTGAAAGAGGTAGGAATTTGGCCTGTTTGTTTATTACCTCAGCAGAACAAAATCACGGAAAGTATCATAAGCAAATTCGATGAAAGAGTTGCCTAGGAACTGCAGAAGGTATACAGGTTGGAATTTTACAATGCCACCTGGAGGGAAACTACTCGAAATACCGGAGATAGCAAATTTTACTCAAACCTTTATTTTCCATCCTTTATTTTTTAATGAAAATTATTTTGCCACATTTGGGCATCGAACCCGGGATGGATCGACTAAAGTTCGACAAAATAACATTCCCTACCTTGTGGCAAAATAATTTTCGGAAAACTGTGAATGCAGATTTGTTTCTTTTTAAAAATAAAAGAATGTCTCCTTTAAGTAAAATTTGCTATCTTCAGTATTTAGAGTACTTTCCCTCGAGGTGGCATTGAAAAATTCCACCCTGTAAAAGTTGTAATGGGTATAAATGACTATACGAAGCAAAAAGGCACTTCATGTCTTCCACGTCATTGCGACCGTGTAACAGTTCTGGACTATTTCTTGGGACCCTCTAGTCACGGAGAACTTTAAATGCATTTTTTTATTGCTATAACTTCAATTAAAATACCTCCATGACCCCTGAACTATTCAAGGCATTCACCAGCACACTGTTTTCGTACGTTACATTAAATCCTACCACAAACTGTTTGCTGCGTCCTTACAGGGTCCATATTTATGTACCTGGCTTTAAGCCCCTTGTAAAATCTTTTTTTACTCTAAGGAATGCAAAATATGTGAATATGTTACCGTAAAATTGTAAAAGCCGTTAGATTTTAGTCTATCAAGCGAGATTGTTTTCTGTCTGCAAGGTTTAAAGGAACCTTACTAACCTAACGTCGGGGTGCTTCAAGTCCCGATTATGGGGGCAGAGATACTTCTGTCGCGTACATTTAACAATTTTACGGGTTCACTTTGATAAACCGAAAAACAATGCGTTAAATTGTAAGCAATATGTTCGGTTGACAATCTTTCGAGAGTTTACAATCTCGCTAGATAGATTAATACAATCTTATACAATTTTACGGTGACAAATACAATGTGTAACAGAAAGGGTATAGTCATATGGAAGGGTGTGCTACAGACCATCAAACTGAACAACTTTCTCCATGGGATCACCATCGTAATCGCGAAAAAATAATAAACAGCCCCATACAAAATTCAAAAACCTACTCGACCAAATGTATGACAGCAGATGATTTATGTTTTTACGATTACGATGGTGGTCCCATGGAGAAAGTTGTTCATTTTTATGGTCTGTAGCACGTCCTTCCGTATGACTATATCCTTTCTGATAAACCATGATTTTTCACCTCAAAAAGAAGTCGTTTCCCAGCTTTGGCGTAGAGTTACTTAGTTTCATGTACAAAATTCTTGGTTCGTGAATTGTCACACCTTGTATGCCTTCGGCTTTCGGGAATATGTTTGACATACACACACAAAGTCGCGGGCACAATCTAACATGAAAGTTAGTAAAAGTAATAAACATAGATGAAATATTTATTACGTACACGGTATAGTATCGCCGAGATGATGATTAAGATGAAGATACCGACCACAACTGCTATTATGATCGTGTTTATCGGTATCGGAACCTCTACCAGAGTTAAAGTAGTGTTGACGCTGAAAAAATTAATAAATAATAGATTTATTTCAGACCAAGTCCATATTTAAAAACATTACAATTTTGTATATAGTGTCACACATACATAAAACATACATAAAATGAAAAGAAACACACATGCATTTTAAAATATCATTTGAAATATCTAAAGGACGCACGATGAGTGGTCATACAGTGCCACATCATTGGACTGTCGAATCTGTCGGACACGGTAGCCACCAAGCTGTTAGAACTATCGCGGACGTGCCGCATCAGGGAGACTACCTATTCGTGTTCGCAATAAAAGCGTAAAAATAAAAGCCTTTTGTGTCTGCAGTGACAACTTTAATTTAGATGTCTTTTACTGAATACTTTTATTATACCATTACCTTTCAACTTTGTACTGGTCATCAATTAGTAATAGTTTAACAGAAGTCAATATCGTCACATTTTTATCTTTTACGAGGATTCCATCTGTAAAATAGATTAAGGAAATAAATAAATATCTGTTATTTTATTTGTCTGGTTTAAGGTTTTTCGCGGGCCATCCTGACGCTTTCACCTTAAGCTAAATAAAGTCTAGATAGAGGTGACTAGTTGAGGCGATGCTAAAACGAAGCTGTCGAAATATGTGTGCATTAGCATTATCAATCTCCTGCCGTTATCTCAATTTATTCGGAATCGGAGCAGCATATCTTTTTCTTCCATATTTCTCATTCACCTGCCATAAACAACTGATTAATAATAATAATAATAATTCATTTATTTCAGATCATTAAAATCCATAAAATACACGCACATTACATAAAAATTCAAATAAAATCATTAAGTCAAAATTAAAACATAAATCACATAAAATTAAATGAAAATAACGCACCACATTTCAGTCTCCGACGCCACTTTTAGACTTCCTCTTGCGTACTTATTCCATTTGATAAATTCGCTTAAGGGGCCGGCGGAGTGTGCGTCGTTCATACAAACGTAATACCAAAATAATTTGTAAATCAAACATATTCTTAAGAAAGTGTGTATTTATTTAGATTGGATTACATAATATCTAGGTTCCCAAATATATATTTTGAAAGGACAATGATATAAAGACGAGATATATAAATATATATTTGATAACCTAGATTTTATGTAATCTAATCGAAATAAATACACACTACCTTAGGAATATGTATGATTTATGAATTATTTTGGTATTACATTTGTATGAAATACGCATGCTCCGCGGGCCTCTTAAGGTGGATGCTCCAGGGTAGTCCGCAAAATTCAAATTTTCTTACGTTTTTTGCAATTTGCAGGCCAGTGCTAGTTTGTATGTTGATTAAAATATGATTTGCGACTGTAAGACGTATGTAGTGACAGAATTACAATCATCAAAATCATCAATACAACTCTCCAAGTTCATAAAGGTCTAGAAATGACCTTGACCTTGAAAAACAGTTCCTAGACGTTTATTGGTTGTATTGATGATTTTGAAGATAATAATTCTGTAACTACATACATCGTAGAGTCGCGAATCATATTTTTATCAACATTCAACCTAGTCCTGGGCTGCAAATTGCAAGAAACGTAAGAAGCGTCAGCCTTAAGTAAAAGTGTGGCAACGGTTTTAAATTGTGCTGTTTGAGAAAGATGCCATCACCTCTAAATATGGTCTGATATGATGAATAGGATAACTTACCTAGAATTCTGGGCACAATGTACATCGGTATAAGAATCTTGGGAGTTTCCACGTTTTTCTTTAAGCTTTTTACCTCGCAGAGGTAAACAGTAGACGTCTGATTTTTTTTAGCAAATGGGCAGGGAGTATTTGATGTAGATTCGGAGTATATCTGAAAGTTAATGGACAAAGTTACCAATCAAAGTAAATCATTTACATGAACGTTATGTCTAGCGCAGTAATCTACGGTTCAACTATACCTTTGAATTGTGTGAACATATTTTAAAGAGCAGCGGTGGCCTAGTGGTGGCGGCCCCGATTTATGAACAGCAAGTGGGTTCGAACCCAGACAGGCGCATAACTTTGTGTAATTTGTTTCATCACCACTGCTTTCAAAACGATAAAGGAAAACATCTTGAGGAAACCGGCATATCCTAAAACTAAAAAATATGAAGTGTCCATGTCCTCATCTGTCATCTATCAATCCGCACTGGGCCCGCGTGGTGGATTATAGCCCATTCCCTCTCATAGATGGCCCTGTGTCCCCTGTGTCTGAACAATAATAAACTGACGATGATGATGAATTTAAAGTACAGTATGCATGTCTGGTCTTTTCAATTAATTTGGTTGAGAAGTGTAAATTTGGTGGCAGTCAGGATGGCTGACCACTTTATTATTTCTTTGAAATCTCACTTAACGCAAATGTAGGAAATATTTCGTTATAGCTAGTAAATAGTAGCAAATAGGTAGTGAACAGTGCACATGGTCTCATGTACAAATCTCGTTTGGTCCAGCCATCCTGACGGTCACGTAAATTTGCCATTCCCATAAACATACAAATGTTGCCTTACATGTGTCTATATTATGTAGAAAATGTAAAACTTACTGTGACTGGAGTGTCATTGTATTTGATGTACGGTTCATTTTGCAAAGTTACTTCAATTTTAAGGCCCTTCCAGTTGGTCGGTCCCTTGTTTGAAATCTGCAATAAAAAATGCGTAAAACAGTACTGGCTTTTGAAAAATTGCTGAAGATTATTCTTTTGACTATCTTTAATGTTCCGTTTATCAAACGTTTTTCTAATACTTCCCCATAAGTAGTTTCCCCATTCAAGGATCTAATAATGCTGGCTGCATCATCAGGCTACCACTACCAAATATTCTTCAGCAATTCTTCATTCCAAAATCCCTCGATTGTTTAGACTGAAGTACCTACTCAAGCTCGGTAACCTTGAACCTGCTTTCGATGCTCGATGTGATTCCATCCTATCTTTAATTGTATTGTAAAGCCTAATAAAATTATTTTCAACAATCCAACTCATAAAAATCATAAAAGTTGTTCAGTTTCATGCGTTTATTATGTTACACCTTTTATAATAAATAGTGGATGAATATTTTTGAGATGAAAAGGCATAACAGTCATAAGCTCGTATCTACTCGCTCTAGTTTTAAAGAAACATTACAGAAAAACTTTATACCTTGAAGAAAAACTTTTTACCGTATAATCGTGTTGAATCCTTTTTCCATTTGTTTCGATGTCCTCTTGCGTCATGTTGACAATAGCAGTAAGGCCAGTCTCCCTGCAAGCAAAGAAAAGTGTTAAATCGAGCTTTTGAGTATATTTTTTTTGTAAACCAAACAATGTAACCAGTTTGGTAACACACTAACTGAAAATATCAACGATACAAACCCTTTGGCAGCAATTCCACTAGGATCAGCCTTCAAAGGAGTGGTTGTCAGATAATTTTGGGTCACGCCATCGTCACAGTGGTTATATAGATCCGTGCTGATAGTTATGTTCTTGTCCATGTCCAGATTTGTAGAATACAACACGTCTAGTAGGATCCGACCGGTGGTCTGTGAACATTATAACGTCAGTGATCAAGGCATGTTTTGCGATCTAAAAAGGGTCACTCGCATGGTTGTTTAAACATTGAACCCTAATGCCCGAAAGATTACAAAGAAACGAACCCATTCTGTATTTTTCCGGATGGGCTTCGGCGGCTCGCACTTAATCCTGTTTTCATCAGTTGAGTCTTCGTGCACACACCCGGCTGGGGTCGCGAGCACGTAAGCTCCGACGATGTGCACGCGCACGCATGGTTCATACGCTACATCCCCGTCGTTGTAGACAGTGATGTTCATAGCTTCAGCTTTGGTCGAGCCAATTATGTACGGATGATCATCATGGCTGCAAACATAATGTCACACTTGAATTTGTTACAATTCGGAAATTCTGTTCAAGACAAGAACCACAACACAGCAGTAGGAAAGGTCGCCGGCTTATTTGTTACTAAGGAGTAGGAAAATAATACGTGTTGCGCTGTCCCCAAGTGGAATGGGAAAAGGCCTGCAAAAATATGATTTTACCAGAAATCGGGAGAAGCAGGAAGTAGCAGTAGTAGGCGAACAACGGGTTTAGAAAGTGAAGAGTACTATGTGATTGATTTTGGCTTCAAGGAAAAGGCAATCGCTGGTGTTTCTTGAAGTTTAAAAGGTACTTACTGAAAACTGATGTCGGTTGTTAAGTTAAATTTCGGTACACAGATTTCCCCAGCACAGTCGGCTGCCCCAAACGAATTCTGGATTTTCAAGACACTGTTGTCGCTTAGGGTTACGCGTGAACTGTCAAAATCTGGGAGTGTCGCGGGGTCATTCAGCAGCTCCGTTGATATTGTGTAGCTTATTTTTGTCTCGTAGTTGCCGTCCTTAAAAAAAGTATTATTATTATAATACACATTTCCATTTTTATGTAGAAAGAGACTCACACGACACTATCTAGTGTTTGATTATAAATAAGCTCTTTTGAAATTGGTGTTACCAAACAAGCTGGTTATCTGGTGAAAAAGTAGCAACTTTGCTTTTGGTTTGCCAAACTACTTTGACCTTCTGATAAAAAATGGACAATCAAGACTTGCTGAATACAATTTCATCGACCGACGGAAGTGTGTGCCTTATTGACTAACAGCTAACTTGTGATGTCTCAAAGATTACAGATAACACAATACACTGCGATGACCACTTATTATAAGATGCGCCACCAATTTATTGACCACACTATAAAACGTACCTAACTGTAAAAAAATACTCACTAAAGGCAAAATAAACGAGACATTTTTGCAGTACGCCGGTTTCTTGTCGTGCAGTGACGTGTTGAATGAAAACGTGCCGTCGGCCAGCTTTGCTTCTTTGTGGTCCATCGTCACATTTGTGGACAGAACTAATATAGAACAGATAACACTTGTTACGACCCGTATTACAATTTAATGTTTCATGGATCTTTTGGGGCTCAAATGACGTTGCCAGAAGAGAGCGCTGTTGGTAAACATTAATTTGTAAATTGATCTGAAAAAACAAGATGGTGATTTTGGTTCTAAGTTTGGTCTCGTGCCAAAAGATCCTTGTACAGTTTTACTTATACGTTAGAATCATACTGGCTTATTTTGAAAACGCTCTACAAAGTCAAACGTTTTTTTTTAACTTGATGTACATAGAGACGGTGGCCATTTTAAACACCTTTGCAAACTTTAATTGCTGTCTTCTTCCCCTAGAAATTAACATTCGTGGGTATACTTACGCGCAATGACATTTTTCGGCTTGCTTGGATATGTCACTAACAAACAAATTTCAAATTTATAGTTTATTTTACTTGAGCTACTGCGACCCTGAAATTTTTAAATTAATAAAGTGTGTGAAATTCAAGGAGATAGACAAAGACTCTCATTCGTTTGGTTTTAAGAGAAGTAACAGTGGTTAAACTTGAAAATTTTCTTAATGGACCGTGTGGTGTAATTTCTTACTGGGTTTACTTCAATAATATTAGTTACCTGTAAATCGGGAAGTTTCACCGATGTTTCCACATCAACTGCTGCCATGCAACTTAGGATCACTACCGTGTCTTTATAAGGTGAGCCGATTGCTAATTCTGTAAGAAAAAGAACAGATGCTGGTTTGTGATTGTAACAGTTCTCCAGCTGATGTTCAAATTAGTTTTCTAGCATAACGATAGTAGATAGGTAGGTATTATCTTTGAGTTAACAAGATGTTATTTATACCCACCGTTACATCCATTCTCGTCATAATCTGACACTGACGTGAGACTCATGCCAAAAGACTCGCCGTAACTTGATTCTGGTTTGATTTTTTGCAGAAATTTTAAGTCTCGATCGGCCAGACTACTCATGAGATCAGCTCCACTGTACAGGTAGACAACGCCGTGGCCTTCTGTTTCAAATGGAGCTCCAATTGCTATTTCTGTAGATAAAGTTAAATCAAAAACAGAATCAGACCCAATACTTAACCTTGCAGAACGCCCATTGTAATTTTCGATCCCTTTAATTAAACAACGCTTACCGAAATTTCGACCTATCAGTCTTTTAAGCATGATCTTAACAAAACCACATCACTATTAAAAATTCAATATTGCTGTAGTTTCAGAAGAGTGTCTCCTAGTTTACCCAATCAGATGCCTTTAAGAGTTCGCTAAAGATGACATCTTTTTTTTTGGCTAGGCGTTAAAAATATTCTCGTTCTTTAGAAACCATACTTTTTCCAGTACAATTAACAAACGTTATTGTTCTTTCTCTTTCTACACTATAATGTAGTGACTATAACATAAATTATATAGAAATAAGGCAGTAGAAAACGTGTATTAAAACAAGTGTATTAAAATAAATATTTGAAGTTTGTAATCACTGGTCTTTCATTTATAAAACGTAGAATAGACGAAAAATTCAGCGGATGTTAATGCTACTAACAAAGTATGGGAATTGCCACTAGTCTGTAGTTTTATTTTTATTTTTATTGGAATTGTCTTACCATGTTTCTTATCACCGTTTAAATCACCTACGTTTATAATTGCACTGCCGAACATTGATCCAGAAACTTTGCCATCAATTTTTCTTTTGAACACTGGCGCTTCCTGCAAGATATAAATGGCGTAATTTGATAAAAATCTTGATAGTTTGACGCATTTCTTGACGAGGGAAAATAAATTATAATCCAAGTTAACGCTATAACACACAAGATGTGTTAACTCATTATGACACCATTATTGTTTCCCGTACATTAATTTATTTATTACGTAAAAAAATGTTGAAGTTGACAATTGGGTACTTACTCCGTCTTCTAGGGCAAGATAAACATAAACAGCTCCAAGGTTGTAAGTATTTTTGTCGGCATAAGTAGGTGCTCCCACGAGCAGGTCAGTTCTCACGAGCATGTCAGCCCTTTTGGGAAACAAGTTGGCAGCACACAGTACCGCTCCAAACATCGATCCTACCAGTCCTGCTCGAGTGACTCCTCCCGTCTCCAATTTTTGTTGAAAAGACAATCCGTTGTAGAATATTACCTGCAAACATTGGATTTTTTTAACGTTAAGATTTGGAGAAAATTATTTAACTGAGGGGCTGTAACTCGAAATACTCTATTTACCGAACCATGAAATAAAAAGAAGGCAGCACCATACCCGTGGCGACCTTTTATCATACAGAGTGTAAGATATCGAAATCGAGTTGCTGTTGAGACCCATCAGCGGATTCAGGGGCATCTTGTATCAATTTTAGGTTACAAAAGGTAGAATGATGTTTATGAGAACTGTACAAAATTTAATATTGTAAAGAACACTTTAAGGTCATCATCGTCCTTTGGTCACAACTAATATGGCATCTTCACCCTTGATCACCCTCTATCCTTCCTTTTAAATATCTCCATTGGCCATGTTACCAATGACCCTTCTTTCCAGTTAATTTAATTATGATTTTTAAAAGTAAGCACCTATCAGGCCAAAGAAAGCAACAGGTAGCGCCAAATAAGCCGGAGCTCGGGTGTCAGAATTCAGAACTAAAATCGTATGGACGCGCACACGTGACTTCGCGGCTGGCAGTACCGTTTTGTAGGGACCTACCTAGGTAAGCCGAAGATTATCGAGTTACGGCAGGGGTAGAACAAGAAAATATAATTGTGGTAGAACGACATACCAACTAGATTTTTATTTTTTTGACATGATAAAATCACTTTTTTTAGTTTTTATAATCCCTCTGCATTTTATAATTTTTCGGCGTCGCTGATAATGAAAGTAAGGTTAAAATGAAAATCCATAATAGCGCCGACGACATTTCTTGGATTTTTTATCATGGGTGTCGTTTTCGTGGTTTTGGGAGTCGCTGATAATGAAAATGAGGTCAAAATGAAAATCCAAAATGGTGCCGACGACATTTCTTGGATTTTTCATTATGGGTGTCGTTTTCGTGGTTTTTGGGGTCGCTGATGATGAAAATGAGGTCAAAATGAAAATTCAAAATGGCACCGATGACATTTTTTGGATTTTTCATCACGGGTGTCGTTTTCGTGGTTTTTGTGGTCGCTGATGATGAAAATGAGGTCAAAATTAACATGAGAAAAAAAGTAAAAAAAAAACAATTCTCATTTTTTTTTCGGCTTCCCCTCATACTATTTTCACCCTTCGTCACTGGCACCTATAAACAAAAATGCATGAGCGAAAAGCTTTACCTCTCCATGACCAGCCGTCCCATATGTCGAACTTACAGCATATGATAAACTGTCATTGATAAACTTCCCAGAGGCGACGGCGTAGCCTGAAATTAAAACAATAATAAATACACACCTTTATTTAATTTTATATTCATAAATTAAAATTAAATAAAGGTCAAAATCCGAGAAGCACGTACCTAGGCTTCTCGGTTTATAACTAAGGAAATAATTAGAGTTGTCATAGAATGAGCAAAAATAATTCGGGGTATAATTTGGGGAATGGGGATTGGAAAATATTGATTTAAAAGTTTTTTTCTGATATTCCACATTGAATACTTTTAGAAATGTAGAAAACATATTATTTAAAACTTTACATAAAAAATCTTACCAAAGTTAAATTCAGCTTCCGTTCCTTTTATAGCGTTAGGGATTTCATCAGCTTTTGTTCCCTCATAAACCATTGCTCGACCTTTGAAATAAATAAAAGAATAAGAATACATTTTCGTGTCATTGCGGTATCAGCAGGAAACTTGCGGGCTTGCACTGCGATATCATGTTCATTCAGCTGTTTAGCCATAAACTTACCACGATACATGCCGGGGCCACCGACTATTATAGATTTATCGGGAGCGACATCAATACTCCAGCCAAATGAATCCATCGTGTCTTCTGTAAAACACACAAAGCAGTTTCGGTATTAAATAATTAAACTTAGCAGGGAAATCCAGTATCTCGAGTTTGTCGAAGTCAAAGCATTTATTTCAATTAAGCCATTGAAAGCAACTCTTGAACGTCAAACAAGGAAATAGAATTGAATCTTTTGCTCGCATAGTGTGGGGTGTGAGAATGTGATGGGGAATTTTACGATCAGCGCTCATCGTGGTGGATTGTAGCGCTCTTTCACGGAGTGGAGGCCTGTGTGGGCGGGTCCAGCAGGGGAAATGATAGATGGTAATTGATTATGATAATTGAAAATGACTATAAACAAGAGTATCTACCAACACCCGAGGAAGCTCTCGTAAGACAGTTGGATGAAACGATTCATGCAGGGGTATTCCTGACACCAAGCGTTTAGCTAAGAGGTTCCCATCCTGTCGATATTGGATTTTACACGACCATTCATAGCTAAACGTTTATGTCAGATAAAATGTTTATAATTAACGCGGGTTGGTCGCAGTACGGTCAATTTTGAACTAAGCCTACAATACAACGTGTTATGGTTTAAAATTATTTAGAACAAACACAAAAGAAGCTTCAATAAAAAAACTTTTTTGCAAAAAATAAAACCGTCTTCACACAAAAAAGTGAAAAATAATTTTAGCTTCAGAAGTCGGTGACCTTTATTTGATTGATTTAGTTTTTTTGTCACCGACTTCTGAAGCTAAAATTATTTTTCACTTTTTTGTGTGAAGTCGGTTTTATTTTTTGCAAAAAAGTTTTTATTTTTCACTTTTTAGTGGTTCACATGTGCATACCCTTTCACAGCGTACCAGCGTGATTTTTTGTTATGAACTGGTGTAAACAATAGACAGACATGAGATTTCAGCAATCCCAGTAAGAGACACACATTTGCTACATTTAATGAGGAGTTCCGTTGCCTTTCTCCGAAGTTTTTCATCTAATCTTTACCAAATTTAAATGGGATCACTCCGAGGAAGTAGTCTTTCTAAAACTACCCAAATCGCTTCTGGTGTGCCTATAAAATTTGAAAAGTTCTCTCTATTTCTCCAGGATCCCATTATCAGGATCCTGACGTGATGATTATGGGACCTTCTGGGAAGTATACCCTTCCAAACAATTAAAAAACAAATTCGGTCCAGTCATCTTCGAGTAATCGGGGAACATTGAATTGAGAACCTTCTCCTTTTTGAAGTCGGTTAGTAACGACGTTATGGTACGTGACCCAAATATCCGGATAGCCTTTAAAAGATTTGGCCGAGTATCGTTAATTTGCTTCTAAGAATTGAAGAGCTCCGTTCCTTTGTCATGGATCCCATAATCAGAACCTAACCAAATTCTCATCAAACTACCCTTGAAGTACCCTTGTCAATAAAACAAAAAAAAACAATACATGTCAAGGAGGCTTATCTTTATCTATATATAAAATGGTAAACTGACTGACTGATTGACTGACTGACTGACTGGGTGATATATCAACGCACAACCCAAACCGCTGGGTCTACAGATTCCAAATTTAGCATGAAGGTTCCTTATGTGGTCTAGGGGTTCACTAAGAAAGGATTTTTCAAAATTCACCCTCTAAGGGGGTGAAACGGGCCCCCAAAGTTTGTATGGGGAAACAAGATTAGTTAGACTATTTGATTCGAAACTTCACAAGAGTACTCCTATTGATAAATGAGTAGAAACGGGTTTCAGGTTTTTTCAAATTTCAACCCCTAAGAGGGGTAAATGGGGTGACAAAGTCTAAAAATCAACGCACAGCCCAAACCGCTAGGTCTACAGATTTCAAATTCGGCAAGTAGGTTCCTTATGTGGTCTAGGAGTGCACTTATATTTTTTTTTCAAAATTCACCCTCTAAGGGGGTGAAACGGGCCTCCAAAGTTTGTATGGGGAAACAAGATTAGTTAGACTATTTCATTCGAAACTTCACAAGAGTACTCTTATTGATAAATGAGTAGAAACGGGTTTCAGGTTTTTCAAAATTCAGCCCCAAAGAGTGGTAAATGGGGTGACAAAGTCTAAAAATCAACGCACAGCCCAAACCGCTGGGTCTACAGATTCCAAATTTGGCAAGTAGGTTCCCTATGTAGTCTAGGGTTGCATTAAGAAAGAATTTTTCAAAATTCACCCTCCAAGGGGTGAAACGGGCCTCAATAGTTTGTAAGGGGAAACAAGATTGGTAAGACTATTTCATTCGAAACCTCACAAGAGTACTCTTATTGATAAATACAAGATAGCGCCGAGGAAAAGTATTTGTTTTTCCATCTCGGGTATCGTTTACATGGTTTTGGAGGTCGCTGATTACAAAAATGAGATCGAAATGAAAATCGAAATGGCGTTGAAGTAAATTTTTCGTCATGTGTGTCGTTTTCATGTTTTTTGGGGTCGCTGATATCGAAAATGAGGTCAAAATGAAAATCCAAGATCCCGTCTAGGGTTTTTTTTTATATTTCCGTCATGGGTGTCGTTTGCGTGGTTTTCGGAGTCGTTGATAACAAAAATGAAGTCAAAATGAAAATCCAAGAAGGTACCTAGGACTTTTTTTCGTTTTTCCTTCATGGGTGTCGTTTTCATGGTTTTCACTGAACACAAATCTAATTTTTCTTTAATTTTAGATATGTATATCCTTAAAATTCTGCTAGATCTTGAATTTTACTTACTCTTTGTTTTGCGCAATGAAATTCTCTCATTTTTTAATTAAAATTACCCGAATAACGCGAGCAAAGCCGCAGACAAAGCTATCTAATACATAAAAATATCTCGTGTCACATTGTTTGTTATCGAAGTCCTCCGAAACGACTTCATCGATTTTTTTTTTGTGTATATATGGTAGGTCAGAGAACAAGTCGAAGGCTACTTTTATACCCCTATGTGACAAGGGTGGTTTACGCGGACGAAGTCGCGGGCAACAGCTAGTCCCCAATAAATGGAACTTAATACACCTAACTGTCGAAATCTGGGAATATTGTACACATCTGCGCACCCCCTCAGAGCATACAGGCGTGATGTTACGTCATGATGCTGTATAAACAATAAACATTCAAGCGATTGCAGCAGTTACTGCAGATTTGCCGTGTATTTTTGAAGAGTTCCATTGTATATCTCCGAAGATCCGGATCAGACCTTCAGCAAATTAAAATATAACCACACGGGAAGCACCAGCTTTCAAATTAAAAAAGAATCATCAAACTCGGTTCACCCAGTCGAAAGTACTGAGGTAACAAACACTGTCGAAATCTGGGTGTACGTGGGGATGTCGGGGCCGTCCAACCTCCACAGTAACGAAACCGACTGGCAGACTATAAAAATAACATGACTGATGACAAGAGGAAAAAACCGGCCAAGAGCGTGTCGGGCCACGCTCACTGTAGGGTTCCGTAGCTTCCCAGACCATTAAAAATACCAACATTTTTCGTCAGCAAAAATAACTTTGTTTTTCATAGTATTTGTATGAAAAACAAAGTTATCATTTGCGTTTTTTTGAAAAAGTGCTATATAACTCAAAAACTATTCAACTCATCAAGTTGAAAATAATTTTCCTAGAAAGTTCATATAAAGGTCTACTTCTGTGATTTTTTTCATATTTTTTAAACTTATGGTTCAAAAGTTAGAGGGGGGGGGGACACATTGTTTTTGACTTTCGGAGCGATTATTTCCTAAAATATTAATATTATCAAAAAATGATTTTAGAAAACCCCTATTCATTTTTAAATACCTATCCAACAATATATCACACGTCAGGGTCAAAATTAAAAAAAAAATCGCTCCCCTTTTTACGTCTGGGGGAGGTACCCTAATAAAAATGTTTTTTTAAATTTTTATTTTTGCACTTTGTCGGCATGATTGATATACATATTGGTACCAAATTTCAGCTTTCTGGTGCTAACGGTCACTGAGATTATCCGCGGACAGACAGACAGACAGACATGGCGAAACTATAAGGGTTCCGTTTTTTGCCATTTGGCTACGGAACCCTAAAAAGAAGAAGACTTGAAAGACAGGAGAAAACAGAACGATAAAAATAATTAGTTTCTTTAAAAATACACGACGACAAGACCGTTCAAGTGGTACACATCTGCGTACCCCCTCAGAGCATACAGGCGTGATATTACGTCATGATGTTGTATAAACAATAAACCTACAAGCGATAACAGCAATCACTGCAGATTTGCCGTACATTTTTGAGGAGTTCCATTGTATATCTCCGAAGACCAGGATCAGATCTTCAGCAAATTAAAATGGGACCACATGGGAAGCACCAGCTTTCAAATAAAAAAAGAATCATCAAAATCGGTTCACTCAGTCGAAAGTTATGAGGTAACAAACACAAAAAAAAAAAAAAAAAAAAAAAAAAAAAAAACATACAGACGAATTGATAACCTCCTCTTTTTGGAAGTCGGTTAAAAACTAGCGGACGTCACGCGTTTTAACCCGCATATTTCCCGTTCCCGTAGGAGTAGGGAAATAAAATATAGCATAAGTTACTCGCAGATAACGTAGCTATATATTGCTGAAAGAATTTTTCGAATCGGTCTAGTAGTTTTCAAGTTTGTTCGCTACATTAAAAAAAAAAACTTTCCTCTTTATAATATAATATTAATTAGATAAACAATTACGAGTTAGATATCCTTCTGGTAAATCGCCAAATCTGTCTTTGTCTCCAATTGGATTCTTTTCGTATATAGCACCATTCGCGTATGAGTAACATTTGCCTTTTGCTACGTGTTTGTACTTTCCTGTAAACAAAAAACAGGACAATTTTATTCGGTATTCTAGGAAGGTAATGCATTCATATCGGCTTGTAGGTAGGCTAGCGCGAAAAAATAGTATCTTGCAGTCTTCTGTTACACATTTAGGTATAGACTAAAAATACTAGCACTGTACGAGTACACTGAGATACGAAACCCATGGGCTGACTCGGACTTTGCTAGTATTTTTAGGAAAAGATTTTTAATATTACAATTATTTGAGAAGCGGTGGCCCATGTGACGGCCCCGACTTTCGAACAGTAAGTCGTGGGTTCGAACGAAAGCAGGCAGCATTTCTTTGTGTAATTTATTTCATCACCGCTGTTCTCAAAATGGTGAAGGAAAACATCGTGAGGAAACCGGCATGTCCAAACAACATCAACCAAAAAAAATCGAAGACATGTGACATCTACCAATCCGCACTGGGGGCCCGCGTGGTGGATACACAGGCTGAATGGTGCTTGATGTGCTGCTCGGGGATAGTTAGGGTGCTGGTTGTCTTCCTCAGACAGTGAAAAGGCAAGCACTTGAGGGACACCGTTTATATTTTGCTCACAACACACAGTTCAGTTATATTTAGATACATCACTTAATAAGCACTACAGAGTACAATAAACTATTTAAAAGTAATAGAAAACTGTGTTTTTACTACGTTTTATATAATTAGGTTATAATAGGTACGAACGCGCTCACCGAGGGAAACGGAATCCTTGACAATGTTGCCAAAACCAAATATTAATAATAATTGTTGGTGTTGCCAACACATGCCCTTCCCTCTCATAGAGAGGAGGCCTGTGTCCCAGCAGTGGGAGTATTAATAGGATGATGATGATAATTATTTTTATTGCTAAGTTTTTTCTAACATTTCTAAGAAACAAAAATAGATAGGTATGGTGTTGGTACTTGTAGGAATATTGGTAATACAGCAAGTATTTATAATAATCAATTGTGTAATTTATTAAAGAAAAACTTTGAAAGGTAAACGTCACAAGGCAATTGCTTCTAGAATGTTTAGCTACCATAGAGCAATAAAAACTTAACCTTATGGTTGCGTTCCATTTCTATCAGTACTTCACTTTATTAACATGGATTAAGAAGTTAATTTGAAATAGACCTTGTTGTATGACTTACCATGCTCCGTATATCTAGGTGCGCACATCTGAAAATACAACATAACATATCATTACGCTTTGATTACAGGGAGAAGGAAGACAAACCTTCGGGTCGCCATTTAAGTTATAAATCAGAAACCATGTCATGATGCCATTTATTGAAAACAATTCAGACTTCAGAACCACTCCTGTCAATGATACAAATGAAATAGTTTTTGGTGATGGCTCATGCCAAATATGAGGTCAATAAAAATCCAAGAATGGTGGAATTTACAAATCAACTGGCTCTTGAGTAAAACCGAGCTCTAAGGGCTGAATTCTTGTTGCGCTGATAGTCGGTCGCGCTCGCTTGGTCGCGTACATTGTGTTCTATACAATGTATACTCTATGTATTGCGTTGTATTCTACACTGCGACGCTGACGTCAGCAGCGACCGACAGTCGTATTTTGTTCTCGCTGACGTTACGACCGACCGAACGCGACCGACCGTTCAGGCCTAAGGTTTAAAAGCTTTAACTAAAGCTGTCAATGCTCGTTACATTATTACAGAAACTTACCATCACGAAGTCTGGTCCAGCCTTGACGGTCGCTCCAAACCAGTATTCATGTGAATAATGATCATCTGACCAACCTAAAATATGAATACAATATCAGTTTTAGTAAGGTTAACGTACATTTGAATGGACCGCACCGCTTTTCAAAGATCAGCCGAAACGGGGAAAAATGGGCAATATGGGGAAAACGTATATTTATTATTATATTCCCTAATGTCGATCCTAATTTCCTTTTTAACCATAAAACTGGGTAATATAACTTAATATTTTCTGTGGATAGGTACTGGTCATGTTACATAGGTTAATCGCCTTGCACAAGAATCAGGAACTTCACTCAATTTGTAACCCTTTTGATCAATCATCAATTGGACCATGGCTCTTACGTATGAGGAGACAGAAAAGTTATTAGAAAAGTTACTCTAAAAGTACTCTTATTTATTTACTTTTGCACTCCACATTTTCGTGCAAACATTTACAGTGTCCCCGCGCATACATACACACACTCACACGCACACATAGACAAACACACGCACACACTTCCACACACACGCACGCAAATATATATACACACTCCGAGAATGGCTACAGTCCATAGTTTTAAGTTCCTTACTATACCTACTGCTTGCTCCAGCAATCGCTAGTGACACTAATCACTATGTAACTCCGAACTTGTTTAAATTATTTGGCAATGTATAAAGAGAGAGCCATGACACCCATAACACAAGTTTAATCTTAGCTTGGGTGCCGGCGGTTTAAATTCAGTGGTATTTTTACAATTTTTAGGTTTATAATAGTCTTATAGCATAGTGCTATTCTGAAAATTGTAAATTTGGAAAGAAAATTATTGTTAAAAAAAAAAACAATTAAAATAGAGATCATCATCATCATCATCATCTGCCTAGACTTTTTCCCAAGTATGTTTGGGTTGCCTTCCAGTCTTACCGGCAGCTGATTGCCAGCCAACTGAATTTTACATGGAGCGATTGGCTATCCGACCTCCACAACCTAGGGTTATACGACTGTTGTCCATGGAGGTCGGATAGTCAGTCGCTCCTTAATCCATGTTAATAAAGTATTACCCAGTACTGGGTAATACGATACCACTTGGTAAGACTGGTTGTGAGACTTTTTGGGCCACTGCCTACCTGTAACGACTGCCAAAGATGGACAAATGAGAGCCGGGACCAACAGCTGAGCGTGCTTTCTGAGGCACGGAGAAAACTCGGTATGTAAGGGTGGTCACCCATCCACAAACCAACCTAGGCAAGCACGGCTTAACCTAAAGATCGGTCTGAGAGTTAAAATAGAGATAATCTGGCCAAATCGGGTTTCATCGACCCGTTTCAAATACAATTTCAGTGCGGAGCCCCTCTGCAGGAAATGACCTACCTCCTTTCTTGCCCATCATACACAGCTACCTGCACCTTCCAGGATTTAAACAAGGCCAACGATAGAGCTGTGCAGGTGGCAACATACTGGTCGGATATTATTTAAGCCTATCGACACACGAAGAAGAAAAAAAGAACCAATAAGAATAAATACATTAGAAACATGTATTTTGTCCTGGCAGCGTCGGTGGCCCAGTGGTGCCAGCCTCGACTTACAAACAGTAAGTCGTGGGTTCGAACCCAGGCCTGCGCATTACTTTGCGGACTTTATTTCATCACCACTGCTCTCAAAACGATGAAGAAAAACATCGTGAGGAAACCGGCATGTCCTAGAACCAAAAAATTCGAAGACATGTGACATCTACCAACCTGCACTTGGCCCGCGTGGTAGATTATAGCTATTCCCTCTCATATAGTAATAATAATAATAATAATAATAATCTTTATTTCAAAAAGTCAAATACAGTTTGTCCATCTCAATCAAAACAGAGAAAAAACGTTCTTATATGAAGTACAACACTATGCTAATTTGAGATAGAGTGAACGACTGTGTCTGTGCTAGTATAAACTGTGTTACAGACACAGGCGCCTTCCTCTTACAGTTCATTGATAATTTGCTGCACTTTATGGGAGTTTCTGTGACCATTAAAACTTAGTTTGACAAAAGTACTTAACACTAAATCACTTATTAAAAATTGTGTACGGAAGGAATGTGTGTGTGGAGTGAGTATGTGTCGTGCGAGTATGTGTGGTGTGGGTGTATGAGTGGGTGTATGTGTTTTGTTGTGTGTTTCAGTGTAGGATATAATTAATAAAGGAGCAATTTAAATCTGGGTTTAGATGTGTCAGTAAGATTTTTTTTTAAAGAGTTGTTCAGTCTCATCGTACGTTAACTTTTGAAGAAAACTACTAACTACGGTTTTACATTTATATTTGGGCAAAGAGTATACATTGCAGGTTTCGTTTATTGTGTTATAAAGGTGCCTGCTAAGACACGGGTAGCTTCGCCTCGCCAGAGCAGTTTTGGAGGTGAGAGGTGGGCATACAGGGTCCTTACGTCGTTTATTTTGCTCTAGTAACCTTGGGTCATACGTCAATGATGAGTGTACACGTAAAGTGACGTTAAGTGCACAGAGCTGTCGGACAGTGAGTACAGATATGTCCTTGTAAAGCTGGGTTGTTGGGTACCGGTAGGGTTTGTGAAGCATGACTTTCAGGACAGCTCTTTGTGCCCTCTCAACACGAAGTAGATACGTTTTATGTGTACCACCCCAGACAGATATGCAATACGTTAGAAGTGACTGAGCTAAGGCAAAATATATAGTTTTTATGAGTCGGTCGTCAACTACTCTTCTCAGTTTTTTCATAGGAAACATTAGCTTACGAACACGCGTAACTGTCATACTGATATGTTTTTGCCAACTCAATGTGTTATCAATGTGCACGCCCAAGTATTTTACACAAGAGCTTCTTTGTATACTAGGGCAACTGCAAGGGGTCAGCGTAGGGTGACAGCTATGGGCTTTAACATCTGGCATACTAGGCTGTGTAGCAGTGTTCGCTGAGAAAGGGACATAGTGGGTTTTCGAGACATTTAGTGTGAGTAAATTTAATGAGAGCCAAGCCATGACTATGCCAAGAGCATTTTCAGCTGCGTGGTGAGCAGATTCCCATGTTTCTCCACTTATGATTAGCGCAGTATCATCTGCATATACAAGTATCTTGCAGTGTGGGATTGATAACTGACACAATCTGTTTACAAATAGAAGAAAAAGGGTGGGCCCTAGCACGCTGCCCTGTGGTACGCCAAAGGTTAGATTCACATCGTCACTGATGTAGTTGTCTACCTTAACTCGCTGGCTACGATTTGTGAGATAGTCACGGAAGAGGTTTAGAGCAATGTCTCTTATTCCTAAGCTTTCTAAACCATGCAGAAGGATGGGAGTGGAAACCGTGTCGAAAGCTTTTGCTAAATCAAGAAAAATACCTATTGTTTTAGTCTTAGAGTCAAGATTCTTAACAATGTGACTTGTCAGTTCAAGAACAGCATCCTCTGTTGATAAGCCTCTCCTGAAACCGTATTGGTTAGGCGAAATTATGTTGTTGCTTTCAAGATAGCTAAGCAATCTTTTGTTCAGAACCTTCTCCATAATTTTGGACAGTGTGGTCAGTACAGATATAGGCCTATAGTTCTCGACACGGTCTCCATCCCCTCCCTTAAATACTGGTGTAACTAAAGCCTTCTTACAAGTGTCGGGGAAAATACCTTTTAACAGAGATAAATTACAGATATGTGTTATTGCGGGAACAAGTACATGTCGGGCAGACTTGATTACCGAGGCTGGTATTCCATCGTGACCTACTGCACAATTGTGTTTTAATCCTATAATTATGTTTTCTATTTCTGAGAAGTTCGTTTCCAGTAATGCGAATGAGTTACCTTGAGGATTTATTAGGCTGTCAAATTCAAAGTTTGAGCGAGTTACACGCTGACCCTGTGCAGCCTGCCTAGCAAGATCCGCTCCAACGTTTGCAAAATAGTTATTTATGGCATTGACAGAGGACTTTGGATCACTGCACATATTAAGGAGTTCTCCTGACTTCTTTATGGGTGAGGTGTTCTTATAGCTGATGGTTTTTATAATATCCCAAGTTGCTTTGAGGTTACCATTGGCTTTCTGGAGTTCTTTTTGGTCAGAATTGCATTTAATAGTCTTTAGTAAATTGTTCAAGTAATTTCGGTATCTAGAATATATTAGGTTAGCCGTAATGTCTTTAGGATTTTGTATTGCTTTTTTATGGAGTTGATCCCGATGTCGCACGCATCTCAGGAGGCCAGACGTCATCCATGTCTTAATAGTCTGCTTCCTGTTAGGGACTTTTTTTAGTGAACTGTGTTGATTTATTGCGTCTGATATAATGGAGATGAGTTGTTCCGCACTTTCATTTGGGTCTGTGCTAGATAAAACATTTGAAAAATCGGAGTTTTCTAAGCAGCTAGTAATTGCTGGAAAGTTTAAATGCCGTATCATACTTTTAGGTTTTGTAGCATTAAGTGGGTTTCGTTCAATGCAAAACAGAATAGGTGCATGATCAGTAAAATATGAGTCCAGAACTAAAGTTGTGGAGGGTCTATCTGTTTTTATAAACACATGATCCAGGCAGTTTTCAATGCGAGTGGGGAAAACGTGGGCAGGTAGAAGCCCGTGGAAAGCCATTGTATTTAAATATTCTTCAGAGTTTGGGTCTTTGTTATCTGGTCGAATGTTTATGTTTAAATCTCCAATCACTACCACAGTTGCTATTGAAGCTAGCGATTCTAAAACATTATTTATAGAGTTAAGAAAATTGTCTATATTTCTGACTGAGGGTGAACGGTATATTGCGACAATAGCTATATCTAGATCTAGCCTCAAAATTAGACAGTTAGCGTCCTGGAAAACCGGTTCAACTAGCTTATGAGTCATATCAGAGCTTACATAAACTACAACCCCATCATTTTGGTTGTTAAATGACGATCTAGCCGAGGTAAAGCCAGTTAGTACAGGAACATCTGTAACTTTACTCAACCAACATTCAGAAAGTACCACAAGGACATTGAGACCATCAAAGTTACAATTTAGGCTTCTGATGTTAACATGTAGTACGTTCAAGGTTGGTTGAGCAGTGTTTATATGCTTCAAACATTGGTCTGGCAAACTCACATACGACTGTGAGATATTAAATGATTCTACAGAATCAATAAATTTATTTAGGTCGTCCGTATCGAATTTTAATTTTTTAAAGTTAATGACCAGTTTATGTTTGTGCTGGAGAGTAACATATGTGTAAGTCGTTTGAGTATTTTAGTGAAGAGTCTGGAATTTAGTGTGTTTATTCTATTTAAAATGTGTGTGTGAATGTTATGAGTGTGTAACTGCAATTGTGTTGCGTCGTGATTAATAAGAAATAATAATTTTGTTTTATATGAGAAATTAACTAAATGATTGTTGTTCACTGGGTAAATCATATCATAACACAATGAAATACGGTTTAAGATAGCTTCTACAAGAACAGATTTTGGATGTAAATAATATACTTATCAAATATACCATACTATTTAGATAGACCATACCAATTACTAGCGAAAAGATTTGACCATATACTGTAGTACTTAACTTATAATAAACAAAGGGTATAATAAATAGACTGTGAGAAATGACTATGAGGTAATTCGCACAAGTTAGTCATTTTTTAGTTACGAGTTTTAGATCTATTGCGGATTCAATTCGAATTTGAGGCTCACCTTCGGCTTTACGTAGGAATATGGAACCACGTGAAGTCCAGCAGTACGCGTAGCCATTTTCCTTTGCAGACTGTCGAGCTGCGTAGAATAGGTTTTGCGCGTTAGGTGTTAGGGCTTCTGATATGAACACAGGTTTGGGAGGTCCGGGTATGCTCAGGTGTCCAGTATTTAATTTTTCTTCATTTGGTTTCATCTTGTTGTAATTCTTGACTCCCTGCATTATTTTATCTTTTTTTAGGACACTGTTCAGCTCAACTATAATGGGTTTACTGCCTTCTTTGCGGGTTTGGATTCTATAGATATCTTTTATGTCACAGTCTTGGATATCTACCTCGACCGCTTTGGATAAAGTTTTTACAATCAAACAAGCGTCTTCCTTCGACTCAAATTTCCTATCATCTCGCAAGCAGATGGGTACATTTCGTATCTCTAAGCTAGCCGACCTGCTTTTACGCTCTAGAAATTCAATCTTTTCTTCCAATTTCTGGATCGTCTTCTTATCTTCTGCTCCATCTTCTTGCAGGTTTTGTAGTGTTTTTAAAATTTGGTCATATTTATCTGACATAAATTGCAAACTTTCTTTAAGTTCTTCATTTTTCTGCTTGAGTTCTAGGAAGCTTTGGTCTACCTTAGTTGATAAGGACGAGATCAACCCCTTGAGTTCCTTGATGTCGTCATCGCCATGCCTGCGCTTATGTCTGACACTAGCATTTCTGCTACCGCTTCTCTCAGACGCAGTATCTGATTCACATATATCAGGCGCACATACCACAGAGAGCGTGGAACCAAGCAACATATAGACAAGGCCTGTGTCCCAGCAGTGGGAACATTAATTAATGACGATTTTGTAGTTATTGACATAGACAAACTCACACATCACCGTGGGTGCGTCAATAGACGCTGGGTTTAATTATCAAACATTCGAGATCTATTGAACAAGATGTTCGGCGTAAAAACACTACTTAAATGCAACGGTACCTCCTGGACTATAATTCCTAAAACCATCGTTTCGGTAGTCAAGTACATAAGTCAGTCCATTACCAAGAACCGCTCATGTATCTAAGCTCCGTGGCTGTAATTCTTTTAACTAGTTTCATTAAATTAAAAAAACTCCGACACACATAGGGTCATAATTTCACAAGCCTTTGTCTTTTTAAACTTTCACGATCAGAACACATTATAAAACATATGAAAACGGGTATTTATCGCGGGGCGACCACGGCTGGTGCAATCCGGACGAAACGTCGGGCTTAAATCAAAGGTAAATTCGCAATCAAATACCCGTTTTCATATGTTTTATAATGTGTTCACAAGCCCTTCTATATAAAATCAGTTCAATAAATTATAATAAATTTAAAATATACCCATTTAAAATATACCCATAGAGAGCAGCGGTGGCCCAGTGGTGGCGTCCCCGACTTACGTTCAGTAAGTCGTGGGTTCGAACCCAGGCAGGCGCATTACTTTGTGTAATTTATTACATCACCGCTGCTCTCAAAACGGTGAAGGAAAACATCGTGAGGAAACCAGCATGTCCTAGAACCATAAATTCGAAGACATGTGACATCTACCAATCCGCACTGGGCCCGCGTGGTGGATTATATAGCCCATTCCCTCTCATAGAGAGGAGGCCTGTCCCAGCAGTGGGAACATTAATAGGCCGATGATGATGATGATGATACCCATATTGAGCGAGATGTGAAAAAAAATGTAATTCACCATTGTGTGGGTGGCGGCCATCTTGGATTTTAAATTTATTATAGGGTTTATTGAACTGATTTTTATCAAACATAGCTTAGACCACTCCTGACTAATTTACCTGTCAAACAAAAAATCAAAATCGGTTCATCCGTTTGGGAGCTATGATGCCACAGACAGACACACACACTCACACACACACAGACACGTCAAACTTATAACACCCCGTCGTTTTTGCGTCGGGGGTTAAAAACGTCCAAAAACACTTTGCCCTGCCTGGAATTCTAGCTCAAGAGCTCATACCAACCCATGATACTGAAAGATCAAACTTAAACAATTAAGTTAGTTCCGTTATTTTTTAAGTGAGCACTTTTTGGGTGATTAAAATCATGGAACTCGCGTGACCGTCACCTAACGCTTCGTAGCACTCGTAGCCGATTCGCTACGGCGTAGGTGTGCGTGGGGCTCAAACCGTTATTTAGTTAGTTTACTTAGTTGTCATGCCGCATGTTTTTTTTATTATTCAAATACATGCATACCTTTTCTTTTGGGAACATCGATTGGTGTGCAGGTTCTGTTTTGCATATCGCAATTATATACTTCGCCAAATTTACTTTCCCTTGGCGCACTTATTACCAATCTGAAAAAGGATATGCATGTTATTACAAATCAAATAATTCTGTGAGTCATGGGGAAAGGCATTTACTCAGTAGTGGATGGCACAGGCTAACAGTTAACAAAGTCTCACTTACTTTTTGTTGGGGGCATCGTAAGTGATGCTGTAGCCGAAATACGAATTGTTAGCCATATCGCGGTCTCCTGGTGGGTTAAATACTTCCTTTTGCCCCGTGTAGTAGAGTGCAAATACGCTTGGCCACGCAGCCAGGGCCAGGCAAGCCCAAATAAGTACTAGAAACAAAAAGCAAAGAAGTAAAGATGATGAATCCAGTAAATCATTACTTCTGTATCTCGTAACGATGTCTCAAAGAAGATTTGCGAAACGGGAGCTAACTGAAGCGTTCGTCATTGAAAGGAGTAACGTCGATTACTTACTGGAATAATCATCTCGAAAATCTATACAAATAAATAAAATTGAAGTGTCTGTTTTTAAACCAAAAATAACAGCTTTTTACCAGATTATTATGAAAATATGTACGGTACATAAAACAAAAACATTTTTTTATTCTGTTAATTACTTGTTCCAGCTAATCTCCTGAATGGCTGGACCTATTTTGACAGAACTTCTAATGTCAGAGAGCTAACATAGGCTACTTTTATTTTAGAATAAGAATTAGGGTTTCGCTCATAAAAAAACTGTTAACTACACCGAACTACACATAATTCCAAATTATAATTTAAATATTTATATTCACTTTTTATAACATATTGTTAAAAAAAAACATTTAAAAATACAAAAAATAGTTGTCCGCCGGCTTCGGGATATTCACATTATTTTAAAATAAAGCTCACAGTTCATGATTCCTTAAAAAAACTCGTCACCACACACCACACTATTGTATGTCACTAACTCGACAGCACAATAAAAATTACATCCGAATATCAGAAATGATAGGTGACGAAGTCGTGGAATATATTCAAAGGCCTCCGTAGCAACTGGACAGATTGTCAACTGGACAGATTCTCAGATGAACAGTTTCGCAGCTGGACGGACTAGAACTGCCGCGGTCACTAATATTATTTGTCAAGGTAAAACGTTTCAATAATCTGTTCTGCGGTTAGTGTTCCGAGTCAGTTTTCCTTCCTCATCAGTAAAAGAACACAAAATGACACAAATACAAACACAACACTAATTATAATACTTTTAATATTAGAATTAGTACCTACCATTTTGTGTTATATAATATGCTAGCTTCTGCCCGCGACTTCGTACGCAGATCCTGTTGCTTATACCAGCGACAACGGGGTCGTCAAAATCGAAGATCTGAAACGTCTGATGTCGAATTCTAAGAGCCCGGGGACGGGAAAACAACGGGATGCGCTCACGATCAGCGGACAGTCACGCATCACGTTAATTTCGCACTTGTCTCTATTAGGTAGCAGATGAGTAGATACGCTGAGAACTCAATCGCAATTCTCTATCCGTGAACGTCTCCGACTCGCGAAACAATGCGTGACGTTCACAATCAACAGACAGTCGCGCATTACGTTTCCCACTTGTCTCTAGAGATCTAGAATTCGATGCGTAGATACGCTTGGAACTCAAGCGCAATTCTCTAATCGTGAACGTCTCCGACTCGCAAGACAATGCATGACGTTCACGATCAGCGGTCAGTCGCAAATCATATTCTTAGATACCTGGATGTAGATGCGTAAATACGCTGAGAACGCAGGCGTGCTTCGCGATCCGAAGAGGTTTTCACGGAGCGAGTTGCCGCCTGATATTCTCGAACAGCATCAAGTTTCTCCTGACGCTCTTCGGTAGATTCTTGGAATCTTATGATCCTCAGTCTTTTAGCTCCTTTGGAACATTGGGAAAGATTTGACCTCTTTCTAGGCATGGTTATAGTTTTATTGTGAAGAAGATACCTGATTAATTAAATTCTAAGTGACTGCCCCCCTGCGTTACCGGGTAGGCTACCATGCCACGAAGATAAATGGAAAAGGATATTAAACATTCAAATAACATAAGCCCGAAGGCATATTTATCCGACAAAATAAAAAAATAAATGGGAGTTTTGGCCAGTATAGTCAAATTTTCAATGATATAACATCGTCATCGAAAATCAGTCCTAAACTGTTACCGCTTTCACCGCGTGGAGGTACTCCCAGCTTTTGTTATTTTATAAATACAGTGAAATTAGTGATAGCTTTGATTTCCACATCAGATGTTTCTGATTTTCGTTTTTTATAAATCAACAGTGAATGCCCATCAGACCGAACAACTTCTGCTAAGACGTCATTCCTATACTGTATTATGGAGTAGCTGGGCTTTTGAAGTTCCATAACAGGTGTTCCAGATCTTCGATTTTGATAAGTCAACAGAGAGTGCTCATCAGATAGAACAACTTTTGCTTGAACGTCATTCATATATTATGTCATAGTGTAGCTGGGCTCTTGAAGTTCCACATCAGGTGTTCCAGTTCTTCAAATTTATTCTCCTCAAACCTTTTTTGTATTTCTTATAGTTTAGCTGGTCTGTTGCGGTTCTGCATTAGGTTTTCAAGTTTCCAAAATAAATTATAGCCTGTATGTTGCCCAGACTTAATACCTATACAATAGTAAAAAAATCATTCAAATCCGTCCAGTAGTTCCGAAGATTAGCGTGTACAAACAAACAGACAAGCAGACAGATTTTTTTTTCGATTCGTGCTCTATTACTGTTTCTAAACCACCCTCAATTATTTTTTTTTAATATATTCAATGTATACACACAGTTTTTTTACTGTTTTATTATATGTATATAGTATATGTATATAGATATAGATTACACTAATGTATTGCTGGCGTGGTGACAGTAGAGCGTATCCTTATTTGTTACTGGGTGATACGAGTAGGTTACGTAGTGATAGCAATGTATCCCTATTGGTAACCATAATTATAGAGTTGTGGGTATTAATAACTTTCGCCGGTTACCTCGGACAGATCCCGCAGAGTGCAAGTGGAATCTCACATTGTGCAGGACACTAGGAGGTGAGCCATAGTTTGCGTTGAGGCATCGCAGTCACACATGGCTAGTTACGTTTTAAGCCCATCTTAAAAGAGGGCGGGGCTATTCCCATTATACTGGCCACGAATTTAGACTCCACATTGCTACTGAGAAATGCTCAATGGAAAAGCCCATTGTGTTATGGTATCTGGCATTGACGCATGAAGACTTCTTAGTGTTATGTGTCACTATACATTTTAAAGTCTCACGCAATATCCCTTTACCCCAATGATGGGGTAGAACAATGTGTGTCTGCCAGGAACCACATGATACCTTATAATACTTTACCTGACCTGAAAATCGGCCACTAGCACAAAGAGGCAGATATTATTTTATTTAATAGAAGAAACAAAACAAAAGATCGTTCTTTACTAATCAATCAACAACTTGACAAAAGCAATAGAAATCAAAAGAAAAATAATCCTTCAAAAAATAGAGCTTTTTCTCGGCCTCGACCACGGCTTAGTTCAATATTTCGGCAGTTCCCAAATGCCGTCTGCGAAGGTATTGATCAAACTTATCCGGTGATAATCTTCGGCCCGTCCGAAACACGACCTTTTATTCTTTCTCTAGGGTTCCGCACGTAATTAATGGCCTTTAACTCGCGTAGAATATTTAATGAGCAATCTCACATTGTGCAGGACACTAGGAGGTGAGCCATAGTTTGCGTTGAGGCATCGCAGTCACACATGGCTAGTTACGTTTTAAGCCCATCTTAAAAGAGGGCGGGGCTATTCCCATTATACTGGCCACGAATTTAGACTCCACATTGCTACTGAGAAATGCTCAATGGAAAAGCCCATTGTGTTATGGTATCTGGCATTGACGCATGAAGACTTCTTAGTGTTATGTGTCACTATACATTTTAAAGTCTCACGCAATATCCCTTTACCCCAATGATGGGGTAGAACAATGTGTGTCTGCCAGGAACCACATGATACCTTATAATACTTTACCTGACCTGAAAATCGGCCACTAGCACAAAGAGGCAGATATTATTTTATTTAATAGAAGAAACAAAACAAAAGATCGTTCTTTACTAATCAATCAACAACTTGACAAAAGCAATAGAAATCAAAAGAAAAATAATCCTTCAAAAAATAGAGCTTTTTCTCGGCCTCGACCACGGCTTAGTTCAATATTTCGGCAGTTCCCAAATGCCGTCTGCGAAGGTATTGATCAAACTTATCCGGTGATAATCTTCGGCCCGTCCGAAACACGACCTTTTATTCTTTCTCTAGGGTTCCGCACGTAATTAATGGCCTTTAACTCGCGTAGAATATTTAATGAGCAGGTACCTCTTTGTTTCTTTTTGGGAGTGTAGCTATTTTTAATTTTGTGTTGAGCTAGATTCGCGCGAATGAAAGGGTGAAGTGTCGAATTTTTGGATTTAAGGAACAAACAAGATTGTATCTTTTTGGGGTTGGGGATAAAGTCAATCAACTTGAATGTTTTATTTATTTACTACATTTTTCCTTTCATAACACAATGTTGCATGTTTCGACTTACCGCAAATGACAACCAAATGAACGCCTCAATGAAACCACTCTGCAGAATTTTGAAGGTATAAATGATGGTAGGGATAAATGATGTTTAGTTTGCAAATAGGTTTTAACAAATATTTCTCATCATTTGCCTAGCCTTTTCCCAACTATGTTGGGGTCGGCTTCCAGTCTAACCGGATGCAGCTGAATACCAGTATTTTACATGGTAACCACAACCCAGTAAACTGGGAAATACGATACCACTTGTTAAGACTGGTTGTCAGACTTTTTGGGCCTGCCAAAGATGGACCAATGACGTGTTTTCCGAGGCACGGAGGAAACTCGGTATGTAAGGGTGGTCATCACCCATCCACAGACCAACCTAGGCAAGCACGGCTTAACCTAAAGATCGACCTGAGCGGCTGTTATTATTTTGTCACGAGCTCCTAGAGCTCAAAACAAATACTTCTATCATTTTTTCAACTAGATGGAGCTGGGTGTTTCATACCTTACTACTCTAAGAAGAAACAGCCGAAACATAAGTAGGTACTCTGAGGTCAAAGTCTCTTTTCAAATCCAAACAATATGTTCAACTCACATGAGAACTATGCAGATAAGTGTCTGAGATGGTCTTTTGAAGATTGATCAAGGTATTGCTCAATGGTAGTGATAACGGGCATAATCCAAGCATCATGACGTCCACACCTAGTCAAAGTTTCTTCTTAGTAATAACTAGAACTAGATGATTTTTTTAGCTTTTCTCACTTTATTTATGTAGAACAACAAAATATCCCACTAAAAACTAATATACATAAATATACTTCTTGAAAATCGCTAACTGATTGTAAGTAGGAGTCGTATTCAGTTACCCACGTCCGTTGAGTCGCATAAGTTATTCAGGGCACGACTGCAACTTGCCGGCTCGAGGATATCAGGACCTACATACTTTATATTCGTAATTGCTTACAAATTCCCACGTAAATACCAGTCTCTTGGACAATGGCATTCTTCTGGCAATGAGATAGTTTTTTTTTTCATGTTTTAATTATTCTCTTTAAGGATTGATTTTTCATTAACCGTCACAAGTTAAACCGTGAAATACTTTTAAATTTTGTTGTTCTGTATGTTATCTGTTAAACGTCAATTTAAAAGATTTTCGGAGCTTTTAATACAAATTAGATGTATTGACATTTCAATGAGAGTTTGACTGTGCTCGATGGGTGTTCAATTTTCTATTATAAGGTAAGTGAAGTGAATTTTATTTAAGAAGCAATAACTCGTAGATGTGTTCCCAATTTGTATATTTTAAATAAGAAGCAATATTTTAAATAAGAAGCAATAACTCGTAGATGTGTTCCGAATTTGTATCTGTTATGTCAATTTATATTATATATATTATTATATAATTTGTTTTTTATATTTCGTTGATCGTCTCCGATAACTGCTTATTTAAATTAAGAATGTTGGGAGTCGCACGGGACCGGTCAATGTGGCGACACTTGGGGGAGGACTATGTCCAGCAGTGGACGTCTTTAAGCTGACGTGATGATGATGAAACCTCAGATCAAATAAAAAACCAAGACATAGCTTTGCGAACAATAAACTACGCCTCGCTCTGTGCAATCATACACGCTCACACACACGCATTTACATCAAAGTAAAATTAAACTACGCCATAATAAATGCACACATTCTTACGAAACCAGCCTCACTTCGCAGAGTTGCGTCTGAACTTTTTTATTTGGTCTGAGGTTGAAACTAAAAATATTGTCAAATGTCGTTGTTTGTGTATAAATACATTGTTTTCTTTCACCGCTGTATCGTGTTACCTACTACAATAACATTTTAGTTTGAGACTCAACTGTACGGAACCCGAACTTTTTTTCTTTCCCAAAAAATTGGTGAGGCGGGTTTTCTTTCAGCTCGCTCCCTTCGGATGATGGATAGGGGCTTTGTCTTTACAAATTGAGATCTCGTTGAGCCCGGCTTTGCTCACAGAAAACACGTATAAATATCGCTACTTTAGGGAAATATATAATACAGGCTTTTTATTAAAATTATGATTGACGCCCTCCTGGATTACGTTACGTGGTTATTTCTATTTGGCTCTGTTAGACGTATTTTATTTACTCTAGGATTTTTTTGTTAAGGTTAGGCTTTATTTACATACGCTTGCTAGGTACTATTTTCTGTAAGTATTAATCAAAATTGAAGATCAAACGAACTTACCAAGTGAAGTTCGATCCCAATTATGCGAGCAGCTTCATTCGACGCGATTTACATTTAACATGGTGTAGTAGCGCCATCTACCGTAGGCCTTGCACGATGGTTTAAAGTTTATGTTTTTTTTTTTTTTTTTTTTTTCACCCCACCACTGCGCACTGCTGTCGTAGCGGACGGTTCCGACAGTAATCCTCATTTTGTTTAAAGGCTTAAAATATTTATTTTTGGAATCGTTACAACAATAACGGGATGGGTTTAATGAATTGGTAAATAATATGAAAGTTGGGTGGGAGTATGTAAATCGCGTCGAATGAAGCTGCTCGCATAATTGGGATCGAACTTCACTTGGTAAGTTCGTTTGATCTTCAATTATGCTTCGCAGCTTCATTCTTTGCGATTTACATTTAACATGGTGTAGGATGTTTATAGCAACGGTTCCAAAATTAATACAAAAACAATGTTTAATACTTCTAGGTTTGAACATTGCTTTTATTCCGGATATGTAAATACTAAGGTAAGTATTCGTTCTAGAGCAAACTAAAAGTTCCTTGTACATACAATAGGTAATTCTAAATCATTTCTTATTTTATTAATTAACTTAATTTGTATAATTATTATGCACATATTATAACTAGCTTTTTTAATAGTAGGTACATTAAATTTGAGAAGAATCAAGCAATAATTCAGCAAACTGATTATAATTTACAACTTCTCTATTGTAGAAGCGAGCAAAAGCTGATGACGAATCAGTCCATCCAGCAGTCTTTTTAATCACATCTATGCTTACTCCTAACTTATTTGCCTTTGATGTGGCTGCATGTCGTGTACTGTGCGCGCTAAAAATTGAAGTGTCAATGCCACTTTTTAGTAGCGTATCTTTTAACCAGTGACCAATAGTTTGAGAACTAATGTTTGAATGTGGTTTTTTGAAACTAAGAAATAAACTATTATTGTTATTCTTACGTAATACCTTCGTTTTATTCAGATATGCTTGTAAACATCTAGCTGGGCAGATTTCTGGACGTGTATTATAAAATGGAAGTGTTAAGATTGGTTGAAATGAATTTAATTTAGTTGTCTTTATTGTATCGGGGATTTTAATAATAATTTCATTGGGATTTGTAATTATATTGTTAATTTTAATTAGAGATAACGTTTGTACACGATGTGCAGTCACAAGAGCAATTAATGTTACGGTTTTTCTGGAGAGAGTTTTCAAATCAAGGTTTTCATTAGGCCATTTTTGGGCTAAGAAGTTCAACACAATAGCAGGATCCCAAGTAATATTGTATTTTGGGTTTGTTGGCCTTAATTTGAATGCACCCTTCATGAAACGTTTAAGTCTTTCATCATCTAAATTACGACCTAATAATAAAGATAAAGCGGATTTGTACGAGTTGATTGTTCCAAACTTCGCACCTTTGTCAAATACCTCGGTTAAAAAATGAATAACTATCGGTATTGAAGCACAAGTGTAATCATAACTATGTTTTTGACAATAAATAATCCAGGCTTTTATGCAGCCGTCGTATTGTTTACAAGTGTTACTTGACAAAGATGCTAACATATTTCTACTGATCTTGGTGACATAAATTTGTTTAATAAAGTCTGCCGGATAATCTCGCGGCAGCCAATGTTAATGTTCGATGCAGACTGTGGGTGGATCTGTAAGGAGATTTTAGCAGATTACAATCAGGCGGAAAGTAAATAATGTCAGACTGACATATTTTATTAAATAACGGAAACCAAGCTTGAGTTGGCCAGTATGGGATAACAACGATACCCTCCGCTTCATCGGATATGATTTTTTGAATCGTTTTTAGTATCATTGAAAATGGTGGAAAGGCGTAAAAATTTAAATCTTTCCATGAGATGGTGAATGCATCTATAGCCCACGCATCAGGATCATTTTTCCAGGTAACATATGTATTACATTTTGAGTTAGAACGGCTGGCAAATAAATCTATATTTGGTGATCCTAACTTGTGTTTTATTTCCTCGTATGCGTAATTTCCTAATTCCCATTCGGTATCCTGAAACTTTTTTCGAGACAAAATATCAGCTTCTTGATTATCTTTAGTGTTAATGTATGACGCAAAAATCAAAATACGTCGCCTTTCACACCACTTCCAAATATCACGAGTCTCATCGTTGAGATGTGGGTATTGTACACTGCCCATCCTGTTAATACATGAAATGGCTGTAACATTATCGATTCTTAACAACAACTCACAATCAAAAAGATCACTGGCAAAGACTTTTAAACCGAAAAATGCGGCTTTAAGCTCTAACTGGTTAATGTGTAATTTCATTTCATTTTCTTTCCAATAACCGTACGATTCATCGCCATCACAATATGCACCCCACCCGGTGCGTGAGGCATCGCTGAAAATTTCTTTTATATATTTATTGGTTTTAATATTAGAATAACCAAAAGCCACATTGTTTAACCACCATCTAACATGTTCTCTAATAAAGTTAGGCAATAGAACTGTTTGATTGTAACTATCATTTTTTAACAAAGCATTAAATTTGCATTGCTCAAATAATTTTGTACGCATCCAAGAATATTGTATTGTAGGACAGGCAGATACCAAAAAGTCCAATTGTCCTAGCAAAATCGCGTAATTTACATTTACGAATGTCTAAATAAGGTTGAACATTCGTTTTTATTTTTTCTTTCTTATCCGAAGGCAATTCCATTATCATTTTTTGGGAGTCGAAAACGAAACCTAAGAACTTGCACTTAGTACTAGGTATTAAACAACTTTTTTCCTTGTTTATAATAAACCCTAATTTTTCTAAAAATGCACAAGTGTGTTTTACATTAACAAAACAGTCTTTGTAGTCTTTTCCGATACAAAATATATCGTCTAAATAAGTAACTGAAATCATATTTCTGGACCTCAAATGCTCCATTACAGGTTTTAAAATTTTTGTAAAAACATACGGAGCGGTGCACAGTCCAAAAGGTAAACAGTTAAATTCAAAGAGAGATCCATTATAATTAAAACGCAAGTATTTTCTGTGACATTTAGCAACATTAATAAAAAAATATGCATCTTTTAGGTCAACTGAAGCCATGTAACATTTTTTATTTATTAATTTAATGGCTGTCCTGTAATCCTCCATTTTAAAATGATTAGTTTTTATAAATTTATTTAAGAGTTTTAAATTTAGGATAAAGCGTTTATCACCATTTGGCTTAGGTACAAGAAAGACACTTGATATGAATTCGCCCTCCTCATGGGAACATTGTGTAATTGCATCGATATCAATTAATTTTTTAATTGTTTTAAGAAAATCGTTATGTTCCTGTTCTGATTTAGGCATAGAACATGGACTGTCAAATCGGATTGGAGTGGATGTAAACGGGATTTTATATCCCTTTATCCATGACTGTAAGGTTGGGTCATTTGTAATTTGAGACCACTGTAAATAGAAATATTGCAAACGACCAGCGTATTGCATTACCTCAGTATTTATCTGCGATAATTCCTCCTGGTCGGTGAAGAGGTCTTCGGCGGAGGGGGCGGCTGATGCGAATTGTTGAAGCCGCGCGTCTGACGTGCCGGCTGTCGTCCTCTCGATGATTCGCTTGTTTTGTTCGGTGGTTTCCTCTGTATTGGGCCCCTGAAGTTTAAATTCCGGCTCCTTGGTGTGCCCCTGAAGTTCGAACTACTTTTGCTAGTAGACGCTACAGGATTGGTCTTTTGCAGAGATTCTCCAGTTTTTTGGACAAACTTAGCGGCTCTAAGTTTCTCGGTCAAATCTTCTCCAAATAAGTATTTGTCACGATTCGTGTTAGCAAGAACATCGCGTAAACTGGTATTAATAGAACTCATAATTATATTACGCCTGGTTCTACCTTCAATACAGTGGCTGTCACGTAAAGGCTGCAGAAGTGTTTGCTTAGAGGTCTCATTTCTTAAAATCATTTCAGTGAGCTGAGATAATGCAGCTAATGCGACGCCAATTTGGTTTTGTTTTTGTAACAAAGTGGCGTCTCTTCTGCATAAAATATCTGGGGTAGCTGCTTTAGCTTCAGGATTTAATAACGGAGCTATAAGAAAGTTACAGTTAGCTTGTATGAGATATTTTTTGAGAAGCGGTTCTTTGAGTTCTCTAGGTAAACCTTTAATCAAGATATCTTGCCAACGGGTTGCAATATCTTTATGAATATTTTTACCCAGCGCAATGTCTGGCTGTGGTGGTTCTCCTAAGATCTGAAGTACATCTTCTTCCAGTTCGGTATCCTCTTCTTGAACGTTTGCGGAACATGGATCGGGAGCAGAGGACGGTCCCGGCTGCGGAAGCACAGCTTCTGCATTGGTATGTTCCAAACTAGCAGATTCATAGAGTGATGTTTGTGGAATAGGAGAAATCAAGCCAGGCATGTCCAAGGATTCATTCCTGTGGTCGAGTGGCGGCGACATCAAAGGCAAAACTTGCTCTTCGATTTCCGAATCTATGTGACAAATGAAAAAACTTCTGTTATTTTTTAAACTTGACACACATGTATAACCGTCAACGACGAGAATTGATTCGAGCATTAACCGCCAACGACGGTAATTGATTCAAACATTAACCGCCAACGACGGTAATTGATTCAAACATTAACCGCCAACGACGGTAATTGATTCAAACATTAACCGCCAACGACGGTAATTATGATTTGAAAAATTTAACCGCCAACGACGGCAATTATAATTTGAAAATTTTTAACCGCCAACGACGGATATTGTTTATGCAAACATGTAATTATTATGATATTCTCTAAAGATGATTTAAAAACAGTAGCACTAGTAACACGTCAACGATGATTACAATAACATTGTTTTCACTTACTGCTATCATCCGACGAAATAACGCGTCTTCGCCGCTTTAATTTCTGTTCCAATCTTTTAATCTTCTTTGTGATTCTAGATTCCTCCTCTTCTCGATGTTTCCTTTTGTTTCCCATATTATTATAACTAAAATATTATTTCACAACAGAAAAGTTTCTTAAAATAACGCAGTGGCGACCGAATACGTGCGAAGGCTACAGCACGATAACACAGAATGAGGATTACTGTCGGAACCGTCCGCTACGACAGCAGTGCGCAGTGGTGGGGTAAAAAAAAAAAAAAAAAACATAAACTTTAAACCATCGTGCAAGGCCTACGGTAGATGGCGCTACTACACCATGTTAAATGTAAATCGCAAAGAATGAAGCTGCGAAGCATAATCATAGGTAACTACCATGACTCAGAAGTAACCAAGCACTGTATTTTAAACTAAAGACCACCTATCTTGAACTTATATTTAAAAATAAACTGAATATTATTATTTATGGTTACAAAATGTTTTTCAGATCTGAGTGCTTTGTTTTCTCGGTTTCTATATCAGGGAATAGGGACCCACGCTCATACCTAGTAGCTACTTAAAGGAGACGCTCGCGCGTATAAAATCCGTCAACCATGATAAACGAGTTTCTGGTTTCACTCGAAATAACAGAGAGAATGTTGTTATTGTTCTACTCAGGTACTAACAAGTTTTGTTATTCCTGAACGAAAATAACCGTTTGATCCAGAAGCTTCGAACAACACAATAAACAATTTCAAAATAGGAACGCGTCAGATGACGCAAGCCATAAAACAGTTTAAAAAATATAATTCAAAAATGGAACGGGCAGAAGTAATATGGCGTCCTTTCTCCCGTCGAGTCGTGTTCGTCCACATTTTAAAGATATTCATATAAGTGCACTCGCCACCCCACATTATTTTGCGCTGGATAAAAAGCGTATCTTTGCCCGGACTAGAAAATAAATGTGAAGTTGTAATGGAGTGACATTTTGGCGAATGACCATGAGATTACTATGTTATGGCAGCGGTTATAAATGTATTACAGCACATTTCGCGTGGAAGATTACATAATTATCTAGGTAAATGTCAATTCCCTTTGTTTTTTTAACGTATTAGGTAATTGTGCTTGCAGTTGCACACTGGTCATTGCTCGCTCGACTAGTTCTGGTGAAAATGCCAAAATTTTCAATTATAATGTAGTTTTGTGTCAACGCGTCACTGAAAAATGTGATCACATTTGTCGATGTCATTTCTACTGATTGCCTCTATATTGTAGGTATCTCTTACACATGAACCAAAAAAAACTGATGTTTTAGTCAAATGGAAAACGTAAAAACGTTTTGTTTTTCTTGCGCAGGATTGGAACGCAAAAGTTTTCCAATAATAATACAATCAACACAACCATATTTTGTACCCGCACCTAAAAATCAGTATATAATGTAGTTTTGTGTCAACGCGTCACTGAAAAATGTGATCACATTTGCCGATGTCATTTCTACTGATTGCCTCTATATTGTAGGTATCTCTTACACATGAACCAAAAAAAACTGATGTTTTAGTCAAACGGAAAACGTAAAAACGTTTTATTTTTCTTGCGCAGTATTTTAACGCAAAAGTTTTCCAATAACAATACAATCAACACAACCATATTTTGTACCCGCACCTTAAAATCGGTGTCAAACAAACGTCAGTTTTTATCTGGGACCAGATTTAAAAGTCAACAGCTCACTTGTTTTTTTTTACCGATTTAACCATTGTCAAAATACAGATTTCCAATGGTCGACCATGCGTTTATTTCACGGTTTTTTGCACTACATTCGGCTCAAACTTCCTCGTTACGTAAAACTTTTTGATATGTGAAAAATTCTATCCAGAATATGCCCGTAACACCGGCGCGATAAAACCTTTTTTGTTACTTTTTTTCTATGCACATGCGTCGTTACGCGAGACTTATGAAACCGGCAATCGGTTGTATACAACAGTTTTGTACAGGAAAATATTTTCTAGCTGTAAGGTACGGAAGCTTTTCAAATGAGTGTAAACTTGCATACCTTTCTTTTATTATATTTTTCTTTTTTCAATGCATGTTGCCTTTTGACCGGATGCGTGAGTGTGTATGTATCTATGATTTTGGTCTCAAATGGAGGCAAATAAATCAAATAAAGTGAAGTGGTGGCCAGTTCGTAACCACAGCATATCTGTGCCACAGCACACGTCTTTAATCACCGAAGGGTAGGACAGATATGTACCTATTTATAATACATACAGATTTTGCAGTAGGTATTTTAAATTCCATGGAGGCAAGCCTATTGGCCAAGGATAGTTCATCAATGATAAACAAAAAAAAAAAATGAAAAAAAATTGTTTATTTTTTATTTTTTTTGTCATGTACGGGCTAATGAAAGTTTTATCTTTCTTTCTAATTGCAATAGTAAATAATGAGCTATTCTGGGCTGCTAAGAAGATGAAGATATTATAATTGTACATCCGTATAATCCCTACATGTGGTATCCATTTGTTTATTACTCTTTCACGCAAAAACTACTGTACGGATTTAGACGAAATTTTGCACACATATAGTTTACCTGGATCAACACATAAGATACTTTTTATCCCGGAAATATGATCCCGTGGGACAATTATCGAACTTCACGCGGGTGAACCCACGGGCATAAGCAGTAACTAATATTGACTTTAACAACACGGAAGGCAATTACCAATCAACATTATAACAGTAAAGAAATCTTCCTGATTTATGTCTCGATTTAACTTCCACAAAATTGTCGTAAAACTTCCGAAGTGGAACCAATAATGCCGGTAGCTGGCAGGCTTCCCGAACGTTCCATAAGGAACTCATTGAGTTTTTAATTTAAGGGTAAAATCTCTTAGAAGTAAGCACCTTATCTGCGTGAGTTATTGTATGTTTTCCTTTTATGTAACATCAGAAACGAAGCAAGGTACGCCAGCTTTTATTAAATCCTTCTATAGGGTTTAAAAGTGCCCATAACGAAGCTGAAAGGCACTTGATCTCCCCGTCATTGCGATATTGTTTTGCTCTAGACCAGCGGTCGGCAACACAAGGCCCGGACGTCTTACTGGCGGCCCGTGAATGTTTTATAATTAAGTTAAAAATATCAAAATAAAAGAATTAACGAACCGCGATCGACTGTATAGTGTGAATCCAGCCTTAAAGTGACACTAGTCGACATTTTTTCCATAGATGTTTCGGGAGGGAATTACTCCACACTCCTGATATCGCCATGTCTCATTATTAACGTTGTCTGTGCGGAAACAGAATAGTAAAAAAAAAAAGCCATTAAAAAGTTAAGAGCTACCAAAGATTCGTTTCTATTGACAATTTTCTAAAACAAAGTCGGTAGGTACCGACAAAGCAAATTATCAAAAAATTTGATAAAAATTGTTTTGTGATTGATTTATGCAGTGATTTTTTCATAAAACTCGATTTTCCAAAAGCCTTTTCATATTTTTTTGTTAATTTTTCGTGTTTTCTATGGGATATGACCAATTAGACGGTATATTGTCTGGGCTTCTAGGATTAATATCACAAGAGCGGCCCGCCTTTAGTTTATTTTGCCGCCTTGTGGCCCTTGCCTGCCAAAAGGTTGCTGACCGCTGCTCTAGACTAGTGGTTCTCAACCTTTCTTGGAACAGGTACCACTTTGGTAACTTTTTCACATGGACACTTTCTAATTACGGAGATATTGGGAGTCAAAGTTTCAACTTTTTTTTGTACAAGTTTTAATGCTATAACTGTACTTTAAATATCTCCACGACTATTCGGCCTCAGCATAACGTTATGAAAGTGCGTTTCCTCGAGTCCTACCGTAAACCGTGATTTTTCACCCCAAAAAAAAAGTAGTTCCCCTGAAACAATTTTACGTCAAGTTACTTGGTTTGATGTACAGAATGCTTTGTTGACGGCTTCGTGAAGGTTCTTAAACAACTTCTAACAATTTCAGACTTAAAATGGAATTCTTTAAAAATCAATCATCATCATCATCAGCCTATCAATGTTCCCACTGCTGGGACACAGGCCTCCTCTCTATGAGAGGGAATGGGCTATAATCTACCACGCGGGCCCAGTGCGGGTTGGTAGATGTCACATGTCTTCGAATTTTTTGGTTCTAAATCAATCAATTAATAATTAATTATTTTGTATATTTGTTGTTTTTTTTATTTGTGTGCAATAAAGAATAAGAATAACTATCATGAAATAGCGATCCAGTTTGGTTGTAAAAAAACACCGTTTTTATTTTTCACTTTTTAGTGGTTTACTTGTACTTACCCCTTCACAGCGTAGCGGCGTGATGTTATGTTATGAACTGGTGAAAACAATAGATAGACATGAGATTTCAGCAATCCCTGTCCATTTGCTATCATTTATTCAGGAATTCCGTTGCCTATCTCCGAAGTTCTTCATCAGATCTTCACCAAATATAATGGGACCACTTTAAGAAAGTACTCTTCCAAAACCTACCCAAATCACATCAAGTGTGCCTATAAAATTTTAAGAGTTCTCTCAATTTCTCCAGGATCCCATCATCAGATCCTGACTTGATGATTATAGGACCACTTGGGAAGTATACCCTTTCAGACAAAAAAAGAATAACTCAAATCGCTCCAGCCATCTTCGAGTAATCGGGGAACATACATAAAAAAAAGGTTCCGACGAATTGAGAACCTCCTCCTTTTTGAAGTCGGTTAAAAACCGGTAGCTTTTTAAATTTTAATTTCACAAGTACCTAATTTAAATAAATGTTTTGAATGTTGGATGGAAAAAAAATACCAAACGAAATTAATGATTAAATTCATAAAACATTTGACCCAGAGTACTAAATTTGTTCATGTCTCTATAACATTACGAACGCAAAATCGTTAATATCTAACACTGCCGAAAAAATACACCTGGAACAAAATATTTTTTCAGACCAGACTGGTTTACATATAAAGCTGTATTATATTTGTAAACTTTTTTCATTACCGAGTACGAAAACACCCTTTTTCTCTCTATTGTCAAATATTCACGGGCTGAAAAAGTTTTTTAACAAAAATAAAATACAAAGATCTGTTGTTTTATAAAATAGAATGTTTCAATGTGATGCTGAGATGAAAGCAAAAAAAAAAACATTTTTTGTATAGTACCTATCTAACTAATTCCACTTTGCCCATTTAAAATAAGCCCTGTACGGTTTACGTACATTTGCCCTAGTTTTAATTTTGCTTACTCGCAAATTAACAAGGTAGGAATTTAATATTTTATAATTAGAGTGCATTTAGGCGACCACGCTAACTAACGTGTGAGAATTGCCAACAAGAACTTAACTGTAACTTACGGGATTAAACTTTTTAGTTTATTCCCGTAAGTTACAGTTAACAGTTAGGTAAGATAAAGTCTCACAGAAGATATTTTTATCTTCTATGAGACTTTATCTTGAACACACTCAACAAACTACAACTACAACTTCATTGTTAATGTACAATCCCACTAAGACTGTACAAGCCCCAATCAACTATTAGAGGGTTTATTTTCGGCTGATAGTGGTATCAGGTTGATACGAGTATGTTATCGCCTGAAAAAGATTTTTACAACACCAACCGATTACTCAGTCAAAAGAGTGACTTGATGAAAGAGTGAAAGAGCCAAGACAAGTCGCTTTCAGAGCTTTTCTACGACTTTCAATTTGAATGGTATGAGCTTTTTGATAGCTTATGCCAGTTAACTTTAACATTATCAGTAACATACAATGTCACTTTGTCTAGGCAGGTCTCAGGGCGCGCCAAGTCGAGAATAACAAATAAGAAAATCACCCACGCAGTTACTCATAACTTAATATTCTCTTTATATCATACTTACTTAGGTACCCTCAATTCCTAGTACCGAAGCTATTAATTTCAAACAAAGCAAGTTACAAGAGTTGCTAATACCTCGCTCTTAACTTGACGAGGCGAAACTTCACTCTTGTATTGTAGAGTAAAATTTTGTTTAAACCTCCGGTAGCACCGTTGTGTATAAAATTGAGTTCCCTACAAATTATGTTTTGAAGAAGCTTGAGTTATGTTGGAGGAGTTTGAATTGGGATCGGAAGGGGACTTTATGTGAATGTAATTTGATCAGTATACGTTCGACGCTTGTAATCATTTTTGGATAGGGAAGTAAGGATTGAGTGGGGTGTACGAAGTAAGTCCTTAGATGTTGTCCATATTCAGATGATAAGATTGTATGCCTTCGAGTAGAATAGGGTGGACGACAAAAAAAATCTAATTAGTCCGTCATTTAAATTATTAAAAAATATTTGACCCGTATTTTTTCTTTTGTTACGTAAACCAAAATTGACGAAGATACGACGCTTTTAAAATTCTCAATACGTCACGCCTTTGTAAAATTTTTAGTGAGTTCTGACGTCACGAGTCCACACTTCCGAGTTTAATTAGAAAGCCCGAGTTCAATTAGAAAGCGAACGAAGGAGATTCATATTATGCAATTCGAAAAAATCTAGGCGACTAATGTCTACGAGCACTTTGACCTTAAAATATTCAACAGAAATCCATGACTTCCGTTTTAATCAAAATAAATTTCGCAATGAAATATAGAATAAACACCATTTTTATGTAATAATTAATGTAATACAAGCGATACAAAAGTATTACGTATAACAATTTCTTCCGTTGTATGACAGCTCACAGGAAGAAAAAACTACGGTATTAACATGTTGTTTTCATTAAAACGTTCTAGTTAAGCACGTCGGCAACGAGAAGCGTAAAAACGTGATAAAATTATAATACCAGAACACCACAAAACCTTGAAACAAAAAAGTAAGGTATCTTAAACCTTAACCATTTGAAATAAGAGTCGTGAATCGAATATTTGAGTAAAAGTGCTAGGTTGGTAAAGTACAAAAGTAAAGCCATACAAACAGCGACTTCTGCCTTCGACAAGCAGTTTGTATAACAAACGAAACGTAGATTTACGAGGATTCCAACTTTTCTATTAAAAAACTAATACAAAACAGACGGGATGAAATATTTCTTGTTGGTAACGCGGTTGAAAGCGTTCTCTGAAATGTATTGTATGTACATTTGTATACTTGAAGAGCTCGTGGCGAAATAATAACAGCCGGTCGTTATCAATTTTCAGATTTTTTTTACTTGCCTAGGTTGGGCAGTGGATGGGTGGTAAGCCATGTAAGAGACCAATGGGTGGCATTCAATTTCTGGCATCAGCAGTGCAAGTACGTAAAATTCGATAGGACTCGTGTTGATAAATTTGACAGTTATTCTCGATAAAATGAGGTTTTATCGAGTCAAAAACTCATTTTATCGAGATAACTGTCAAATTTATCTAATCGAGTCCTATCGAATTTTACGTACTTGCACTGCAGGTTAGGCACACTAGCCACACGATAAAAAAGGAAAGACTACGCATTACATACCGAGTTTCATCCGTGTCTCGGAAAGCACGTGCTAAGCTGCCATGTTGGTCCCGGCTGTCATTTGTAGACCTTTGATAGTCGGTACAGGTAGCAGCGAGTGGCTTATCTTATTATCCTAGATGTTGACTATATAGATATAACAACTGAATTTATAATTTTATTTGATATATTGTTTAGTTATAATAAACGATTGATATAGGTTTAAAATAACTATTTTTTATAAGCATAACATACATTGAATATAAAATCGTTTGATATTGGTTTATCAAACGATGAGGAAAAAGCTATTTAGTCTAAAAACGCAGAAAAAAACGCTTGAAAGGATTTCCTTGTAAAAAACATGAGTTTAGTCGTGTTAAGGTGACAAACAAACGAACAGAGTTACCTTCGCATTTATAATATTTAACTATGAGATGCAGATAATTAAATTTTATATTTTCACAGTGGCTTTGCTTGAAAATCAGAACAATTTTTTAAGGAAAATACCTATTGACCCTACTTTTGTGTAATACGAGTATGACCGCCATTTTGTATTTCATCTTCTACAAAATCAAGAACCTAATTACAAATCTTGACTCCAAATAAAATATCAACTTTAATTCGCCCAAAATTCATTTTGAACACAAAACATGAAATAAAATCGAAGTGTATTCAAGTGCTACTTAGTACTTACTCAAGAGCTTACAGGAGGAGCTTTGATCAATACGCCTTAATTTATGAAGTCCCCGTACACATTAATTTGGTCCGTACCAACTTGCTCGGTCCGATAAACGAGATTGAATCAAAATTTCTCTCACGGACCTTTCTGGGCGGAGTTACGACTCCCAAGACTTGATTAAGAAGGCTTGTATGTTTTGAGAACTTGTGAAATTAATCCTGCTCCTACTTTATCCTCCAATATTATAAATCTCCATATGAATGATGCAACCAAGATTTTGTCATAATAATTTGATTTAATGCGACTACGGGAGCTAAACGCGAGTTTTATAATGCCTGAAATGAGCCACTGCAATAAACAAAACCAGAAAAATATTACGTTATTCTTCAAGATACATGCTAGTATGATAGTGTTTTAATTTGACTCGATAACGTCGCCGCATTACATAACGGCGACGTATTACAATCCGGCGCGCCATTATATATTACGGCATTTGCCACGATTTGGCCGCGACATTTATACTAAAGATATAACTACGGTTGTAATGACGACTGCTAAAAGTATGATTAGAATTTACATATCCATCGACGCTGATAAACAACCTTAGTTTGATTTAAAATTTTACTCAACATCACTATGAATTATATAAATAAATTCCAACCTATTATTAGCAGACACACTTTGGGAACAAGCCGTTGTTAGTTCTGACACAAATTATTTAATATAATTACTGTAAAGGAAAACTCGGTAAAAGGAACCAATAGAAAATTCGGTTAATGTATCACATGCTATGCAAAGGAAGACCGTATGTTTGTCTGTTTCAACGGATGATGTACCCAATCAAAATAATATGAAAGAAAGAAAGAAAGAAAAAGCATTTATTAGCCCGACAGGACAAAAGACACGAAAATAAAAAAAAAATGGTTGAATTACAATTATCTTTCTTTCTAATATATAAAATTCTCGTGTCACAGTGTTAGTTACCATACTCCTCTGAAACGGCTTGACCGATTTTTATGAAATGTTATATGCATATTCAGTAGGTCTGAGAATCGGCTACTATATATTTTTCATACCCCTAAGTGATAAGGGTTATCCACCCCTAACATTTTTTTTTACTAGAAATAATTTATATGGCAAAACAATATTTGCCGGGTCAGCTAGTAACTAATACAAAGTAATATAATGTGAAAAATAATAAAATACAAACAAAATTTGTCCCGTACGAGACCAGAAGGTAGTGGATATGTTCTGTTAAGGAGGCAATTTAACTCTTCAAAAACCAATATTATTTATCATGATTATCATCATCATCATTTTAGCCGAAAGACGTCAACTGCTGGACATAGGCCTCCTCCTAGTGTCGCATATTGATCGGTCCCGTGCGACTCGCAAAAATACCATATTTAAAATCATAATGAAATGAAGTATTCAACAGCATTCGGTCAGTCTGTAAGCCAACATGTTTATTTATTTGTTTAGGTAACCAACAGCGATACATAAAAAATAATATTTCCCAAATATGCTTGTGACAGCTAGTTATTATGACCAATTATATATATATCCTATATATATAGGTTTCCCCATATAACTGGGCATGTAAGGGGTATGTGTGTGGGTATGTGTGGGTATGTATGTATAACATGAGCGAACAGACTAATGCCAGGTATTTCCAATTAGATAAATTCAACAAGTTTTTAAAGAAAGACAGAAACATATTTATTTGGCTTATGCCGCAAGTGCACACAACATAACAAAAAATAGGAATAAAATAAAATTAAAAATAACATAAAAAACTAAAAACTAAACATTAAAAGGTAACTAAAGAAACTTAAACTGTACAGAAAACAAAAGAGATAATATTGTGTGTCTCACGGCTGCGCCAAAAAGGCCCAGTTCAGCAAACTGCCAAGCAGCTAGTGCCCGACGCTGGTTTTCAACTGGAACTGATGTAGGTGATGTCACGGACATAAAACAGTTTTGTGGTGTGAGTGTACAAATTAAATTTGTGTATGTGTGAATAGATACTTAAATAAAATAGTTGTGTGTAGAATATAAATATACAGTATGTTAGTTTAAACGAGGGACTTATTCAAACCCGCAATAGTCCATGCTTACATGATACTTATAAACATATGAACAAAAAGAAAACACTAATATATAACAGATAGATCCATACCAAAAACTTCGCCTAAGTTTCGCAACGTGTGCGCCATGCGCTTATCGCAGAACATGTGTGCGGGTCAATGACCTTTCTTTCAATCCATTTTCTCTTCATACTTTAAATCTGGCTTTAGACAGGCAAATATCTAGGTAACTAGGTACTAACCGAATGTTCGCAGTCGTTGATTGACACCTTGCATAATAATTAACGGTTCCTCGCACAATATCACTAGATAACACTTAAGCACGAACAATAATCTCAATATTCTTAACTGGAATAATGATATGACGTAATTTTTGGTTATTAAAGAACACGTTTACAGGACACTCTTAATATCGCGAAGTAAGCGGGGTTGTTTGTTAAATGCGATACGCGGAAACGCAATAATAGACATGCGGAAGTAACGGCGCTCGCGCATACACTGAGGTGAGCGCGGGGTGGCGCGGGGCTCAGGACCGGCACGTGTTTTGCCGCGTGACACCTACTTGCGCGCTCAGTGTCCATGAGTAATGTATTTAATTAGATAACTATGTCAATAATTAAGGTTATAGGTTTTTTACATATTTGGATTGAGAATCGAATACTGAATACCTTCCCTCAATATGTCCCTCGTTTAACCTAACACGCTGTATAACATTATAACAGATAAACTACTTAAGAATAAAACGAAAACGAAAAGTGCAAGACAAAGCAAACTAAATAAATGAGACGGACGCATTAGACATTAGACGCATAATATTATGACATCAATCCGTGCACTTCGTCGCTCTAAGTTGAGAGAAGGCTGCTGATCATATGAATGTTTGTCACCTTTTCACGTCGCAATGGCTAAGGGATTCGAATGGACAGTTGGACTATGGACAGGACAAGGATATAATAAAGCACTGTTTTATCCCAGTACGACGTCCCCGTAGGATAAGTTTTGACCTCCATTCGGGTCCAGCCGTGACCCGATGTTAGTCTTATAATATTATGAAGATTGTATGTACGGGGTAATCTCCGAAACTAATGATCCAATTCTGAAAATTCTTTCACTGGCAGAAAGTTACATTATTTGTGGGTGCTAGAGGCTATAAATTATATTTACAGGATGCATATTGCGCGAGCTATCACATTTTTTGCGGATGAAGTCAAGAGCAAAATGCTAGTATTATTCATACATACGATCCCAGCCACAGGAAACAGCTACTTTACCGTAACTCAGTAAAGTTAATAAAGTAATATAACGCACTTACTAAATCGAATTAGTAGCCTCGCTTCCTAACTCGAACAAAATTAAAAAGGATAACTTGGAAGAAGAAATTATATTTTATACTGATTACGTAATACGAACGACCATAAATCTTAATCTACTTTAATTAAAACCTCAGGTTTATTATAGTTAATTATGTTTTTAGTTAAATCTCTTGTGTGGGAAAAGTTTACACTGGTGAAAACATGTACTTACTGATTTTAAGGTCAGGTACGTGATTTCTTATCTAACAACCATGAAATATAGCTGACTAGAGAAATAACATATTTATTACGTATTGTATTAATAAAATACATGTGTTCAATAAAAAACAGTCCATTTAAAATTCAATGTTTAATACATCCTCATCCTCATATTATGCCACACAAAGTCGGTTCGGTTTACATTACATAGGTAATTACAAAATGTTTATTGCATCAGGGAAAATGACGAAATAATCTGAATTGGAAATCAGAAAAATGGAGACAATTTTTTTTGGGCCCACCTGGTCGTCGCATTAATATTCATATTAGGTACACCAAAAAAAGTAACCATTTCACTATAGTATTAAACGAAATATTACATAGAAATGAAACCGGAATCTTAAAATAATAACAAATAAGCTATGTTATGATATTTTTTTGCGAGTCAAATCATTCCTGTTGTGGACATTGACCACAACAGGAATGATTTGACTTACGTGAATAGGGACGTTTTTTCCGTTAACTAAAAAAAGTACGGTACCTACTAAGTACGGTAATCATATCTGCTATAATTATAATAGAATCAGAATAGAACTTAAAATGAATATTACGAGTATTAAACTGTGAGCATTTTTAATGCTATTTTTAAAGGTTTCCACTAAAATCGCATAGATGCAATGGTTAAAACAATCAACGTGGCACGGATTGTTACAAACCCACTTTCTTTGTGGTTGACAGACAACTTAATTATTTTGACATTTACTTTTTCTGTTTATTTTGGTTTTCGTAAGTGTTTTTGCAGATGTTTCGCATTTATTCCGGTTAGACAAGGCGTAGCTAATTTAACCATTGTAATGTAGAAGTTTTAAGGAAGAAATCAATGTACGTTTCATTATTAAATGCTTCAATTTATGTGGGTGGCCTAATCTCCAAACAAAAAAAAAATATCTCCTTTCGGGGAGATACCTCAAAGAGTACAATAACAAAAGTAATTGAAATTAAATTTTTATCAGAAGAGAAATAAAGGTTTTTATAATAACTTGTTAAAATACCTGTAATAAAGACAGGATTGAATGAATTATTTTATATATGAATGTTTTTAAAACGAATAATATCGGCTCAGAGATAAAGGCTTTGTTTAAAATTAATCTCGACCGCGTTTAGGTATTCCTTGCACAAAAGGTTTCATGTTACTATTTATGGGATTTACAGGACCAACCATCCTGTCTCATTAAGAAAATGCATATTTTGACTGGCGGTATTGCCACCCGTTGTGGCAAAAGTTGAGTAAAATAATACGCTTTCTTAAGATCTTTAACTAGCTCTTAATATCAAATTGAAATAATCAAACGTAATTAAATTAACAATACACAAAAAAATAGCATCAATAAACTCTTCAACGCTGTCAACTGGTAATGTGCCCAAGAGACTGGTGGCAGCAACGTTGCCACAGAAGGTGACAACGCTTAGCCTCTGGTCAACGTAAAGCCAATTCTTCGGTCACGGAAAAAAACTAAATAACATGATTAAACTGCAGCATAATAATTATATAGTTGACAGCCAACATCAATATGACTGGTAGCATGTACATCCCAGCAGGAACTTTGCTCCAAAGCTTAATTTCCAGTGGATTCTTCTTGAGCAGACGAATAAAGTCCTTAATCAGTTTTGCTTCAGCCTCGCCCGAATCTGAAGTAAACTCTCACTGGTTTTAGGAGTCTATAGGCCTACTGCTTAACTGAGACTGTTTGAGGTCCGGAAACCACCAAAGCGGAGAAGCAGCAGAACGGAGATATGTGCAAGATACGACCAATCACAGTAGAGACTAGAAACGTGACGGAGATTTCAACCAATGTCCCAGGTCGATTTCCGCATATCTCCTCTCCGTTTGATGCAGTCCGGGCCTGACGTAACTGCGCGGTGTAGGTCGAAAGATGTATTGTATTGCGAGTGCACTCCTATGGCCATTTGAACGGGTCTTGAAAAAGACCGTGTCCAACGTGTTGAACGGATTAGTTTCGTACAATATGCGTTCCCGATTGCTAGGAGACCAGGGTATGTCAGGGTTTGGGTCTTTGGGTACATATACTCCTCCTATCCGACCCTCTGAGCCCCAAACATGCAGCCACAGTGAGGACGCTGTGTATGTGGCGAGGTTTTGGGGCAGCAAATATAAAATAATGACATCATTTTTACAGTGATACGAAGACGCCTCCCGCACCACGCAGCTATCTCAAGCATCATCGAATTTTAGGAACTCTTTAACAGACTCACCAATTATTATCATTGTATTGTAAAGTCTGGCTAACACCCGATGCAACTTCACTCCTTGATTCCTCGCCATTTGACCGGCTACTAATGGCATTAGCATAATAGATATGTAAATAAAGAGGACAAGCATATTGCCCACTCCGCCATCGGCATGCACTCCAACCTGTAATTTGGTAATGTTACTACAAAGCTTTCTCGAAAACAAACAAGTCGTTGCATACTTACATTTAAAATGTACGTGTAAAATACTTCGTACGACACCAAAACGTATTGTGTCATTGATATGATCAGCGAAAACAAATACTGAAAGAAAAAATATTAATGTCAAAAGCTGTCTGCCGCTCGCCCAATGAGCAGTGTGTCAAAAATAACATCTTTCTGAAGCCTGGACACAGCCGGAAGGCATCCATGTTGGCTCTGGATCGAAATAACTGGAAGTCATTGGGAGAGTCCTTTGCGCAGGATGGGATCACGCAAGCTAACAGTATCAGTATCAGTAATTCACAAAATAACAATACCTGGCGTCCAAAGCTAAGCGTCACTTTTTCACAGCAGTTCATCAAATCTCGATACAGTTCAACCCATCTTTGTATCTGCTCCCTTGTGATATCACGTTGCTCATCCGAACTAATATCGCATCTCCCTACTCTCTTCTGAGCGGCTGATATTAACGAAGTCAGACAATAAGTCAAATGATCCACTATCATAATAACAACATATACCATAAGGTGCTGAAATACTATAGACATTCTTGTAATTGTTTGTAATACCACCATAGGAATCAATATGACTAACTGATTTGACGGTTCGTATCTTAAAAAAGCTTCTGCAGATCTGAAGGCAGAAAACAAGAGCAAACACAAAATAAAGAAAATGCCGGAGAAGAATAATTTCTTTAAAGTATTGACTAGTTTCTTATCATCTTTGAGAAATTCAGAGGCATGACTTATACTTCTTAAATATGACAAAAAGGCGTGGCTGTAACAAATGCCAGACAAGACAGATAACGTACAGTTCATGTACGTTGAAATAATAAAACAAAGAAATATAAATGTAATTTGATTGTAACCATCTCTTCCGAATAGCAAATATAATTTAAATGTTACAAATATAGTGTGCAACAAAGTCTGGACGAATATTTGGATGATAATCAAATATTTCTTGATCTTCTTCTGGCTACAATAGTTCCTGTATATGCCGAAGAAATTCTCCAATAACAATAAAATGTTCAACCACTTGAATGAAGACATTTCCGTTTGTAATGTTGTGTGTCTCGGAACTATGATACTTGGAAAATGATAGTTTAAATCGATATGAAACATATTAATAAGGTAATGGAAGCAATTTCATAATCTATAAGTGTTTTATTAAATACTCTTAGATTAACGAATGATTAAACATGTTTGACACCATGTTTGAAAATGTCAATTTACAAGGACAATATATTAGGTTTAAAAAATGAAAAATGTTCTATGACAAGGGTTTTGGTTTCCGCACTTAGTCCCTAAAGTTGACCGTTGTGTATGAGCCATGGTGGCCATTACTCCAACCTGCCCACTTCCCTTCAGAAGCAGATCAATTTAAACTTCCCGGTCTTCCCAGGGCATCAGCTGTAATGTTTGCGTTTTTATACTTACAGTTTTGACTATTACAATCTGAAATTTTAACATGCGTGTTCTCCAGGTAGCTCATTACTGAGATGTATTTCGGTGCCCCACATTTAGTTACTTTATTGTTACATACTTTATATACTGGTAACACCGGTTCTCACGCAGGGCAACGAAGGCACTCATGTCAGTTATGTTTGAAATATAAACGTTTTGCTATAGAACCACGTCATTTATTTTTCAATACACTTCCTCGTAAACTGGTTTTTTTCGCACTACTATTAGGTTCAAAATGCAGTGTATTTCACACACGTGCGTTTTTCATGTTTTTTCTACACATGTGCAGAAAGTAAAATTGCCACAGATAACTTACCTATACTTAGTCCAAACTGGTCAATGCATAATTTAAAAAAACATTCACACCTGACTAAAGAAGAGTCAGAGGTGAATATTTTTTTTTAATTTCAGATAAGCGATCTACGTTATAATTTTTTTGAATATTCAAATTGTGTTTATAAATTCAATATCATAGATAAACATGATTCTTGAAAACTAATATTTTCTTTTATAAACAAATTAACATTCATTTGTGTTATAAATTAAAAAAAAAACATTAAAAAAAACAACTATTTTTTATATTAGGCTGTATAACGGCTTCATACCTTTGCCTCTCCTTCAACCTGGCGAAAGCAAAGCGCGGAACAAAATAAAATATAAATCATAGTCTCGTGACATTCATGACACAAATATTTTACATTATTTTATTTTATTTCTTCAAAAGTGTATTGAAAAACGTCGTTTGGTACACGTGGACATTTGTTATTGCAGTTCTCGGCTCAAAAACACCCTCGCCTTACGGCTCGTGTGTTAATACCGCCTTGAACTACAAAGACAAACTTTCTCCACTTGTATCAAAATGTACTATTATTTATTTATTTAACTATTATCGACCTAAGTACACACTTCTCAATTACCTGGAGGCTTGTCATACCTTTTACCTTGTAATTCATGTTATACTTATAAGTTTTTCTGTAGATTTTTATCACTCTTGAATGTTTGTTTATTTTTGAAATGTCAGCTAATGATAGGCCTAGGTTTTCTTTTTTATTCATTATCAAAGCTAAGAGTTTTAGTTTGTACATCAAATTGTTATTAAACCTTCTTTAGTACTTTTTATTTTTCAATCATGTTCTGGAAGCTTCCACTGTCTAAATTTAAAATGACAGGACGATCATCTGTTGATGACGGACAGCCGTCATGAGGAAATTGGGGCAGTCTACATTTAGAGCGCTTAGAGCCAAGTCTTCAATGTTATAAGAGTGACCAGAGGAAGTTTCCCCCTTCTGAGGTTTATAAGTTAACCTCCCTTTATTACCGTTCTACAAAACAAGACGGTATCGCAATAGCCAAAAATACATAGGCCTAGATGGGCACTTATAAAACGTCGAAAAAGGTGCACGGTTCACGTTGGTCGATTCCATGGAAAAGAGCCGGTAAGAAACTCCATGGGTACTCTTTTCAAATCATTTGGTATTACAATATTTCAACAGGTAAGCGGAAGTCATCATCATCATCATCATTTCAGCCGAAAGACGTCCACTGATGGACATAGGCCTCCCCCACAGCGGACCGGTCAAAGTGTCGCCACATTGACCGGTCCCATGCGACTCGCATCAGCGAGTTCTAGAGTGGTGACCGCGAACCAGAAGACGTTGCGTGGAAGACCTCCCACTGGCTGTACCGATACCCTGGTGGAGGTTGCAGGAAGCCGGAGTACACATCTATAATGTGATTATAATATTTGTCTATGGAATACTAACTGTTCCTTTTTTCAAAAGTCATCTGTTAGGAATCGAGTTGTATGGAAACTTCGCCACTGGTACCTTCTTAAAAAAAAACCATGCTGTTATACAATGTTATTTTTAACCATTTTGAGAGCAGAGAACCAATTTAACCTATGATTATTCATTCAATTAAAATAGCCGCTCGGGTCGATCTTTAAGTTAAGCCATGCTTGCTTGTAGATTGGCGACCCCCATAACTTACCGAGGTTCCGACGTGCTTTCGCAGGTTAGGAAACCTGGAAAAGCACGTTAAGCAGTAGGTCCCGGCCAATGGTCACGGCTATCATTAAAATCTAGATCTTTGGCAGCCGTTACAGGTAGTCACTGGCCCAAAATGTCTGAAAACTAGTCTTACCAAGGGGTATCGTATTACCCAGTACTAAGCTGGGTTGTGGAGGTCAGATAGGCAGTCGGTTCATGTAAACTGCTGGTATTCAGGTGCATCTGGTTAGACTGGAAGCCGACCCCAACATAGTTGGGAATATAAATACATTTATATTGTCATAGGTAGATGATGATGTATTTAAAAAAAATCTACAAAGAATTTCTGAAAGCATCCCAGCGTTTATTACAGAAAATGGACACCGTCGCAAAAATAGCTATGAAATATTTCGCTGTTTTGATTAATTCGACAATATTACTGTATGGATACAAGAAATATATAGTTAACTAAAGAACTAAAATATCAATTAAATATTGTCTCATAATACATGTGTTCAATAAAAATGACGGTAAATTTAAAATTTAACATTTAATACATCCTCATCCTCAGTCGGGTTCGGTTTGCATTACATGTTTATTGTATCAGAAAAAATGAGGAAATAATCAGAATTGGAAATCAGACATTTCTGAGAACCCGATACCTCAAAGAGTACAATTACAAAAGTAATCAAAATAAAATTATTATAGCAGAGGAATAAAAGGTATTTATAATTAACATGTTAAATACTCCCTGTAATAAAGACAACATCGTATTAATTATTTTATATATGAATGTTTTTAAAACAAATAATATCGGCTCAGAGATAAAAACTTTGTTTTATGATTTACATTGACCGCGTCTAGCTACTCTTTGTACACAAGGTTTTATGTTACCTACTATTTAAGGTTTTACAGGACCTACCATCCTGTCTTATTAAGAAGATACTTTTCTACTGACTGACCGCATTGCCACGCATTATGGCAATAGCTTTTTTTAAGATCTTTAACTAGCTCTATTTTCAACAAATTGAAATAACCAGACGTAATTAAAATAACAATAGACTAAAAATAGCGTCAATAAACTTCTCAACGCTGTCAACTGATAATGTGCCCAAGAGACCGGCGACGGCGACGTTGCCACAGAAGGTGGCAACGCTTAGCCTCTGGTCAAGGTAATCTAAGCAAGGTAATGGTATAGTATCTCTTCGGTCACGGAAATAAACTAAATAACATGATTAAACTGTAGCATAAAAATTACATAGTTGACAGCCAACATCAGTATGACTGGTAGCATGTACATCCCAGCAGGAACTTTGCTCCAAAGCTTGATCTCAAGTGGATTCTTCTTGAGCAGACGAATAAAGTCCTTAATCAGTTTTGCTTCAGCCTCGCCCGAATCTGTAGTAAACTATCACTGGTTTTAGGAGTCTATAGGCCTACTGCTTAACTGAGACTGTTTTAGGTCTGGACACCACCAAAGCGGAGACGAGCAGAACGGAGAGGATATGTGCAAGATACGACCAATCACAGGAGGGATTGAGACGTGACGGAGACCAATGTCCCAGGTCGATTTCCGCATATCTCCTCTCCATCTGATGCAGTCCGGGTCTGACGTAACTGCGCGCTGTAGGTCGAATGACGTATTGTATTGCGAGTGCACTCCTATGGCCACTTGAACGGGTCTTCAAAAAGCCCGTTCGTACCATCGTGGTGAACGGATTAGTTTCGTACAATATGCATTACCGATTGCAAGGTGACCAGGGTGTGTCAGGGTTTGGGGCTTTGGGTACTATACTCCTCCTATCTCACCCTCTGAGCCCCAAACATGTAGCCGCAGTGACTTCTGCGCTGCGACTGAGGACGCCGTGTAAGTATGTGGCGAGGTTTTGGGGCAGCAAATAATTATAAAATAATGACATAATTTTTTCAGTGATACGACGACTAAGACACCTCCCGCACCACGCAGCTATCTCATGCACCATCGAATTTAAGGAACTTTTTAACAGACTTACCAATTATTATCATTGTGTTGTAAAGTCTAACTAACACCCGATGCAACTTCAATCCTTGATTCCTCGCCATTTGGCCGGCTACTAATGGCATTAGCATTACAGATATGTAAATAAAGAGGACAAGAATAATTCCCATACTGCCATCGGCATACTCTTCAACCTGTAATTTGGGTAATGGTAGTACAAAGTTTTCTCGAAAACAAATAAGCCGTTGCATACTTACATTTAAAATATACGCGTAAAATGCTTCGTACGAGACCAAAATGTATTGTGTTGTTGATATGATCAGCGACAAGAAATACTGAAAGAAAAATTATTAATGTCATTCTAGCATAATAAACTATTCATAGATATTTGAAATAAGTAATGACAAGAAAGTCACAAGATGAACCGAAATGCCTGGAAGAGCTACTAGTCCTTATGAAAGAAGCTTTCGTTTGTCACTAAAGCGAAAAATCATGTGCATTCTTCCCATTTTGACCTAAAGATCCCAAACTTGGTCTGTGACAAACATTCAAAAGTCCAAACTCAAGGTCTGCCAACGTGCAATGAACCGCAGCATACTAGGCGTGAACACAACACCACGCTACGCTCCTAGACACAAATTACTGACGTTGCTCAAAAAGCTGTCTGCCGCTCGCCCAATGACGTTTGCTCTTGATCGAAATAACTGGAAGTCATGGGAAGACGCATTTGCGCAGCATGAGAGGACGCAGGCTAACAGTATCGGTAATTTACAAAATAACAATACCTGGCGTCCAAAGCTAAGCGTCACTTTTTCACAGCAGTTCATCAAATCTCGATACAGTTAAACCCATCTTTGTATCTGCTCCCTTGTGATATCATGTTGCTCATCCGAACTAATATCACATCTCCCTACTCTCTTCTGAGCGGCTGATATCAACGAAGTCAGACAATAAGTCAAATGATCCACTATCATAATAACAACATATACCATAAGGTGCTGAAATACTATAGACATTCTTGTAATTGTTTGTAATACCACCATAGGAATCAATATGGCTAACGGATTTAACGGTTCGTATCTTATAAAAGCTTCTGCAGATTTATAGGCAGAAAATAAGAACGAACACAAAATAAAGAAAATGCCGGAGAAGAATGTTTTCTTTAAAGTACTGATTAATTTCTTATCATCTTTGAGACATTCAGAGACATGACATATACTTCTTAAATATGACATGAAGGCGTGACTGTAACAAATGCCATACAAGACAGGTAACGTACAGTCCGTGTACGTTGAAATACTAAAACAAAGAGATACAAATGTAATTTGATTGTAACCAACTCTTCCGAATAACAAATATACTTTAAATGTTACAAATATAGTGCGCAACAAAGTCTGAACGAATATTTGGATGATAATAAAATATTTCTTGATCTTCTTCTGGCTACAATAGTTCCTGTATATGCCGAAGAAATTCTCCAATAACAATAAAATGTTCAACCACTTGAATGAAGACATTTTCGTTTGTAATGTTGCGTGTCCCGTAAATAATAGTTCGAATCGATATGAAACATATTTCAATATGGTAATGGAAGCAATTTCGTAATCTATAAATGTTATAGTAAATACTCTTAGATTAAATGGTAAAATAAGTTTGACGTCCAATCCTATTCAAGATAGGTACCAATACCATGTCCGTTATAGTCAATGTAGTCAATTAACAAGAACAACATATAAGATTTTAAAAAAGAAAATATTCCAACTTCCATGTTATGTTCTGTGTTAAGAGTTTTGGATTTCGCACTTAGTCTCTAAAGTGGACCGTTGTGTATGAGCCATGGGTGGCCATAACTCCAACCTGCCCACTTCCCTACAGAAGCAGATCAAACTTCTCGGTCTTCTCAGGGCATCCGCGACGTTTTTATACTTACGTTTATTAACACCTGAAATTTTAACATACCTGTTCTCCAGGTAGCTACATGCTCATTATCTGGAGGCTTAGCATACCTTTTATTTTGTAATTCATGTTATTTAAGTTTTTCTGTAGATTTTTATCACACTTGAATGTTTGTTTATTTGAAATGTCAGCTAATGACAAGCCTAGGTTTTCTTTTAATTAGCTCAAAACGTAGACATCGACAGTCTACGTTTTGAGCTGAAACGAACAACAAGTCTTCAATGTTGTAAGAGGGATTAGAGGAAGCTGACGTCCCTCGACCCACTTCTACAGCCAGAGTTAGGGAAGACGAAGCCTGACGTCCCTCGACCACTACTGCAGCCAGAGGGCCGCCTCTCTCTACTTACCTTCTACTCAGCTTCTCTGGCCTAGTTAGGGTTTAGCTAGTTCCAGCTTCATTTAGTTAGGTCCTATGAGATAGGTTGTCTTTAATAAAAATATCTTTTATTTATTTATTTATGCACACACAAAATACTTAATTGGGCATTACATGAACGATAGCAGAGCACAAAGGCACTGCTTATTTCATAAGAAATCTCTTTCAGCAGACCTGCGAGAGGAAAGTTGAATTAGAAATGTAGACACAGTGTGTAGAAAAGACAAAAAATGAAAATTTAAATTAAAACCCTTAAAGAAAAATATAGCTATATAAAATAAACGTACTTACATCTATATAAACACGTAAAAAAAATGCTGGTACTGTAAATATATACCTATAATATATATATATATATATAAAATATTACAGCATAGAGGACAGGTAGTGCTCCTTGACTTGCTTTTTATCTTGTTCTCTTGCCATTTTTAGGGTTCCGTAGCCAAATGGCAAAAACGGAACCCTTATAGTTTCGCCATGTCTGTCTGTCTGTCTGTCCGCGGATAATCTCAGTGACCGTTAGCACCAGAAAGCTGAAATTTGGTACCAATATGTATATCAATCATGCCGACAAAGTGCAAAAATAAAAATTTAAAAAAACATTTTTATTAGGGTACCTCCCCCAGACGTAAAGTGGGGAGCGATTTTTTTTTTAATTTTGACCCTGACGTGTGATATATTGTTGGATAGGTATTTAAAAATGAATAGGGGTTTTCTAAAATCATTTTTTGATAATATTAATATTTTAGGAAATAATCGCTCCGAAAGTCAAAAACAATGTGTCCCCCCCCCCTCTAACTTTTGAACCATAAGTTTAAAAAATATGAAAAAAATCACAGAAGTAGACCTTTATATGAACTTTCTAGGAAAATTATTTTCAACTTGATGAGTTGAATAGTTTTTGAGTTATATAGCACTTTTTCAAAAAAACGCAAATGATAACTTTGTTTTTCATACAAATACTATGGAAAACAAAGTTATTTTTGCTGACGAAAAATGTTGGTATTTTTAATGGTCTGGGAAGCTACGGAACCCTACAGTGAGCGTGGCCCGACACGCTCTTGGCCGGTTTTTTATTTTAGCCGTGCCTTCTCCTTCAGTTAGGTTAGTGAATTACCTAATGTGACTTTACATTTTCCTCCTCCTAGAAAAATGTAACGTTACATTATGGCGGCCGACTTTAATCCCCCCTTAGAATACTCCTAGGTACTTCAATTCCTCCCGAAATTAAAAAAAAACTTACACAACAAAATTATGATTGGTAACTATTCTTCATTATACATCACTCATTCTAGGTATTCTTCACCCTCACACACAATCCGTTATCGAAAGATAATTGGCACCCATTCGGCCTCTTGGTTGTGTTTAACCCACTCGTGGGCACTGCCAAGGTTGGAGATCGGTTACTCTACAACGGCTATAGGAGAGTATCCTGATACAAGTGTCTCCTCGCGAATCTGGCTAACGCTGGTATACTCAAGGAGCACATGCGCCACCGTTTCCTACGCCTGAATGCACGCTCTGCACAGGGGACTGTCAGTAATAACTAGGGAGTGGAAGTGTTTGTTGAATGTTGATGAGTAAATGTTATGCAAAATATGATCCAGGCTTGTGCAGAATTCAGCCACGTCTTTCCAACCGCAAAAATGTGCACATGTAGGAAGTACCAAAAATAAGCATGGGTATGCATCCAAGACCTATTCTCGACACGTTTTTCACCCTTTGACGAGACATCCTCAGGAGATATTGAATCGACGACCGCTCATCGTGTACTGTGCTCATCGTGCTACTGGTAGGGATACCAGTAGCCAAGGGTCAATTTTTGTTACAGGTAAGCCGAAGTCATCATCATTATCTTACTCATTTCAGCCGAAAGACGTCCACTGCTGGACATAGGCCTTCCCAACAGTGGACCGGTCAAAATGTCGCCACATTGACCGGTGCCGTGCGACTCGCATCCAGCGAGTTCTAGAGTGGCGACCGCAAACCAGAAGACGTTGCTTTGGAAGACCTCCCTCAGTATTGTATAGACTCTATACAATACTGAGTGTGCCATTTTTCAAAGGAAGGTGTTAGGAATCGGGTTGTATTGAACCTTCGAAAATGCTACCATTTTCAAAAAAAGTATGGCGTTATGCAATGTTACAGTATCTTTCACCATTTTGAGAGCAGTGCATTTTTTTTAAACTGCTGATAATTCATTCGATTTTAATAGCTAGCCAAATATGTCTAGAGTTTCATCAATTTCCAATACTTGGTCGAAAATCACACGAGCCCATTGTAATTCAGTTTATCAGGCACGCCCCCGCCCCCAAGGTAATTTTAGTAATGGCGGTCACTACAGGTGCTTTACCACCTTTATACCCAATACTGTAACAAATGATAGCATTGTTTTTATTAAATATATTATATTTACATAATTTACCAACATTATATTTACAACCTCAAATAATAAAACAAATGTAAACATGATTTTTTAAAAGCAGAAAAAATTTAAAAGCGCCCAAAAATTCGTCCGCATCACTGGCAATGGGAATAGAAGGCTAGCAGCACGTTGAATGGCAATGCTGATTCTTTTTTTAAAAATAAGCCAGCTCTCTGGTCACGGGAAGATTCGACCAACCACCTGGCAATGTCCTGAAAGACTAGGTACTCGAACTCGAACTCAAACACTGTGTAACTAATGAGATGTATTTGTGCTGTTTAAGGTTTTCAGCACTTGCAATAGCCGCCACTGCACAACCATGTGCTTTCGTGAACACTTGCACAGCGAGACTCAGGGTAGACTTCTATATTCTCCTCCAGGAATGTGCCCTAACAGGCACAGAAGGGGCTCAGGACAGAAACTTTTAAGAGGAAAAGTGGGGCCTCCTCCCATAAGCGGTTTGTTACCACCGGAGTGGTTTTAAAGAGGTAAGTATCCCACACTCCCTCGATCTTATCCTTAAAGACGGGGACCAGTCGCCTTTTGAGTGACAAACATCACCTAATAAGTAATAATAATTATGATCGTCAATACCGTAATGTAATTTTCCTCCATTTTACATATTGCTTGATTACACTTCAAACAATTTCTCAGCAGAAATTTCAAATATTATAGAAAAACCTCTTACCCCAAAACAAACTTTATTTAAAACCGTATAAAAATTCTCTTAAACATTTTTCACGAGTATTATAAGCATAAATAAGTCTTATAAATAAATATCAAGGGAAAAATTTAAGTTCAATGAAGCTTAAAAACATGGCTTTCGTTTCACAGCGCGATTTATTCCAGTTTTCCTCTTTTTGAGAGAGCCCTTAAAGTGTAAAGAACGATAAAGTAATACAAATTAAAACGTTATGGAGGATGACATTTGGTGGCCAATGTTGGCGGAATTTTGGCGTATTCACAATGGCAGATTACTAAAATAATACTGTAGAGACGATAAGTTATGAATGAATGATTTTAATGATTTGACATGAATACTTAGTTCAGTATTTAACAGTATTTGACTGGTCGCGACCGACAAGAATTCAGGCCTTAAACTTTGAACTAGTCGGTAAAGGGTAAGGAGTATAAGATTTCAAGTTATATCGAAGTACAGGAAAATCGATCCGAAAAACAGTTCCGTTTTATAATACTTAAAGCAAACAGAAATAAATGAAAATCTCGGATATAATCCCGTAAGTACGTACTTAAATTGTAATGAAAAACCGTGAAAGTCTAAAACAGTTCTGTTTTATGTCTGTCCAATTCTAATATTTGCGTAGTTAATCAATTCGCCACGTGACCGCAAATAGAGCGGTCCAATAAAACGTGACGAGTCGGCCAACACAGGTTTTATGAATTCGATTACATTGGATAACTTAATCTGTGTTCCCGTAACTAGTGATTTGTTACTGATTGCCATAGCTTCCACGTGATTGGCCAGGTGAGAGCACGGACTGTGAATTTTTGAGATCGATTGCTAGGTCAAATGTTGTGAGTTTTTTTTTGGTTGGTTTTATTTATGTCATTTTAGGTATTTATGTCTTATTACATATTAGTAATGTAATAGTTTTTTTCGCTGGATGCGAGTCGCACGGGAACGGTCAATTTGGCGACACTTGGGGGAGGTTTATGTTCACCCGTGGACGTCTTTCGGCTGAAATGATGATTAGTTTTTTAGAGCCACTTTTTCGCAACAGTTCGCCAAATGTCGGTACAGTTCAACCCATCCTTGAATCTGCTCCCTCGTGATATAACATTGCACATCCGAACTAATATCACATCTCTCTACTCTCTCCTGGATAACTTGCCATTACTGAAACATGCTATTACTGAAATAGACATTTATTTACGAACTAGCTGTTGCCTGTTTATAAGTTTTTATTCACTTACCTGTTTATGAGTTTTTAATTACTTGCCTGTTTATAAGTTTTTGTTTACTTGCCTGTTTATAAGTTTTTGTTTACTTGCCTGTTTATAAGTTTTTGTTTACTTCCCTGTTTATAAGTTTTAAGGCGACTACAGGAGCTAAACGCAAGTTTTATAATGCCTGAAAGTATATGATTCACTACAATAAACACAACTAGAAAAAAATATGATATTCTTCAGGATATATGTTAGTATGACAGTGTTTTGAAAACATAATACTCGTACAATTAATTTTACTCGATAAAAAAAAATCACGAACTTATCTCTAAAAAATCTTTGAACGAGTAAAAACCACACTAAAATACATGCGATTATTCTGAATTTTTGGCAAATAATTCAACAAGCAACATAATACTAGCATCACTGTTATATCTTTTTAGTCCAATCAATAGATATCTGACGTAACAACCACTTTGTAGTGCAAGCTGATTAGAACTTTATTCTAACAAGTATTTCAAACAAAGTTTGAACCACCACAAATAGAGTTGCTAATTTAGCTCCTGTAGTCCCCGTAAGTCCCTGGCGTAAAACTGCGTAGTTTAAAAGACCTTTTTTTTTTTTTGTGTGTGTTGTGTGGAGTGTCAGACTCTTAGTGATTAAAACCCATCCATGTTCCTTCCTCGCCCTTTATGTTCCGGGGCCGCGGTATCTCTTTCGAATAGGCCCGCAACCCCGGCAGGCTTCGGCCCTTGCGGGCCCCTCTCTTATGCTGACATCTCTTTGAGGCGCGCGTGGAACACGAACGCGCCGTCGACACGGCCTGTCGTCTTTAGACGGACGGACGGCTAGCTAGCCCATAGCCAACCGTCCACAGGCCCGCGTCTACGGTGGCCGGTAGCCACCACGTGGCCCCCGACGCCCGGTGCGTCTCCCGCGGCGGCCGGGAAGAGAGGATCTCTCCCTCTCTCGTTCCGCCACCTCCTTCGCTAGAATGACTGCTTCGCAGAAGGAGGTGACGGCTTCCCATTCCGTCTCGCTCCGGACCATGGATTGAACCAGGGCCGGACGCGAGAGGTCGCCGCCGCCGATCGCCGCTACGAGGACACGGCGGTGCTCCGCCCACGCAGGGCAGACTTCCACCGTGTGCTCCACCGTGTCCTCCGGTCGATCCTCGCAGTGGAGACACCCGGGCGTGTCCTCCCGCCCGATTCGGTGCAGGTACCTCCCGAAACATCCGTGTCCGGTGAGGACCTGCGTCAGGCGGAAGGTGAGGACGCCGTGGCGCCTCTCTAGCCACTCCTCAAAGAGGGGACTTACCGCCACTATCGTGGCGTGCCCTGCACGGGGTTGCGACAGTCGCTCTCTCCATGTCGCCATGAGATCGCGCCGGAGGTCTGTCCGCTGAGCGGCAATTTGCCGCGGCAGCGGAGTTTCCCCCCGGCGTAGTGCCTCAGCGCGCCAGTCGTGCAGGCGCGCGAGTACTATCGCCTCCAGATCCCATGGCGGCAGTTTAAAAGACCTAAGCGTATATTCAGCGGGAGTGACTTTGTTTTATAAGTATATAAGTAAAAATTATAAGCCACCAGCATGTAATGAAAATCTAATTTTGTGTTTTTATTTGTATTTAATTTAAGAATATTAAATTAAGTACCAAAAAAGAAACAAAATCCATTCCTTTAATAATATATATATGGCAAATAATATTATGTATATACATTTTTAAGTGCCCGGCCTGAATTCTTGTCGCGCTGATGGTCGGTCGCGTACGAGTATACATGTGTATCTTTATAACACCATACTGCGACACAGACGTCATCAGCAGCGACCGACAGCCGTATTTTATTCTAGATGACGTCACGACCGACCGTCCGCGTGACAAGAATTCAGACCTAAGGAATTCATCATCTAACGATTAAATAATATGGTTAAACTGCAACATAACAATGACATAGTTGACAGTTAGCGTAAGCATAATAGGCAGGATGTATATCCCAGCAGGAATGTTGGACAATAACTTGATCTGTATAGGTTTCTTTTTAATCAGACGTATTAAGTCTTTAACCGACTTTGCTTCAGCTTCACCAGAGTCTGTAACAAAAGTTCAATGGTGTTCAAGTCCGAAAAATAATTAAAATATTGGTTTCTATTACTTTTCGGACTTGAACACCATTCAAGCGCAAGGGCCGAAGCCTGCCGGGGCTGCGGGACTGTTCGAAAGAGATACCGCGGTCCCGGAACGTAAAAGGCGCGGAAGGAACATGGATGGGTTTTATTCAGTAAAAGTCTGACACTCCCTCCCGATCCGCCCAGAGTGGGAGAGTGGGAGAAGTTATTTGATGATTTCCAATACTAAAAAAAAAAGCGGCCCAAGTTTGCTGTTTTTATAAATTCGTCACTCCAGCACGATTCCATTCCCATCCCATTGTCATTTTGCTTAAAGTTCGTAATCTGCTAAATTCACATTTGTCGATCATTGGTCGGTCAATGGTCTCATAATAAAATTGTGTTCTAATGACAAGGTCGTATTTTCATTATTATAAAACCCCTAGTACAAATGGTTTTCGAAATCTACAACTAAATGCGAACATTAATTTGTTCATGGCCAGATTTCATTTATAATTATATTTTAACACATTAGTCAATATTTACGAGATAATCATTCTATGAGATTTCTTTCAATGGACGGTCAGTGGTTGACCATTGGAAAGTCATAATGACGCCATTATATTATAGTAGATTACCAAACTTGTCAAAAGTTTACAAAACTTGACCACTATGAAATCAATGATCGACTATTCTGACACTATTGTAATAGCAGACTTGAGGCCCTGCTGTTGTGCCCGGTTGATGGCTATAGACTCGACTCCTGTTACAATGGACTTAAACATAACTGGCGAAATGGGGGTGTTCGGTTGGTTTACAGTTTAACCCACAAATTACATTGTAAAGTGTAAACCAAATAGCTTGTTCGACCGTACTGTTAGGTACACAGTTGCCTAACCCTACGGGGATTACTAGTGTGATGTTATGTTATTTAATAGGATATTGACACCATGTTCATTTAGATCGCCATTGTGTTGAATTGCGTTGTCCAAATTGAAACATAGTGACTGACTTCTTTTTCGCTTTATATTTTCAATAGCTAATGTCCGCGTACAAATTATACACTAAAATCTTCCTCGAGAAACACTCTTTCATTTGGTGAAAACAAACTGAAAATCGGTACAACAGTTTTTGAGTTTATCGCGAATACAGACAGACGCGGCGGAGGACTTTGTGTTATAATCTGTAGTGAGAAAGCTATATCGAGTTTCATCAGTGGTCCGAAAGTCTGACAACCAATCTTACTAAGGGTTCTCGTATTAGTATTATCCACTACTAACTGGGTTGTGGAGTTCAGATAGGCAGTCGCTCCATGTAAAATACTGGTATTCAGCTGCATCCGGTTAGACTGGAAGCCGAGCCCAACATAGTTGGGAAAAGGTTAGGCGATGATGATGATCTTCATAAAGTTCTTTGACTGAATTGAGAATATTTTTCACGTGGACAGAATAAAGCGATCACTCCATTGTCTTACCAATAATCATGGTATTGTAAAGACGAACCAACGCCCGGCGGAACTTGACTCCTTGGTTACTCGCAAGCTGCCCCGCAACCAACGGCATCATTATCACTGACACGTAAGCAAATAGAACAATTCCAACTCTGGTAGACTCTTCGGTGTTCCCAATCTGGAATTCACAAAACTCCTATATCGGGTGACTGGTAATTAGTGTACGATACATAAACACGTGATTATGCTCATGATAACAAACAACTTTTACTAAGGGACCAAATCTGAAAACGCGAATAAAAATCAGCTGTTCAATACGTTACGCGAACATAAATCACACACAACAGCACAGCACATAACAGCAGATTTTTTTTTTTCGCAGTTTCAGGGTCGGGCCCATAGTAAAAGTTATTTGTTATCATGAGTGTTTCGTGCCGTACGTGTATCGAAACGCAACTTGACGTTTGGACTGTCACTGTGACATCAACTGCTATGGCTTGACGTTTGTCACTTGTTTTTTGCTTCCTTACGAGATTGCATCGAATTTTGTTGATTGATTGAAATAATTGGAAATCGAAATTAATCCCCTTTTGTTTGCAAGATTTTGGTTATAATTCATTGTTAGTTGAACTAAACACCCCCTTTTGAGCAAAACCACGGGTATATTTGTTAATTGTCCACGCCGAATTTGAGGTTGGCCCCGCGTGCTGTGAAATTGACAATAATTGTGAGAAGTGTTGTTCTTGTGCGGTTTGAACTATTATTGTGTCCCGACCTGTTATACGCTGCTGGGGCAGCGTCTGTTGAAACATAGTCGGATCTGGTAAATCACCCAACCACATCATAACACTATTCACGTACACAACATAGACTGACAATACTATCAGAGCCGGCTTGATCAAGGACTGGTCATCCCCTTCAGCCCACCGGCACCAGGTAAGTTGATTTATTGCATTGGAGACAGGCTAGGTTTGGTAGGGCTCCGCGGACAGCGGACGGTTCGATCACCAGCCCCTGTCCTGGCGTAGAATCGAACAATGAGCATAATCGTTATGTTTAAGTATCGTTCACATTACCAGTCACCCTATATATCCTCAAAAGAGTATGTCTGGTTTGGCTCTCAGACGCTCTGTAGAAACTACTGATATTTATACAGCCAGTGATGTCTAGTGGTGTGAACGTCGGACTGGCAAATCAAAGGTCTTGAGTTCGAAGTTCGAACACAACCTCTGATTTTTCGGATTCATATGCGTATTGTATAATTACCACGTGCTTCGGTGAAGCAAAACATCGTCAGGAAACCAGCATGACTGAGAGATATTTCTTGATGTTTAGCCAGAGACCCATGGGCGTAGGGTTGCCATCTCTAAAATTTGGCAACCAGGACAAGATGCGTGAAAACCCCGGATTTTAGAGCCCAGAACCCGGACACGTCAACAGACTTTTTTAACATAGTAGTGTAATAAAAAATCAGACCTTAAAATTAAAATTAGACATCTTTTATCACCATTTTAAATGTATCGGGCGGTGAATTTTATTTTTTTAAACCCGGACCACAAATGAAACCCCGCCCGGACGATCCCCAGATGGCCCTCTAAACTAGGTCAAAACCCGGATGGATGACAACCCTACATGGGCGACATAAAAACTCTGACACCAGCAGTGCAAGTACGTAGGACTCGATTGGACTCGATTAGATAAATTTGACAGTTATTCTCGATAAAATGATTTTTTATGGAGTCAAGAACTAATTTTGTCGAGAATAACTGTCAAATTTATCTAATCGAGTCCAATCGAGTCCTACGTACTTGCACTGCAGGTTAGGCAACTAACCACACGATAAAGAAAGAAAGACTGATATTAATTATCGGGTAGTGTTTAAAAACGAAAAGTATAAAGAATATGGGCTACTGAAATACTTATGTGGACAAATACAAGTGTTTGAATCGGTGACTTGTAAATACAGAAAAAAAGAAGATTTTTTCTCAAGTCACCGGTTTGACTTGTTTAAAGATGTTAGTAATTGTACTTGCGTGTTAGTACTTTTGCTCTTGAAAATAAAATTATTATTCGTTTACTTACATTTAAAATATTCCTGTAAAAAATATAGTACGCCATCAAAATGTAGTGTAGTATCGACAATGATATTGAAAAAAAAAACTGAAACATAAGAATGCCATTATGAAACAATTATTTTAACACAAAATGAGCTCAATGCATCATTTAACATATAACATCGTAGTCAAATACCTGGCTTCCAAAGCAAAACCTCACTTGGTCGCAGCAGTTCACCAAATCTCGATACACTTCAACCCATTCTTGTATCTGTTCCCTTGTAATATTACACTGGTCATCCGAACTAATATCACTTCTCCCTACTCTCTCCTTAGCGGCTGATACCAACGAAGTCAAGCATTTAAACAAATTTACCACTACCATAACTACAATGAACAGCATCAAGTGAAGTATGATGTCAAGAGCATTATCTGTGGTTATGTGTAATCTGTGGATTGGTCTTAAAAGATTGTGTCATGTGTGCTTCTCTCGGTTATTACTTTATTATAAAACTTTAATCAAGTATTGTAATATTTTATTTCCTAACCATCACACATATAACATGGCGCAGCCGACTCGAAAACACTAAGTCTAAAGTGTATTATTTTGTAAAACATCATGGAAACTAACCAAGTAAAGTTACCGCCAAATTTTGACATTCGATCTCAATCGGCATCAACTGAGTGGAAATTTTGGAAATGTTTATTTGAAGATTATTTGGTGGCGACTGGTAAAGATGCCGCCCCTGATAAGATCAAGTTATCCCTATTAAGAAATATGATGGGACCGGACTCCACAAAGGTAATACAAAGTTTCAAATTGTCAGAAAAGGATTCTCAAGTGTACGGGACAGTTGTGGCGGCTATAGAGAAATATGTAAACCCTAAATATAACGAGGTCTTCGAGAGGTTTAAGTTCAATGAATGTAGACAAGAACCAAATGAAAATTTTGAAAATTTTTATACGAATTTGAGACAACTTATCGCCAGGTGCAATTATAACAGTACCAAGGAAACTTTAGAGGACCAGCTCCTAAGGGACAGAATTGTGCAGGGACTCCAAGACAAAGGACTTCAGGAAAATTTGCTAAGGATGGAGGATCTAACGCTGGACAAAGTGGCAAACATATGTAGAGCAAGTGAAGTAAGTCGTTCCCAAGCTAAGGAAATGAACCCAACAATAGAAGTTGATGAAGCTAGGGTTAGTAGAAGCAAAACTAACTCCACTTTAAAGAAAAAGAAGTTTGAAGGTCAAGGAAATGATCATAAATTTAATTGTCGTCGATGTCAAAAAGTTCATGGTCCAAGGGAATGCCCAGCATTTGGCAAAAAGTGTTCCAAATGTGGTATTTTAAATCATTTTGCAGCGAGTTGTAAGGTCAAAAAAGTTCAGGAAGTCAATAAGTGTTCTGATTCGGACTCGAATGAAAGTTTTTTTTGTGGCGAAGTGAAAAATTCAGGTGAGAACAATACAGATTGGATTGAAAATATTTGGATTGAAGATCAATATATTAAATGCAAGTTAGATACTGGTGCAGACATTAGTGTAATGCCAAAAAAAGTTTTTGATAAATTAAATGTAAATTTAAGTATAAAGTTACAAGAAACAAGTATTAAAATTGAATCATTTGTGGGAAATATTGTAAAACCTATGGGGATTGTAAATTTATTGTGTAAATATAAGGAAAACACATGTCATGAAAATTTTGTGGTAGTAGATTCTAGTACAATGTTATTAGGTCTACCAGCATGTGTCTCACTAAACCTAATTAAGAGGGTACACACACTTGTGGTTGATAATGAGAAGGAAAAGTTTATAAAAAGAAATACTCAAGTTTTTGAAGGAATAGGTAGACTTCCCGGTTATGTAGAAATTCCAACTATGCCCACAGCTGTACAAATTTGTCACCCTTCTCCAAGACTTCCTTCATGTCTACTTGAACCATTGAAATTAGAACTGCAAAGATTAGAAGCTAGGAAGGCTATTGTTAAAATTAAAAATATCAATAGTAATGCATTTGTGAATAGAATTGTGATTGTTGAGAAACCAAATGGGAAAGTAAGATTGTGTCTGGACCCATTAGATTTAAACAAAGTCATAGTAAAGAAGCCTAAAATGTTACCTACCTTAGATGATTTAAGTTTTAAACTACAGGGAAAGAAATTTTTCTCAGTTCTCGATTTAACTGAAGGATTTCATCATTTACTCCTTTCTGAAGAGGCATCTTGGAAATGTTGTTTTGCAACACCCTTTGGTGTTTATAGATATTTAGTTTTACCATATGGTTTAATGAATGCACCGGAATTGTTTCAGGAGGTGCTTGAAAATCACTTCGGAAGCATGCCAAATGTTATAGTTTGGGCTGATGACATATTAGTAATGGGAAATACTGCATTTGAACATGATAAGGCTCTAGAATGTGTTATAAGTAAAGCATTAGAATTAGGAATTGTTTTTAACAAAACTAAATTACAATATAAACAAACGGAAGTAAAGTATGTAGGACAGGTGTTTAATGAAAATGGGATGTCTCTAGATAAAGATAGAGTTGAGTCTTTATTAAGTCTAAAAGAGCCAACAAATCAAAATGAATTAAGGCAAATTATAGGTTCATTTAACTATGTACGTAGATATGTACCTGATATGGCCAATATAATGGCCCCACTTCTTAAATTACTTAAAAAAAATGTTGATTTTATCTGGTTACCAGCTCATAGATTAGCCTTTGCTGAGCTAAAAAGAAATATATGTAAAACACCATCACTTACACCGTTTGACTCTAAAAGGAAAATTATTCTACAATGTGATGCGTCTAAAAATGGTATTGGCTGTTGTTTGTTCCAAGAATATGAAAATAAAAAAATAATGAAACTAGTAGCATGTGCATCACGAACTATGAATGAAACAGAGGAAAATTATAGCCAGACTGAGAAAGAGTTCTTGGCCATTACTTTTGCAGTAAAAAAATTTCACAGATATATTTATGGCTCTAGTATTGATGTACAAACTGATCATAAACCAATAGTAGCTATAATGTCAAAGCCAATTTCAAAAATTGGATCACCTAGGTTAAGGCGTTTGAGACTGAAACTGCTAATGTATAATTTAAATGTAAACTATTTACCAGGTAAACTTTTGCATTTTGCAGACATGCTTTCTAGAAATCAATTAAGTTACACTGAAAATGATAAACAAATGTTGCAAATGGTCCATACAATAACTGCACACTTACCCATGTCTCCAGAGAGAAAACAGAATTTTGAAAATGAAACTAAAAATGATCCGATTTTAAGACAATTAAATTTGTATTGTTTAAACGGATGGCCTGCTGAACATAAAGTTTTAAATAACTGTAAATATTTTTTTAAGTTAAAAGACGATATATATTTTCAATCAGGTTTGGCATTTTATGGAGACAAAATAATTGTACCTGCATCTTTAAAAATGTATGTTCTAAATTTAGTACATGAAGGTCACCCTGGAATTTGCAAAAGCATCAAGAAGGCCAGGCAATTGTTTTATTGGCCTGGCCTGACTAAAGATATTCAAGACTACGTAATGAAATGTCGGACTTGTGAAAAATTTAGATCGGCTAATCCTCATGACAGTTTAATAAGCCATAAAATACCAAATCGAAGATTTGCAAAAGTTGCTACTGACATATTAGATTTTATGGGAAAGTCTTATCTTGTAATAGTAGACTATTTTTCTCATTGGCTCGAAGTGTTACCCTTAAATGACAAATCTTCTTATTCTGTATTGAATGCATTTCAAGAAGTGTTCATGAGGTATGGATATCCTGAACAAATTGTAGCAGACAATAACCCATTTAATTCTTATGAGTGTCACAAATATTACAAGAGCAAGGATATAACTTTAACAACAAGTAGCCCACACTATCCTCGAAGCAATGGTCTGGCAGAAAAAGCTGTACATATAAGTAAAGTTATATTGAGAAAAGCTAACGAGGATAGAGTGGATTACAGGGATTATTTATTAAGTTACAATAATACACCTTTAACAGGGCTGGATTATTCTCCCTCACAAATTTTAAACAGTAGAAGGGTCCGTACTCTTATACCTATAAATTCAAAACTTCTTGATGCAAAAGTTGTGCCAAATATTCATAAGCTGTTATTATTAAAACAGTCACTTTCTCAGCAGAAAAATATTGTGAGGAAGAAAGAGAATGAATATAAAATAGGTGATAAGATAGTACATAAAACTGATAAGGATATGTTTTGGAGAAAAGGAACTATAATAGGGAAATGTAAGGAACCAAGATCATATTGGATTAAAAAGGAAGGAGAAGAGGGTAGACTGAGGAGAAATATAAAGCATTTAAAAAAATCCTTAACAAGGAGTAGCAATGATAGCTACATTTATTTTAATAATTCTTTTAAAAATGATTATTTGAACAACAGTAAAAATGATGTTAGGGAGGATAGTACTCGTATTAGAGAGGAAATAAGTTCTTTATCAAAACCAAATGTCATTACAACTAGATGTGGCAGAATTGTTAAGCCGGTAAATAGGTTAAATTTGTAATGTTATTAAAATTAGTCTAAGTACTTGATTATTATTGAGTGTATTTGTCTAAAAAGGGAAGGTGAAGTATGATGTCAAGAGCATTATCTGTGGTTATGTGTAATCTGTGGATTGGTCTTAAAAGATTGTGTCATGTGTGCTTCTCTCGGTTATTACTTTATTATAAAACTTTAATCAAGTATTGTAATATTTTATTTCCTAACCATCACACATATAACAAAAAGTATAGCAATTCTTGTGATTGTTTGAGTTACTAAAATCAGAATCAAAATTAACGGATGTATGTGTGAGAATATTAGATAAGTATCTATAGATCTTAAGATAGCAAACGCAATACAATATAAAATAAATCCGATGCTAAACACATATCCTTTACGTAAAGAGTTATTTAATTTCTGGTCATCTTTGAAACGATCAGAGACACGCCTGAAGCTTCTATGATATGACTGAAAGGCGCTGCTGTAACAAATGCCGGCCATGATGGATGTCACATGCGATAAATAAGCTGATACCGAAAAACCAGCAAACACCAAATTGACTTGATTGTATTCGACTTCCACAAGCAACAAATATAGTTCATGTAAGATAAGTATGGTCTGCCAAATAGTTGTGACACCTATGTGGGTAATGATAAAAACACTTTTTTGCCTTATTCTGAGTACAATAATTCCTGAATATTCCGAAGAAATTCTCCAGTAATAATAAATTGTTAAAACACTGTACTGGAGCCATTATTATTTCTTCTCGTATGCGACGTTGACGACAACGCGACGGTCGAGTAATACTTTTAATGGATGGATGCAAAGTTTTTTTTACATTTCATTTCCTGAAGAGTAGTTAAATAGGTGCGTAAGTAATTGCAAGCTGTCGTGTTGATGACACGTTAATGTTGGCCATGTAATTTGTAACAGACTTCTAAAGAAGGAGCAGGCCATGTATTTGGCTAGTATATTTTTTAAAGTATGTAGTCAGCAAAACAGTTATGTTTACAGGCTAGCAATCTTCTTACTACTATTATAAATGGAAAAGGGTTATAATCAATCTGTTTGCAATTTCATCCAAATCCTTTCAGTAGTTTCTGCGTGAAAGAATAACAAAAATCGATCTTTACAGACTTTTACATTTATAATAGTCGTAAGAAGATTGCTAGCCTGCATACCTAACTCTTTTGCTGACACGAGAAGCTTCTCGACAAGCCCTTTTAATGATAAATTATATTTTTTTTTTCGTTTACTTCACTTTAGTACATCAAAAACAAATTATGTTTTAAATCAAAATTGGGTCGGTGTTTCCTACCCGACTACTCTGAAAAGAAACATCTCAAACAAACTCAGAGGTCACAGCTTCTTTTAAAGTCCATCTATTTCTAAGCGTGTAGATAACTGAGCTCACTAGTTTGACGCCTTCAGTAGCATCCACCAGTTTCTGTAATGAAAAACCGACTTCAAAAAAAAAAAAACAAAAATGTTAAAAATTTTGAAGTCGGTTTTATTTTTTGCAAAAAAAGTTTTCATTTTTCACTTTTTAGTGGTTCACATGTGCTTGGTACACATGGAAAGTGCATAACGTTACAATTACAACAAGCCCAAACACGACTAGGATACATTGTCTCATTATGGAGTTCCGTGACTCTTGGCTTCATCATCCTATCTGACGGTAGAACGGTTCTTATCGAACGCAAATGCTTCATTTGTTGCAGAAAATACCAAAATCGCTGTACGTTATCCTATAAAATTTGAAGAGTTCCCTCGATTTCGCCAAGATTCCATCATCAGATCCTGACTTGGTGGCTATGGAACCATTTGGAAAGTATACCCTTTCCAACAAAAAAACAAAAATTGCGCGAACAAACATAAAAAAAAGTCAAAAATAATAGAAACATCCGAATTGAGAATCTCCTCCTTTTTTAGAAGTCGGTTAAAAATAATAGGACACGCAGAACACAATTTTAAAGTCCATGATCTTGGTCAAGTTATATGAGGACCATGCAGATCAGTGACTGAGATGGTCTTTTCCACTAAATTAGTTACTCATTTAAATAAAGTATCCCAACTAAATACGTTTTCTTATACGAAAGATACATACACGCGACTGATATTTCAGACTATTCCTCAAATTCCTCGTAGGTAAACGGATTCCGAGAAAAACGCCAAAAACAGATTCCCACTTTATATTCCATACATTTTGATGATTGAGTTTTACATGTAAGATAACATGAGGCTTAGATACCGATACCGATTCAGCTTCGCAGTAGAGGCTTAGGGCAACTTAAACGATTAATACCGTTTGCGTATGCTTCAGACGGCTCCAATGTACTAGATCGATATTGTTTGTACATGTAGGGCTTATTATGAGGGCAATTTCTACATGATAGGTTAATACACGAGCAGCAATCTCGTGGCTAAATAATAATAGCCACAAATGTCGATCTTCAAGATTAAGTAGTAGGTAGTTGGTGAGGTTGGTTCGTGGATTCGAGTTCCCCCGTTAAGGCGACTACACGAGCTAAACGCGAGTTTTATAATTACTAAAAGTATATGATTCACTGCTATAAACAAGACCAGAAAAATATATGATATTCTTCAGGATATATGCTAGCATGATACTGTTTTGAAAACATAATACAATTAATTTGGCTCGATAAAAAGAAATCACGAACTTACCTCTAAAAATATCTTTCAAACAATAGAAAACATACTAATATGCATGCGATCATTCTGTTTTTTTGGCAAATAATTCTACAAGCAATATATTAGCATGATACTGTTTTAGTTTTTTAATCCAATCAATAGTTTTTTTGTAAATCGATCGAAACCACTCATTTCGCGCTATTTGGCCCGCAGTGGCTGACGTAACAACCACTTTGTAGTGCAAGCTGATTAGAACTTTATTCTAACAGCATTTCAAACGAAGTTTGAACCACCACAAATAGAGTTGCTAATTTAGCTCGTATAGGCGCCTTAAACCATTGGTCCCGGCTGTCGTTTGTAGATCTTTGACGATTGTTACAGGTAGCCAGAAGCCAGTTACTGGGTTATGGAGGTCAGGTCGGAAGACGTTCCATGTAAAATACTGGTATTCAAGTGCATCCGATTAGACTGGAAGCCGATACTAACATAGTTGGAAAAGGCTAGAAATTTTATGTTTTTGAAATTGTTTTTTGTTGTCACCTACAACGCGTTGTATGTGATCATTTTTAGACCAGGTTGTGTAAGTATAGGTTTTGGTGAAATGAATTGTTTACCATAAACATTAGAATTAAGAACGGGATATTTACCATGTTTATTGTTTAAAACAATAAACATGGTAAACGGGATCTAAAAACTCATATTGTTTACCATGTTTTGAAGCTTTACATTGTATCACAAATATGGAATAATGGTTGTAGACAATGATATGAGTCCTTGCACGAGTTTACATCTTTTAGGCTGACTGTACTACCCACCTGACCTTTCTAAAAGGTCATACCTTAGTATAATTTAATGAGTAAAATAAATACTTCCATCATAATATTATTGTAATATTTGTAAGGTTAGTTGGAGGGCTTCAATTAAATTCTTATGGGGAATACTGTCAATAGGTTTTTCTATAATGAAGTTTTCAGAAGTATCTTTGAGGAGGTATTGATTCTGATGACCTTACAGTTGGCTCGCTTCCGATCACATTGGAAACAAAACTTGCGAAAGCTTATCAAAAATTCATTAGGTGGACTAAAGAGCTAAAACGGAACTCTGCACGATAAAACTCACCTTGTGCTGGCTTCAAATCACTGCAAGGCGTAAAACCTCGTCTACGGTATGTCGCTAGAGCCTGGAACGCAACTGAGTGCGTACACAAGTCACTGCAGTCGATAATCGAACATATAACATACAGGGTGTAACGGACAGCCCTCAGAAAACTGGCAGGGAGCATTTAGCTCCTTACTTTTAATCATATCCCACCAGAATTTTTCTTAAGAAATTTTTCACACATTTATTCCTTTATTTCAATGTAAAATTAAATTCTCTGTGCAATAATAACACAACATTTGGTGCTGAAAAACTCTTACAAACGACGCGTGAAATCAACTGTTTACTTCCTGCCTAGCTACAGAGTTCATCGAACTCGTCGTCGCGCTTGCCGTTTACTACGTGCGTTTTAGCCACGGTAACATTGCGTATGAGTAAATAAAACAAATCTTTATTGGATTCCCATAACTTTCCTTAAATAATGTCTTGTACCGGTCATCGTACTAATGATGACCGGTACAAGAAATTATGAATACTGAATTCACCCCTGTACTGTATTGAAACATGTGTTATGTATTTCAACATAATCAAACTTAAAGCATTTATTTCAATTAGGCCAGTTACAAGCACTTTTCAATTGTCGAAAAACACATTTTCACTCTTCGTGGTCGTTAAACAATAACCAATATTTATATTTAATTACGCGTTTCATTAATATTGAAGTCCACTCCAAAAGGGTATAAACAAATTAAAACAATTGTTCCTCCACAGTAATTCCGCTCTTTTGTCCATTAAACACAAATATTCAGATGATGTTGTAACTACGCTGTCAATAGCTCCGTAATGATTTCCAATCAATCCAACAATTATTAACGATGTATTCACAACATGTCCGCAATACATTTGACTAATTGAATAGTGTGCTTTTGAGGTTGGAATTTAATCACCTTACGTTAAGGCCAACGGCACACATATGGTGTGTGAGTTTGGGACTCTGGGTCCATGACCGCCAAACACCTTTCATGACCTGCGTTTATTGTTATAAGGCACACCTAAGAGTATTAGAAATACGACTCAGGTTCAGAAAATTAAGAATTCACTATATATTTTTTTCTATCCGCATGAAAACCATAGTTAGCGACGTAGCCCGAAGAATTGGCAAACTTAAGTGGCAGTGGACAGGGCACATTGCTCGCAGAACGGATTGCTGATGGGGACGAAAAGTTCTGGAATGGCGACCGCGTTCCGCGAAGACGTTGCGTTGGAAGACCTCACACTAGGTGGACCGATGACCTACTGAAGGTTGCGGGAATGCGTTGGATGCGAGTCGCACGGAACCGGTCAATGTGGCGACACTTGGAGGAGGCCTATGTCCAGCAATGGACGTCTTTCTGCTGAAATTATGACGATGATGATGATTTTTTCTAGTCTAATGGTCGTATGGTCGAGGAGAAGATGGCGGGACGTCTTGAATGGCTTCCTCGTGAATTGGCGAGAGGAAGCACACCATCGTGAGAAATGGAAGGAGTGGTCAAGGCCTTCGCTCAGGAGTGGGACAATACTTACAGTCTAACAAAAAAAAATGGTCGTACACATTTGCTGTTTGCAAGTATTACTGAGGTTCTTACTATTTCTATACGACCCTGCCCACTGCCTTGACGTGAGTTATGTCGTCTGTTCGTAGCTTCGATTATCACCACCAGATTTTCAGTAGCCACCCAGTAACTGGTGAGTCTTGGTGACAGCAGGCTCTTGATGACTAACTTTAGGCGACTACATGAGCTAATCGCAACTTTTGTAATGCCTGAAAGTATATGAGTCACTGCAATAAACAAAACCAGAAAAATATAATATGATATTCTTCACGACATATGCCAGTATGATAGTGTGTTTTGAAAACATAATACAATTAATTTTACTCGTTAAAAAAAACACGAACTTGGCTTAAAAAATTCAAGTTCGTGTCGAAAAATTTCTTTAAACGAGTAAAAACCATACTAGAACACATGCGATCATTCTGATTTTTTGCCAAATAATTCTACAAGCAAAACACTATTGTAGTGTTTTGCTTAAAATAGTAGAATTGGGGCCCTGTTTCGATTGACAAAGATATAAACGACAGCCGAGACCAATTCCGAGACACGGAGGAAACTCGGTATGTAATGATGTGTGCATCTGGATTGAGAGCCCATTTTTTAAATCCTTGAGAAACGAAGTGAAACTTACAGGGTATTTAGTTAAAAATAGTAAAAACTTAAAGCGCTAGGCCATGAATTTCTTAAACGTGAATTAAAATAGTTATGATCTAATAACTTGGGCCCTCAATCCAAACGCTTGCGTAAAGTGGCATAGTCTAAATCTCAAAAAGTACTATCTTGGTCACCCATCCACGGACCAACCTAGCTTAACCTAAAAGTCGACCCGAGCGACTGTTGCTATTCAGCTATACGAGTTTCTGTTTCTATGCTATGTTTGTGTAAAGTCAGTAACATCTTTAGGACAAAAAAATAGTTGTCTGTAAAGTCGGTTTACGGACGATAGTGACAACGTCATAACAAAACATTGGTGAAATGATTGCATACATAACGTTACAATGAGCGTAACGGGACAGAGCGCAACGGGACACCTTTTCGTGCGTGCAGCCGGGGTTCATCGATTTATTAGACGTTGTCATGTCAAAACTAAATCACAAACGTTTTTAGTTTTCCTACAAAAACGGTTCATTTCTCGACATATTCGCCCACTTGCCCCGCGTTGGCGATACAATCATAGCAAACTAAGTAAAAGTTCAGAAGTGTATCGCGATTTATGAATATTGGGACGAAGCGACCGCAATGTCCCGATGTCCATTTTTAGTTTGTCCCGGCCAGTCAGCCGCGAAATCAAGGGTTTTAGATCCGACAAACTACATTTTCACTTCACAAAACGAATAATCAACCTTACCGTGACAAAAATAGGGGTTAACTTTAGATACCTGAGCGGTAAAAGATGGTTCTAAAGCGGATTTTTCTTATAAATTATGATACAAACTAGAAGACTGTAAAATAATGCTTCGGAAAAATCTTTATTTTATCTTTTGTGGTGGCGTGTTCGAAGGATTTCCTTGACTGATTTTAATACTAAACTTCTTTGATATCGATGTTAAAAATGTTTATTAACTGGGATGGTGAAGATGGACCTGTTTTCATCTAAAAATATTGCGGTACGCACCGCAAAATATAAATACTGAGTATCTTCTACTGTATGCAGGGTGTAAACCACCTCATCACGAAGCCGTCAACCAAGCATTCCATATATCAAACTAAGTAACTTGACGCAAAAATTATTGCTGGGAAACGACTTTTTTGTGGGTGAAAATCATGTTTTGTGGTAGAACTCAATGTTACGCACTTAAAACATTGTGCTGATGGATGGCTTGAATAGTAAGGGGGTCGTAGAGGTGTTTAAAGTAAAAATCTTACTATAAAAACTTGCCTTAAAAAAAAAACTTGTCAAAAAGTTGGAACTTTGACACCCAATATCTCCGTAACCAGAAGGTTCCCAGGTATGGTGTAGAACAAAAAAGTGATCGCAATGACGGGGAGAACAAGTGCCTTTCGGATTCATTAAGAGGTGTTTTACACCCTATACAGGGTGTTAGTGTGAACACCGTTATCCTTCAAACCAGGGGTTTGGTTTCATTAGTAGAACCTAAAACCAATGAAAGAAAGCAACCTTTTTTTTTTTGAAGAAAACCCACTATTTTCTTCAAGATCATTTCACCCTAATACACTCGGAAACAGCTGACCGCCGACCGGGTCAACGACCGCGCCGCACCCCGCGCGCCCGCGCAGGGATCGAGTGGACGGTGAGTTACTCACGCCTCAGTCGGCCAGCTGTCGCCAAAGCGAGTCCACGTCGCTCGTCGGAGTGCGCGCCGCGCGCCTAGTCCTAAGTTTCTCGCGCGTAAATTTAGTGCTATGTCTTACACAAGTCAACAGTGGACCGTAATGGTACGGCTTTACGCCATCGCGGGTGATAAATAACCTGTACGAGGCTCGTAGGATGTATGCAGACATCAGATTCTCGAGTGCTCAACAACCTAAAATGTGTGAATTTTGAACAGTAGGTAAGTTAGTAGATATTCAATCTGTCTAAGACGACCCACTGACCTATGCGTAAATTTAATCGGTGATTTTTAACTGTACGTACATAAAATTGTGATGAACTTTTTAAATACGCCAAAATACCTACTCAGTAGTTTGGATTACTTTTCATTTTCTTTGTTGTCACATCAAAGTTACATTTAGACCCGTCACGCAACACGTGAGGTAGGTATTTTGCCAGGAAAAGTTGCATTTATCAGGTAATGTTACGAGAATTCTGTAAGTAGATAGATGCGTCGACGGGCGGGCAGCAATTACGTCACTCGTGTAGTCGGGCTAGCCATGATTTCGGGGACATCGTCGGATAATTTAATTTAATTTTTTTCTTAAAGAAAATCCCTTATCCAGTTTTTTAACTCGGTCCTATATTTTTTTATTTATGTCAACTACCCGTGGTTTGGGTGACAACGGTGATTACACTAACACCCTGTATAGGTAACTAGCGTACGTCCCGCGGTTTCACCCGCATAGTTCTCATTCCCGTGGGAGTACGGGGATAAATAAATATGGCCAATGTTACTCAGTAAAGATGTGGCTCTCTAATGGTGCAAGATTTTTTTAAATCAGTTGAATAGTTTTAGAGTTAAATCATAACATAATATAAACAAACAAAAAATCCAATCTTTCCTCTTTATAATATAAGTATAGATTACAAGCATCTTTAAAAAGCTTAAAATATCTATTTATCTACACATCACTGAAAAGTTAGCAATAGGGAAGTGAATGTATTTTTTTCTTCACTTAAATCAATTAATTACACTATTATCAACCCAAGAAAAATATTAATAGTTAATTTCAACTACTGCTTGTGGCTTAAAAATAATACTAAACTCCTGCGATTTTCTATGACAGTTCAAACGTCCGTGATTGTCGCGACCATACTTTGACGTCATTTATCAAAATCTATCTTGTTTACATCTATTTTTTTGGCCTTAATAAAGTAATTTTACTAATTGTATGTGATTTATTCAAGCAAAAATTGCGATAACGATATTATAATAAAATCGTAGTGCAACTTTACCTACATTTCAAATAAAAGTTATTTTTTGACATATGAATTTTGATGTCACTACCGCTGTTTTCGAGGACGACGTGTTTTGAGAGTGCGTTCCGTTTCACCAAAAACATGCTACATAAAACAATATATTTTAAAATAAGTGATGTATTAGAAACTTAAACAAGCGCAACATAATGTCTATAAGCGCCAATACAAGGCATTTTTAATAAATAAAAAGAGTTTTGTATTTCTTGCATATTCCCTATTGTCGACCATTAAAAACTTTCAAACAGCTAACAAAACGGTTTACTTCACCCTGTATCACGTATAACAACAGCAAACAACACCACTTTGTCACATCTAACACAACTTGTATAAAAGTAAACACGGAGGGACAAGCGACATCGACACCTTCAAATAAAACAAACTACGTTCACGTTCGTAGATACTTTAGTTGGTACGAAACTCATTTGTTTTTGAGGGAAACCGATTTGAGGATGGAGCATTCTGAATGGACTGTAGTAAGATTACCACTCTCTAGGAGCACCTTACTAAGCCTTGGGAACTCGGTTAGTGGGTCTGACAAACGTCTGGCAACCAGTCTTACCAAGGACCCAGTACTAACTGATGTGGAGATCAAATAGGCAGTCGCTCCATGTAAAATACTAGTATTCAACTGCATCCAGTTAGACTGGAAGCCGACCCCAACATAGTTGGGAAGAAATCTTGGCAGATGATGATAAAATGTCTCTTTTCTTTTCTCGGTCGTCTTAGGAGCGGATTTTTGTCAATAAAAACCTCTTCCTCTCTAATAGCCTTCTCTTGAGTATGTACTCCTTTTTTCTCTAATTTTACGGAATATATAACGTGTAACAGAAAGGGTATAGTCATATAAAAGGGTGTGCTACAGACCATCAAACTGAACCACTTTCTCTATGGGACCACCATCGTAATAACGAAAAAATAATCAACGGCCCGATACCAAAATTCCAATACCTACTCGATCAAATGTATGAGACAGCTGAGTTTTTTTCGCGATTACAATGGTGGTCCCATGGAGAAAGTTGTTCAGTTTGATGATCTGTAGCACACCCTTTCATATGACTATACCCTCTCTGTTACACGTTGTATAATGGCATAGACCACTTCAACATCACTCAAAGCTTTAATTCAGCCTACAAAATTCAAAATTTCTAACACTGTCATAAGAAATTGTGATTATGAATTTGACATACCGAGTATAATTATTGTTCCTGAATTTTGAACTTCATTGCCAGATTTCCAGACAGAGTATGAAACCTAATTTAAAAAAAAAAACGTTAGATTAAAAAGCAAAAATACCCAAACACCTACAAAAAACTTCATAAAACCGAGCGTTGTCCCCAAGACAACAAAACTGATTAAACAAGCAAGCCGTACAGCGTCACCTCGCAACAAAACAAGCTGTAGCACGTACCCGTCGCTGGGACAGCTTGCAGCGAAACAGCACGGAACAGCTCTCTCGTTTCAGACGCTTCGCAACTGACAGGGGCGATGTGCTTCTATTTCGGAATGAGGCTGCGATGTCTTTATGTTGGAGTTTGGACTATTTTAAGAGGGAACTGACGTCTTTATCTTACGTAAGGCTGTCTATCTGTGTATGTGTCTATCTGTTAGTTTGCATATCTTCTTCTAATATATAAAATTCTTGTGTCACAGTGTTTGCTATCGAACTACGACTGATTTTATGATATTTTTGTGCATATTTGGCAGGTCTGAGATATGGTCGTAGGGTATTTTAGTGTCACACACACAATTTAAATCAAGCGAACGAAATCGCGGGCAATAGTTAGTTTATAATAGATTGAGTGAGAATAAGTAGTTTAATTTGTCTTGGTTCATCCAGTTTTCTTTTTATCTCCTTCTTTATCGTGTGGTTAGTACCAAACCTGGTGTCAAACTTTTATGGCACCCATGAACCTCTGACTTTGATTTACAGGCCGTCAAGATATATCTCTCAGGCTTGCTGGTTTTCTCACGTTGTTTTCGTTCACTGAAGCAAGTCATAATTATACGAATACGTACATGATTCCGACACCTCGAGACCTGTGACTTGACAGTTAGCAGGTCACACAGTGTTGTGACCTTCATCGAGACTTAGCCAAGTATAGGATACAGAGATGGCTTTCTAGTTTACCACAATACGATTGCGTATCTATACTAATATTACAAAGCAGAAGACTTTGTTTGTTTGTTTGGTTGAACGCGCTAATCTCAGGAACTACCGGCTCGAATTGAAAAAATCTTTTTGCGTTAGATAGTCCATTTATCGAGGAAGGCTATAGGGCATATAACATCACGCTATGACCAATAGGAGCGGAGCAGCAATAAGAAATATTGCAAGGGGGAAAAAAGCTTCCGTTGAGGAGGCGATGCGTTGCGATATCAAAACTTCACGCGAACGAAGTCGCGGGCAGAAGCTAGTAGTACATAAATATTGTTACATCGGACCTACTAGAACATTCGAGAAAGCACGTGATTACAGTATGTGTACGTTGGAATTTCGAGAGTTTTCTATTATTATTACTTTCAAAGTTGGGTAGGTACCTACAAACTCGCGACCTCTTTATAAAAAGACATTAGAATTTCGACCGTACGCCTAGGGCATACGGTTCATATTTGTTTGTGTTGTACAAGTAGCTAGTAATAATAATTACCTACCTACCTACCTACTCTTTTGTTAGTGTTTTCTATGACCCTCTAGAATATTCGAGGTTATTCTGGTGTGTCTGTGGGCGAGTATAAATAGACCGCTCAGGGCCGCGACAGTCAGTCTTGTTTTGGCTACACAACGAAGCGAATCGAAGTGAACTTGAAGTGCGATATCTAAGCGAATAGTGATCAGTAGTGTATTGTAGTGTACTTGTGATTAAGTTTAAATTGTTTTGTGAGTAATAAAGTTATTGTGTTGTTTAATCGGTAGTAATTAATTTATCTCATACCCAGCTCGTAACAATATGTATTTTATCACCATAAACCTTCACGATGGATACGTTCTACCTAACTATATAACGTAATGATATCATAATTATTTACTATAGCTGCATGACCACAATAGGCGATGGGTTGATATAGTCGCATTTTACTGTTATCACTAAGGGACACTACTGCTCACCCTATTGCTGTGTTTAAGCCCTTTGGCATATTTTACTTAACCCAACCCGGGAAAATGGAGAATATATCATCATCATTATCATCATCATTATAGTTTGTGGAAATTTCTTTTATTATGATAATCGCCTCTGGATAAAGAAATTGCGATGATGCATGAGTTTGTTGTTTTATACATCCTATAATAAACTCAAAAACAATAGTTGGTATATTTATAGTAAGTCCTTTGTGAAAACTATATTTTCTAGCCGTTTGGGGTTAGAACTCTCGTATAGTTACTAATGTATATAGTTAGTTTACTCTACTTTATAAATGACTAGCCGATGCCCGCGGCTTCGCCCGCGTAAAATTATATACAAAAATCCTCCTATTGAATCACTCTATCTATTAAAACAACCCGCATCAAAATCCGTTGCGTAGTTTTAAAGATCTAAGCATACATAGGGATAGACAGACGCGGCGGGAGACTTTGTTTAGTGAAGCTCTGTTAAACTACTCGTATTATGTAATTCGTTCTCAAAAGCGGCTCTAACGATTTGATGAAAGTTGGAATGTGGGGATTTACGGATACGAAAAATCGATCTAGCTAGATTTCATATCTGGGAAAAATCACGGCTTAACCTAAAGATCGACCCAAGCGGCTGTTATTATTTAGCCAAAATAATAACCATCAAATTAAAACTAGCTCCAAAGCACAAACTAGCCGCTTTATGCAAACATGATAATAGGTTGAGCACTTTTCCTTTATCGCCTCCTACCAAGAAATGTAATATATTTCTCACTTGTCGCTTTACTAATGAATAACCAATTAAACATAATGACTATCCACCACTGCTTAGCAACATTACGATCGTAATTACAGCATGGAGTACATAATGTTTTGGGAAATTACTCAAGTAGATAGTATGTTAATTACTTCCTACTTGCTTTTGTACAATCACGAGCAGCGTATGTATCACTTAACTACTTTGTGAGCACCAATATAAATCAAATCAAATAATTATTTATTGCGAACAACAAGGTCCATAGGGGTCAGTAAAACAGTACTTAAGAACTATGTTAGCTATGAGTTTTTGGGTGAAATAGTTACATTCATTCAAATTTAGATCAATCTTCAAATAATAATATTAAATTCATTTACTAATAATTCTATCGTTTCGTGTTGTTCATTTTTGTGAGCACCCGAATGTGATAGCATTAAAATAGGGCAGTCAAAGTCCGCAATATAAATGGTGTAAAAATATCTTAACGAAGCCGAAAGGCAATTATTCTGAAACTCATTGCGATCATTATTTTGTTCTACACCATACCCGGGAACCTTCTAGTTACGAAGATATTGGGAGTCAAAGTTCCAACTTTTTGACAAGTTTTTTTTTTTTAAGGCGATTACACGAGCTAAACGCGAGTTTTATAATAACTAAAAGTATATGATTCACTGCTATAAACAAGACCAGAAAAATATATGATATTCTTCAGAATTTATGCTAGCATGATACCTACTGTTTTGAAAACATAATACAATTAATTTGGCTCGATAAAAAGAAATCACGAACTTACCTCTAAAAATATCTTTCAAACAATAAAAAACATACTAATATGCATGCGATCATTCTGATTTTTTGGCAAATAATTCTACAAGCAATAAATTAGCATGATACTGTTTTAGTTTCTTAATCCAATCATTAGTTTTTTTGTAAATCGATCGAAACCACTCATTTCGCGCTATTTGGCCCGCAGTGGCTGACGTAACAACCACTTTGTAGTGCAAGCTGATTAGAACTTTATTCTAACAGCATTTCAAACGAAGTTTGAACCACCACAAATAGAGTTGCTAATTTAGCTCGTCTAAGCGCCTTAATACAAGATTTTATTGTTAGATTATTACTTAAACACATTTTCGACCCCCCAACTATTCAATCCATCTATTAGCACAACGTTTTGAGTGCGTTACATTGAGTGCTAACACAAAACATGATTTTAAACCAAAAAAAAAAACTTTCCCAGCAAGAATTTTGGCATAAAGTTACTTATTTTGATGTACAGAATGCTTGGTTTCGTGATGAAGTGGTTTACATCCTGTGAGTGATTTTCTCCTACTGTATTGATTACACTGTCATGCTCTTCGATCAAAGTACATTATTGATCGAAGGTCATGCTCTTGCGAACATAGTACCTTATATGTAAGTGTTTCTTTATATAAATGTATATATATTGTATGTATTACATATATTATATCGTATGTATTAGTTCAGTGTATAAAAGAAGTTAGTTTAAGTTTTTAACTGTATTGTTTGCGCACATAAGTTTATCCTGGCCTGCAAATCTCGCAACTCAAGTATGGTATGCTGTAAGAAAACCCAATTCTGGGTAAAGCTCGCCGTTGTACCTAAGCTATATATTTTAGTGTTGTGTATATTTTTGTTTTTGTTACTTGTGGTTTTCACTCGTACGCTAGTTAGGGTTTAGAGTAAAGCCACCGTATATCAGGGTAGTGTCTTTGTTCAGGGTTGTACAATAAAACACAGTTTCCAATATTACTAGGTTAGGCGTACTGTCGCTAAGGCTGCTCGAACTAGACTGAGCGCGGCGCATCGCCCCGCGCTCCCTCCAATGCGCATCCCCCACCACAGCACGCATAACTCATTTATTAAACGTCACACTTAATTTTTGTCTGCAATAAAGAAGTATTTTGGAATGCATATTTTTTATGAAATACGTCTTATAATATCAAAATTGCTATTCTTATTCCTCGTTGACCTAGTGGTCTCAAGCGCCACTGAGCGTGAGGTTCGGGGTTCGATTCCCAAGTTGGGCAAAGTATTATTGGGTTTCTCTATCAGAAATTTCTCAGTAGCAGCCTCAGAGTCTGGATGTGTGCTCGATTGATGGCAATAGGCACGCTCCATATTACATGGGAGTTAAACATAACTGGCGAAATGTGCGTGTGCTATTAGAAACACCTTAGAAACACCTCTGCTTAACCGTTCGAAGATTACAGGTGTGATGATGATACGTTATGTATTTCACGAGAAAATCGCTTTTGAATTTAGGTAAGCTGTGACTGACTGCACCTTTAACTTTACAAGAATCAAGTTGGTACGAAATCAAGGAATAAGTTACTTGAATTAACTTTTCGATATGTTAAGGCTATTTGCGGAAGTTAAAGCAACCATACTGTTGTATTTCGATTAAGAGGTATACATAGCAAATTTTGCCCTCCTTTTCTTGCAACGTTTCCTGGTAATTGATTGTAAAAGGTCATGATTAGAAAAATACCTTTTTCTGAAACGCCAATAAATGTAACGCCTCGGCCACACACTTGACACTATAGCGACACGCGTCCTACGACGACAGTGAACGCAGGGAAACCCAATGCAGGAAGTTTTAGCCGGTCATAGACGATAGGTTATTCATACAGTGAAACTGTAAATGTAAATGCAAAACCGAGTTCCATAAATGTCTCAAAGAGTCGGTTGGCTCATTTACAAAGCATGGTATCACTGACAACACACGACGATATAATTGCTTTAGTGGGTTTATTTCTTGCTGTCAAAAATGAAAACTACTGAGAACAGACTGTGCATGCAGCCTGCCACACACGCAAAACGCGCGGAACAAATTATCTATTTCGATATTCTCTAGGTTGCATATACATGCCAAAACTTACAGTTTTTTGCTACAGACATTCATGAATGCCTGCACAGTTTGACAGTACAGGCAAAACTGCGAAGGAAACTAGTGAAGTGCGCGCGTGTCGCTTCGTCCGAGGACGTGATCGCTTCATAACGTAGGCGGAATGATTAGGCGTTCCAACATGACATGACCTATAAAGCATGTTGTACGTAAACTTTTCAATTTATCGTCATTGTCAGAACAAGATTGATCGCAGCAAAAAGCCGTATATGTCCGTGTAGTTCGATTTATCAACCGTGGTCCGTGATTTCGTTCTAACTACTAAAGTTGTTGATGGGTTCCGTTGACTTTGCCACAGAACATAGATAACCTATTCATTATATTGTAGTAAATTGTAGAGTCTAGGTTTCTAAGACATGCCGGTTTTCTCGCGATGTTTTCGTTCACCGTTTTGAGAGCAGTGGTTATGAAATAAATTAACAAAGTTATGCGCTTGCCTAGGTTCGAACCCACGACCAACTGTTCGTAAGTCAGGGCCGCCACCTCTAGGCCACCGCTGCTCTCGGTTTGCCATAAGTTGAGATAATTTTGACCCAGGCGCTCCACTCATCGTAAAATTTTGTAAACTACACGAAGGTTGAAAACCGTCTGACCCGGAATTGCAAGACCGCAAAACCTTCATAACTCCTACTTATGAACATCATAATTCAATCATAATCTGTACTGACAAGCGGTGATACTGCCAAAGGTTGCCAGTAATCAGATGGCAAATTAATGGCACCACTGATGCCTTTATAGCCGTTACAGGGTTCAGTGCCAATACCGCGGCTTTTGCGCCAAAAGCGATGCCAAACTATGGCATAATAGATGGCGGGATTATGTTTAGATTATGTTGTTCGTTAATGTTAACGCGGGGTGTGGTAAATTTTCAGAGGTCGTATTATCATTGACAATATCAGGACCCAATTTCGAAACAGTAGGTTGATACTTCCCGTGACCGAAGGACTGGCTTTTGCCTTGACCAGAAGCTAAGCTTTATAACGTGGCAATGCCTCTTATCTTTTGGGCCAATTGACACTTAGCAGTTATGTGGAAGAATTTATCGATGACATGTTTTAGCTAACTAGTTACTTTTGGAATGTGAATGAAAAAATAGAGCCATGAAATGTAAATTCAGTTGTGGGCTCTCTCGCCGACCACTACGGTTCGTGAACGGTCAGGTCTTTTAATTTACTTTATACCCAACGTTGGATATACCCGACGTTGCAGCTGTAAAGCAAGGTACTAAGCGTATTCGTTTTTTTAACAAAACAAATCAGATATAAAAATAAACGTAAAGAAAAACCGACAGAATCCCTCCAAGCCTTAACGGACTCACTCCAGTTTCCGGGACCCCGGGTGACATGTTGCATTGTGTTCACACCCCCTGAGACCCCCGGGATTCTTCACATTGTTACACATACGACCTTATGTAAATACGGGATTTCACAACTTTTTTTGTCAATCTGAACAATCGGGGATACTTCGAACATTGTTCGAATGCATTTGGTATGCGAAACAAAAAAGACAGGAGCACAATAGAGAGTGTTTTAGCACATTTCCATTCATTGACATTTTCTTTTGCCGATGGAAACGCTTTACAATATTTATGTGTGTTTCGCCTTTAATTTTGTCGCTCAGGGCAATAAATGTTCGTATGTGGATGTATTTTGCTCAGTTCACGGTGTAGGCATAGATTACGGTCCTATTATATTCTAAACAATTCGTCCTGACGTTTCTTTAAATCTATCATAAAGCGGCTTACAAAACATGAATTAAAAGCATTGAACCGCTGCAAATACCAACGGAAATCTTCGGTAAATCCAACACTATATTTAGAACAGAATTGCAGCAATGTAGCTCAGAGTCTCCTATGGCTATGAGCTACATATTCCGACTTCCCAGAGTGCAAGGTCTAAGACCAAGGAATAAGATTCCGCAGTCAGTGTATCGGAAACATGCCCGGTAGTACCAAATGAGTTCATTTGGTATGCAAAGCAACATTGTTAATAAGGAGATATTCATGTAGTCACGTACATGAACTACTATCTTGTGCATCCAGAAATTCAGTTTTAATGAAATTCGCAAAAGCTTTTGAGATATTTTTCATACTTTTGCTCGGTACAGCAAAATGTGGAAAACTTAAATCGCGTAAATGTGCTATCAAAGGATAAAAAGAAGATACCTACTTTTATTTTAACTTGCTGATTATAAATTATTATGTTAAAATGCTGAGATTTATTTTATCATATTTCATTTCAGACTGTTCCCTCTAATATTTAAAATATGTACCGTCTTTCACGTTAGCAAACCTCCATACGCACAAATCATAAACAATTCAGAAAACCATAAACAACCCAAAAGATATTTTGATTGCGTTCAAAAATAGAACCGTTTCCATCGCAGGGTTGTCACGTTCGTCGTATACATTTTTCTAAAGCGACGGAACCCGGTGCCGACCACATGGGCTTGAACGTGATTTGACTCCCTAACTCGACATTTAGACTCTTTTTGTATTTAAATACATCGCAGTTTTCGATTCGCCATTTTGGGATATTAATTTTCTCTCACGTGGATTTTCGTAAGGTATTCTTAGAATTTTCAAGTTCACGGAAAATTATGGATTCTATAAACTAAAGAATGTTGTAGCTAGATCCAAGATAATAAGTTGTTTTCTTTACTTTCTTTTACTAACACACCCAGACGGAAATGGCTCATTCTTCTGGAAAAGTGATTTCAACGAAAATTGTGGTACCCTTGCGGCAAAACCACCTAGACTTTTAATTTTGAAACGGGTGCTTTTTTTGCAAACGCACTATTTAGGTCGACAAATCGTGGGCCAAAAGTTATTTAGTTCATACGAAATTCGCTCAAATATGCATTGTTGACGAAACAGAAAAGTGATCATTGCTTGGTAAAACCAATATAAGGATTTAAGCCTTTAAATATAACTGGAGCATAGCCTAGCTTACCCTTATCCACATCTAGGGTAGCTAATAGACTGGTGAAACTACAGACACTAATATTTTACTTTATAGTCTAGGTCATCGCGTAGAGACGCCATTACCGTTGAAGGTCTACATAAATGGCGGCAACCACTTTCCATCAAATATGTTATATTATCAACTAGCACTTTGCCCGTGACTTTGTCTGCGAAAATCTATATTATTATAATTTATAGCCTTTGTTACCCGGCAAAGATGTAGCTTTCTAATGGTGAAGGATTTTTAAATCGGTTGAGTAGTTCTTGAGTTCAGTCGTAACAAACACTAAAAAAACAAATATCAGTTTAGATTAATTAAATACTAGCTTTTGCCCGCGGCAACGCTCGCGTTGTGGTCGGGAGTTAGCCCACGGGAAAATTCTGTTTCTTTTAAATACTATGTTATGCAAAAAACTCTGACTGAACCAAAATACTGGTATACCGATGACCAAATAATATAAGAAACACAAAATATTCATGAAACCTATTAATAAAGGAGATGTTCCAGAAATGTATAAAGCCTGGGCCAGCACTATGTACACTATACCCTAAATATCGCTGTTTATTACAGTAACCATTTTTTATTGTTAATTTTCTTTAATTTCACTTCGGTTCAATGTATATTCAAATTATCTTGGTGAAGGAGAGCAACACAACATAAAATTAAACATGGTGGATCAGAGCAGCATAAACGAACAATGTCATTTTGACAATGACATTTGATTGAACACATCCAATCCAAACTCAAAGCAAGACAGATTCAAAGCCGTCACTTCTTAAAATTGTCAAAGCCGTCATACGTCATGTCACACAACTGTCATGGCTACCCTCAAAATAGGATTATCTTATTAAAAACTTAATTTATGTACGCCTGTACACCTCTTTAAATTAATTTATTAGGATTTTTATGAAATTCACCAATTTGTTTCCTATTTATCTATGTAATGTATATAGTGGTGGCCCAAAATCAAACATCTCCTTTAAAATGCATGTTTGGTGTGGCCAATTTACTATTATTCCCCTAAAATCTAACAAATTTTTAAAACGTGACAACACAGTCGTCAATTGTTTGCTTAGGTATGACGTTACGACCCGAGAAGCTAGGAGTGTTGCCGCCCGCGCCCCTGTGTTGCCATGTAAGTTTCCCCATTTTATAATGTAATTTAATCGAAGTATATTTTTTTAGCTTATTATCCAAAAATAGAATAATACATAAATACAATCTAATCGCGATAGCTAACAATACCTTCACGATGGAAGGTTTAAACATATTGTATAATAACCTATTATGATACCCGGGACGAAGAAGTTTCCTATTAATGAATGAATTTTGGAGATCGGGTCAGTAGCTCCAACGATAATTCACAAAACCTCTTTATAACATTATCTACTAAGTGTAGACTCTAAAAACACATGTCTACTTCTCGTCAAGTCCAAAATAAACGTGTCTACATTGCCCAATTACTTAGGCCTTCACACTTCAGACTGAAACACTTTTTAATCAATTACAAAGCTATAAGACTAGATTGAAGTGTCACTTCGGAGCATATAGCCGCTATATCGAGTCGTCCAACATCTGGTATGTGACATATGGCTCGTTCGATCAAGCCCATTACTTAGATTGGATCCGCTCAGATATCTTAAGGACATAACTGTTGGACAAGTTTCGTGACAACCTATCTTAGTATTAGGTGAGATAGATTGGTAACCAGTTTTTTTAGGCTTTTTCGAGTTACGAGCGTTTCTACAAAAACAGCGAAATATTTGACAGCTAGGTATTTGCGAAGTTGCCCACTTTACAAATAGTTGTCAAATATTTCGCTGTTTTGATTAATTTGGCAATATTACTGTATGAAAATAAGAAATACTACGACTTCACGTTCCCATGTAATGTTCCCTGATAATGTCAAAAGAATACGCGCTGACGTGAGCGAAGCCGCGGGCACAGCTAGTAAGAAGTATGGCTAACTAGAGAACTTAAATATTAATTATGAAATGCAGTAATTAATATTGATATCAATAAAGTTTTAGATGTAAAAAACTATATAATATATAGATATATATACTAAACATTCAAAATTCTTTTTCTACACCTAACGCGGTTACAACATCAAATTCAGTTTCTTATTTCCATACAGTATGCCGTAAAATTCCAGAAAATTAATTAAAATAGGTAAATATTAACAGCTATTTGCGACGTTGCTAACTTTCTAGATGAACGCTTTTAAGGAAATCCTATTACGAATTGAAAAAGAAACATTTCAAATTTTAGACATAGCTACGTAGTTTCGTTAAAAAAAAGTGCTTAATCCTCTATTCCTCCGACATTTCGGCGCCATGATTAGTTTCAGTTGAAACGAGAGCAGAGCTACGTGTTTTCATTAACTTCGGTCGCGAGATTGCTATTCAATACATTTTCTATGCATTGGTTTTATAGTTCATCGCTCACTGTGATTTTACTGGGTCTGCGAGCAAGTTAAACAGTTCTTTCGAGCGAATTGATTTAGTTATTCGGTGTGGTTCCTTTGTTAACTGACTGATGTGCTGTGGAAATTAGTTTTCGATGGTAAAAATTACAAAAATAAATTGTTTCATTAGTGATTTTTACTAAGAGTTTTGGATTTTGTGAACGTTTAATTATTAACAGAGGTCTGCTACGTCATCAGCTATGATAATAACTTAAATTTCAGTACATTCGCAACGTAAATAGTTTTTAAATTGGCTTTAAATAATTTAATCTGGGATTTTTCATAAAAAAACTAAAAATCGACCTAACTAAAAAACCACTGAATTTCGGTAGAACATTTGGTAGCTTAATTTCTTGCATTATAACCCTATTATAACGTCCTGCAAGGAATACGTCGAATTACCAGTAACCCTGTAGATACCTCCACGACCCCCATACTATTCACCCATCAAGCACAATGTTTTGATCGCGTTACATTGCGATCACAAAACATTATTTTTCACCTCAAATAAAAAGTCGCTTCCCAGCAATATTGTTTGCATAAAGATACTTAGTTTGGTGTACAGAATGCTTGGTTGACTTCATGATGTGAATCTGTTTACACCATGTATAAGCAAGAACATTTGTTTGTGCGGTATAACGAATCTATGATTTAAATCTACGACCGCCCCCCAGCTGCGCACACCCATGAATATTATAATACCCACATATCTTGAACGGCAAACGTCGTACTAAAGCCCGCTAAGGACCCGCACAGCTATCATCGTTATGCTACAAATTGTGCCATCCATATTAGGCCAGGAGACAGATGTGATTTTGGAGGAAGATACGCTGGGAAGTAAATTGCTGTGTATGTTGTTGGTGTATGAAGTGTACCTTGGTGACAGAACGGTGTGCTCTTCCGGTCTTCCCTAACGTATGTATTTATAAGTACCTACCCAAAATGCTTTTGATCATTATTCTCTTAAGAATTTTTTCATAGTTATTGTATCTCCTCTCATCGCTTGGTTGAGACTTACAATAATGAGTTTAGCTCAATCGACATACTTTTCCTTAGTAAAAACGTATTCAGGAAGCAAATCCGTGCAATTCTTAAGGATCGGCAGTCGACCATTGTGATGTAATGTGTGTGGCATAATTAAGTATATATGTTACGTATTGTGTGCCGATTAATGTAACTTTTTGTATTTTGTAAGTACATCACACAACTATAACATTGCTATATGACTTATTGTTATACCTGTTAGGTACCAATTATGGTTGAACGTTTTTATATTTATAGTTTACATTCATAAATAGTCTCTCTAGTTGTACAATATTTATAGTAATCTGTGAAAAACGTAGTGGGTAGCATATTTATCATAGTTTAGTATTTAAGTCTTATTTTAAATCTGTAATATGTTACTGTTTGTTTTTCCTAAATAAATAAATAAATAAGTATCTTCTAAAGTTAATCAAAAACTAACTTGAGATATTGAGATGCAGCTGATGTTCCAATTACTTACTGGCTTGCTAGCAAAATTTTGTGTCTAAATAAACTTTTAATTGATCTAACTTCGGTTTTCAGGCTATAATTAAAGATTTTAAGAAAAAAAATATAATTTTAATAACAAATCACAAACACGACTTTAAGGCAGTTTAAAGTTTAAGTTCTGCCCATTACCATTATTCTCCTGCTTTTCTCCAAACTTATTTGGGGTTGACGCAGCAGATTCTTTACCATACTTCTAAACATATGAATCATAATTTTCAGTGATTACTCCCTGTGTAGCCTATATCATCTTTAACACAGCTCCTACAAATCCTGCTTATTATTTATTTATTGGCTCATCTACAACTATTGTTACACTGTTTATCCTAATAATACTCGTAACAAGCAATATGATACAAGCATGGTGTACAAGCGACAGACACAGAATGCAAAAATGGTTGTTCATTATTAAAAGCAAAACGCTATCTCCTAACCTACATTCAGTATGTTATGTCAGACAATGTTTCCTAATACGACACTTTAGTCCGCTGTTGATAGTACAACGGTCGTTTTCTTAACTACCGCTTTGCGTTCATCACGTTATATAGCAACATAATGTATTCCTTAATTATATATAGTTAAAGTCCAAGGATACCCGAGGGACCGCGTAAACTTTAAGAAGTTAGGGCAGAAAAGTTCTGGGACATAATTGCGTGTGGTAAGGATACTATAAGGTTTTTTGTGCCGCATGAGAGTACTAGAATTTGTTAACAAATGGAAAATGTTTTCAACCCCGTCAGTGAATTTCAGGGTTTATTGTCAGTACAAGTTTTTGACTGTTGAAGTTTAACGTAGACATTTTTATGGCTTAAATATGTGATGAGTAGGGACTAATCAAATCAGGGTAAATTAGTGATGAATATAAATGTTGATGGATGGAGAGGGAGCGAAAGATCAAGGAAACGATGGCTGAATTGTATGAGGAATTAAATGAAAGAAAAACCGGCCAAGTGCGTGTCGGGCCACGCGCAGTGTAGGGTTCCAAGTAGCCCGTTATCACATGATAATTTATTATGGTTATTGATTTTAGATTTTGTTTTTCTGTGCACTTTTTGTTATAGGATTTATTCTAAGGGCAAAACCCGTATTTGGTACAAAATTATCCAACACCCAAGTTCAACGACTGCTAAACTTATAAAGTTATCTTAACCGCTATAATTTTCTTTTAAAGGTCATGAAATGTACTGCCATTATCATTTTTTCCAGATTTTTCAAGCCAGTAGTTTAGCTTTTAGAGGGGGGGACGCCCTACTGAAACAAATATTTGCACTTTGAAGTTAAATATTTCGTAAATGGAGAGATTTTGGATCTCAAACGACAATGAAACAAAGTCAGAAAATAGGTTGATCTCAAATATCCTAAGTGATTTGATTTTATAACTTTTATGTGTCTGATATTGATAAATATTAGGCTTAGAGTAGGTATATTTCTACTCAAACAAATAAATAAAATTGAATGAAAATTATACAGGGTGTAAACCACCTCATCACGAGGCCGTCAACCAAACATTCTGTACATCAAATTAAGTAACTTTACGCAAAACATATTGCTGGGAAACGACTTTTTTTTGGGTGTAAAAACATATTTTGTGATAAAACTCATCGAAACGCACTTAAAACATTGTGCTGATGGATGGATTGAATAGTACGGGAGTCGTAGAGGTGTTTAAATTAAAAATATTACAGTAAAAACTTGTATTAAAAAGAAACTTGTCAAAAAGTTGCAACTTTGACCCCCAATATCTCCGTAACTAGAAGGTTCCCAGGTATGGTGTAGAACAAAAAAATTATTGCAATGACGAGGAGAACAAGTGTCTTTCGGCTTCGTGAAGAGGTGTTTTACACCCTTTATTTTTAGTTGAATATTATATACTTGAGCCACTGTATACTGTTTGAGTCTCTGTGTACTACAGGGTCGAGTCACAGTACCCCAGTACCCGTACACAGTGGCTCATTTTCCATTTTTTTTAAAACATTGTTTGAGTACTTTATTATTGTCTTGATTGAAAAACTGATAATGCAGGGAAAAAGTTTAGTAACCAAAGTACGTTGAGTGTGAATTTCAGCCCGCTACCACGACTTTTTCTTCACAATTTGAGCGTCCGAAAAAAACCGAGCCACTGTTGCCAACCCGACCCTACACACCTCCACAAAATTACTACTTTCTAGTACAAACAGTCTCTGAGCAAAACCTCGGACGGAGACACGGACAGACGGACATTACGAAACTATAAGGGTTCCTTGTCAGGACTACGGAACCCTAAAAAGGAGTAAATGAGAACGTGACGGTTGACAGAGGAGAATGGATGAAAACACGTGTGGGGCCGACCCCAAGTAACCTTTGTTACTTGGGGTCGACCCCACACGTGTGACAAAAGCATGAAGAAGATGATGATTCGTATGACCTCACTGTTTTAAATCTGGGTCGTGATTGAAAAACTTTATTATGTAACAATGGATAACGTTTTAATTCTATCAAAAAGAAAGAAAGAAAAACTCCTGTAACAGTTTCGCTTGCTTTTCATTAGAAGTGTTAACTATAAGTGGAACTTAACGCTTGGCACCGGGTTCGTGGAGAGATCTTATCTATTTACAGAATAGCTGCAGCAACCTTTTAAAAACGTTAAGGAAGCCGATAGGCATTTGTTCTGCCCTTCATTACGGTCACGTTTTTGTTCTAGACCATACCTGGGAATACCTCTAGTTACGGAGATATTCGATGTAATAATATAATACAAGCCTATTACTGTCCCACTGCTGGGCCATGGCTTCTTCTCATACTGAGAAGGCACGGCACGAGCATTGAGATACCTACATACATTGGGTATAAGTTATTTAGTTTTGTACAGAATGCTTGATTGACGGCTTTGTAAAGGGTTTGTTTACACCCTGTATAGAACTAGCTTATGACCGCGGCTTCGCCCGCGATGAATTTGTTTATTGTCTTACGGGATTATGCTACTGGAATAAAAAGTATCCTGTGTGTTTAAACCATGTGTCTGCTTCATTGAAATCCATTCAGTAGTTTTTGGGTGAAAGAGTAACACACATCCAATCTCACAAACTTACACATTTATAAATGGTAGTAAGATTTTTACCGTTCCTATTCTTATTCACTTTACATCTGCCCTAAGATTCCGCCATCTACGCCAGAACGTCTTGTCATTTAGCTGTCCACTTTAATTAAAGCCCGTGGACCCGATGCACTGGACACGGACAATGGGCACCAGAGGGCGTCACGAGCGGTCATTGCGCATTACATTCTCTTTATTAAACGTCTCGGCCCGTGCTGCGATCCACCTACACAACGAGAACTAAGATGGGAGCATACGAGGGGTCGTTGCGTCGAACTTCGCCGTGAGCGTGACTAATATACTACGATCAGAACACATTATAAAACATAATGAAAACGGGTATTCATTGCGATTTACCTTGAATTAAAGGCTTTTAACGTTTTAGTCCAGGATCCCAGGGCTGCCAGATGTCACGTATTTTCTGACGTATTTTATGTACCTACTATGATCGTATGCCTACCTGCTAGCTTGGTCAAACGGCCAATTTCCAGGTATCAGGTGATCAAGGTACATAAAAACATTACTTCACGTAAATTCTCATGGCTGATTTTCACATATGTTTTAGAGTATATAGTTAAAAATAAGTTGTCAATAGGCTCAATACTCCCATTATTTTTATTAGGTAAATTCGCGATAAATACCCGTTTTCATATGTTTTATAATGTACTATACTACGGTTACTATACATGTTGTAAGTTGTAAGAAGCATCGACGCCCAAACTGTCATTATGAACCCAGCACTTGATTCCAGCTCTATCCCCCAAAACTACAGTTTCAAAAGTAGTAGACCTACTAGGTAAAAATGTATAAAAAAGCTGTTTTTAATTTCTGCGCTCGCGGGTCTAGAATGGTGAGTGAATATATGATGAAAACAGTTTTACGCATCGATGTCCCCTTACACTTTGTATTGCTTAATATTATCACCCACTCATCATCGTCATCATCAGCCTATTAATGTTCCCACTGCTGGGACACAGGCCTTCTCTTTATGAGAGGGAATGGGTAATAATCCACCACGTGGGCCCAGTGTGGATTGGTTTTTGGTTCTAGGGCATGCCGGTTTCCTCATGATGTTTTCCTTCACCGTTTTGAGAGCAGTGGTGATGAAATAAATAACACAAAGTAATGCCCCTGTCTGGGTTTAAACCCATGACTTACTGTTCGTAAGTCGGGGCCGCCAGCACTGGGCCACCGCTCCTCTCTCTCACCCTCTAAGCGAAAATATTGGCACCAACCAAACTGCTTACTTACTTGGAAATTCCAAATGTAAAAACCCAATAACAATTTTCCCAAACTGTGAATCAAACCCATGAAGACCTCACGCTCGTCATTTCGATCACGAGACCAACGAAGCAGTTTCACAATAACTTTCTTTAAGTACACAAAATAAATCCTGATATCTTCTCCAAACTAATATAAATACAAAAGCTTGAATGCAAACAATCCACTTTACCATCTAAATCACGAAAGCGAATGGATTAAAACGTCAGCTTACAGACAGGCGCGTCGCATCCCACTTTTGCGTTTATATTTCGGCTGCACCGAACGCTTGGATTTTACAAATAAATGTGTTATCACGAGGACGCGGTTGGCGAGATAAGCGATATTAATATTGCTATAAATTCCCGATAGTTTTGAAAGGATTAACTGTGCCTATTGTTTGGTAAACAATAAAATAATTTCAAGTTGGATTTTAGATTTGTAGTAACTTGGTTTAGCTGTGCTTGCCGTGGTTGGTCAGTGGATTGGTGTCCATCATTACATACCGAGTTTCCTCCGTGTCTCGGTAAGCACGTTAAGCAGTTGGTCCCTGCTGTCATATGTAGATCTTTGACAGTCGTTACAGGTAATCAGTAGCCCGGAAGTCTGACCAGCAGTCTTACAAAGGAGTATCGTAATGCCCAGTACCGGCTGTGGAGGTCAGATAGGTAGTCGCTCCGTGTAAAATACTGGTATTTAGCTGAACTGGGTAAGACTGAAGCCGACCCCAACATTGTTGGGCAAGTACATTAAGTTTGTGTTGTCTCAATTAAAATGTGCTTACTTTAATCTTTAGTATAATGTTTGGCGCAAAATCTCATATGATTGATACTTAAATGATGTTTATTAACCGACTTCAAAAAGGAGGAGGTTCTCAATTCAACGGTTTTTTTTTTTTATGTATTTTCCCCGATTACTCGAAGATGGCTGGAGCGATTTGAATTATTCTTTTTTTTGTTTGAAAGGGTATACTTCCCAGGTGGTTCCATAATCATCAAGTCGGGATCTGATGATGGGATCCTGGAGAAATTGAGAGAACTCTTCAAATCACATCAAGTGTGCCTATAAAGACACACTTGATGTGATTTGGGTAGTTTTTGGAAGAGTGCATTCTTAAAGTGGTCTCATTTCAATTTGGTGAAGATCTGATGACGAACTTCGGAGATAGGCAACGGAACTCCTCAATAAATGATAGCAAATGGACTGGGATTGCTGAAATCTCATGTCTGTCTATTGTTAGCACCAGTTCATAACATAACATCACGCCGCTACGCTGTGAAGGGGTAAGCACAAGTGAACCACTAAAAAGTGCAAAATAAAAACTTTTTTGCAAAAAATAAAACCGACTCCAAAAAACACAAAAAAGTGAAAAACAAACTAGGTGACAGAAAACTAAGTAAATCAATCAAACAAAGGTCACCGACTTCTGAAGTTAAAGTTATTTTTCACTTTTTTGTGTTTTTTGGAGTGGGTTTTATTTTTTGCAAAAATTTTTTTTTTGCAAATAAGTTCTTTTTTAGTTTTTTTTTTTTAAACTAGATGGGGCCCGTGTGTCATACCAGACTACTCTGAGAAGAAACTGCCGAAACAAACTCAGCGGTCATTGTCTTTATCAAAATCTTGCTCAACTCACATGAGAACTATGCAGATTAGTGTCCGAGATGGTCTTTTGAAAAAAGAACCACACAGATCTCATGACATTGGTTGACTGATGGCGCTGAGTAAACTGGCTTTGATTGACCCATTGTCTTTGTCTTATATAGTTTTACAATAACCTAGTTTGAACTTAGATTTATAATTTAACTTAGATAGAATATTGCCGACAAAATTGCTTTGCAGTTTGGCAGATGTTGTATTAAGTAAAACTATTGTATTATGGATTAAATAAATATATACTAAAAAAAAAAGATTTGCACAGTGCAGGCATTTGTCAGTTATCGTGTAGCTCGACTTACAACTCAAGGATTTCAACGACACGACGTAGAATACCGAAGAAAATAACCAATGCCAATATAACATCACGCAGCAACCCCTGGAGGGTTAGGCAGAAGTTGACTTTTAGTCAGAACACCCACATTTTGCCGGTTTTGTGTAAGTCCCATGTTAGACGTGGTGACCCTATTGTCACCAACCACTAACCAGCACCAGACAATCTCATAAGCTTTAAAATTCATTTCATTTAATTTCGTTTCATTTCATTTCATTTCAAACATGCAAGGCAGTTTTTGGGGACTGCCGACAGAAGTGAAAACTAAATCTTCCAAAATAAACTTGAATTAATTTTTGATTTTGACTAATTTAACCGTTCTATGAAAGCGTTCGGTGATGATAGCGCGAGTTCCATGTTTTTTGATCATCCAAAAAGCGCTCAACGCGCCTATAGAAGTTTTCGCTACATCATCTGCCCAGCCTTTTCCCAACGATGTTGGGGTCGGCTTCCAGTCTAACCGGATGCAGCTGAATACCAGTGTTTTACATGGAGCGACTTCCTATCTGACCTCCACAACCCAATTAATACTGGGTAATACGATACCACTTGTTAAGACTGGTTGTCAGACTTTTTGGGCCACTGACTACCTGTAACGACTACCAAAGATGGGCCAATGACAGCCGGGACCAACTGCTTAACGTGCTTTCCGAGGCACGGAGGAAACTCGGTATGTAAGGGCGGTCACCCATCCACAGACCAACCTAGGCAAGCACGGCTTAACTAAAGATCGCCATGAGCTCCTTAGAAGTTTTCGCTACAAAAAACACTTTTCTTTTTTCGTGGTTGGACTTTTAAAGACCTGTATGTTTTCATAAAACAACGTCTCAGGAATTCAAATATAGACTTTAAGACAGTATTCAATTAACCCCCACATCGAACCTTTTTCATAATTATTACGATGGTAGCATTTCTGACTGCGATTACTGAATAAATACAGCTTTTATTTTAAGACATAACTGCCTCGTTGGTGAAGTGAAGTCTCAAGCACGACTGCTGACCATTAGGTCCTTTGTCTGATTCCTGGGTCGAGCAAAGTGTTATTGGGTTTTTCCCGAAATTTCTCAATAATAACCATGGAGTTAGGATTTGTGCCTGATTGATGGCAATAGGGTGGCCCCTATTACATGTGGGTGTACTATTAGGTACACCTGTGCCTATTCCTTCGTTACTGGCGTGATGTTATGTTATGTTTGTTAAAAGTTTGCGTCCACTTTATTGTTTGAAAGTAAAAAATAACTGTTTGTTTCTTGTCTTTGATCAAACTTCATTAGCTGAGTGTATTATAAATGTAAAGAATATTCACAAAGACATGTCGTTTTGAAGTTCTAAACTAGTGTACAGAAGACTTGCAAACATTTGACATCGTCTACAAACACTCATTACGTATCTCTTTGAGAACATAATGAAGTTAGTTTCTAATCGTCCAAAAATAGTGCTTTAATGGGTACGTATCATAATCCCGAATTTTAAAAGACCGAATTTTAAAATACCGATGGACGAAATCCCGAAAATTGAAACGCCGAATGGTTGTTTGACCGAAAGTTTAAAATCCCGAAAGTACATTTGCCCGAAAGTTTAAAATCCCGAAGTATATAAACCTAAGTTTAAAATCCCGAAGTTTAAAATCCCGTAGTTCAAATACCCGAAAGTTCATTTGCCCGACAGTTTAAAATCCCGAAGTTCGAAATCCCGAAAGTTCATTTGCCCGAAATTTAAAATCCCGAAGTTCAAAATCCCGAAATTGTCACCGTTTCCGAGAAAAACGATTTTTTGTAAACCTAACGTAAAAACACTTAAAAGTTGCCTAGCAAGCAGCACGCATGCAGCAGGCATGCAGCAAGCATACAGCAAGCATGCAGCAAGCATGCAGCAATCATGCAGCAAGCATGCAGCAAGCACGCAGCAGGCATGCAGCAGGCATGCAGCAAGCATACAGCAAGCATGCAGCCAGCATGCAGCAGGCATGGTTTCTGTCACGGCTCCGGCGCTGCGGGGCTCCGGCGGTCACACGCGAGCTTATCGTCGCAGAGGGTTTTAACACTCACCACCGCAGCTTCGGCTTGCTGGCCGGCAGTAGCCGGCCAGCCTCAGCCGCAGCGGCGAGTGTTAAAGCCACCTGCTCCTCAGCTCGCGGCCCGCCTCGCCCCTCCGCGCCTACGCGGGCTTAAATTACACTCTAGGGGTAGGGCAGAAAAGACTACGTGGAGTCGGTTCTGCAGCGATTCATTTCTGTCACAAAATTTGTGCTTATATATGTCTCCGTAAAATTGTCAAACACGTTATATTACAATATAACGTGTTACTCTCTAGCGATATTGTAAACTCTCGAATTATTGTCAACTGAACATACGGAAGTATCTCTGCCCCCATAATCGGGACTTGGGGCACCCCCCCGTTAGGTTAGTTAGGTTTCCTTTAAACCCTGCACTCGGAAATAGGGGCCCCGCGAAGCGGGGCTCCGTCGACTACGCTTTTTAGGGGCATATAATACGGCTATTAAATAAAAGTTTTCGTCCATTCGGGATTTTGTCAATTCGGGATTTCATCCATCGGTATTTCGTTCATTAGGGATTTCGTCGATTCGGGATTTCATCCATCGGTATTTCATCCATCGATATTTCGTCCATTCGGGATTTCGTCCATTCGGTATTTCGTCCATTAGGGATTTCGTCCTTTCGGTCATTTGAACATCGGTATTTTGTATTTCGATATAACGACTATCGGTATTTAAAACTTTCGGTATTTTGAATTTCGATGTTTTGGACGTCGGTATTTCAATCATAGGTATTATGAACTTTCGGGATTATGATACGTACCCGCTTTAATGCCGAATTATATTGTCATAACCACTGACTTGGACTGGGTATACCTACAGAATTTGCGTGCTTACTTACGAAAATCTGACGCACGAAATGGCCGCCATTTTGATTCAAGAAAACTTTGGCGCTAAACATGGCGACGCGGTCAAGCATTGTTGAGCTAATGACGTCACACGAAAGTGTTAGTGTAGTTGTCTCTCTTTTGCTATACAGATACTGCTTTATTAAAAAGAAACAAAACTGTACACGTGTGTGTCGATATCTACACTAATATTATAAAGAGGAAAGATACTTTGTATGTTTGTAACGAATTAACTCATAAACTATTTGACCAATTTCAAAAATGTGTTCACCACTAAAATGCTACACTAAGTATCGTAGGCTATATTTTATCCCAAAATGTTTAAAAAATAAACGTTAAGCTGAGACGGACCGCTAGTAATAGACATGTATATAGCTATTATTTCTGTTGTAAAATATGCCGCCTCCATTAGTACGGTCGAACAAGCTATTTGGTTTACAGTTTAACCCACAAATTACATTGTAAAATGTAGAGCAAATAGCTTGTTCGACCGTACATCTCAATGGTCTTAACCTTCTACACAAAGCGTCTCTTATAAATGAACCAGTTTCAACGCGAAGTATAAAACACCTGCCTTTCTTCACAAAATTCCTCTTTATAAGTGAAAAATAAGGGCGGCATCCCGACATTTCTTGGCGAGACAACGATTTTACGCTGACAAAGTACCCTTAATATTGCCATAAGTTAAATAAGCCCCGTCTTACGCCATTTTAGGAAAAGCATCGAAAAAATTGTTTCATATTTCCAGCGTAGCGTCAATATTTAATTTGACGAAAACCCACTTTGTATTTATTTACCGTGTGCTTCACTTACAAAGAGTTTTGTTGACGGCGCAAACAATATAACCGACAGTTTGAGATGAACGTCCACTTTACACAATATTTGCGTGCTTTAAACAGTTAAACCACCAATGCTGTTTACAGCATATAATGCTTGGTTTAGCAGCTGAACTCGTAAGGCAATGGAGCGTGTATATTGAAAAAGATCAGAGCGTGAAAATGTCGGTAAGGAAAAGGATCGATTTCGTAAGGCGGTCACGTCTCAACTCATTCAAGCAGACCGAACGAGTCATCTCGCGAACGTATCTTTTCTTATTCAAAACCTGACACCTACGAGTACTCTTATCCCTTTATCACAAATAGCAGTTGAGTTAGCAACTTTGCTATTGATAACCTAATGTTTTTGGATAGGGTATTTTGAGCTGAAAAAAGTTTACGTGCGTATTTGAAACGATTGGGTCGGCAAGGGGAACGTTTTTATTTTTATGAGCCAGTCTGAAATGTAGGTTACCTAATTTTTTATTCAAAATTGACTGGAAGAATCCTTTTTGTGTTATAGAAGTCCTTTTTTTATTGGAACGAAGTTCCTTATCGCGCGTTGTGAAAGGGGGCTAGACGGAAAAAAATCTTACGAAAAAGTTGTCACGACACTTTTTAAAAATAAATGAAGGTTGCAATGCGTTTGTTTCATTTCTATTTCGCATTGAACAGTGTGGTGTCGCGACGATTATTTTTGTTGAGTGAACATTATATTTGTTAATAATAAAAAAAATATTATTATAACTTAAAAAAAAAAAAATATTACAATACCTTCACTAGTTAATCGAAAGAACTTCGTTCCATCCGGGTGTCCCTTGACACCTCTCAAGTTTTTTTTTTAGTCTATTATTGTAACTATGTTGGAATTAGGTCATATAACAAAACATCAGTCCTGTTATCCTCGTAGGGTTAGGCGAAGGTTTACCTCATTACATATTAAAATTCCAACTCATACTCCCAGGCATAAAACATATGAGTTCTACATTCCTGGCTCGAAAACCAATTTGGGTCATTACGCCGCTGTGCCAAGACTTTGTAGGCAAACACATTATCTAAGACCTCTAATCTTGACATCTGTGATTCCCTCGCAAATTACAAAAAAAGCCTCAAAAAATTATCTATTTGTTAATTATTGTGTTATTTTAATTTGCGAGTATGTTTCTAATTTTATTACCAAATGTGTTATGATTTTAATTCTAATTTAATTTAATTTTCCAATTTCATTTTAAGAATGTGATGATTTTAACTTTGTTTTTTAAGCGCTACTATAATTTTGTTTGCTTGTTTATATATTTCATAATGCATGCTGTGGTCTCCTGTAAGTGAAGGAGTACAACTACGTGCAACTTTTGTCATCGATTCTTTTTTTCGTGTTTTGTGTACATTCTTTGCTGCAGATCCTAAATAAATAAAGAAATGATAATACACCCACATTTCGCCAGTTATGTTTAAGTTCCAAGCAATTGGGGTTGAGCCTATTGCCATCAACTAGGCACATATCTAGACTCCATGGCTACTGCTGAGAAATTCTTTATGGAAAAACCTAATAACAATTTACTCTACGAAGTCAAGACCTCATGCTTACTAAACCAACAAAGCAGTCAACAGTCATCTTGATTGGAGTGACCTTTGAGAAAATTCAACAATTTGTTGATTCAAAAGTAAACAATTTCAAAGGTTACTCCGAGATGACTTTTGATTGAATAAACTAACTAAAACATAATAAACTACTAGTATTGGCCTTTGATCTTTACGTTACCGCCCCCTATAACAAGGCACTTTAACTTAACTCGTGAATTGTGGGTCACTGCCTTACCCTGTAGATAACACACACAGCGTGATGTTATTACAGTTAGAACTTATCTCTAACCCAACACACCCCGATAAATAATAAATAAATCGTTCAAATTTCACACAGTTACATTTAATAAACAAAACGACTCATATTGCAGAGCTTTCAAAATAAAATTTACATAAACAGAGTCACCCCCAATTGTGAACCCGCTATAAATATCAATCGAAAGGGTATACATAAACGTGTTTTAAGAGCTTAAAACAAAGCTCTTTAATGCCCTTGTCTATTTATATTTACAAGTGCATGTAGCTCCATTGTAATTCAGTATATTTTCTGTTGTTAAATAATGTGTCTGCGATGATGGTAACCTTATAATGAGCACATAAGTATATTATATAATTAATTAACTTAAATATGTGCTCGTTTAAGTCTAAATGGGCTGTAGATAGGGTTGCCAGGTCGCTAATTTTAATAGCCGAACAGACCAGTCAGCTTGGCCGGACGTCTGAGTAAAAAAGCCGGACACCCTATATTATTGGTGTTTTGTCTCAGTATAGGTACGACAAAAATTGTAAAAATCAAGTTTTTTTGTGATATTTACCCTAAATCTTATGAAATATAAATAAAATCGAATGCCCAATCACGTACTTTAATATTAATCAGCCAAATAAATTCATCAGTCTACTCGCCTGCGCTCGGCCACGCTCGGCGCTCGCTAAGTAAGCCCAAAATAGAGCGTAATACTAATGTAACTAACTGGCAACATTGAGATAAATAAGCCAAACATACGTAGATACAAGACGGTCGTGTTATTGCCATATTTGCTATCAGCTTTCCGGCTGAATAGCTTTTACACCCTCATCAACTGACTTGACTTCTGGAATATGTTACGCTGGATAAGGAAGAATCAATTATTAACGGGACTATTGGCTAGTGAAAGCCCGTGGCTAAATAATTAAATAAACAGCCACTCGGGTCAATCTTTAGGTTAAGCCGTATTCGCCTAGGTTAGTCTGTGGATGGGTGACTCCTCTTACATACCGAGTTTCCTCCGAGCCTCGAAAATCACGTTAAGCTGTTGGTCTCGGCTATCATTTGTAGAACTTTGACAGTCGTTACAGGAAGTCAGTGGCTCAAAAAGTCTGACAACCAGTCTTACCAACGGGTATCGTATTACCCAGTTACTCACAGGGTTGTGGAGGTCCGATAGGCAGTCGCTACATGTGAAATACTGGTATTCAGCTGCATCTGGTTAGACTGGAAGCCGACCCCAACATAGTTGGGAAAAGGCTAGGTAGATGATGATGACTAGCCAACCATTGGCTAGTGAACGTGTAAAAAGAACAATATCCGAATTGATAGGAAAAAATGTTGCAAAATAATGACTTTATTATATTTCCTTCAGTTGCAATTTTTAGCTAGTTTTAGTTTAAACATTATACATATGGTTTATTGTGTCGGCTACAATGTAACTCATTGTTTTTGGATTTCTTTTTCCATATTTTTTTAAAGGTCGTATTACTTATAAAGGTGTAAAGTTTTTGAGGTTTTAGGGGCTAAACTCTGGATTTATATTGAACCGATTTTAAAACACTTACCAACAGAAAGCCACGTTATTTGTGAGTGTCATTACCTATTTTCATTACTAGAAAACATGGGGGGAGGGAATTAAAGGAAAATAAAAGTCCACACGTGCACAAACCGGTACGGGCCGCCAGTCGTTTATAAGTTAGCTAGCTGATGCCCGCGGCTTCGCCCGAGTAAAATCATATACAAAAACCTTCCTCTTGAATCACTCTATCTCTTAAAAAACCCGCATCAAAATCTGTTGCGTAGTTTTAAAGATCTACATACATAGGGACAGACAGACGCAGCGAGAGACTTTGTTTTGTAATATGTAGTGATAATACTATTGACAATTTAGAATGTTTAGATTGTAAGATCAAAACTAATTTCAACTTCTGACCGTTCGTTCAATCGAGTTCATCAACGTTTACAGGAACGAAATAAAAAAGATTGCACTCTAAAATATAAAACACATTCCTTATCCATCCTTGCTTCAATCTATCCTTGATGTCAATCCCAGTGTGTCATTACACGGTGACCACTTAAACTAGAGCCCTGACAGCTGATCGTTTCTCGCCATTTGTTCCGATTGACAGCTCATGTCAGAATGGACCACCCTCAGTTTACAAGATGGCGTCGTCAGGATTTTATTTGTGACGTAATAACGCTGTGTGATGTATTTGATGATCGCGTTCGCGCCAATTATAGCCTTTTGATGGTAGGAGGATATTGTATGTTCGCGATTAGCTGCTAGTGCCGATGTGTTGAAGGTTTTGTGATCGTGAATGTTCGTGTGAGTTTGGGAGTTATCAATAATACAAGGTGTAAATAATCTCATCACGAAGCCGTCAACCAAGCATTATGTACACCAAACTAAGTAACTTTATGCTAAAATTATTGCTGAGAAACATTTTTTTTTTTGGCTTATATAAATCATGTTTTACGGTAGAATGAATAGTATAGTCGCGTATGGTCTAGAACAAAAGAAATATCGCAATGACGGGGAGAATAAAGTGTCTTTTGGCTTCGTTAAGAGTCTTCTGACATCCTTTATTTTTAATTTCATTTAATTTAGGTCCATGTTCACCGAAGAGATAACGGTCTGATTATTTGAAAACAGCTGTCACTGTGACATATTCCCATACAAAAATGTGTTTTAAACAGCCGTTTTTAGATAACCAGACGGTCATCTTTTGGGTGATCATGGACCTTAATAATATTATTGTTCACTGGCTGGTATAGCTACATTTCTTTTTTCTAGTGTGTGATGCACGGTGATAGTGTTTATTTTTTTTGGGTTTCCTTTCCTCAGTTGGCAAAAACAGAACCCTTATACACTGGTCACACACGTTGTCCGTCTGTCAAGACCCTTTTCTCTGGAACGCGTGGAAGTATCAGGCTGAAATTAATATCAAATACCCCTGGCTCTGCTCTGCCACACATTGGAGCAGTGAAAAATCAAACTTTTAAGTCAACGCGATCAAAATAAATTCAACGACCATTTATGTCACAAATTTTGCAATTTCACGAGGGAACCAAAACCTACCACCTACTTAGGGTACTTCCCGTTGACCTAGAATCTTGAAATTTGACAAGAAACAGTAGTCTTACGGCACACGTAATGGATAAAATTTGATAACCATAAATATGTAGTTTTACAAAAATACCTACAAGTTTAAACGGAACCCTCTTATCGCGAGTCCAACTCGCATTTGTCTTTTAAACAATAGAACTACTTAGTAATAGTACCTGCATTTAATGTTGTATTATTTAGTTAGTAGACTTTGATTTGAGTTATCGAACAATAACGTGGACAAGCATCCCAAGTAATGTCAGCATAAATCTAAGTTATGAGGTTATTTTGTCTAGTTGGAGGAAATACTACGTGGGACCTAGACCAATTTAGAAGTTTTCTCGATCTTGGAGAGGAAGCAAACATCCGGTGGAGATGAACAAAAATAAACCGCTACAAATCTTTCAAGGATCGATTGATCAAGGTTACGGAAACATTCACAGATTTATGCCATTTACAGCTTCGTGACATTTTATTTTATATAGAATATAGAGGGTGCTTGTAAAACACTTCTTAGGCGGAAATTATATAGAAGGGGCGTAGGCAGGCATCTTGCCGTTTCAAAACGTTTCAATACAAAATGTAGCGAGGTAGTGAATTTAATGTGGAGTAGTGAAGTCCGTGTTTACTTTCGACAATAGAATGTCGAAACATTCCAGTGACATTTTATACACTGCAGGAAAACGATCATCCGGAAGTGACTGGGGTAGACCTGAGAGTGGCGGTAGGTAGGCTTAAGGCCAAAAATACCGCCCCGGGACCCGATGGCTTGCCTGGCAAAGCCTGGGTCCTGGCCTCGGATGCGGAGGCTCTCGGGCCCCGACTGAAGGGGCTCTTAAGCGCATGCTTGGAGAGAGGCCAGTTCCCGCTTCGTTGGAAGACGGGGAAACTGGTCCTCATCCAAAAGCCGGGGCGCCCTGCGGACTCTCCGTCCGCATTTCGGCCCATTGTGCTGCTCGACGAGGTGGGCAAGCTCTTTGAGAGAGTGATTGCAAACCGCCTCGCCGAGCACCTTGAGGGGATGGGGCCGAAACTTGCGGAGAACCAGTTTGGTTTCCGCAAGGGGCGCTCTACCGTGGACGCAATCATGCGCGTGAGAGCCCTCACGACGGGGGATGCGATATCCCGGGGCGGGGTTGTCTTGGCGGTGTCTCTCGACATCGCCTACGCCTTCAACTCCCTGCCCTGGAGCTGCATCAGGGAGGCACTCCGGCATCACCGGGTGCCGACCCACCTCCGTCGTGTGATCGGGGACTACCTGACGGACAGGGCCGTCATCTACCCCAGTCGCTGCGGAGATTGGAACCGGCGAGAGATGTCGTGCGGTGTCCCACAGGGATCGGTTCTGGGACCGCCCCTCTGGAACATCGGTTACGACTGGGTGCTGCGCGCCGACCTCCCTAGTGGTGTCAGCGTCGTTTGCTACGCAGACGACACCCTGGTGCTGGCACAGGGGAGGTCGCAGGAGGCGGCGGCCGAAGTGATGACACGCGGGGTTGCGATAGTCGTTGAGAGGATCCGGCAACTGGGTCTCGAGGTGGCATTGCACAAGTCCGAGGCCATGTGCTTTCATGGGCCTCGGAACGCGCCACCGTCGGGATCCACACTGACGGTAGGAGGGGTATCCATCGGCGTCGAGTCGACGTTGAAGTACCTAGGACTCTTCCTCGACAGCCGGTGGAACTTCATGGAGCATTTCCGACGTTTGGCCCCCAGGCTGGAACGGACCGGGGCTGCCTTCAGGCGGCTCCTGCCCAACCTTGGGGGGCCAAACGCCTCCTGCCGCAGGCTCTATGCGGGGGTCGTGCGGTCCATGGCCCTCTACGGGGCCCCAGTGTGGGCGCATTCCTTGAAGCGGCGTGCCGCTCATTATCTGAACGCGCCCCAAAAAGTGGTGGCCGTAAGGATGGTCCGTGGGTACCGCACGATCTCCCGCGAGGCGGCGGGCCTGCTTGCCGGATTGCCGCCATGGGATCTGGAGGCGATAGTCCTCGCGCGCCTACACGAATGGCGCGCGGAGGTACTACGCCGGGGGGAAACTCCGCTGCCGCGGCAAATTGCCGCTCAGCGGACTGACCTCCGGCGCGATCTCATGGCGACATGGAGAGAGCGACTGTCGCAACCCCGTGCAGGGCACGCCACGACAGTGGCGGTAAGTCCCCTCTTTGAGGAGTGGCTGGAGAGGCGCCACGGCGTCCTCACCTTCCGCCTGACGCAGGTCCTCACCGGACACGGATGTTTCGGGAAGTACCTGCACCGAATCGGGCGGGAAGAAACGCCCGGGTGTCTTCACTGCGAGGATCGACCGGAGGACACGGTGGAGCACACGGTGGAGGTCTGCCCTGCGTGGGCGGAGCACCGCCGTGTCCTCGAAGCGGCGATCGGCGGCGGCGACCTCTCGCGTCCGGCCCTGGTTCAATCCATGGTCCGGAGCGAGATGGAATGGGAAGCCGTCACCTCCTTCTGCGAAGCAGTCATGCTAGCGAAGGAGGTGGCGGAACGAGAGAGGGAGAGATCCTCACTTCCCGGCCGCCGCGGGAGACGCACCGGGCGTCGAGGGCCACGTGGTGGCTACCGGCCACCGTAGATGCGGGCCTGCGGACGGTTGGCTATGGGCTAGCTAGCCGTCCGTCCGTCTAACGACGACAGGCCGTGTCGACGGCGCGTTCGTGTTCCACGCGCGCCTCAAAGAGATGTCAGCATAAGAGAGGGGCCCGCAAGGGCCGAAGCCTGCCGGGGTTGCGGGACTGTTCGAAAGAGATACCGCGGCCCCGGAACGTAAAGGGCGAGGAAGGAACATGGATGGGTTTTAGTCAGTAAGAGTCTGACACTCCCTCCCGCTCCGCCCAGAGTGGGAGAAGTCATTTGATGATTTCCCATCCTAAAAAAAAAAAAAAAAAAAAAAGGAAAACGATCATATTCGCATAATTTTTCCATTGTTTTAAAATATCTATGCTCTTGTGACATTTTCCACACAGGGTGCACCCAATATCATCGGTGACTCTGCAAAGCAAGCGCATCTTCGTCGTCTGAAGAAAGACATGCCATCACAATAAAGTCAGTGTAGGATAAAAGAAACGAGGGGATAATAACTTGTAAATATATTCAAGAGATCATATTTTTAGACTAGAAAGCAGGCACAACAGTGACAAGAAGTCACAGCTGATCAAAGTACTTCAGAACATACTTTTCTTAAATTCAAACTTACTTACACCATAGACACATATACATTAAGTTCGTATATCCAATAGTCAACCTGTATAATGACTAGTTGCGGCGTCTCTTCGCCTCTTTGATAAAATTGAAATCGCATCCATGCCTTATATGTTTCATGCCTGCTCTGCGCCTGTGCCGCGCCTTCACCGTATTCCTTTTCTGTATAATTCACGCCTTAAAGAAACCGAAAAGCAGTAAACTTGTTTTCTCCGTCTTTGCGATAGTTTTTATATTCTAGAAATCTAGACCATAAGTGGGAACCATCGAGGTGGGAACCTTCTAGTTACGGAGATATTGCGGTCAAAGATCCGAATTTTCCACAAGACAAGTGTTTTTATGCATGTTTTTATCCTTAGATGATATATCCATCCACCAGCACAATGTTTTGAGTGTCACCGCAAAAAAAAAAGTCGTTTCCCAGCAATAATTTGTGCCTAAAATTAGTTAGTATGATGCACAGAATGCTTGTTTGACGGCTTCGTGATGAAGTTGTTTACACCCTGTGGGCACTCGTGAGAAAAAAAGATCCCATTAGTTCTACCGCAGCAGAACTGTGTCGTAGAACTAGTATGAGTAATCCTATTCTTTTCCATAGAGATCTATACGCTTTGGAATGGGCCACTACAGCAATTTCACCGAGTGATTTTACCTTCAGATTGGGAATATACTCGGAAGGAGCTCGTGGCTAATAATAACAGCCGCTCGGGTCGATCTCTGAGTTAAGCCGTGCTTGCCTAGGTTGGTCTAGAGTTTCCTCCGTCCCTCGGAAAGCACGTTAAACAGTTGGTCTCGGCTGTCATTTGTAGATCTTTGACAATCGTTACAGATAGCCCAAAAAGACTGATAACCAGACTTACCAAGGGGTATCGTATTACCCAGTACTAACTGGGTTGTGGAGGTCAGATAGGTAGTCGCTCCATGTAAAATACTGGTATTCAGCTGCATCCGGTGAGACTGGAAGCCGACCCCAATATAGTTGGGAAAAGTCTAGTAGACGATGATGATTGAGGATCGACTTTTAAACGTCAAAAACAAAAAGGATGAAAATCAAAAGCTATAAGTGCCTGTACCTAATGGCAAAGTATTATACTATGCTAATGGTCAAAATAAATGGTCGAGAGTGAGTAGTACGAAATAAATTGACATCATTCACGGATCTCATACAAAACTTGTTGAGAATATCTTTAATACACACTGTATTGAAGACCGTCGCAAAATTATATTGCTACGGCGTAGATGGCGTGATTGAAAAGGCTACGCAGTTTGCGCGTTCGCGTAGCGGCACCGCTACGCTTTTCGTAAAACAGAAGCTATTGCAGTTGGTTACGCATTCCGTTTGCTTTTGGCTTTGATTAGAGAAATAAAGGTACTTACTCTTATTTCTCTAAATTACAGAAACGACTTCCTTGTCTAATTAGCTTTCCAAAATGGTGCCACTATACTCTCTTTTAGTAAGTGAATGACCAGAAAAGAACGGTTGTTCCAGAGAAGTCGTTTCTGTAATTTGCACGTAAAGTGTCATATATTTATTTTGAGTAATCTACCTTGAAAAACAGGGGTAGTTTCAGTTTTTTACATATTATGAACATTAAATTCACGATCTGACGCTCAGACGCTGTTAACTCAAAGGTTTGGGTTATTTCATGATAAATTGGTTTTGGAAATATTCATACGTTTATGCGCTTTCTAAAACTTATCATATCAATGCTCTGAGCGAAGTCGATTTGTCACAATTATCAATTTTTGGTCGAGAGGAGGAAAGTTTCCAAAAAAACCTAAAAAGGTTGATTACTCCAAAAACACTCAGATAAGACCCCTGGTTATCGGGTTAAATTTGTTGCAAATGAGCTCTAGTATCACCCATTTTAAGTCCTGCACCCAATTACCGATCACCCTGTAGTACTTATAACAAAAAACTCTGTTTATTCTGGCTAATCTCTGAAACGGCTGTACCGATTCTGACGGGCGCATTTGGCAGATAGCCGATATTGTAAGGAGTAATTTGGCTACTCTTATTTCAGAAAAAGGGAATAGTGTGAAAAAAATCCGATTTAAATAGGGGAGAAGTCTTAATATTTTAATAATCGTAAGGTCACATGCAACAGCTAGTTTTATTCATTTCATAGAATGTCAATATCTTGAGATCTCTATTGTTACTAAACAACCTTCAAAAGATTACCCTAACAGTCAACACCAAACTAAACCAACCCTACTTTATTATTTGGAAACAGTCCCCAAAACTTACTCCTAACAAAGGCGGGTCAAACTGGTCCCAAGTTCGTGACCAATGGGCAAACAGGGCGATATCACAGATGGGATAACTAATAGCCCTGAGTACATTAATTAATCGTTGGACGCCCGATCATTAGTACATGTCAGTGTCGAGGCATGCGTGGTCGCGGGTCGTCAACTACTTACAGATTTCGTTGATTAGAGGATTGGAGGCTGAATGTGTGAAAGTGATTAAGATATTGTAGGGTAGATGAAGACGGGATTCTGTTTATTCAATGAGGGATTTTCTTTTTCAACTCTTCCCTAGTCGCTGGATAGATGGCACAGATCTCGGTATGTTACTGCAAGGAATAGAACGTCACATAATTTCATTTGGACAGAATGGTCATATTTGGAAGCTTATGCTAGTGAAAGTGTCAGTCAACGAGCGTATGTGACGTGTGTTTTCAAGCGTTTTGGCTTTGGCACCTAGTAACGTAGTCAGTTCAACGCCATCTACCGAGTTCTTGGAAACTATTTTTAGCTAATTCTCAAACAGAAAACCTTTCATTGTTTTCTTTTACTATGGATAAACTAGGACATTGAGGGAGTTACGCCCGATTCATTACTGTTCCGATTTACAACATTTTTTTTTCATACCAGAAATACAAATACACAAAACAAATGAATTTTGTAACGAAATGAATGTTAAATTTGGTCTGTGAAATGGTACCCATTACATACTGCGTTTCCGCTGTGCCTCGGAAAGCACGTTAAGCCGTTGGTCCCGGCTGTCAATTGTAGATCGATGGCCATTACAGGTAGTCAGTGACAAAAATCCGACGACCAGTCTTACCAAGGGGTATCGTATTACTCAGTACTAGCTGGGTTGTGGAGGTCAGATAGACAGTCGCTGCATGTAAAATACTGGTATTCAGCTGCATCCGGTTAGACTGGAAGCCGACCCCAACAGAGTTCGGAAAAGGCTATGCAGATGATGAAATTAACCCTTTCACGTTATCCTTATTATTAAACTCGTGAATCTTCTCACTTTTATAAAGAACTAGCGGGTGTCACGCGGTTTCGCCCGCGTAGTTCCAGTGTGTGAAGGGGATAAAATATAGCCTATGTTACTCAGTAAAGACGTGGCTATCTAATAGTGATAGAATTTTCAAAATCGGTCGAGCAGTTTTAGAGTTAAAACGTAACACACAAACAAACAATAAATCAAACCTTTCCTCTTTATAATATTAGTTTAGAAATACCGAAACCCACTGACAGTGACAGTCAACGCGTCTCGGTCTAGCAACCCGGAATTTTGCAATAAATAAACTTCTTCATGCCTCTTTCCGTCTTTTTTGACAGGAAGAGGTCCGCAAGGGCCGATGCTTGCCGAGGCTACGGGACTGCTCAAAAGAGATACCGCGGCTCTGGAACACAAAGGGCTAAAAAGGAACATGGATAGGTATTAGTCAGTACAAGTCTCACATTACCTTCTGCTCCGCCCAGAGCGGGAAGGGCCAATTGATGATTGCATACGCAAGGGATCGATCAGTTCTTTACAAAGACCACATTTTGATCTCTTTAGACTTTAAATATCTATTTATTCTCATAATATCAAAGTCAATCCACATAAACAACACACAACACCAAATTCACACCTTGATCAAACAAAACAAAGAACAGCATTCAATTTTACAGAGCAATTTCATTTGCAAGGTACGTTTTAAAAAGAAGCGACTGAATTTCATTACTTACAAACGAAGTACTTTAATTTTACTGCTTGACCAATCAAAGCTCTCGACAGTAGAGCGATATGAATTTTTCACAGGGGTATATGTCGAGAGAGCAATATTTTTATGAGAACACCTGTATATTACTGATTTTCACGGATCAGTCACCCGACAATGTGTGACATCGAAATAAAACTCAATTTATGTATTTTCTGTACTGTCGATCGATGTCGTCTTTTATTATCTTGTGTCATAATGTACACCTGTAATCTAGAGGTAGCGTTGTACCTACCTATCAATACATTTATGTAATAAGGGTCGAGCCTATTGCCATCAAGCGGGCATAGAAAACATCTTACCTACAGATGAGAAATTACTCAAACAAAAAAAAAATTTCGAGCAAAGTGTTGTCAATGGACGGACGGTTGGCACAGTGGTTAGGTAATTGACTGATAGATTTGCAACGAACGAACAAAGAGGACGCTTTAAGCATTTTAAAGATGTTTCATAAATTGGTGTATATGTCACCGTAAAATTGTCAAATACGTTATATTACAATATAACGTGTATCTCTCTAGCGATATTGTAAAGTCTCGAATTATTGTCAACTGAACATACGGAAGTATCCCTTGCCCCCATAAACGGGACTTGGGGCACCCCCCCGTTAGGTTAGTTAGGTTCCTTTAAACCCTGCACTCGGAAATACGGGCCCCGCGAAGCGGGGCTCCGTCGACTACGCTTTTTAGGGGAATATGAAGTGTTTTAAGGTTAGGTTATATTAATCGATATTTCTCAGGAATGGTACAGTATCTTTTCCTGAGAGTGGTACCACTGGGCAAGGAGGACCCCTCCTTCTCTCCACACCGCGTGAGTTGACTACCATCGCATGCATTACACGAAAAATAATGTGTTTTATTGTAATCAGTATGTTCATTTGACAATAATTCGAGACTTTACAATATCGCTAGTGATATTACAATATAACGTATTTGACAATTTTACGGTGACATATATATTTGTTATTACAATAAAACTATACCAAAAACTTGGCAACAAAAACTCAAACTGACTCCCAAACATTGTAAATATAGGTAGTCGGTTACCAATCAAGTTTTAACTTATTCGGCCGGATCAATTGCATCGGAATCGAGTTTAAAAATTGATTTTCATTGCGTTTCCATTATGTAGTCATGCAAGGCACACAATATACCCTGATTGATGTACTCCGGCGGCATTATTACGTATTAATGTGAGGATATTATGCGATTTAAATTATTTTGGTCGGATTTTGAATGCATTTGACATCTATCAATCCATGAATGGAATGTGAAAGTATGTAGGTTACTATCACTGACTATCACATAACATTGAGCGTGAATAGTGATTAGTTTCTGTTCTGCCTAATATGACTTTGGTGATTATTACCCATGTAATAATCACCAAAGTCATATTTTACTCTTACTTTAGTCGGGATGACGTTAATCAAGTCGTAAACTAACTTGCAACCCAAACGGCCATTGCCTCTACTAGTAGTCTGTAGTTCCAATGTAACGTTTCAAACATTAGATCACATTTGTATGTACATAGTCTCTCTATGCAAGAGATTGTGTCATACACATCTTAGTAGTCATGTCCTTGGTTACCACTAAATAGCTCAAGTTCGCTGCAGGTATACTTGTATCTTAATGATGTGTCAGGATTTTGAATTATGTCGCGTCATGTAATCTCTGATACGAAATATATGGTGACTGGTAATTAGTGTACGATACTTAAAAACGTGTTTTTGCTCATGATAACAAGCAACTTTTACTATGGGCCCAAACCCGAAATCGTGAAAAAAAAACAACATTTATGTTCGCCTAATGTACTCAACAGCTGATTTTTTTTTGCCAGTTGCTATGACTAGACACATATACAAGTTTATATATCCTTAAATTTATTTACGTGGATTTCTTACCCATTCGCACAAAACGAAGTGTCAGTCGGAGTCAGTCCTTTGCCTTCAAAAAGCAAAACGAAATGGTGCAATGCGTCCCGATGCGATTTCAGAATATAACGAGCTATCCTGTTATCAAGCTCGGGACTTTACTCTAATGGTCTCAAACCCAACTTGTGCCTAATTGAAGAGCGCTTGCTCAACTCAAATAGCAGCTAAATATAGACTAAGCTGGTTGCTGGACCATTTTGGAGAAGTGACAGTAGGTTTTTTCTGGGTTTTTGTGGACAGTGTGTAGCAGACAGTGCAAAAAGCAACATATTATGGGGTTATCCTGTAAAGATAGTGTGTGTAAATTAAATAAATAAATATTACAAAAATAGTACCGCGCCATTTATGACATAAATTAAGCACTAAAATCAAAATTCACAATCGTGATATCAAAAAAGTTATCAAGTCTTGATTACAAGTCTCAAGGAAGTGTGCTAGGCCCAATTTTGTACTTGTTATACACATGTGACATCCCAGAACTGGAAAACAACACCATTGCGACCTTTGCAGATGATACTGCAATTATGGCTACCGGATCAAGCCACAGAGAAGCAGTAGAAAAAGTTCAACTAGCTGTGAACAAAGTTTATGACTGGACACAAAAATGGAAGATCAAACTGAATGAGTCAAAATCAATTCACATTGACTTTACAAACAAACACTTGGACTATCACCCAATCTACATAAATGGTTCGCAAGTACCTTATGCTAATACAGCCAAATACCTTGGCATTACTCTCGACGCCAAGTTGCGTTGGAAAGCTCATGTCAAAAAGAAAAGACAGGAACTCGATATACGATATAAAAGTATGTATTGGTTACTCGGAAGGAAATCTTGTCTATCAATACATAATAAAATAACCCTATACAAGCATATTCTTATGCCAATCTGGACGTATGGCATCCAACTTTGGGGCTGTACTAAACAAAGCAACGTCAAAATAATCCAGCAATTCCAAAATAAAGTACTTAGGGATGCTGTCAATGCACCCTGGTACATAAGAAATGACGACCTTCATCGTGACCTTAAAATGGAATTCGTCACCACCATTATCCAAAAATTTGCTGAAGCCCACGAACACAGACTCCATCGACACGTGAATGTTGAGGCAATCCAGCTGCTAGACAACACAGACTTAGTGCGTAGGCTAAAAAGAACTAAACCTTTTGAATTAGTGTAGTGTACAAAGTGAATGAGTAATAGTAACAATGTTGTGCTATACATAATAACACATGAACATAGTGTTTTTTAAATTATATTAGACTCTAAGAAAGTGCTACGGACTTGTGTAAAAGTGCAAATGAACACTATTCTTAGTTTTAACATATTCTATCACGTAACATATTAAGTTAGAGTTAAATTACTTATTAGTCTTTTAGGCTAGATCGTAATTAATTATTAAGAATTTTGTTCTTAGTAATAAAGCACAAAAAAAAAAAAAGTCTTGATTACGTCACGTTTGTTGTCAAGTTGCTTGCATTGGGAATTTGGAAACATATTTTCACAGCAAAAGGTTTTACTTGCATAGGTACAAGTGGAGTTGTTCAATAACGGTTGCCGCGCCGCGCGCTTTGTATGAAAACAAACGAACGTCCGTATGCAGTACGACAAACGTACTGCTTCGGCGCCGCAGCGGCGCGACACGAAACGTCTAAATTGAAAGCGCCCTAAAATTGAGTAGGACACGACCTCGTTCGCAATTCGAAACGTGCAACTAACGTTTGCACGTTTAATTCGCACGTCACTTGATTAAAAATGACCAAGTTCGAACTCCGTCATACAAGTTGTAGCATCCATACAGGGCCCCGATTCTCTTATTGCAATAGTGTCACGATAGACTTTCATTGATCTCATAATTGTTCATTTTGACAAGTTTAGTGATCTACTAACATCATGGCGTCATTATGACTATCCAATGAACAATCACGGACATTGCATTGAAATAAATAGCTTATAATAGTAGTCTCATACATAATGACAAATGAACGACTGACTTACGCGGTAATCTGCCAACATTTTGACAGTTCCTTTGAGAATTAGAGCGGAAATTTCCTCAATTAGCAATATTTTATATTGCAATCTTTCTAAGCTTCTTTAATAAAGATAATTTAAAACACTTGTTAGAAAATAAATCTTAACACCGGCCACTAGAAATAAAAACAAATAAACATTAAGTCACATTTGACTTTGACAGCTACAGATACAATGAGTTGGATAGTTGCACATTTATCCACGTTCCACATTATGTTTTTTGCTATTTACGAACTTCTTACTACTTCAGATTGCTTTTATCACAAATAAATAATATGTAAAAATATATATAAATGAAATCTGGCACGCATAACAGTTTACATTTACTAGTATATTTTCGAAAATCATTTCCATTAACAGGTTTTTTAATAATGGCAATACAACAATGTCATTCAAACACAATATACGAGACCATTGATCGAACCACTATGATGAATTTAGCAGAATATGAACTTTAAGCAAAATGGCAATAGCGATCCCATTGTCATTCATCAACAATTATGAGATCAATGAAAGACTATCGTGACACTGTTGCAATAGCAGAATCGGGGCCCAGGTTGTATGCAATTTGCAACTTGCATACAAGTAACTTGCCTTATGGAATTGCGTCTTATAGAAAAACCTGACAACAACTGTTTTTGGAGCAATCTTTCTTAGTTTTTCTATTGTTTTCGTGGCCAGTGTTTTCATTTTATAGGGCTGGTTTATTTTTAGAAGGTTGTCGTAGTAAATTGTTGTTGGTATCGCCTTGGGACCTCTGGAATTAAGTGTTCGGCAATTATTTCAATGGACATTCCACCTACGTAAGTTCGTACACGGACCAAATTAAACTAAGAAGTAGGTAATCTATTCTATTCTTCTCATGAATTTAACTTACTGTTTTACTTAGGCCTGAATTCTTGTCGCGCTGACGGTCGGTCGCTTAGATGTATACATTGTATTCTACATATACAGCGTGTCCGGTAATGGATAACCTTGAAATGGCTTATAGTAGAAATTATGGCCAGTAAAAAAATATGTAAAAAAATATCTAAGATCCGTATTTTAAAATATTTTACTATATTGAACACAACGACTATAAGTTAATGAAATTCATCGGTTTTTTGTTGTTTTAATCATCAGTCTAACCGGATGCAGCTGAATACCAGTATTTTACATGAAGCGACTGTTGTTTTAATATTGTACACTAACTATTCTGATAGATAGATAGTAAATACCGGACATCCTGTATACACCACCATACTGCAACGCTGACGGCGGCGACCGACAGCTGTGAACATTTTTTCTTTCTTTCCTTTTCGTTCTGTATTTTGTTTTCGCTAACGTCGCGACCGACCGCCAGCGTGACAAGAATTCAGGGCTCTTTAGTAAACTCATCCCACACAGGCGTATCAGTCGATCTAATGAATTTTTGAATTGAGCAACTGATCCTTTTCACCAACTTTATGCTTTAATCTATTTCGTAAATACGAGTACATTCACTTTCACAACAAAGTTAATGTTGAAAACTCGAGTAGTTATATGCATGTAGGTACTCGTACTTACTTCATATATTTTTTTGGCTAATTTATTCAATTAATTTCTCAAACGCTTCGGCAGGTTATACAGAAGACCGAAGAGTATAACTTGCCTCTCTGCTTAGCGTTTTTGGACTACGAAAAAGCCTTTGATTCGATCGAAACCTGGGCTGTACTGCAGTCTCTCCAATGGTGCCAAATTGACTATCGGTACATCGAGGTGTTGAAGTGTTTGTACAAAAACGCCACCATGTCAGTCCGACTTCAGGACCAAGCCTCGGAACCTATCCTTCTGCAGCGAGGTGTAAGACAGGGAGACATCATATCTCCGAAACTGTTCACCGCTGCACTGGAGGATGTCTTCAAGGTTCTGGACTGGAGAGGGCTAGGCATCAACGTCAATGGCGAGTACATCACTCACCTTCGGTTTGCCGACGATATTGTGGTCATGGCTGAGACCATGGAGGACCTCAGTACAATGCTCGATGACCTCAGTAGAGCTTCCGAAAGAGTGGGTCTAAAAATAAACATGGACAAGACGAAGGTCATGTTGAATGCCCATGTCACACCCATTCCTGTCAAGATCGGAGACTCTACACTCGAAATTGTAGACGATTATGTATACCTAGGACAAACGGTCCAGTTGGGTAGGTCTAACTTCGAGAAAGAGGTCAATCGTCGAATCCGACTCGGCTGGGCAGCGTTCGGGAAACTGCGCGGTATCTTCTCGTCCAACTTACCGCAGTGTCTCAAGACGAAAGTCTATGACCAGTGTGTGTTGCCAGTGATTACATACGGGATCGAAACGTGGTCGCTCACAATGGGCCTTATCAAAAGGCTTAAAGTCACCCAAAGGGCAATGGAGAGGGCTATGCTCGGAGTTTCCTTGCGTGATCGAGTCAGAAATGAAGAAATCCGCAAGAGAACCAAGGTCACCGACGTAGCCCGAAGAATTGCTAAACTTAAGAGGCAGTGGGCAGGGCACATTGCTCGCAGAACGGATGGCCGTTGGGGCCGAAAAGTTCTGGAGTGGCGACCGCGAACCGGAAGACGATGCGTTGGAAGACCTCCTGGTGAAGGTTGCGGGAATCCGGTGGATGCGAGTCGCAAGGGACCGGTCAATGTGGCGACACTTGGGGGAGGCCTATGTCCAGCAGTGGGCGTCTTTCGGCTGAGATGATGATGATGAATTTCTCAAACTGTTTTAAAAATCTTACTTCTTACTAACATTATAAATCCGAAAGTATGCGAGGATGGATAGCTGAATCGATGGATGTTTGTTACTCTTTTACGCGAAAACTACTGAACGGATTGCGATGAAATTTGGCACATAAATAGTTTATAACCTGGGTTAAAATAAAGGGTGTACAACAACTCTTAACAAAGCCGAAAGGCACTTGTTCTCCTCGTTATTACGATTATTTTTTTGTTCGACACCATACCTGGGAACACTCTAGTTACGGAGATAATGGGGGTCAAAGTTCCATCTTTCTAACACCCCCACGACCCCCGCACTATTCAATCCATCCTGAGTTACCCACAAAAAAAAATCACCCCAAAAAAAAGTCGTTTCCATGTTCTGCTCGTTTTGCTCGGTTGATGGCTTCGTGATGAGGTGGTTTACACCCTGAATAGGATACTTTCATTTATGTCGGTAGTACGATCCCGTGGGACAATTATCGAGAATTACGCGGGCGAAGCCATGAGTATAAGTTAGCCTATTATAATTTGTTATTACATATCATTGTACAGAATACATATCTGCAGGGACGAAAAAATCGCTATCAAAAAGCGTCACAAAGCGGGAACCAAAACCCCTTTAAAGGCGAGGTTTTTCATTTACAAACACAAATCATTCGGCCACAGGAAATGTATCACTCACATTCTCGTTAGCGCCATCGTTTTAATCACACATCAAACCGCCGATAATCACCGGAATACCTTTGCCGAATTAATCGCGAAAAAGCAATTCTAGGGCGACGTTTAATTCGTGCCGTTTTCGAGGTTTCGTTCAAAGAATGATTTATTTCTGTAATCAATGCGTCAACTGTGAATATCATCGGTTTCCGGTGAAAACGAGGCCACAGTGTGATGATAACCAGTAAATCAACTACCTACTTTTACTTTTAGCTGCCTGTGGTGAAGCCCAATAGTTTTACAATGTTTAGTGTTTATAAAACATATAAAAAAGGGGTATTTATCGAGAATTTACCTTTAATTTAAGCCCGACGTTTCGACCGGATTTCACCAGCCGTGGTTGCGGGGAGACATATATGGTTTATAATGTGTTCTGATCGTGAAAGTTTAAAAAAGACAAATATTTAGTATTGCCAGTGACATCCAACGATGTATAATCTCTTCTAATCTTTTACAAGTCAAACCCTCCTTGGGTTTGTAAGGGTGTATATCCGTTTCTTTGTTCCCTCATAGCTCCTAAACGGATATACCGATTTGAAAAAATTATACATCGTTGGATGTCACTGGCAACACTAATTATAAAACAAAGAACAATGGCGGATTTTAGGCGCCATATTGTAGAAAGCGTTTTTTTTTAACTTGGAAGCAGGCGGAAGACTCATGTATTTTTCATAATTTTGTATTGAAATAGGTCTCGAGTACTTCCAACTTTTATTTAATTTCAAATGTCTTGGTTTTGGGTTTTCAATTTTTCAGTCGATTTTATAATTATGGTTCTTTATTTACCTTTTCAACGTGTAACAGTAAGGTCATTGTCATCCGGAAGGATGTGCTACAGACCATCAAACTGAACAACTTTCTCCATGGGACCACCATCGTAATCGCGAAAAAATAATCAGCTGTCTCATACATCTGATCGAGTAGGTTTTGGAATTCTGTATGGGGCCGTTGATTATTTTTTCGCGATTACGATGGTGGTCCCATGGAGAAAGTTGTTCAGTTTGATGGTCTGTAGCACACCCTTCGATATAACCATACCCTTTCTGTTACAAGTTGTATACCGCCAGCTATTAAAGTTTCCTAACCTAAGGTTTGTGTAAAATAAAAGTTATTGATAAATAAGCTGTGAAAGGCCTAGCCTTTTCCCAACTATGTTAGTTAGGGTCGGCTTCCAGTCTAACTGGATGCAGCTGAATACCAGTATTTTACATGGAGCGACTGCCTGTCTGACCTTTTTTGTGAAATCAAACGCGTTTGTTACGATTGCCAACTAAATTCTTTTCCATGTTACGCTACACGTAGACACATAAAACGTATCCACTTGTCTCCTTGCTACAGCCCCGACTTACTCACAAGTAACCTGAAGCATGCTTCATGTAAGTAAACACTTTGCCACGTGTAAAGCGTTCACACGAATTATGGGGGTCTAAAATGCCGCTTTAGCTGAATCATAATAGGATACGAATCACGTTAAAATTCATAAAAATAGTCACAAAATCAACAGACAATACATAACATTTACTGCGACTGTGACCATTTCAATTCTACCAAAGGCTCAAATCACACCGAGATGGCAGCGAAGCGGCGAGCTTTATTTCTAACCAGTTATTACACATAGTATCGCTTGTGCGCCGTCGTCGCTCGCGGCACCGCGACCTTTTCAAGTTTCTCTAGCGATACTGTGTATTATAGTAATGAAAATAATGTTAAAAATTATTTGACACTGAAACTGCCCGCCGCCGCCGCGCCGCTTCACTGCCATCTCGGTGTGATTTGAGCCAAAGCTCAAAGCGGCGATTATGTGTGAGCCAATCCCGAGTCCTACCATAATCATTTGATACAAGTTGAAATACTGTATTTTACTCTTAATATGTCTGCTGTCACTAGACTGTGTTTCATCGGACGATGCGGCGAGCTGTGAAAACCGATATTTAATTACTTTTTTTTATATCAATATGGCGGTCAACTATAATTGGATACGGTGAAAGATTTGGGCGGATATGTGGAAGTCGTTATGATGTTGTCCGTTTAATCACACTACCCTTACATAAGTTATTACTCACTTATACCCCGACTTTGTCCGCGAAAATTGTGATAGCTCGGTTAATTTGCATGTTAACAACATAATTACCAATGTTACTAGGTAAATATGTAACTTTCTTCAAAAGTAGTCTCGAGTTAAATCGTAACAAACCAACAAAAAATCAAATCTTTTCTTTTTATGATATTAGTTTAGATGTGCACCAAAATAGTCCATACTACAACTTCATGCCTACTTCTCTTGCTATTTTATAATATTAGTTTAGATGTGCACCAAAATAGTCCATACTACAACTTCATGCCTGCTTCTCTTGCTATTTTATAATATTAGTTTAGATGTGCAGCAAAATAGTCCATACTACAACTTCATGCCTGCTTCTCTTGACATTTTATAATTTTAGTTTAGATGTGCAGCAAAATAGTCCATACTACAACTTCATGCCTGCTTCTCTTGCTATTTTCCAACTTTTCCAAGTAAACAATGGTAATTAAGTGTCAATCATTTAGGTGGTCTATTCAGTTGGCACTTACTGACATTAATCTGGCTGTGTTGCATTTTACGACGATTGCAACTGGATTAAAAAGAATATTAGTTTGTAGCCAGAGAGCTTGCTATTTAGGACACTTCATTATTCTGCCATTTAACCGTAAATCATTTTCTGAAAATTACTTATAGCTACACGTGTCGTGTGTCATCTATGCTATTTTAATATTATACATATAGAGAAAAGATTTGATTTTTTGTTTGCCATTGATAAATGAACGTTTACCGGCGAATAATTTTAAGAATCATTCGTTTAGATGGCGCAGTGGCTGATCGATCGGCTGCTGCGCTGCGTGTCGCGGGTTCGATTCCCGCATGGAACAAATATTGTACGACCTACAGGTAGTTGTGTGTATGTGAGTTTGAATGTTTGTGAACGCACCCACGATACTGTAGAAATTCCTAGTGGTACAACGTTTTATTATAAACAAAAAAGTTAAATACCCTAACCGTGTATCATTTTGTAAAGTTTTACCAAACATTCCATCGCCATGAACAGACATTTCGGATTTTCAGTTTTCGCATAGTAAACTGAGTACAATATAAAACGATAAAATTTCCGATTAATGCGTCCGGAGCGATTTATAAATGCGGAATACCGTTGAAATAAATTGTCCGAATATAAAACCAGTGTGGGCCCAAAACATGAAAATAACAGTATCATAATTAATTTACAACGGTCTTATTTCCGGTTTGGTGTCCAATAAACAAACTAATTGAGTTTCATTGTTGTTGTTATTAAAATAGCTACGGTCATGGTTTTGGAAACGAATAAATGCAGTGCTTTTTATGTTAATATAAAGTATTGCTTATAGGCATTGACGATCATTTAGTTGTCAGTAAATATTTATACAAAAATCCCAATTGAACATTGCAGAGTGTGTAACTTGGATTAAAACATCCTTAAATTAATAATATGAAACTGTCAATCAGACCTCAAATAACAATAAAAGTGGCCAAGTGCGAGTCGGACTCGCCCATGAAGGGTTCCGTGGCATCAAGTAACATAATATAAAAGTTACGATTTTACGATTTATGACGTTTTAAAAAAAACTACTAACTAGATCTCGTTCGAACCAATTTTCGGCGGAAGTTTACATGGTAATGTACATCATATATTTTTTTTAGTTTTATCATTCTCTTATTTTAGAAGTTACGGGGGGCGGGGACACATTTTACCACTTTGGAAGTGTCTCTTGCGCAAACTATTCAGTTTAGAAAAAAATTATGTTAGAAATCTAAATATCATTTTTGAAAACCTATCCATAAATACCCCACACGTATGGGTTTGATGAAAACAAATTTTTTTTTTTCTATTTTTGTGTAAAAATCTTAATGCGGTTCACAGAATACATCTACTTACATAGTTCTTATAGTTTCGGAAAAAAAGTGGCAGTGACATACGGACGGATAGACAGACAGACAGACAGACATGACGAATCTATAAGGGTTTTTGCCATTTGGCAACGGAACCCTAAAATCACCATTAACAAATTGTAGAAAGAAAAATGCTGTCACAATTTTATTTATTTTTTACGTTTCCTGCATTACTAGTTGCCAGCTAGTCAGGTACTGGCTACATATGACGCATACATTTATTCAATCTGGGATTTTGCAAAAAATCTAACTAACTCAAGAACTACTTACATTTGGTCGAATATTTGGTGGCTTACTTTGAGTTTTCGAAAAAGTATTATGTTACAAAAGAAGTAAAAGAATAGATTCTGAAAATTACTCACGGAATTCGAGGAGGTTTTACCTCAAAAATCAACAAGAATCGCCATTAAGAATAAGAGAAAAAAAAAACTGACTCTTTTTTCTTTTTCATGTTCTCTTCATTACACACTGCCAGTGTCTATGACTAAAGTCATGAAAAAAAAACTCATCCAAAAAAGTTTTATATTACAAAAGTCAGCCGAAGTTTGTACAGGAAATACTCTGAATAACTCACAGAACATGTGCGGAAAATGTCTGTGGCTTAAGGCTCTCACAAAGGCGTAAAAATAGATCCTTTTGGTGAGTGAAGTTAACTAGCAAGAGTAGTCTCTAACACTTCTTAGCCTGTATGTTGTCTGTGTACAGGAAATAAGACCTATTTGTTCATTACCTTTATTATAATGTGTTTTTCTGTAACGACATCGCAGATACGAAACCTTGGAAAAATACTTTACGGTTTTTAGAAGATTGTTAAAAAATTGCTATCAACATCGCCAGATACTCCCCGTTGACGGAAAGGAGATCACCCAGATAGGGCTATTTTCAAAAGTAAACCAACCAAAATAAACTTATCATTTGGATGGAGCATAACATAATAAACATTTTTATTATTACAAAGTCATAAGTCAATTCACCGAGAAATTATTCAACCACAAAATATCTGAGATCACCCCGATAGGGGTAATTTTTTTTGCCGGTCTGCTAATTTAAACGCAATAATTAAGTAGAGCTTATGGATATAAAAACGTAAGACCGGGAAGACCGGGAGGTCTTCCCGGTCTCCTTCCCGTTCTTATCGGTCTTCTTCCCGTTCTTACCGGTCTCCTACCCTTTCTTCCCGGTCTTCTTCCCGGTATTGTTCCCGGTCTTCCCGGTGTTCTCGGTCCTTCCCGGTCTTCCCGGTCTTGTTCCCTGTCCTCCCGTTCTTGTTACCGGTCTTCCCGGTCTTGTTCCAGGTCTTATTCCCGGTCTTCCCTGTCTTACTCCCAGTCTTCCCGATCTTCTTCCCGGTCCCCGTTCTTCCCAGTATTTCCGTTCTTCTTCCCGGTCTTATTCCCGGTCTTCCCAGTCTACCCGGTCTTCCCGGTCTTCTTCCCGTTCGTCGTGGTCTTCTTCCCGGTCTTCCTAGTCATCTTCCCGGTCTTCTTCCGTTTTTCCCTGTCTTGCCGTTCTTCCGTTCTTCGTCTTCCCGTTCTTCCAAGTCTTCTTCCCGTTCTTCCAGTTCTGCCCGGACTTCTTCCCAAGTTCTATACCCAAGTTTTCAATAAATAATAATAAATAAATATCGTTGGACATTAACACACAGCGCCATCTAGTGCCACACTAAGCAATCTTGTGTCGTGGACACCAGATAGTGGATATACTACATATAAAGTACATCGGTATACTCCAAGGCGGAATTTTTGCAATTAGTTGAGTGACGAGGTCTGAGCACCGTAGGTTCTATCTATCCCGGTCTCCTCAGGACATCCGCAAGTGATCTTGGCGTTCCCAGGATCTCCTCGCGAATCTTGGTAACGCCTGTGCACTCAAGGAGCACATGCGCCACCGTCTCCTACGCCTGCATGCACGCTCTGCACAGGGGACTGTCAGTGATTCCTAGGCAATCCTAGGGTGTGGAAGTGTTTATTCAGTGAGCAGTGTCCAGTGATGGTCCCCGCCATCAGACGCAGGCAATCTCTATCCAGGCGCAAAAGGCGCCTGTTCAGCTTTGTACCTATCCAGGGATAGCATAGCTTCCGTACTTAACTACTTAAAACATACCCTAATCTGGGTGATCTCTGATATTTTGTGGTTGAATATCTTCTCGGTGAATTGACTTATGACTTAAAAATGTTGATTATGTTATGTTCTATAAAAGTACCTAACATGTTTACTTTGGTAATAAGTTTACTTTTGAAAATAGCCCAAAAATGTATGAAGGTTGACTTATGACTTAAAAATGTTGATTATGTTATGTTCTATAAAAGTACCTAATAAGTTTACTTTGGTAATAAGTTTACTTTTGAAAATAGCCCAAAAATGTATGAAGGCTTGGTGATCTCCTTTCTACCAGACACTCAAGTGCCAAAAGTCTTCATTTTTTATTAATATTTGATTCTTAGGGAACCATACTTACTGTGAGCCAGACCAAACATGTGATTTGATTCCTGTAAAATCATTACAGAAGTATGTAAATGAGGAACAGTCATTGCATTTTAAAGGGGCTACTGACTGAACTGTAAACTTGAAATAAACAAAGTCCTCAACATGTTACTAAAGTATTCCGCTTCTAAAACAGGATTTCCAAAACCCACAATTCTCATTCTAGCCTCTTTTATTCCAATTGAAGTAATCACAATCGTACCAGCCCGCATCAGACCGCATTCAACGTCCGAATCGGCCGCAAATGGCGAAACAGCCCGAAATGCCCCGAAGATTGCACAAATTGGCCTTCGTCCAGTGACTTAAAGGAAAACTAATTTACTCCGACCCAGTATATGGGATTACTGAATTTTGGTGCAAACATTTATTCGAATGTATTGACGGCAGCAATTTTGCGAGCCGTCGCCCGCCAACAAATTATTTGTGGAGGATTCGGAGTAACGAGTTTTACGTTGGTATTTTGTTGAATTATTACTGACTTTTTTTTTTTTGTAAGAACGAATTAATTGTTTACTTACTGGAAAATATTTTGAGCTGTTGTTTTGTTTGTCATGAATGAATTACGAAGGTAACAGCCGGAGGACTTTAAAAACCGTTTATTTAAATAAACGTTTAATTACTTATGTTAAATCTTACGTCTAGACTTGGACGATGCTAGTTCCGAAGTACCTAAAATAATTATTACAAAAATAAAATTCTAAACGATTGCGAAATTGCGGATGCGCTGTCAGCAGAATGGAAGTAGGTGATCGACGCGGCGACGGCTGCACGAGGCGTCGAGTCAGCAGAGTCGGCGTGTTGCAATTTTGCGTGGAAACATCCGTTCTACGTACCGTATAGCTATCATGTCGCTATTCGGCCGATTTGGTGTAGGCAGGGCACGTAACAAATGTGTAAATTCTAACTTCGTGATGTTTGGTCTGGTGGTCGCAAATGCTGCTACTAAACATGGATATAGTGTAAATTAGGTTATCCATCAGCATTTTCACAGCAGTAACCAGTAGGTAGCCCGGAGTTTGGATGTGGCCGATTGATAGCAATATAATCGCCATTATTACACGAGACTTATACATAACTGGGCAAAATTGGGCGTGTAATGGTTATAGTTAAACACCTAAACACGGCTACTGAGAAATTCGTGATGGAAAAAGCCCATAACACTTTGTCGGACCCCAGGACCTCATGCTAAGCAGTCGTGCTTGCGACCACTAGACCAACGAGGCTGTCAAAGAGTTAGTTGGGTAGAGTAAGGTCCATGTTCACCAAAAAGATGACGGTCTGATTATCTAAAAACAGCTGTTTAAAACACATTTTTGTATGGGAACATGTCACAATGACAGCTGTTTTTAGATAATCAGTGATGGTTTTTGGGGCGATTCAGTTATAGAACAGTGAGAATAAATCAGCTTTAATGTAAGAAGGGCGGATACAAAAAAATGTTACACGGTCATTACCAGGCAGACAAAATAGAAAACGTCAAACTCACTTCACTTACCTACATAGACAATATTGTGGCCGTTTAAAAACGTTCCAATAATCAGACCGTTATCTTTTCGGTGAACATGGACCTAAGTACCTAATATTTCCCAACCGTCAAAAGAAAACCTATCTATTCAATTATCCATCCAATATTGGCATGTATAACTGAACTTTCTTGTATTTTAAGTACAGACTAATTATTTAATCTCAAACTAAGTCATCATCATCATCATCATTTCAGCCGAAAGACGTTCACTGCTGGGCATAGGCCTCCCCCAAGTGTCGCCACATTGACCGGTCCCGTGCGACTCGCATCCAACGGATCCCGCAACCTTCACCAGGTCATCGGTCCACCTAGTGGGAGGTCTTCCAATGCACGAAGCATTGGAAGACCTTGCTGCCTAGCCTTTTCCCAACCATTTTGGAGTCGGCTTCCAGTCTCACCTCACCACCGGATGCAGTTGAATACCACGACTGCCTAATCTGACTTCCACAACCCAGTTACTACCGGGTAATAGGATACCCATTGGTAAGACTGGTTGTCAGACTTTTTGGGCCACTGACTACCTGTAACGACTGTCAAAGATCTACAAATGACAGCCGGGACCGACAGCTTAACATGCTTTCCGAGGCACGGAGAAAACTTGATATATAATGGGTGGTCACTGGTCACCCATACAAAAAAATATATATTGGGTATTATTCAGGTATTATAAAATATAGAACCACATTTTATACAAGCAAATATTGCTAACCATCCAAGATCACCCCACTTTTCCTTTTAAGGCGCTACCCCAAGCAAAAGCCGTTTTTTGTGCAGTTTTTTGGAGCCAACTCCTCTTTATCCAAAAGAAATACCAAGTAATAAAAATACATTAAATTTCTACATATTCTTAGACTGCAAAGTGGTAGTTTTATTTTTTATTTTTAGTCTCATAATGTGTAATAAATCCCCTCACAATGAAACCACAAAAATGAGAAAAAAAAATTTATAACATGCTTCTTCTCGTAAAGTTAACATTATTTTGATTTGCTTCTTATACTAATGGATAGACAATTTAATAATGAACATAATGCTAGTTTTTTTTTTTCAAAAGACGGAAATTTGATTTTATAAAGAATAAAAATCACTAATTTCGCACTATTCGACCCGCAGTGACTGACGTAAAAACCACTTTGTAGTGCAAGCTGATTAGAACTTTATTCTAATAGAATTTCAAACGAAGTTTGAATCACCACAAATAGAGTTGCTAATTTTGCCTGGGGTAGCGCCTTAATAGGCATTAAAGCTACGATAAATAACAGGAAATGCTCAAGAAGCTTCCTGGAAGAAGCCATAAAGAAAACACCAACAGATAACATTTCCGAACTTGGTAACCTTACAAACATAATCTAATTTAGCTTTAAGGCCCACGTAGGTAGAATAGCCATCTTCCATCTCTCAATTGTTTTGCAATTTTTATCTAAGAATCAGGTTAATTGTATGTAATAAAAAGCAAGTGCAATATCTAGGTACACGGTAATAATTTATGGAACAGTTAGTTTTTTTTTCGGAGAACCGACGAAAGATTTTGACGCTATGGGGTTTACAAGATTCATATCACCAAACACACCCCCATTACCAAAAGAAAGAAAGAAAATACAGTTTTTGGCACACGCCACAAGTGCACACAGTATAAAAAACCGGCCAAGAGCGTGTCGGGCCACGCTCACTGTAGGGTTCCGTAGCTTCCCAGACCATTAAAAATACCAACATTTTTCGTCAGCAAAAATAACTTTGTTTTTCATAGTATTTGTATGAAAAACAAAGTTATCATTTGCGTTTTTTTGAAAAAGTGCTATATAACTCAAAAACTATTCAACTCATCAAGTTGAAAATAATTTTCCTAGAAAGTTCATATAAAGGTCTACTTCTGTGATTTTTTTCATATTTTTTAAACTTATGGTTCAAAAGTTAGAGGGGGGGGGACACATTGTTTTTGACTTTCGGAGCGATTATTTCCTAAAATATTAATATTATCAAAAAATGATTTTAGAAAACCCCTATTCATTTTTAAATACCTATCCAACAATATATCACACGTCAGGGTCAAAATTAAAAAAAAAATCGCTCCCCACTTTACGTCTGGGGGAGGTACCCTAATAAAAATGTTTTTTTAAATTTTTATTTTTGCACTTTGTCGGCATGATTGATATACATATTGGTACCAAATTTCAGCTTTCTGGTGCTAACGGTCACTGAGATTATCCGCGGACAGACAGACAGACAGACAGACATGGCGAAACTATAAGGGTTCCGTTTTTTGCCATTTGGCTACGGAACCCTAAAAAACATAATAGATCAAAAAATGGAAACCAAAAACAATAATAAAAACTTAAAACTAAACAAAAATAAAAAAAAATAAACAGTGTGACACTGTGTGCCTCACGGCTGCGCCAAATAGGCCCAGTTCAGCAAAATAACGGACAAATAGTGCCCGACGCTGGTTTTCAACTGGACCTGGATTAGTTATTTACCATTACCACACACGGTGTACCGTGTATGTATTTACCACAGTGTAATTTCATCAATAAAACTAAACAATAAATATTTTGAAATGAAAACTTCTTTAGGCGCGTTGAGTACTCTTTGGGTGAACAAAACTCATGGAACTCGTCATCGTCACCGAACACTTCCATAGAACGGTTACTCAAAATCAAAGATAAAGTTTATTTTGGATTGATTCTATTCAATAGAAGATTCTCAAAAGTACTTCGCTACTCATCAAGTAGTGATGTGGTCAAGTCGAATATTGAATTTATCGATTGACGATGAGATAAATACTTTAATGTTAATTAATACTCGTATGTATGAGTGTGTATGAGTTTTTCGAAAAGAAGCGGCGATAACACAAATAATTCACAATTTAGTTAGTTTTCACTTCTATCGGCCATCCCAAAGACCGCCCCGCAAGTTTTGTTTTTGTTAGCCTGAATAGCGGGCCTTAAATGGAAGCTTTAGCAGAACATCATATGAATCACGTTAAAAAAATTAAATTCTAAAAATGGACTATACACTCATTAATGTAAAGTCCATTTTAAGAATGTGATTCATATTATGTTCTGCTAAAGCTTCCATTTTAGACCCCCTGTCTCACTCCTGGTCAAAAGTCTCCTCACATTCCTTGCACTTTTCACGATGTTGTTGCGCCTCTTCTCGAGAATTAACGAGAAAACCATTCAAGGGATATGCCATCTACAAAACACTGTGTTAAATAAATAAAAACTGAAAATTATATGGGATACCTTAGCGCTCCCCAGACTAAACAGACAATAAATGCAGAAACCATTCCCATTATTAAACCATTTATTTATCTAACTAGCTGACCCGCGCAACTTCGTCTGCGAGTGAGGGTTAGAGAAAGTGTGAGTCAACCTTAGACATATGCTATCGCGGACTATTTTTTTAAATGCTTAAGAGGAACAATTCCTTCGTACGTGATTGCTGTGTAACTTTAACCGCGTTATGCAGTGCTTGCAACGGAAGCAAAGAAAAAGAAATGAATCTTTGTTTTTGGGAAATTTTTCATTGATGCTCCGCTCCTATTGGTGATGTTAGCTTTCCTTGATAAACGGGCTGGCCAACACTAAAATATGTTTTTAATTCGAACCACCATTTCCTGAAATTAGCGCGTTCAACCAAACAAACAAACTCTTCAGCTTTATTATATTAGTGTAGATTCAAGTAGGTAACAATTTAATTTCTCGGAAATCTTTGCATTAATCGCTCATATATTCTCTTATGATTTTCCAAATAAGGGCTTCCCTCGAAAGCTTGCCCATGCTGGCTCACTGGAGACGGCTGCACACATAGGTGTAACTCGTATCTATTTTGTATAAAGTGTGTTTCTTATTTTTACTTTTCTTTTACTATCAATAGGTTAATACATAAATAGATTGTATTTGATCTGAAAGTTCTCATCAAGGTGCACGCAATAGGCCGGGACACGATATAGCTGCAGCTGTCATACTCCTGCCAGGTCTAAAGTTCTCATCGGAGTGCATTATTACATGAGCTGAAACACGATATAGCTGCTGTAAACTTTTGAGGACTTGTCGCTACTATCTTTCATCTCCATCGTCAGATTATCGATGAAAGTCGCACTCTAGTTAGGTTAAAGGTTCTCATGAAGTTGCATGAAATGATCCTAATGCTTTCAATTTACACGTTTCGAGTCTTACAACAAACGCACTGCTTCGGCACCGCAGCGGCGCGACACGAAACGTCTAAATTGAAAGCGCCCTAAACACGATAAAGCTGTTGTAAACTCTTGCGGCATCTGTTGCAAGGCCAACTGCCTTCCATCTTCATTGACATACCTTTGGTGACAATTTTGGTACCAAAATGTTTTAATCTTCTATTTCAAATTTCTAACTCTACGTCCCATGAGCGTACCAATCCGCACTGGGCCCGCGTGGTAGATTATAGCCCATTCCCTCTCATTGAGAGGAGGCCGTGTCCCAGCAGTGGGAACATTATAGACATTCCAATTTTAGAGTATTAGCACCAAGGTTTTATGTGAGTTCAACCTTTTTGAATAAAATCGGACTGAGTTTTCAAACATGAAGTCGAAATAAAATGTAGTTTAAATCAAACGAAGCAAATCAGCGCCATGGCCAAAATAATTGTTTACCCTTTTTTAACGCCGTTAGGGGTTCAATTCAATAAAATACGAAACACATCTTCCATCAATTCTGTTAAAAAGGTTTATGCAAATTTTCAAGTAGATTGGACCAAGGAATCACGTTGTCTCTTACAAACTTTGTCCCCCTTTTTTACCCCCTTAGCGGTTCAATGTTGGAAAATTCTTCTATACCGGATGCCTACATCATATAAAGAACACACCCTGCTAGTTTCAGGTCTCTACGGCCAGCGGTTTAGGCTGTGCGTTGATCCATGAGTCACTAAAGCCAAATTGTCAGTCACTAAATTGCTATTTTGTGCGTATTCAATATTCACCTCAAAAATCAAATTTCAAGGAAACTGAGAAATTATATTTATCTGTATTAGATTTGAAGTATATGTAGCAACTTTTAAAGGTTTACACTTCATAGGATTTTATTCTATAGGTGTATGAAGTTAATTAATTTTAAACACAAAACCCTCTTTTTTACGTCTCTGGATAAATTTTGTAAAAAATGCTGAAACAGGTATTTCTTTATTTTTAATAATAAGTATTTATTCTGAGTTTCATGATTCTAGAACAATCTAAAATTTTTTTTTCATAGAAACTTTACCCCCCCTTTTCACCCCTTTTTTCCAAAATTTTCCATAATTTCTATAGCCTAAATGTTATTCTGAGTTTATATAAATAGATTCGTGAAGTTTTCATCAAAATCCGTCCCGCAGTTTTTACGTGATGCGCGAACAAACAAACAAACAAACAAAAATTTAAAAAATGGTTTTTATATGTTCAGTTACTTATTTTAAGTCACCCTGGTCGATTTTTTTTTTAAATCTTCAATGTACAGATTTTTTGGTCTCAACGATTTTATTATATGTATAGACTTACCGCTATTAATATCGTAACAAGTTATATTTTAACATGGTTAGTATATGATCCCTTGCTAGACCAGACATTACTTTTAGATAATAGGTGAATGGAATAAAAGAAAGTAAAGTACTGAAACACTACTGTATTGTTCCAAAGGTACTTAAAGTAAAATGAGCTTAATGGACTGCTGTGCGGGAATGAAGAGAGTGACGCGGCCCTTTTTGGCTGTAACGAGAACGCCTGGCTGACTTGATAGCTCAACGCGAACTGAACTAATTATTACTTATAAGTTGAAATGAATGTGGCGTAAACTGCTCAATTGCAGAATGTGCGGTTGCGCACCGTACAGTTAGAAAACAGAAGTCCTCAAACTAGCTGCGCCTGAATCTTGCGGGCCGCAGTTGCGTTAACATAAAATTTAAACACACATTTGTTGCAAGGCGTTTTAGTTAGTAGGAATATATCAGTTGATGTCGTTTGACCGTAAAACTATGACCTCCGTTACGATCTCCGAGTCAACCAACATATGATACCAATTCATGCATTCGTCAAGTTTCTTTCGGTTTTAATACACACAAAAATACAAGATTTTAGTGCTAGGAGACCCAGATGGTTGTTAGCTATTTCCCTTTGGATCGACACACATAAGTACTCGAATTATTACTCGAGAAAATGTAATTATTTAAGATACGATTTTTATTTTGTAGTTTAGTCATTGCTTGAACTTAAAACTGTCAAAAGTTATACTTAGCTTTGCATTTTTTTTGATAGTTTTCTCTACCGCTGAAGTGTTCTTGAAATTCTTGCCATGTCTAGTGCATATAGATGTTTGTGTAATTAACTCAAAATTAAGTTCTTACTTTGACTACAGATACGGGTGATAGCGTTGCTACAATTTCTATACTAAGGTCCCTAATTCCCTATTACCAAAACATATATTATTTCTACTAGATAGTAATGCTAGGAGACCTAGTAGCATGCTACCATTTTCCGTTTGCATCCGACATTAGGTTGCTGTGACTTGGACTCATGTCCAAGGATGGACGTCAGGGTCATTTTTAACCCTTTAATAATGACAAAAAATCTTACGCCCCAGCTTCATTTTACAGTGCAGAAAATAAAAATGGCACAAAAAGTTAATTAGATGAAAAGTTTTAATAAAAGTTTAACGATGTGGCTATCTCGTGGCATGACGTGCCGGATATTGCAAGCCTCGTTAGTAGAATCCCGGAAACTTACGATGTTTTTAGAGCAAACATTGTTGCAATTTTAAACGTTATTTTCAAGTTTCAAATTGTTTTCGTTTTTTTTAAACGTATTTTGAGATGACATAGAAGCTTGCCTGCAATATGCTAGCCTGCAATATAGACAAATAAACGTCCATTTTAATATTGAAACTGCTCCGCCGCCGCTAACTGCAGTTTCCGATAATACTTGCATTCAAAGATGATGGTAGCATCACTCCTGTAAAGCACAAAGGTCTACCTACATAGGGTATTCATATTTATACGGTTTTATGTAGGTTGTATAATTTAGGTTGTATTCTTCCCTAAGATTGCCAAATCATCAAGGATAAAACCTATCTACTCAAATGAAAAGTATCACTGGAAGATGAGTCAGGTCTCCGCAAATAAAGTATGTACCAATACGGCAGTAGGTTGCTAATCCTGTACTGTACCTCAGGATAGCTAACTTCGATTTATACAGGGTGTAAACAGACTAATCTCGACGCCGTCAACCAAGCATTCTGTACATCATACTAAGATAAGTAAGTAGGTATACGCAAAATTAAAGCTGGGAAACCACTTTTTTTTTTGGGTAAAAAATCACGTTTTTTGGTATGACTCGAATAGTACGGGGAAAGTGGAGGTGTTTAAAGTAAAGTTCATACATTAAAAACACACATTATTAAAAAAAACTTGTGAAAAAGTTAAAACTTTGACCCCCAATAACTCCGTAACTTGGTATCGTCTAGAGCAAAAAAAAATATCACAATGACGGAGAGAACAACTTGTGCCTTTCAAAAGTCTTTTTACACCCTTTATTTAGACACATAGGTGTTGGTAGGTAGGTATCTATTATAGGCCGCGCGCAAGCTCCGGGACCCCTTTTTTTTTAGTATGGGAAATCATCAAGGAGCGGGAGGGAGTGTCAGACTTTTACTGACTAAAACCCATCCATGTTCCTTCCTCGCCCTTTATGTTCCGGGGCCACGGTATCTCTTTCGAACAGCCCCTCTCTTTATACTGACATCTCTTTGAGGCGCGCGTGGAACACAAACGCGCCGTCGACACCGCCTGTGTCTGGACGGACGGCTAGCTAGCCCATAGCTAACCGTCTACGGTGGCCGGTAGCCACCGCGTGGCCCCCGACGCCTGGTGCGTGTCCCGCGGCGGCTGGGAAGAGAGGCTCTCTCCCTCTCGCGTTCCGCCACCTTCGCTAGCATGACTGCTTCGCAGAACGAGGTGACGACTTCCCACTCCGTCTCGCTTCGGACCATGGATTGAACCAGGACCGGACGCGAGAGGTCGCCGCCGCCGATCGCCGCTACGAGGACACGGCGTTGCTCCGCCCACGCGGGGCAGACCTCCACCGTGTGCTCCACCGTGTCCTCCGGTCGATCCTCGCAGTGGAAACACCCGGGCGTTTCCTCCCGCCCGATTCGGTGCAGGTACCTCCCGAAACATCCGTGTCCGGTTAGGACCTGCGTCAGGCGGAGCTCCGAGACCCCTCATAAAATGATTTCATAATTTAGTTCGCGCGGAGTACTAAATTATGAAATCATTCTATGAGGGTATTATGTAGGTACTTGAAATAAAACAACCGATGATTTAAGTAAGCCACCGATTCCTCGGAACTCGGACTACCTATATCTAACCGAACAACTCGAGACAGTATCACACAACAATACCTAAGTAGTAATCCACCTACGATATGCCAATTGTGGCGACCGCACTACAATCAATTAATTATCAACAATATGTACACATACCTAGGTACGTTTGACGTAATATTGATCTGACGTTACCACAGGCGATAGGCTTATTATTGTCTTGATAGTCTGGTATCTGGTGGTACTGGTATTATCTCTGAAGGGCAAGTTGCGTACTTAATTCAAATTCATTTTTCTGCGATAGAATGACATTCTCAAGAGACTGATGTTGGTAAATACAGGGTGGAAACACCGACGCTAAATCAGGCATTACCACGTACTTAGTCATCATCTTGATCCGGTTCGTCAGTTATTAAAAAATCATCACTACGTAAAAAACGATTCTGCCTTTTTTTACGATACAAATGCATGCGACGACGGAAGGACTTTAGGTTTGTTATAACTTTTTAATCGGACGGAAAATCATCAAATGACTCCTCCCACTCTGGGCGGAGCAGAAGGGAGTGTCAGACTTTTACTGACTATAAAACCCATCCATGTTCCTTCCTCGCCCTTTATGTTCCGGGGCCACGGTATCTCTGCCCGCAGCCCCGAAGACGCTTCTGCCTAAGGCCAGCATGGTATCTCATTGTTTGTGATATGCAGGAATAGTTTTGGCAGAAACAATGTACGTAATCGATCGTCTGCAGCATTTGAATAAAATCTTTGACTTCTACGTGGGAACAGATGAGTAATCCTGCATTTCAGACGTCATTTTGTGGATATGGAACATTGTTTTCAACGTATAGCAACAAGACTCGTTCGCTCAGTAGGTTAGAAGCACCGATATAATTCAAATTTCAACCATCGGAGGGCGGAGGTTTACCTAAATCCTTCACGAGTCGACCTTTTTGGAAATGATTTTTACTTTTTCGACATGTTTTTTCCTAATTTTTAACAGAAACCATTGAAAACAGAATATTTATCATGTTTACATATGGAACAGCGGATTTTTTTTTAAATTACCCATGTAGAATATCTATGTCGATGCTCAGGATGATGTACTCAAGATGTGGTAACTTTTTTAGCCGCGGTCTACCTTCCTTAAGGTTTGTGAAGATCCCTTACAAGGACATTAAGGTGGACGACAAAAAAAAACTAATTAATACCTCCGTCAGTAAGATTAAAAAAAAATATTTGAACCGTATTTTTTTTTTTTTGTTACGTAAATCAAAATTGACGAAGATACGACGCTTTTAAAATTCTCAAAACGTCACGCCTAGGTACAATTTTCAGAGCGTCATGAGACTCCCGAGTTTCGATGCGTTTTATCTTACATTACTGTGATTTACAAAAACAAAAAATACGTGTCTATTACCTATTTTCCAATACTTTAACTGACGGACTATAGTACATTATGGTACAAGTGTGTAATGTTGGTGATAACCGCTGAGGCGCGATTGAGACCCGAGCCGTTAGGCGAGGGTCTTAAGAGAGCCGAGGACGGTAATCATCAACACACACGTGTATCATACGACGTTTTTCAACACACTTGAGAATATAATAACACTAAAAATAACTATAATTTCAACAGTGAAAACGAGTTGTGAATTTTGTTTCGATAGCGATAGCGTTTTAGCCACGTACGAAATGGGGAATTCAAAGTTTTATTTTAATACAGAGAAAACAAAAGTTACATTTGAGTGAAAGTTTTATTTAAGTATTAAAAACTTATAAGTTGAAATTATCTATGTAGATACGAAGTTGCATGAAATGAGCAAGCAATTATTATTTGTACTTATTTGTAATTATTTGTACTATTGAACACGATCTTTTTTGTATCGAAACTTTTTTAAGAACAAAGCAATTCAACCAATAAAAAAATTTATGAGCAAGTGTGTTGAAAAATAGATTTGTAATTTTTTGATACTTTCGTCATGCCTATTGTTAACAAATTGAGACAGACGTTAGGATGTGATCGTTCTTAACAATACAGGAATTGCCCTCTGCCATCAGGAGGTAATGTCAATGGATTGCAGACAAAAATAATGCTGTAATGACCTTTTGAGCCTCAAATCAAACCATTCTCTTATCATCCTACAATTGGCATTTATAAAATCCAATAAAATATACCCACTTATTGAATCAATTAGTTTCTTGAAAAAAAACCATTCAAATCTGGATATATAGGTAATGCCACGGACATTCTTGCTGATATCATCAGATAAACCGAATCTTTATGTCCAAGTTACAAGTGTAAAATGCTAACAAAGAATTTTTCTTAGGTAATAGTACATTATGGTACAAGTGTGTAATGTTGGTGATTACCGCAGAGGCGCCATTGAGAACCGAGCCGTTAGGCGAGGTTCTTAAGAGAGCCGAGGACGGTAATCATCAACACACACGTGTATCATACGACGTTTTTCATTCAGGTATTCAGCTGCATCCGGTTAGACTGGAAGCCGTAAACCATGGTTGGTGCATAGTTGGGAAAAGGCTTGGCAGATAATTACACGCATGCCAAACGTCGATACGATAAGTTTCCTCGTGCAAAGGCAATCTTGCACCAACAGGTTTTATTAAATAAATAAATATTTAATTAGCAGATCGGAAGAAGTTAATCAAAAATATATAACAAAAACAAGTGAAAAAAGTAAAAAACATTTCTAAAAAGGTTGACTCGTGAAGGATTTGAACCTCCGCCCTCCGATGGTCAAGATTTCAATTATATCGGTGCTCTAACCTACTGAGCTAACGAGTCTTGTAACTCTCCGTCGAAAACAGCGTTCCGTATACACAAAATGACGTCACGATTCATCGCGCTCACATCGTTCAAGGACTGCCGAACATGGCGGCACCGAGGTGATTCACCACGAACCAAATTAAAAACATAGGGCGGGAACCGCATTCCGAAAGAGATAGAACATAAATACGTTTAGTATTTACTTATACATAAAGCTTGGAATGTTTTTGAATTGGACTATGGAATTAGTATTCGTATTTTGCTGTCAATTTTGTGAAAACACTAAGGTCCATGTTCACCAAAAAGATGACAGTCTGATTATCTAAAAACAGCTGTTTAAAAGTCATTTTTGTATGGGAAAATGTCACAGTGACAGCTGTTTATAGATAATCAGACTGTTATCTTTTCGGTGAACACGGACCTAATACTGACTAAAAATAATCAGCTGGTCGCGTTTCCATCTTTGTAAATATAGCAGAACTATCGAAATTTTATCGTTCAGCGCTGTAGATACTTTTCTGCCTGCACTAGCTTGAAATGCCCGCGTGATGATATTATTATGTTAGATAGGATTTCCCAAAATATTTTTGACGAAAATTGTTGCAAAACAAATGTTTGTCACGAAAGACAAGGAGGAAAACGTTGAAAATAATAATGACTCATACCTTCACAATCCGAATTTTTATCATTCATTATTATCTCTGTCATGTTCACATAAATGCAGAATTAAGGGGAGTCACAAACAATCGTTTTTACGATTGGAAAACTGAATTCGTAATTCAAACTAGAGATGTTACGGAACCTCGATTCCGATTTCGAAAGTTCGAAACTTCCGATTGATTTTGTACCTTTGATTCCGATTTCGGTTCCGATTTTAATTGGAAGTTATATCGGCGTACGAACAAGTTTATTCTAATATTTTTGGGAGTCACTTCATTTGTTAGCAAGTAACGGAGATGAGAATATTGAGATGGATGTATGGAGTGACCAGAATGGATAAAGTAAGGAATGAGTGTATTATAGGAAGTTTGAAAGTGGCACCTGTTACAGAAAAATTAAAATAGGTAATATTTAGAAAAATTGACACTAAAATATTAGTATTATATGTATAATTATAGTAATAATATAAATATTGACATGTTATGAGAAGGAATGGAGGAGGCGGGAGCCCCCTATTACGTCCGTAATGACCGTTTACCTATGGTTCTTAAAATTCCCACGATAAAGCGCCCCTCCAAACGGTTCTTTGATTCTGCCATCAAACATGGCAACCCCCTGATCGCAGCTGCCGCCCGTTACGAACCCTCACGAATTAGTCAGCCGCCCAAGGCATACCTTAGTCGATCCTGATTATGCTATTACCCTCCTCCAGGAGAGCAGGAAGGAAACTAGCACGCTTAAGAAGAGCACAGACGCAAACAGCCGTCATTCCGTCCTCGCCGTCGAGGCCCGTCGCGTCCCTTGCTCGTGCCAGACCACGTGGCGGAGCCTGTAGTCTAAATAGTCCCTAAATAATTACACCACTCAAATCCAGCCTGTCCCCTTGGTGTCCTCTCCCAGCGACGCCCTAAGCCGAGGCTCGAACCCCTTAGCGTGTAGTCGCTTAGTTTGTAAGTTTTTCGCCCTGGCAGGAGGCCTTACACTCAAGGCACCCACAGAATATAGTCCAGTTAACAACCTCTCTGGGTTAAAATGCGAGATGCCACGTCGAATAAAAAAACACTGGCCAGAAAAAGAAGCAACGTCGCCGTTACAGCATACCATATGCACATAAAGATTAACGGAAAATCAATATTGTTTTCGTTCTAAAAGAACGCAAGGAACCTTTCAATCAATTTCAATTCGGACCATACGGAGAAGCCCTGATTGTTATATGGATTTGCTGAGTTCGGAGAGACCGATTTGAAAAACGAATTCGGAATTCAAATCACGAGTGCATGTGGCCGGCCTTAGATAGAAGCATCGTTTTTTACGTTCGGATGAGTAATCATGACGTCATAATTTGGATAGGGAACGTTGTTTTTGACGCCAAGCTATAAGACTCGTTAGCTCAGTAGGTTAGAGCACCGATATAATTCAAATCTTGACCATCGGAGGGCGGAGGTTCAAATCCTTCACGAGTCAACCCTTTGTTAACTTTTTTTTTACTTTTTGGACTGTTTTATTGCACAGTGAGAGGCAGTGCCAAGACAGAGAGTAAGACAGAGCAGAAACGGAGCACTCAAACCTTGGCTCCAGTCCTATGCACTGATGCACTAAGCCTAGATCTTGGAACTGAATCAAAACCTAGTTAAAACTTGGAATTCCTGTTTCACTTCCGATGTTGTTCCATTTATTTTGCAGAGATGACCTGATGATGCTGCATGGGTGGTCTGGAATCGAACGAACTCCTCAAGCTATTTCTGGTATTTCATTGTTTGATATGCAGGAATTAGTAGTTTTGGTAGATACATAGTACGTAACCGATCGTCTGCAGCATTTGAATAAAAGCTTTGACTTTTACGTGGGAACAGATGAGCAATCATGAATTTACGTGAATTTCTGACGTCATTTGGTGGATACGGAACGCTGTTTTGACACTTAGCTACAAGACTCGTTAGCTCAGTAGGTTAGAGCACCGATATAATTCAAATCTTGACCATCGGAGGGCGGAGGTTCAAATCCTTCACGAGTCGACCTTTTTGGAAATGTTTTTTTTTTTCACTTGTTTTGGTAACCAATTTTGATTATCTTCGTCCGTTCCGCTAGTGACATATTTATTTGAGTGATAAAACCTGTTATGTTGGCATCTCAGATTGTCTTTGCACGAAGAAAACGAATGGTCATATTGGTCATTTGTGACCCAAACCCGACACGAATGAGACATATCTCAGTTTTATTTGTTATTTTAAATATAGCTTAAATATATGTATATTTTTAATATTCGAAATCAATGGCTAACACCAAAATATTGCCTTATGTTTTTGTTCAGGAGACTTACAAAAAGTATCGTAATTGTATGTAACTCACGATACAATAATTATAGAATTATCCAGGTGACCTGGTGATGGAGTTGGATGATGTATTTAATTTTTAATAATACAAAATCTCTTCGAGTTTCCAGTAACCGTACACTGAGAGCGTATCGACGACGACGACATAGTGTACACGCAGCACAATAGGCTTGTTTCCACCATCAATAAATTGCAAATCTATTTAGTCCGTCAGTTAGAGTATTAGAAAATAATGGACACGTATTTTTTGTTTTTGTAAATCAACGAATATTGACAAAGATAAAACGCATCAAAACTCGGGAGTGGGCGCTCCTGACGTCAGTAGGTACTCACTAAGAATCATACCGAACAGTGACGTATTGGGAATTTTAAAAGCGTCGTAGCTTCGTCAATTTTGTTTTATGTGACAAAAGAAAAAATACGGGTCAAATATTTTTTGATAATCTAAGTGACGGACTAATTAGATTTTTTCAGTTAACAAGCCTAATAACATCGTCAGCCATATCAACGATCCAATCACAAAATAATAAACAAGTCCGGTAAAAAAAAATCGTCATAAAAATATAGAATCTCGTAAATAAAAACGCACAGAATCTCGACTCAGCTAAAAAGGTTTTTTTTTGTGCATGGCATCTCGCAGCATCCTAGGAGGTTGTAGTCTGCTTAACCGGAATAAGTAGGTACCCTGTGAGTGCCATGAGTGTGTCTATTTTTTGTGTTTTATTTAAATTGTCATTGTCATTCTAAAAGGAATCCTTTATTAAGATACAGGCTGATTGTGTCTGGACCCGCCAGAGCAAATTCGCCTATAGAGGAGTTCATTTACTACTTATTGGACGCTACTTTAAACGCTTTAGTTAAGATTTTTTTTAAAGCCTATCTTAATTTTTAACCCTAGTTTGAGAGAAGTTCCGTGGTATATTAATCACCATTGTTTAAGACTACCAACAAATAATAAATAAACGATTAAAATATTGTTTAAAAACATGTTTGGAAAAATCTCAATACTTACATTTAAAAAAAATGATATAATATCTCCCAAACCGTAAAACTGTTCAGTAAATGACCTCCTCTATATGCGAATTTGCTATGGCAGGTCACAATCACCCTGTATTATTGCTATCATTAAAAAATATTTTTTTAAATTTTTTACCTGAACAAAATCCAATGGCTTTAATTAGGTGTTAGCCACTGATATTCAGAATTGTGTTAATATATTTCTGTTATATTTAACATTACAAAATAACTGAGATACGTTCCATCTGTTTCGGGCCTGGGTAAATTTTGTATGAGTGGTGACCGTTCTCCTTTATTTATCATATCGACATTTGAAAGAAAGAAAGAAAAAGTATTTAGTCAAACTAGTCAAATCAATTTTCTTTTCTTTATTTTCCGTTAAGCTTGAAGAAAACTCACTGTGGACGAAGTTGCAGAAAAATTGGGTTCTTGATCAGTCAGCAGCGGTACCACTAGTCATGGGCTTTAAAAACCAGATTTAAAATTCTGTAAATCCCTCATTATTAATAACACAATGCCCTTCTCATTCGCCAGATCATCATCAACAGCCTTTCTTCATCCAGCAGATGCAGGGTATAAATCACCTCATCACGAAGCCGTCAACCAAGCACATCATTATTGCTGGGAAACAACTTTTGTTTTTGGGGTGATAAATCACGTTTTGTGGTACTTAGAACTCAATGTAACACACTCGAAACATTGTGCTGATGGGTGGATTGAATAGTACGGGGGTCGTAGAGATATTTAAAGTAAAAATCATGAAACAAAAAAGTTGTGTTTAAAAAAACTTGTCAAAATCTTGCAACTTTGAGCCCCAATATCTCCGTAACTAGAAGGTTCCCAGGTATGGTGTAGAACAAAAAAATGATCGGAATGTCGAGGAGAATAAGTGTCTTTCGTATTCGTTAAGAGGTGTTTTACACCCTTTATAGGTCTCTCTTCACAGCCTGAGTCAATCTTCACGTGAAGTTCCTGAATCCTGGGCAGCTTCATACACTATCGTCTCCGCTCCTCTCCGCTTTGGTGGAAAACGGGCCTAAATATAAAAGATGGGATAAAACAGAACTGGCGAAATGAATAACAGTGTTACTAGGCACTGTACATGTTTGCCTTCCCCAGCGGGAAATCCCCGCGCATTATCATTATCGCCACAGAAAACCAATTTATTGTGTTATCTAATCTACCCATGCACACGTCAGAATATTGACGTCTACCCACTTACAGTTGCAGCTTTGTGTTTACGTACGGATGTGTAATCATGACGTCAATTTGTGGATTAAGAACGCTGTTTTCGGCACCAAGTCACAAGACTCGTTAGCTCAGTAGGTTAGAGCACCGATATAATTCAAATCTTGACCATCGGAGGGCGGAGGTTCAAATCCTTCACGAGTCGACCTTTTTCTAATATTTTCTTTATTTATTGTCACGCACATTTTAAAGGAAAACATAAATAAGTATATCACCGTGGGTTTGTCACCAGGTTTTAGTAATGCTGGGTTTTTGGCACCGTCAGTCGCCAAGCCAGTACCTATCCTTACAGTGGTCGGTCTTTAAAATACCAACACTTAAGAACTACAAACCTTCATTATGTTAGCCGCCAGCCTACTAAACCACTACTAGTGGTACCGCCATTAGTAGTAGTTGGTCTTTAAAATGCCAACACGTATGGACTACTAGCAAACCTTCCTTATGTCAGCCGCCCGACGCGGCGACGGTACCATTAGAAGTGGTTGGTTTTTAAAATGCCAACACTTAAGAGCCACAAACCTTCATTATAAATTACAGCATCATCAACAGTCTGCTTTCAGTCGCCGCCGCTGGGTTTAGGCCTCTAGCTGCTTGTGCCAATCTCCAAGTTCTGTGGGCAGCCTCATCCAATATTCCCCACGATGGCAACAAGGTCGTCCGCCGATCTCGCTGCCGGAGATCCAACACTTATTTTTCTAGTCCTTGGACTCCACTCAGTCACAAGACCTGCCATCACCGCGCCTTATTCGATCGATTCGGCGTCTTGCCGAAGCTGTGAGTTGCACATTTACTAAAGCATTGAATAAAGTAGGTTTCGGTTTGAGCTGGTCCTTTAATACAGGCTACGTTAGAAAAGAGAATTCACCACCCGAATTCACATTATTCCATTCAAATTCTTATTTCTGTTACTACCTACCTACCACCGCTAATTCCTTAGTAAGAAACAGAAGGCGTATAAATTGTATTGTTTCGAATACCACAATGATACTGAGCACAGGTATTTTGTACTTACCAAAAATAAGCCTTTAATTTTATGTACTTTCATACAGAACGGGTAACAATCTAAGACTCTAATACCTCGTATATTATGTCACCGTAAATTTTTTAAACCCGTTAGATTGTAATGTATCTAGCGAGATTGTAAACTCTTGAAAGATTGCCAAACGAACATACCTACTGCTTACAATTAAACGCATTATTTTTTGGTAGATTACAATCTGTCGAAGTGAAACCGTAATATTGTAAATTGCATGCGATATTGCGATGGAAGTATCTTTGCGCCCATTATCAGGACTTGGGGCACCCCGACGTTAGGTTAGTTGAAATAGCGGGGCTCCGTCGACTACTCTTTTTAGGCGAATATGAGCTCAATACAAATAACAATCACGGAAGATATCCCGTAAGTGACATTTTAGGTTTAGTTGTGAACCGTGATAGCTTAAAACATACAACAAGTTTGAATATAACGTGTTTTGAGGTGCATTATCTTTTCATGGGTACCACTACCATGGGGAGGGGAGGGAGGAGGACCCCTCCTTCCCTCCCCCTTCCACACCGCGCGAGTTGAGTTCCATCGCATACATTTCACAATATTAGGCGGTTTCACTTCGACAGACTATAAATCTACCGAAAAATAATGCGTCATATAATTGTAAGCAGTATGTTTATTTGCTGACAATATTTCGACAGTTTACGATCTCGCTATAGTTATATTACAATTTACAATGTGACGCTGACATATATAAATATGAGCACCTATGTAGCAGGAATGCCGTAAGTATGGTAAACTTTTCAAAGTATTAAGTATGCACACCAATACTTAGCCTGTTGTTTAAATAGGTCTAGCTCTACGAAGTTGTGCTTAGGTAGGTGAGGAACTTGGCTATTTGGAGCTATTGTCTACAAACTAGAGCAGAAGGGGAATAATAATAATAATAAATTTATTTACTCAACATACAGATTGTAGTAGGTATACATGGTAATAGTTATTACAGAATATGTTAGGTAGTCTACAATCGAGTGGGTGAAGCACTGTTCTCCTAGCTAGGTTACAGAATAACCTGTGTTAAGGAGAAACAGTCTCGGTCCCCTATGTTTAATGGAACAGTGATCATTTTACATAACATAGTATATGCGCTAATGCTACAATTTTAACGGCGGCGTTAATATTAATGAGTAAATACTAGTTTTATATTCTATACAATTCTACTTAGTAATATAAAATGTGGGTGTGGTGTGTCAGTGAATGTGTGGTAGGTATGTGTGTGTAACTGCGTGGCGTAAGTATGTATGTATGTGAGTGTATATGCAACCGAAGAAATGCTCATCAAATAGTGAGTATTTTTTCGGTTGCATCATATGACAGATTTTGAAGGTATTGCCGGACAGTTTTTTTACAATTATGGTGTGATAAACCGTAAATATGCATCTTCTTGCTTATTTTATTATAAAGATACGGACCTAAGTAATAAAAGAATCTCTTTGCAAATGAGGAGTGCACTTGCGGCATCATGCAGACAATATCTTTTCGTCTTTTCGGAATGAAAGCAAAACACTTCCTGCATAACAATTATTTCATGAATGCTACCTAACATGAATAGAATCTAGTGGGGACGCCAAAATTCACGACAATCGGCACAATGATAACCGAGTTCATATTCCATTATATATTATTATTATTATTTAATTCCCTTCAATATGGTCGAGTTGAATGGTGCTGATACATGCGTCATGTTCGTTCGTGAACGGGCGCTGTCGGTCAACTCTCGGCTGCCACGGTTAATTTTAATTTATTTATTTTTTAAGTTCTTGATTTAATCTTTTCTCTCGACGCTCTTAATGTGCACGTCTTTCTACATCGTTCTCACCTATTATGTATAATCACAACATGAATGATGTAACCAACAGTAACCAAGATTTTGCAACAATATTTTGATTTAAGAGTGTCCATGGAGTTTCTTGCCCGTTCTTCTCCATAGATATTCTACGCTAGGGAATGGGCAACTACAGTACTTTCTCAAGTTATTATGCCTTGTGACTGTGACTGTAGCTTAGATTAAATTTTGTATTTTTACATTCATAAGTGACGTAATGGTCTAATTGAAATAAATGATTTGAGTTTGAGTACAGAATGTTTAGTTGACGGATTCGTAAAGGGTGCATTTTCATTTTGTTCGTGTTATTTAGATACTAGCTGACCCGCGCAACTTCGTCTGCGTCACATAAGAGAAAGAGAGGGTTAAGTACAGAGATTGGGTCGTAAGCACCTATAATACAATTTTCAAAGAGCACATCATACACATCCTTCCGCATAATGAAAATGCGCGCCCGGTAGGTACATGATCATTATTTTGTTGCGGAGTTATTTGAAACGGTGTATCTCCTAAGATATGCATTGAAATCAATTTACGTGCAATACGAAACGCGTCCATCAATTCTGTTAACATTGTTGATAGCAAAATTTGAAGTAGATTGGACCAACGAATCACATATTCCCATACAAACTTTGCCCCCCACCTTTTCACCCCCTTAGGAGTATAATTTCAGAAAATCCTTTCTTATCGTATCATAGGCATACGATAAGAAATGATTTTCTGAAATTATTATACAAAAAATACACCCTCCAAGCTTCAGGTTTCTACAATCTGCGGTAAAGGCTGTGCGTTGATCCATCACAGTCCTTCAGGACAAAGTATTTTTATTATTTGTAGATAGTAGGATTTGAACTCGTTTGTACCTATTTGTAACTTTTCGGGTTTTATGTCTGATGTACATTCGTATAGTCACATAGTACATTTTCTTCGTAGTATTATTTTATTTGTAAATACAGGGTGGAAACGATTAACCGGGCAGAAAGGGGAGCTACCTTAACCGTTGAGTATTAGAAACAGGATCGATTGGCATCAAAAAATGTTTTGTGTAAAATAGCAATTTTCTTGCTAAATTTCCTTTTTTTAATCTGTGAATGGGGATCAAAATTTCATGAAAAATTACGGATGGTTTCCTAAGACCATTTTCATGTAGCTGCAACGGTTAAGGTTTATCATTATTGGCATCAAAAAAATTGTTTTATGTAAAATGGCAATTTTCTTGCTAACTGCACTTTATTTTTTAATTAAATCTATGAATGGGGATCAACATTTAGCGAAAAAATTATGGGTTGTTTCTAAGACCTTTTTCGTGTAGCTGCAGTTCCCCTTACTGCCCCGTTTACCGTTTCCACCCTGTATTACCAACTACTTATACCGAGGATAGCCGATTTTCTTGAGTTCCGCTATTTTGGGCGTATTCACTTCAAAAATCAAATTTAAAAAAAAATGAGAAATTATATTTACCTGTGTTAGATTTGAAGTATTTACAGCAACTTTTAAAGGTTTATACTTCATTGGATTTTGTTCTATAGGTGTATGAAGTTTATTCATTTTAAACACAAAACCCTCTTTTTTACGTCTTTGGATGATTTTTTTTTAAATTCTGAAACAGGTATTTCTTTATTTTTAATAATAAGTATTTACTCTGAGTTTCATGATTCTAGAACAATCTAAAAAAATTTTTTCATACAAACTTTACCCCCCCTTTTCACCCCCTTTTTCCAAAATTTTCCATAATTTCTATAGCCTAAATGTTATTCTGAGTTTATTTAAATAGATTAGTGAAGTTTTCATCAAAACCGTCCAGCAGTTTTTACGTGATGCGCGGTCAAACAAACAAACAAACATACAAACAAACAAACAAACATACAAACAAACAAAAATTTTAAAAATGGTTTTAATATGTTCAGTTACTTATTTTAAGTCTGGTCGGTTTTTTTTTTTAAATCTTCAATGTACAGATTTTTTGGTTTCAACGATTTTATTATATGTATATTATCTAAATATAAAAAAAGGGGGCAGACATTTAGGTAACTACCTACCTATATTCCGCGCGCGAGCTCCGAGGGATCGGTGGCTTCTGGCTTACGATTTCATAATTTAGTTCGCGCAGAGTCAGAAATTATGAAATCATTAGGGTATTATCAGTATTATGTACCTACTTGAAATAAAACCAAAGATAATTTAAGAGCGCGCTTCCAAAAAGTTGGCAACGTCATTTATAAATTTCTTACCTGTTTTAGGTAATTAATTTGCCAATATAAGTGAATGGAAATAAGAAAGGTGGCTAACTAGTGAACTAGGATATTAAAACACTGAATTTGATGTTGTACCAGTGGCGTAGCTACCTTGGGTGGCACCCGGTGCGGAAGTTGGTGGTGTCACCCCATCGAAACAAAAAAACAATAAATTTTATATGATAAAGGACATGGAACATTTATTATTTATAATATTGAAGAAATAACAAAACACAATAATAACTAAGACAGAAAAGGAATTGTTATACAATTAAAATTTCTTCTTTCTAGCTTTGACAGCTGCAAACTCAGCAATAACTTCATCGTTTATATTTTTTATTGCCTCGTGTTCGATGGCTAATATACCAAGATTGCTAAGCCGCGATTGGGTCATTGTTACCCGCAAATAGTTTTTTATTATTTTTAATTGACTGAAACTCCTCTCACATGAAGCTACGGACTCGCAAACCGTCATGAACAATTTCAGTGCAATCATAAGAGACGTCAAATTGTACCTAGGACTTGGTGTTGATTGTGTTGAAAAGGAAGGTGTGGAAAGTTTGAAAATAAACTTTTTTTACATACATCTTAAACTTATTATGTACCTACCTATTCGGTGTTACGATAATAATTATTGCATTTCATAATTAATATTCTAGTTCCCTAGTTAGCCACATTGCTTATTTCCATACCTACAGTAAGATTGCAAAATTAATTAAAATAAGTTAGTAGGTACTTAAATATTTAACAGCCATTTGCGACGTTGCTAAGATGCGCGCTCGTAAGGCATCGATTCCTCGGCGCTCGCGCGCGGACTTTAGGTAGGTACCTACATTCACATTTCGTCTAAGAAGTAGGTATTTTTGATTTGTAAAAGAGTGCCTAAGTACCTAAATTATCATAACAAGGCACAAATCCAACACCTGCTGCTAAGAAATTAGTCCTAACCTACGAAATAGGTATTGACTGAAAAGCGTTCCTAGAAAGCTTCAAACGAATTTCACCCTTCGTCATTCATTAAAATTCATCTTAAAGAACTGAAGTACCGTAAGGAATACGGCTAGACAGAGCACTAGTGTCATTAACTTTAACGACTTGAAGAATAATAGCGAACTAATTTATTTCTCACTGAGTGAAAAGGTTGAGATTACCCTCTCTAATGAATGCGAAACATCTGGAGCGAAATCCGCCGTTATTAATATCCGACAATTGTAATAAATTAATAAAAGGAATTAGTCTTTTCACGGCGCCTGGAAACTGCGCTAATTTGTAAGTGGGTCTTAAATCTTGTAATTTAAATATTAATTAGAATATCTAGGACAGTCTAGGATTACCTACAAGGTACTTTTTCCGTAGGTAGGTGCCTAAGAGGGTAGAGATGGCCAGAAATGTTCTTTAGACCTGAATTCTTGTCGCGCTGACGACGGTCGGTTGCGCATATAGTCGGTCGCGTACGAGTAGGTAGGTATGCAATGCATTGTGTTCTCACTATACCGACCAACATCAGCGGCGACCGACAGCCGTATTTTATTCTCGCTGACGTCATGACCGCCCCGTACGCGACCGACCGTCAGCGCGACAAGAATTCAGGCTTTATGATCTTCTTCAACCTTCTTATTTATGATCAAAGACATTCAAATATTGACGAGCGAATGATTATAAATAATGTAGGTAAATATAAGACAAAGCCCGCCTGTGCACCAGCACAAGCATAAAAATTAACTATGCTTGGGCTCGCTGTCATGGTATTCTAATCCCATCTAAACATCTAAAGGATGTATTAGGAACTAAAACTATTCGCTCCTATAGCCGTTCTGTTATTGAGTTGGTTGTTATTATACTTATAGGGTGACTGGCAATTGATGTACGATAGGTACTTAAGAGGCCTGCGGAGCAGGCGTAGTTCATACAAACGTAATACCAAAATAATTTGTAAATCAAACATATTCTTAAGGAAGTGTGTATTTATTTCGATTGGATTACAGAACATTTAGGTTCCCAAATAAATGTTTTGAATGGACACTGATTTAAACGAGAGTTATGAGAAAAATAAGTTTTCTATAGAAATTTTAAATTCCTCTTAGTATAGGTATCTCGTCTTTATATCATTGTTGTTGGGAATCGCACCCAACAGACACGCAGACGGCACGCGCAGGCGACGTGACTGAGCTGCGTAGCAAGCGAGCGGAGGTGTGGCGCGGGGAGCCTGCCCGGCCGGCGGCGGCACTCGCTTTCTCGGAGCCCACCGCGACGGACGATATTCACCAAACGACCATTTAAATACCATATGTTTTGTCCGGGACAGTTACTATTGTAAAATCTAGTCTTCTATTTGAGTGAGGCACGTAGCCATTTCCTCGTATGTGAGATGAGTGGATTGCAACAACCTTTTAAGATGGTGTTTTGTGGAACGAACAGCTGCCTCGGCTAAGCCGTTGAAGTGAGGACTGTACGCAGGTACGAATTTAAATTCTATGCCTTCTTGAGACATGTGACCTTCAAGGTCTGATTGTGCAAGAAACTTTGATAGCTCATTGTAAGTGCCGACAAAGTTGGAGCCGTTATCGGACGTAATACTTTGCGGTTTCCCCCGACGTGACACAAAACGATTAAGAGCGGCTAAATAAGCTTCACTAGATAGTGCCGTAACGAGCTCGATGTGACAGGCCTTTGTCGAGTTACAGATGAAGATTGCCAAAAAAGATTTAATAAGTCTGCAACCTCTGCCTTTTTTGTTCGCTATCATCACTGGCCCTGCGTAATCAACACTACAATGTAAGAAAGGGTACTCTAACTCAGTTCGAGTTGTCGGTAACTGTCCCATAATGGGTTGCACCGATTCCGCTTTGTATCGACAACTTCGTACACACTTATTTACAATAGCTTTGGCTAGGCTTCTGCCACCCAAGGTTCAATAAGTTTGCCTAGCGTTCGCTAGTAAGAGCTGTGGACCAGCATGTAAATATTTTAAATGTAGATGCTCAAAGAGTATTTTAGTAAAATGATGCTTGCTGCACAACAAGATGGGATGCTTTGTATCGTACGTATATGGGGAATTGTCTAGTCTACCACCAACACGCAATAGGTTATTGGGGTCTAGAAATGGGGACAAGGAACTAAGTCTATTTTTGTTATGTAATGTTTTTGCCGTTTTAAGAATAGCATATTCGTCAGGAAACATTTCCAACTGAACTTTGTGCAATATTAAGTTTAAGGAATTTTTAAGTTCGTCAACTGAAAATGGACCAATACGTTTGTTATTTTTGTTTCTACAATTATGTACAAACCTTTGTAAATATGCTATTGATCTTTGTAAATGAGTCAAATTAGATCTACTGTTAATCAAACTACTTATAAGATCTATATTAGAAGTACTATTAGTCACTACAACAGAACAAGAGACTAATTCTGGTAGATCGTGTCTCTCGTTATGATTGGGCATTTTTGGCCATTCACGTTCATCTTTCTTTAAGAAAGTGGGACCAGACCACCACAAGGATGAACCACTGATGGAATGAGCCTTCAGCCCACGAGAAACAAGGTCCGCCGGATTGTCCTTCGATCGTACGTAGCCCCACACGTGACCCTCTGTGCTCTCTTGAATCTCGTGGATTCTGTTACGCACGAAACTTTTCAGTTGTGGTGGGGGTGTCGCTAACCACCCTAGAACTATAGTCGAGTCACACCAAAACCTACATTTGCTTATCTTTAGCGTAAGAGAGGTTAATACCTTTGTACACAACCTTGCAGCCAACAAGGCTCCGCAAAGCTCTAGACGAGGGATCGTCGTAGGCTTTATCGGCGCTACCCTACTTTTAGAGGTTAAGAGGTGTACCTTTACTAATCCTGATTGATCCACAGAACGAATGTACAGACAAGCGCCGTACGCTCGCTCTGAAGCATCTGAAAAAACATGAATTTCATGAATTCCTGAGGTATCACTAAAAACCCATCGAGGAATTATTAAGTGATTCAGAAGGGGTAAAGTGTCAGCAAATGCAAGCCATAAATGTTTGGTGTCTTGTGAGACCTCATCATCCCATGAATATTGATCGATCCACAATCTCTGCATGATCAATTTGGCTTCGACAATACACGGCCCGACGAGTCCTAATGGGTCAAAGATCTGACTTATAACAGAAAGTATGTGACGTTTTGTTACTTTCTTATTTAACTTTATATTAATTGAAAATGACAAAGTGTCCGAATCACAATTCCAGTTCAGACCAAGAGTTTTAGATGAGACATCCATGTTAGTTTGTGAAAAGTCTAAAATATTGTCATCTGTATTATCATACGTGTGTGTAATTTGATTTAAAATGAATTTATTATTTGATTTAAATTTTCTCAATTTTAATTGGGCTGATTTTAAGGTAGATATGACTCCCTGAGCGATATCAATTGTTTTATCTATAGAATCAGAGCCACCCAGATAATCGTCAACATAAAAGTCTCTTTTAATGGATTGTTTGACGTCATCATCATGGGCGCTGGAAGCCAAACTCACCAAACATTTAGTGGCTAAGTAAGGCGCACTTGCTGTGCCATAAGTCACCGTGTTTAGTGTATATGTTTTTAAAGGCTCTTTAGAATCAGAGCGGAAGATAATTTTTTGTAGAGAGCGTTGAGAAGGATGAAGTTCAATCGCTCTGTACATTTTCTCTACGTCACCAGTGACAACATATTTATGCTGGCGAAAGCGTAGCAATATCGAAAAGATATCTTCTTGTACAGTCGGGCCAACCATTTGGATGTCATTTAGTGACATTCCAGTACTAGTGGTGGCCGATGCATCAAAAACTGTACGAAGCTTGGTAGTTGTGCTTGATTCACGGATGACGCCGTGGTGGGGTAAAAAATAGCTATTACCCTGAAGACAGCTTGGCAAAGACTCCTTATTTTCAGTCATGTGACCTAGGCGTTCATACTCTTGCATGAACTCAACGTACCTGCTTTTGAAGGCAGGGTCCCTAAGAAACCTACGCTCTAGTGACATGAACCGACACTTTGCCTTTGAAAAGGAATCGCCTAAGACTGAAGGATCTTTCTTCAGTGGCATGGTTACGACAAAGCGTCCGTCGTCTTTACGATAGGTATGATCCTTAAAGCTCTGCTCACAGGCACGCTCCTCAGGAGATAAGGAGTGCTTGGCTGCAATGGTATCTAATTCCCAAAAACGAGATAAGTCTGGGTCGGCGTCCTCATTTAAAAAATGACAAACGGGAGAAGAAGACTGTGACTTATGACGAGCAACGTACCCTGACACTAACCAACCCAATTTCGTTTCATATAACTTAGGCTGATTTTTCCCTAAGTCTATGGAATTATTGCATAAGACGGACCAAAATCCTTCGGCCCCAAGTAAGATGTCTATAGCTGCCGGTATATTAAATGACGGGTCAGCTAGACTTATTCCCAATGGAAGAGGAATGTCATCCATATTTATAAATGAAGACGGCAAAGCTCTAGTGATCTGAGGTAAAATATGACAGTCTACAGTAAGTTTACAGTCGTCATCATAGTGGGACATAATAGTAAGGCTGCAAGACTGTGTACAACGAGAAGTATTATTATTTATACCTGTCACGGTGGCGCTCGCACTACGTCGCGACAAACCCAGCTTACCGCATAGTGACTCATCTATGAAGTTGCCCGTACTACCGTTGTCGAGAAGTACTCGGGCATTGTGCACGTCGCCCTTGCTGTCAACCACTCTCACGATCGCTGTGGAAAGCAAAACATTCGGAGGAGTAGTAAACTGCTGAACATTAGCTGAAGCGGTAAAGTTATTGACGGGAATAACTGGCTCTGGAGACGGAGTTGTATCTGCCTCGTGTAGATGAAGCAGAGTACTGTGCCTTTTCTTGCAGTATTTACAAGGTACAAGATTGCACCTTGATTCTGCGTGCCCTAATCGTAGACAATTAAGGCAGACCCTCGCCTCTTTGGCCTTTTGTATACGAGCTTCAACAGGCAAGGCTCTAAAAGCATCACAATTGAATAAGTAATGAGTCTGACTGCACATAGGACACGTTAATTTCCTTTTATTATTATTATTAATTTTTTTATCTTTATTACTGTTCTCATTACATTTTTGATCTGATTTTGTAGCTGTAAGTAGATTAGAATTATGTTTGGAAGTGTCTGCCTGTTGTACTTTATTGCTATTTCTTTTATGTTCTTGCAATGTTTCTAATAAGTCAGCTCTGTTGCTAAGGAACTTTAAAAAAGTATCTAACGTTGGCGGAATATCTAATGTGTTTCGACGTTCTTCCCATTCCCTAAGTGTGACACCGTCAAGTTTTTCGGACATCACATGGATTATGAGGGTATCCTGTAAGTTAAATGTAGTGTCCTGACCTAACGTTGTCAAGGCGCGAAGATTCTTATTCGTGACATCGATAAGGTTACGAATAGAAGAACATGATTCACTCTGCATACATTCAACGCTAAATAACGCACGAACATGATTATTAACGAGCAATCTCTTGTTGTCGTATCGATTACATAATAATTTCCAAGCGGACTCATAATTCTGAGCTCTAAAATCTAAATTATCAATAACTAGCAACGCACTACCTTTAAGAGAAGCACGCAGGTAGTGCAATTTATTAACGTCATCCATGTCCTTTCGTGAATGAATAAGTGAAATGTAGGTGTCTCTAAATTCGAGCCAGTGTTGATAGTGACCGTTAAAAACAGGTAAATTAATTTTTGGCAACCTAACACAATTGTATTTAAAACCACCTGCCTGCACATCCTCGTCACCCGTTACGTAACCATCTTGCTGACTACCAGACTGGGGGGGACGAGCGCCGAGCAGACTCCGCGCCGTCGCCACCAGCTTATAATACTGGTTCTCAAACTGTTCGCGCTCCTTGCTCTCCTCATCGGGGTTCTCCAACGACATCTCGATGTCACTCTGTAATTTGTCGAAATCCACGTATAAGCCATCAAATTTATTGAACCTAGTCTCTAAATCTAAAAGTTGTAAGCTGCTAAGTTCACCGCAACTTTCAAGCATATGCAGGTAATTGCCAAAAATAGTGAGTTTAGACTTCATACAGCTGCGTTTTTTAACGAGTTTTTCAACTTTTTCGTCAGCCATAGCTTTAAATTCACAAACGCTAACTCACAAGCTAAAGTAATGAGAGATAAGAAACCAGTTTTATGATGCGAAGAAAAAAAAAGAAACGTAGCTGGCTAAGGAATGTTGTGCGAACAAAAGAACACCTGACGCGCAGGTGCGTCGTCGAGCGATCAGCTGTTATATGTAGATAAGAAGCGAAGTAAACGTAAACAGATGGTGTAATTTAAATAGGTTATGCAGTAGCTTTGTAAGCAGAATAATTGAGTTTTGATAAATACAAGGCTATGAATAAGATCGATTTATCATTAAATGACTTAAAATGAAAGTAATTGAAAGCACTCACTTAAATTATTGCTATTTAAACATGAAAAATGAGAAAGAATAGGAAAAGATAAATGGGACAAATTGGAACGAACTCACTCAATGTTTGAACCATCCGTAGGATCACCAATGATGTTGCAAGTTCTTCTTTGTCCTTGACGATGACTCGAACTTTCGACGGGTCCCAAGTCCGTGGTACGGCCGACTTCTTCTCTGGGCGTGTGCGGTAGCTGTGCGTAGTTTCTTCGACAGGAAATTGACGACTCCTGCAGGAACTGTCGCCGCTGAAGACCGCAACCGAAGAGCTTCGAGCTTGAAGTTTTCTTCCAAAACGAGCTTGGAGTTTTTTCCAAAAACCGTTACTTTTTCAAAAATAACCGGCGAGATCCTAGAAGGACCAATGTTCGACTTGCTCGTTGGGATAAATGAAATAAGAGTGGACTGTATAAAACGCTTGGTATATTGCCGACTAGATTTTACAATAGTAACTGTCCCGGACAAAACATATGGTATTTAAATGGTCGTTTGGTGAATATCGTCCGTCGCGGTGGGCTCCGAGAAAGCGAGTGCCGCCGCCGGCCGGGCAGGCTCCCCGCGCCACACCTCCGCTCGCTTGCTACGCAGCTCAGTCACGTCGCCTGCGCGTGCCGTCTGCGTGTCTGTTGGGTGCGATTCCCAACATTGTCTTTTACACACTACCTTAAGGCGAATGCTCACATACTGCCCGCGAAATTCAAATTTTCTTACGTTTTTTGCAATTTGCAGGCCAGTGCTTGGTTGTATGTTGATGAACATTTGATTCGCGACTGTAAGACGTATTTAGTTACAGAATTATAATCATCAAAATCATCAATACAACCCTCCAAGTTCATATAGATCGAGGAATAACTTTGACCTTGAAAAAATAGTTTCTCGATCTATATGAACTTGGAGGGTTGTGTTGGTGATTTTGATGATTATAATTCTGTAACTAAATACGTCTTACAGTCGCGAATCAAATGTTCATCAACATGCAACCAAGCACTGGCCTGCAAATTGCAAAAAACGTAAGAAAATTTGAATTTCGCGGGCAGGGTGTGAGCTTCCCCCTTAAGAATATGTTTGATTTATAAATTATGTTGGTATTAAGTTTGTAAGAACTACGCATGCTCCGCCGGCCCCTTAAACACGTAATCGCTCTCATGATAACAAACAACTTTTATTATGGGACCAAGCCTGAAATCGCGAAAAAATATCTGCTGTTCAGCACATTTATGTTCGCCTATAAATGTACCTACCTACTGAATAACTGAATTTTTAGCCATTTCAGGTTTGGTCCCATATGACGAGTACGACTCGCACTGGGCCGGTTTTTATCGTTTAATCATTACCTATCTATCACAATATTTAATCTACCCACTTAAGTACAGTTGCCGTGTTTACGTAGTAGGTACGGATGAGTAATCATGATGTCATAATCTGGATACGGAACGCTATTTTCGACGCTAGGCCACAAGACTCGTTAGCTCAGTAGGTTAGAGCACCGATATAATTCAAATCTTGACCATCGGAGGGCGGAGGTTCAAATCCTTCACGAGTCAACCTTTTTGACAACATTTTCATTTGTTTTTTTTTTCCAACTTTTCCGTAAATATCTTTTATAAATTGCCTCGATAAGAAGTATCAATTCAATTCAATTTATTTATTTCAGGCTACAATGACCCATAAATATATACTTTATAAACTAACATATATAAATTTAATACAAAACTTGTGGTAATAAATAAGACTTAAAACTATGTTAGTAACACTTCACTTAGTCACACTTCACTTGTGTACGCTGTCCAGTGGTACTTGTCCGCGGAAGCGACGGAACACCACGTCCTGTGGCCAAGTCTTCCTCCATCACCATGGGCAGGTAACAATTCGGTACTCGCACCACGAACGCCTTGAAATTGACGTTGCGGCGCGACTCCAGTAACTGCACCCTCGGTGTGTACCTCGTCTTTACCAATTTATCAAAACAGTACATCTTTCTTCTTATCTATATACCTACCTATCTTTTCAGTACCTATCATCATCCTTTGGAAAATAGGCGCCTTAAAGGTCATCTTCTGAAAATGTCCTGAAAGTTTTCTTGTTTTTCGAGGCCGGTTTCTCAAAATAAATGTATGGCACTCGTCGTGCAGATTACAGAACCAACTTTGTTGTCTCATTAGCTTTCCCAAATGGTACCACAATACCCTCTTTTAGTAAGTGAATGACCAGAAAACAACGATTGTTCATGAGAAGGTAGTATTTTAATAAAACTGGGTAGAACAGGTTTTCGGAGGACACATTCGTTCATGAGCTATCAGAAAAGTATCAGTTTAATATCCTGAACGGCGTCGATTTCTCACAATCGGCACTTTATGGTGTAAAGGTGGAACATTTTAAGGAAAACTTCGATTACCTACACCTTTTTTTACTTTTTGAATCGCTACCTCTATCTCAAAAACGGTAGCTCTTAGGAAAAAAGATCTACAATTTTTGTCTCAGCTAATTTTATAACGCTTACCGTTTTGCTGAAAATCGCGAAAAACTCGTTTTTGTGACCTTTGACCCTGCGTAATTTTTTTTGCACGTCGGATCGATGAGGACTTTTCACATTTTCTTTATAATAGTGTATTGAACAATCCTACCAATTTTCAGCCTAGTCGGAATTTATGTAACCTCACCCCTGTTTTTTAGTCTAAATTGACCAGACTAATAGGAGAAAAATAAAAACAATAAAACCACAAAAATATACATGCATGGTGTTTTATTACACTGTACAATAAATATTGGGCTGTATACAAAATATAGAGGAATTCCAAAAGATATTGTCAACACTCTAACATACGTTAACATGAGTGTAAATCGACTCCTAACATATGTTTTTAAAATTCATAAAATACAACTAACTTAGCAACCACTTGCTTAGGGCTTCGTTATCTACCGAAATATTCCATAGGCCTAACGATGCTATTATTACAACTTACTTTCGCGGATATTTCGAGCAAAACGATTGGCACCCTTAGCTTACAACTACCCTTACCGCGTGGAACATTCTATGGTGTTCGAAGATGGCAATTAAAGATTAGGTTGGTTGCCTTATGGGCGCTAAAGCGCGAGGACTTAAAAAAAATTTAGACAAAAAAAATGTTATTTTCGCAAATCGTTTATTTTCTCGATTCTATTGTTTAAAACACCTAAATATAAGGCTAAAAGTGTCTTGGTGTTTTTGTCTCCGACTAACCGTTTGTCGTAAAAACGATGTCGAAGGGATCCTTAGGTTAGGTAAGGTTAGAACTGTGACCACCAATCTACCTCGAAATTGGTCGCGCAATAAAAAGTATTTTTACACAGTGCCCATAAGACGACCCATTGACCAAATATTACAATTTAATAAATATTCTTAAGTAAAAAAGTTCAGATCATTAAGATATCACGATTTTTTTTTTTAATATAAAGTCAGATTCAGTAATTGTTTGCGAAGCAGGCTCAATCGCCGAGAGCTTTTTCCTTGAAGGGGATAGTTATGATTTTTTTTAGCTGCCATATCGCAGTAGGTATTTGAAAACGTGGAGATTTTACTATTCAAATATTGAGCTTCAGTGATAAAAATCGGCAAGAATTAATTACAAGTGACTAGTCAAGCTATTTAAAAATTGAGCTGATATGAAAAATCGAAAATGTCTCATTTGCTCTAGACATGAGATATATTTTTATCTAGCGTAAACTTCATTGGACCTCAGTTACTGTTAAAATCAAAGAGGCTTCGCACTGTGTCAATATTTTATCAACACAAAGTCTCACGGTAAAACCGGATCATAATGTCCAATTCTCAAAATGTAAATGAGCCGATGAAAGCGCTAAGATAGCCCGCGAAATTCAAATTTTCGTACGTTTTGCAGACCAGCGTCAGTTTGTTTATTGATTGAAATATGATCCGCGGCCGCGACAAATATGGCTTTCTCCAAGTTCATTTCAGTCCCATTTTATGACTATTAAATAAAAATGCCATTTATTGAGATTAAAATGAACTTAGAGGATTATATTGATGATTCTATATACATAAGTATGTACACATTACGGTCGCGAATCTTACTTTATTGAATGTAAAGCCAGGCACACAAAACGTAAAAAAGAGGAATTTCGCGGGCTAACCTGGCACTAATACTACGCTCGTATCCGTTTGATGCGATGCGTCCGATACGTACGATGCGGACATTATGGACGCTTACTTTTAATAAGATGGTTAACATCATTTCTTATGTTAAGAAGATTCATCGACCCAGCGACAATTAGCACTTTTAAAACCTTCCAGCATGCAAACAGACAAAAAAAAAATATAACAAAGCTAAATGTTCCACGCGACAATAACTACAACTGCATTGTATAAATCACACCTCGACTTAGTCGCTACCAATTTGAGACCCACAATCACCTACTAATACATTTGCCGACTTCATGTAAACATCAGTTCATTGCTGTGAATTATCAAACGTGCAGTCGCGTGCAAAAAGATGTAAAACGGGGCTATTTTGTTTTTGGGAGTTGTTTTGGAAGACCCAGAATTTCTAAGTTAATATCGATAATTGTCGGCTAGTGTATGGCCGAACTTATTTTACAAACTCAAGCAACAAATAATAAAACACTGAGAAATTCCCATAAAAAAAACCATAAAAATGTTGGTGAGTATAAATGGTACCAAATATCCCCTACAAAACCAAATAGCCCCGTTTTACTGTATACAGTTTGACTCGCTTGCACCACATGACAATCACAATATATTGTGTTTAATGATAAACGTATTTATAGTTGTTGCCAGTTGAGATGACAATTGCGGTCAATGACCCACCTACATTTATTAAAGTTCTTAACTTTAAAAACCAAAAATAAACCTGTTCAAGTCTGGAATCGTTATCGCCACTATCACTATCACTACATATTATAAAACAGTCTCCCGCTGCGTCTGTCTGTCCCTATGTATGCTTAGATCTTTAAAACTACGCAACGGATTTTGATGAGGGTTTTTTTAATAGATAGAGTGATTCAAGAGGAAGGTTTTTGTATATAATTTTACGCGGGCGAAGCCGCGGGCATCGGTTAGTTTTCTAATAAAAAACGATACATGGTTCATTTGTTTTGGTTCGTACGAAGAGATATTAGGGAAAGGGCAATGTCCGCTATTGTCATCTCTTAACTAGCACCAACTCTAGTGATTTTAGATGCATACGTGCCTAAGGGGCCGTCAGAGAGAATTGCGGTGATACCTCGTATTTCCGTAGTTTCATCGCCGTGACTCTCGCTCGTAGAAACGGCCCCTAAGTGTAATTCAAAAGAAAATTTTCGCCTTTAACATTTATTAAGTTATGAGATGTTCTGTCGTGGTTTTAGTTTCTTTATATACGATTGAACTTCTCAGTTATTTCAGGAGAAAATCACTTTTGCATTTTGGCACCTGTATACATTATTTTGCACATGACTGTACAGACGGCTGCATTTATTGAGAACCACTCGTGGCCAGTAAATATACATCTGCCTCTACATTGATATAACAGTCATCTGGATTGGAGTATTCCATCTTAAAGGCCTGACCACTTCGACTAAAATATTACAAAACTAATTGCACATAAAAGTGGTACTTATTTCAAACTGAAAAATAAATATTTTGTATAAAACCTTACAAAATGTTGGATAGTCTTTGCATTTAGGGGTAACGCAAAACTGGACTTAAATCAGTACAGAAAGGTTCAAATTGCAATGATTTAAATGTGAACCTGAAGTGATTTATTTTTCTAGACAATTTATTGCTCTTTATTTTTCTTATCAAGCAAAACCTAACGGTAATAGACACTGTATAATCTAAATAATTTGATATAAACTGAGGCACATATAACACAAAATGGGACATCAACAGATATAAGTCCAAGAAGCCAGGCCTTTTTACATCATGCTGTATTTAAAATACTGAGCGCCTAACAATGTTTACAAAGATTATCGTATTATCTTCGCGTCAAGATGTTAGTCAACCTTTGGCATCAATAAAAGTTAATTGATATTAAACCAGTCCAAATAGTAACTGTCTTATGATGTAAGTACCAGGGTAGCCCACGAAATTCAAAGGGGTTTGAACTTTCTGGTCGGATTTTCTTCCATTTGGAAACTTGACGCTTCAGAACATTTAGGCTCAGACAAAACTTGTTGGTATTGATGCCAGCCACAGATATAGATAGACCTAGATAACGCAAGTATCACGATCTGTATGAAAACCAAGATTGCCATTTTATGACTACCTATTGTGACATCAGAAGCACTATTTAGTGATGGAAAAATCAAATCTATTCAAAGACGCCGCCGTCGACGTGCTAGTTTTTGGATACCTTTGCCATCATTTCAAAACTGACGTCCGACTACCGCTATACACCGATGCAAACTGAGCGCGAAAGTGGCCACTTACGATCTTTTATCGTATTTTTGATCGTAAACTAGGCACGCGAAGTAGTTGCTCTTGCGTTATCTAGGTCTATCTATATCTGTGATGCCAGCTATCAATTGATATACGTTTTATGCGTGTCGGACCAAATCAAAGTTTTTCTGAAGATTCCATCAATAAATTGATTTTAACTTTGATAGCTCATATCTCGGAAATGTGGCACTTTATAACAGTACGGCTCATATACAACTTGTTTGTATTGAAACCAGCTATCGATTAATATAGGTCATATGCGTGGCAGCTACTTTGAAATAAAAAATAAAATGACGGAAAAAAATCCGGCCACGCTTCATACAAAAATGTTCCAAGCCCTATAATACGGTTTTTGATATTTGTCGGTCAGTGTTGCATATTTATTAATATGGCTTCACAGAGTTATTTTAAATTAAGGTTAGTGTCAAATCGTGTTTTAATCATAATCAACATGCAACCTGACCTGCAAATTGCAAAAAAACGTTAGAAAATTTGAATATAGCGGGCTACCACGGTGCTTCCCCCCTTAACGGCAAAAGCTATGGATTCTAGTAAAATAGCACTGTGTTACGTCAATTTTAAATTATGACAATGTCATTTTATTATGTTTCTACGCCGATATAATTTAAAAATTGTTATTGTGTAATAATCTAAAAGTTGGCAACATTGTAACGAGCTGTCAAATTTTTCGCTAAATAAAATGATTAAATAACGCTGTGTTGTAATAAAATATTGATATGAATTGCAATAACTACAATATATATTCTGAATGTTCAGTTTTAGATGATAAAAAGACCTGAAAATCATCCCGAAGCTTTTATTACATCCAAAACAGTTACAATACAACACCTTGATAACTATTTAACTGCAACACAAAACGGTATCTTATAATTTATTTTAGTAATATTGAAAGTGAAATATTTGACAGATAATTGCGACGTCGCCAACTGTCAGAATGACAATGTATTTTTTTTAACTTGAACCAATTTTACGCGGTAGTGTTGACATTATATTGTTAGGCATATTTTTTTTCAGGGGCAACACAGTTTGCACCACACAATGGCACTACTAAATGCAAATTTATCACTGATAGTGGAAAAAAAATCCGAAATTCATTTCTAACCGATCAGACCATTACATTAACCAAAATTATTAAAACTAAAATACTAAGAAACGATATACAGAGTAAAGTTAAGAGGTATTTACACATTTAGCCTCAGTAAACCATTCATAAAAATGTACACATAATAAATAGATAACTTCTATCTAAAAACTCTCACGTAAATAAACTATAATAGTTGTCGACGATCTCAAAATAAATATGCTAAAGCTTATGAGACTTACAATTAAATGAGTATAATTATTATGATCGAAAATTATGCGTTGTACTTAATATAATAATTAAAATCAGATCATTCCCACTCACGTACAAAAGCAAGTGCAGATCAAATTCACGTTAAAATTATCAAAAAGGTTTGAACACGTTTGTGCCCTCCTTTAAAAATATAAATTGTATATTGTACAAAAATTTTATAAGTAATTAAAAATACGTGGTAGAAGCTATAGTGAGATTACGCGTCTTTGCATTAAATTGTGCCAAGGGACGGAATACTCGCAAGGTTAGAACACCTGACTCAAAAGATACCAACATGAGCGCAATGAATCAAAAAATTTGAGCGTCATCTGTCAACTGTGTCACACGTCAAAAAGCATTTTTTTTTCTTTTTTGTTGCAAGAGACTTACATTTCGTTGCTGTTTACAGCCTAATACTTTTTACACTTTTAATCACAGATTATAAACGATTTTTCTAACAATGGTTATTTATTTACATTTTTACTCCCGGGAGGGATCTATAAAAAGTCTTCCCAACGCAAAGGAGTTCCTTTGCTTCGTGGCACCCTATAAGAGCAATCTCATTGTAACTACGTCTATATGATATAGGAGTAGTCGGCACTACCACTAGCGCTACGACTTGGCACTGCTACCTTGAGAACCAAGTGCTTGCGAAACCAACGAAACCGACAACTGTACTGGACGAAACAATATATTTAAAGACATACCAATTATTCTAATTTATTAATTATACATGTGGCTTCAAGCTGTGATACAACTACACGTGAAATTTTTAGAAAATCGAGTACTTACTAGAACTATCATAAATAAAGGTTACATGGCATTTTTGTTTTTTTTTTATTTCACTCCAGCAAAGTTGTCGATCACTATAATATCATCGCAAGCGACTAAGAGTGTAATCGATATAAAAGAAATCTACAATCATTGAGAAAACGTTATAGAAAACGGCATAAGTTTATAAAATCCCCCTGGCATACCGTACATCGCCTAATTCGCTACGTTTATAATACTCGTATTGCGCACTCGTGTAGGTATGCGTGTTTCATTACAGCACTAATGTCGAACAAACAACTTGTGTTAATATCCCAGTGATCATAATAATATTCATCACGTGCAAAATCTACATTTTTGGTCATAAATATACTGATATACAAATTTTATAATTACAATACATTAGACTAAGGTACATAGTTTTACCAAATCCCATACATTTGGTAAATAAATACATGTCATATTACATTTATACAAGGTCCACTCTCGACCGTTAGGCCATCATCAATAACAGATCACATTCTTTGTCTTTTCAGAAGTGCTTTTACACTATTATGCTGATTAGCAAGTTAGAAAAACACAAACATGGGAATATCGCGAGGTTTAATCGCGAAATGAGAATATTGCCAGCAGATATCACAATTGAACAATTCCGAAGGTGCAGTTGTTTGGTCGTCACTGCAGCATGAGTGATTCCAGGTTCCGATTGAGGATTGTGTCTTTGACGGAGTTAAACACCACTTCGATGTTGTGCGTGTCTATAGCGGTGGTGAAGTGGTGGTATAGTGTGGTCTTGGGTTCCCTGCGAACGTTGGCGAAGGTCTTGAGCAGGAACATTTGCACGTCTCTCAGATCATGAGGATCGCCAACGTATTGAGGGTAGAACCAGCGTATATCGGTCTCTTTGCTGGCGACCTTCCGCGCGAGGAGATCCGACTTGTTCAGGAACAAGATGATGGAGATACCTTTGAAGTTAATGTTGTTCACGATCGTGTCGAAGATATTTAGCGCCTCTTCTAGGCGGTTCGTTTTCCTGGAATTAGAGAAGGATAAAATTAGTACATTTTAATTTTGGGTCGATCTTTCCGCTTAGATTGTTTAATTTATTCGCGAGCATAAATAACCAGTTCTTTAATATAATTTAGCGATTTCCTGTTAATATCATATTACTAATGAACACAGATATAATTTTACACAGATTTAAAATAAAATCAGCACATCTTCCTCAACATTGACAACTACTCAATATTCTATCCATTCGAATTCCTGACATGTGAATGTGACATCTACCTACCCGTACGGGACCCGCGTGGTGGATGGCTCCCTCTCACAGACAGAAGAGTTATATCCCAACTCCCAGCAGAAGAAACCTAATAGTCTAATTACGCACCCTGACATCAACATCTGCCTTGCCTTTTCGTATGTTGGAGTCGGCTTCCAGTCTTAACCGAATGCTGCCTCCACAACTACTGTATATCGGGTATTACGATATCCATTGGTAAGACTGTTTATCAAACTTTTGAGCCACTGTCTACTAGTAACGACTGTCCAAGATCTACAATAAGAGGTTTTCTTTTTGAGAATTAAAAAAAAATGGTTTCCATGAACTCGATAGATGGCGTTGATCCGACTACGTTACTTAGTGCCAAAGCCAAAACGCTTGAAAAAACAGACGTCACATACGCTCGTTGACTGACACTTTCGTTTGCATAAGCTTCCGAATACAACCATTAGCTCCAAGTGAAATTATGTGACGTTCTGTTCTTTGCAGTAACGTAGTCAGACCAACGCCATCTATCCAGCGACTAGGGAAGACTTGAAAAAGAAACTCCTTTATTCATAGCCGGGACCAACGGCTTAATGTGATTATGAGGCACGGAGGAAAATCGGTATGTAATGCGTGGTCACCCATCCACGGACCAACCTAGGCAAGCACGGCTTAACCTGGTTATTATTTAGCCATGAGACCCTCCACCTGACCATTACACCTTTTAGAGTTATTCACATCCGTGACCAGTACAACAGAGCATTTAATAAATATTTAATGGACGTTACGACATAACTAATAATGCACATAATTACATGTTTTCAATGACAAATGCATAATCACGACCTTGATCTCGACAGGCGGATGTTGCTCACATAACATAACATTACGCAAAGTCAATCAAATGATTATCACTCGGGAATTTGTGGAAGTTTCTGCTATCACTAACGGTTATTTTCAATAACCTACTGTTCGGTTTCGGTAGGTTGCTATCTCTGTCTGTTTGACATTTTGTGTACCGAGCGATAGAAACAAAACGTCAAAGAAAAGGTTACTTGGATTTTTTGAAAAAAAAAATGATCGCAATGACGGGGAGAACCTGTGCCTATCGGCTTCGATAAGTCTTTTTACACCGTTGTAAAAATCCCAGTTACACTTTTGGGGGTCCTATGGGTGTGGTCAATGCAAAATGCAAAAACAATGTCAGCTGGCTGCAGGTTTGCGATATTTTTGTCCTGACTCTAGTAAGGAAAATAGGTACGCACATTATTTTAGGTTAGCCATTATATGAGCCTGTATTTATCCAACAGGGCATTACATGCAGTTCTGATGATGATATGCCATCTAGCTGATTTCGGCCATAGAAATTGACACTGACTGCATTCGATGGCTTCCTAGTGTGATTGTAGAGAGCTTTGGTGTGCTGCTCTTTCATGTGCTCCCAAGTGGCTAGCATATCCAACTTTACTAGTCCTTCTTGAAGTTCAGAATAGAAGATGCGCTTCGGCAGTCTGTCTTCGTCCATCCTAGAGACATGCCCACACCATCTTTGCAGACGTCTCATCAAGTAGGCCTCTATGCCAAGGACCTTGGCTTGCCTTAAAACGTTTGTATTTCTAACACGGTCCGACCATCTGATGTTCATTATGTTTCCGAGGCATTTGAGATGGAATTTGTCCAAGGTCTTTATGTCTACGATGCACCTAAATATGTTTTCTTTCTTCTTTTTTTCTTTCTTTCTTTCACCTGCAGTTCTACTAATATTATTATGCAAATCTTTGTGAGGATGGACGGATGGATGGATGTTTGTTACTCCTCCACGCAAAAACTGCTGACCGGATTTGCAAGACGGAAGTTACTGCCTAGCCTTTTCCCAACCATGTCAGTGTCGGCTTACAGTCTTACCGGATGTAGCTGTACACCAGTTTCAGTAACAGTACCAAAGAATACTAAGATAAATGATTGAATTTAACCTATAGTCATTATCTAAACAGGCAAAACGACCTATTTAATTCCGTACACGCATCTCAAGCCAAAACACGTTTCCGTAGAGCAACGCAAAAATCTGACCGGCAACATCAAAGGAACACATCTGGGCGAACCAAAGATATGTTAAGCAAATATTTTAGGGCCGCAATAAAAAGTTTATTAACAAAACTAGCCTTTGCCGCGGTTTCGCTCGTGTCAGAAATGTTGAAATTGAGTTTGTGATCCCTCAGGTACCTTTTGATTTTAGAATAGAATTCTAAATTAAACTTTTTGTTGGATTACTTTTGTGGTTATGAGTCTCTGAGTTGTTTGAGCGGAATGTTGGTGATTCGCAAGGCAAACTCTATTCCGATTTTGGTACAGTGAAATTGGCATGTCCTAGATAGAAACAAAACTTCGAAACATGTGATATCTTCCAACACGCAATGGGCCCGCGTGTTGGATTATAGTCTATACCCTCTCATTGAGAAGGAGACCATGTGTCCACCCAATGGGAACATTATTGGCTGATTATGTAAATTATGTTATGAAACCTGTATGAAAGTTAACCCGTATCCGGTATCCGTTATCATAACACATAGGCCACCAGTGTAGCTCGCGAAAAAGTCATTCAATGGGATTAAATTAACTTGGAAGGTTGTATTGATGATTTTAATGATTACAACTCTGTAAGGCATACTTTTCACGTTTGCAAATCATATTTTAACCAACATACAACATAACACTGACCGGCAAATTGCAAAAAACGTGTTTAGCAAAACTTATGTTTAGCAAAAAACCCAGTTAAGTTGACCTAATATAAGGAGATTGGTTCCTTGTTTGCTATCCATAATATGACACAATCGCCTCTTTATAGGTCTCATCCATGACACGATCAGTTAGTCCCAATATTTGTTTGTCTGATCAGACAAACAGACATATATTTTCTGATTACTAAACATTATAGACTTTCGTACAAATAAACACGCACGCACGTAAGACCGCAAAAGCACGCACATCATTTTACGCCATACATATTAGTATAAAATGTACAATTTTTATACATTTTATTGGCATCAAATGTTTTACGATGTGAGCGTTACGAATGGGGGAGGCGACAAAAATAAAATTAATGTATTTTTAGTACGTGTAACGTTGGTAATTTCAAACCGATGTTTTGTTAAATTAATTAAAGACACGATGTGTATTGAAATACATGGAAAATAACGTAGGAAATAATGGAAAAATTAAGAGATCGTGTCATGCAAAGCGTATTTCTGATTCAAACGTTATAACATAACATCAAGCCTGTAATCTCTAACGGATTAAGGGGCCGGCGGAGGATGCGTATTTCATACAAACGTAATACCAAAATTATTTGTAAATCAAACATATTCTTAAGGTAGTCTGTATTTATTTCGATTGAATTAAAGAATATCTATGTTCCCAAATATGTTTTTTGAGAGAATAGTGATGCAAAGACGAGATATGAGGAATTTAAATTTTCTATTGAAAACTTATTTTTCTTATAACTCTTGTTAAAATCAGTGTCAAATCAAAATATATATTTGGAAACCTAGATATTCTGTAATTCAATCGAAATAAATACACACTATCTTAGGAATATGTTTAATTTACAAATTATTTTGGTATTACGTTTGTATGAAATACGCATGCTTCGCAGGCGTCTTAAGCAGAGGCGTACCTCATAGTACCACATTTCTATATTGGAGTTATGTTTAAGTTCTATGTAATACATAACGGGCGCAAAAATGAAAACAAAAAAAAACGTCGGCGTGACGACTTAGAAGCGTTTGCGAAAGATTGGCCTGAGAGAGCCGCACGTAAAGAGGAGTCGAAGACTATGGGAGAGGCCTTTGCCCAGCAGTGGGACAATATACGCAAACAAAAAAAAAAGGGCGAACCTATTGACATCAACCGGGCACTAATCCAGACTCCGTGGCTGTTTATAAGGGGCGAACCTATTGCCATCAACCGGGCGAACCTATTGCCATCAACCGGGCACTAATCCAGACTCCGTGGCTGTTTATAAGAGGCGAAGCTATTGCCATCAACCGGGCACTAATCCAGACTCCGTGGCTGCTTATAAGAGGCGAAGCTATTGCCATCAACCGGGCACTAATCCAGACTCCGTGGCTGTTTATAAGGGGCGAACCTATTGCCATCAACCGGGCACTAATCCAGACTCCGTGGCTGCTTATAAGAGGCGAAGCTATTGCCATCAACCGGGCACTAATCCAGACTCCGTGGCTGTTTATAAGAGGCGAAGCTATTGCCATCAACCGGGCACTAATCCAGACTCCGTGGCTGCTTATAAGGGGCGAACCTATTGCCATCAACCGGGCACTAATCCAGACTCCGTGGCTGTTTATAAGAGGCGAAGCTATTGCCATCAACCGGGCACTAATCCAGACTCCGTGGCTGCTTATAAGAGGCGAAGCTATTGCCATCAACCGGGCACTAATCCAGACTCCGTGGCTGTTTATAAGAGGCGAAGCTATTGCCATCAACCGGGCACTAATCCAGACTCCGTGGCTGCTTATAAGGGGCGAACCTATTGCCATCAACCGGGCACTAATCCAGACTCCGTGGCTGTTTATAAGAGGCGAAGCTATTGCCATCAACCAGGCACTAATCCAGACTCCGTGGCTGCTTATAAGGGGCGAACCTATTGCCATCAACCGGGCACTAATCCAGACTCCGTGGCTGTTTATAAGAGGCGAAGCTATTGCCATCAACCGGGCACTAATCCAGACTCCGTGGCTGCTTATAAGAGGCGAAGCTATTGCCATCAACCGGGCACTAATCCAGACTCCGTGGCTGCTTATAAGAGGCGAAGCTATTGCCATCAACCGGGCACTAATCCAGACTCCGTGGCTGCTTATAAGAGGCGAAGCTATTGCCATCAACCGGGCACTAATCCAGACTCCGTGGCTGCTTATAAGAGGCGAAGCTATTGCCATCAACCGGGCACTAATCCAGACTCCGTGGCTGCTTATAAGAGGCGAAGCTATTGCCATCAACCGGGCACTAATCCAGACTCCGAGGCTGCTTATAAGAGGCGAAGCTATTGCCATCAACCGGGCACTAATCCAGACTCCGTGGCTGCTTATAAGAGGCGAAGCTATTGCCATCAACCGGGCACTAATCCAGACTCCGTGGCTGTTTATAAGAGGCGAAGCTATTGCCATCAACCGGGCACTAATCCAGACTCCGTGGCTGCTTATAAGGGGCGAACCTATTGCCATCAACCGGGCACTAATCCAGACTCCGTGGCTGTTTATAAGAGGCGAAGCTATTGCCATCAACCGGGCACTAATCCAGACTCCGTGGCTGCTTATAAGAGGCGAAGCTATTGCCATCAACCGGGCACTAATCCAGACTCCGTGGCTGCTTATAAGAGGCGAAGCTATTGCCATCAACCGGGCACTAATCCAGACTCCGTGGCTGCTTATAAGGGGCGAACCTATTGCCATCAACCGGGCACTAATCCAGACTCCGTGGCTGTTTATAAGAGGCGAAGCTATTGCCATCAACCGGGCACTAATCCAGACTCCGTGGCTGTTTATAAGAGGCGAAGCTATTGCCATCAACCGGGCACTAATCCAGACTCCGTGGCTGCTTATAAGAGGCGAAGCTATTGCCATCAACCGGGCACTAATCCAGACTCCGTGGCTGCTTATAAGAGGCGAAGCTATTGCAATCAACTGGGCACCAATCCAGACTCCGTGGCTACTACTGAGAAATTCTTGATGGAGAAACCCAATAACAACTTGCCCGGGAATGGAACCCAGGACCTCATTCTCAGCAGTTATGATTGCAACCACTAGACCAACAGAGCAGGTACGTATAAATTATACCCATAATCATCAAACAGACAGTTCTAATTCACATGATCATAGAAACTTCGCAAAGTTAAATGCAGGATTGGTTTTTCTCCTAAAATGAACCACTGGCTACTTTTCCTACTCCTCATAGTTTCAAATTCCGCCTGCAGTAGGTAGTCATTTTTACCCTGTGTTACACGAGAAAGAGGTTACTTCCAATTATCAAAACATAATCAGGTTATAGCCCACTGCTGGGACAAAGCCCACATTCCGGCTAAAGAGATTGGCTACAACACAGACCCAGTAAAGCCGAATCCTACACACCTAAAACCGGCCAAGTGCTAGTCGGAACGCGCATGAAGAGTTCCGTACCATCATTGTAGGGGAAAAGTCTAATTTATTTGTTGTTATACGCCATACGGCAACAGAAATACATCATCTGTGAAAACTTCAACTGTCTAGCTATCACGGGTCATGAGATACAGCCTGGTGACAGACAGACGAACAGTGGAGTCTTAGTAATAAATAGGGTCCCGTTTTTACACTTTGGTTACGGAACCCTAAAAAGCAACAAATCTTAATCAATAAACGCTAATTATTCCGCTGTGCCCTTTTTGATACACCGAAGTAGGTTGTAGTGGACACGCAACCAGATTCGGGTCACCAACGAATTATAAATGTCTTGTTTTTGGAGACATGAGGTTAAACACCGTAGCTAAGTAACGAACATTTTATACGTCTACTGTACATGACATTCACCGTCATAGGCACACTGTATACACGTGATACTATTGACCTACATGTATTTTTCAGGAAAGGCAGGCATCCTTCCAAAATCTCATCGAGCTTCATTGTCTCGGCGCTTTTCTGGTGGTCGCCACTGTTGATTCTGGCTTTTAGGAGTTACAGTGGTTTGGAAAAAGTGTGGCGGGCTTGTCCGATCCTCTTAAAATACTACTTTCTTCTTCTAAATCAGAAAAGTGATGCGGGAATGTAGGCTAAGACAGCATAATGATATCACTCCGTGATAATTGTCATTACATCAATTTGTTCATTGAATAAAACACCGAGCAATTTTCAAAGGCACTATACCTTTGCTGCTACTGCACTATGGCAATAAAATCTATTGATAATCAATAAAATATTAATATATATAAATATTATAGAGAGTAAAGATTTGATTTTTTGTTTGTTTGTTATGAGATTTAACCCAAGAACTACACACCGATTTAAAAAATTATTTCACCACTAGAAAGCTACATCTTTACCGAGTAACATAGGCTATAAAATTATATTCATATCATGCAAATTGGCTAAGCTATCATAATTTACGGACAAAATCGCGGGCGAAGCGCTAGTCTATTGATAAAATGAAGACCTCTGCCCGGCTAGCATGGGCAGGGGATAAAAATTTTATCCACCGGTTATTTCCACTTTTGTTTGAATTTTGTCCCTTGTCAGTGGAAATAACCGGTGGATAAAATTTTTATCCCCTGCCCATGCTAGCCGGGCTGGGATATAGATAATATCTCAGACATAATCAGAGATGTATAAGTAAAAATTGAGCCTTTACGTCCACCTCAACTAAACAGCAATCAAAAACGATTTGAACAGCATTCATCACGGTATAAAGACCTGCCATCGCCTTCTATCACCACACTTTGAACTGTGCCATATAAGGCACGTTAAACTAACACAAAAGTTAACACTCAATGACGTTTAGCTCTTATCTTTTGTGGGAAAATACGCAAGTAAACATACCTACTTAGTTATGTAAATGAGATTCAAATATGACTTTGTTCTTGGTAACTGTTCATACGTGGCTTGGTCGTGAACCAGTCTTACCAAGGAGTATCGTAATACTGTGGTCTGTGAAGGTCAGGTCGTTCTAAAAAGTGTAAGAAACCAAAACGCACTTGCTCTCCCCATAATTTTTTTGTTCTACACCATACTTGGGAACCTTCTAGTAACGGAGATACAAGTTTTTTTTTTTTTAATTCACGTTTTAATTGAAGATTTTTACACCCCCACAACCCCGTACTTATTCAATTCATCCATCAGCATAATGTTTTTAAAGGTTACATTGAGTTCTACTACAAAACATGATTTTTCACCCCAAAAAAAAAGTCGTTTCCCAGCAATAATTTTTGCGTAAAGTTGATGTACAGAATGCTTGGTTGACGGCTTTGTGATGAGGTTGTTTACACAATACTGGTATTTAGCTGCACCCGGTTAGACTAGAAGCTGAACCCAACATGCAGTAGAAGGCTTCAAAACTGACGGAGTGTAAAAAGTGATTCATCGCAGCCTCAGTTGTCACAGACAAATAAACAGTCATTGGATTTCAGATGTCGTCAGTTCTAATAATATAATAAGGTCATCATCATCAGCAGCCTATAATGTTCCCACTGCTGGGACACAGGACTCTCTAAGGGAATGCTATAGGCTATAATAATCCACCACGCAGGCCCAGTGCGGATTTGTCGATGTCATATGTCTTAAATTTTGTGTTCTTCACCGTTTTGAGAGCAGTGGTGATGAAACAAATTACACGAAGAAATGGGCCTGTTTGGAAACCCACGACTTACTTCGTAAGTCGGGGCCGCCACCATTGGGCCACGGTGGCTGTCTCTTTATTCAATGTAAGATATGTAAAGCTGAATGAATTGTATTCTTAGATAGGTATGTAATTTTTAAGGGAAATAAAGGCTCAATGAAATAATAGTTTCAATGTCGAATCAGGTATGGTGATGCCATAATGAAGTCTCATTAAAACCCTGACTAAGATTTGCCATCATGCAGTGAGCAAGCGTATGGTTATTCCTTTCAGTATGAGAAAAGACTTTTACCTTGTTTGAGGGCAATTTTTGGTTCGCTATGAGTTATGTTTATTGATTATGCAAATCATGTGTCATCCTCAAAGGATACTGCAAAGTTTGTAGATGTGTTTGGGCGTTTGATTAATATTTGTTTATTTACTACTTGTGACATCTGCCAAACTGCCAACTATCGGCAGTCCATACACCGCGTATGCTTACGACGCTCAACGCGCTCGTGGAGACCAAGCCTTTCTTTTTTTTTCGGATGGGAAATGATCAAATGACTCCTCCCACTCTGGGCGGAGCAGGAGAGTGTCAGACTTTTACTAAAACCCATCCATGTTCTTTCCTCGCCCTTTATTTCCGGAGCCACGGTATCTCTTTCGAACAGTCCCGCAGTCCCGGTGGAGACCAACCTTGGATTGGACTTGACTGCTGATGAATGGATGACGGTAATGTTAGAATGTTTGTGGTTAGTGAAGACCAAGGATTATTTAATTTAGTATTAATGGTTTAAACTGTAATAAACAAATAAATAAATACTGCATACATCTGGGTCGAGTAATGTTGTCACAATCAGTGTATGCACATCAATTTTCAACATTATTGCTGTATGTTTCCTAAATATAATTTTCCGGCCATAGGTATCACATTTTACTTAGAAAATGTTTATTTTTTAGCAACTGGCTACTAAGTAATCATTGATTAATTTCATACCTAAACAAAGAATTCTTCCGTCAATGACAACATATATCTTGATAATGCCTACGTGCCCCATGGGTGCTGTCATAAAATGTGATTTTCTCGTCACTACGAACACCCGCTGATTCCATCATGACATTATGAGTCATTAACTTGCAACCAAAGTGACGTAATACTATATTTATTTACTTGTAGATAGACAACGTTTTGCCTGCTATGCAAGATAATTACGAAACGACGTATTACGGGTGTTAGATCATAGATAAGATTAAAACTCCCGTTCAGATTTTGTTTACCACCACACATCCAGGTGTTATGAATCAGAAAATATTTTAAAAGAAAAAAAAACAGGAAAACTTCATTCTTCAGTCTGCATAAATGACGTATGTAATACTTTTTCGTTCGTGCGTATAGAAAATAGCTCTCGATTTTTTGTTGTTGGTACACCCCCTCAGTTTTCGTACACGATCATTATTTTCGAATATATGTTTATGTAATTTGGCGTATTACTGTTTTATGGTATAGCGGCGTGGGCGGAGCTTGTACTGCAATTTAAATATTAAATTCTTTATGACGACACTGCAGTGAGTCTAATTACCTTTCGTGTTTTATCAGTTGATTACTTAATGCATGAATATGCACTTTTGAATATGTAATGTAGGATAGATTGAACGCGGAAGGCGTATCTTTACTGCAGTCATTAGAATTACTCGCGACCCGGTGAATTGATTACCATCACAGATTTTAAAAGATTACCAGTTGTGTAATTTGTGCAACAGTACTTTCATTAACGTTTTTGCATCCTTAAAATGTGGACGGCCCAACCGTCCAAATTTTAGGCAAGAAAACTCTGAGACCTCGAATAAGATTAAAATGCTTTTTGAACCTTATTAGATGTCTCTTAGTTTGGCCACCATTTTTGATATCACGTACCTGTCTTCCGACAAGACCTGGTCGAACTCTGAAGAGGAGACAAGGAAGAGTATGGACGTGACAGAGTCGAAGCACTGCGTCCACTTCTGCCGTTGCGTCCGCTGCCCCCCCACATCCACAAACACAAATGGCACATTGTTGATGTTGATGGTGCATTCCGTGATGCCCTTGGTGGCCTTCCGGCAGTGCAGGATGTCTTGGTGGGAGGGCAGGTAGTCAGGTCTCGCGATGCGTTCGAGCTCGTCGAAGAAGTAGCTCACCGAATCGCTCTGGAATTAGGAGAAGAATTACGTTAATAGGCAGTCACAGCTAAACAAGTAATCTTTTCCTCATGACTTGTTTTCCTGGTATTTTTTAATTTTTTTTTTGTTTTTCGCCGAATGTGTATGACGCTGATCATTTGATTTCGTAGATTAAACACTATTTCTCCAAAAAATACCGTTGATGTGGCTCTAAAGGCTGGGCCCAATTGAAATGGGACTGGGCAGGATAATTCTACTGCATGCCGAATAAACCCTGGAATAGCACAATAATAACTCTGAAACAGTGACGCGTTCCAGAGCACCAGCTCTGTAGCCACGGAGGAGATGGAAGGACGAACTTGGTAAGTTCCGTAAGAGTTGGAGAAGACGCACAGGTTCGTGAGAAGTGGAAAGAGTGGGGGATGGATAGAAGAAAAAGAGGTCATTGAATTTTAACAATCAGGAGCAATTCTTTAATTGACTGCTATAGTGAATGGACGTAACAATGGATAACAACATATCGTCGGCGTCAGTGCAGGACCTTGTATCTCAATTTTTTGGCGAAATACTTTTTTTCATCAATATTTTTAAATAAAGTAGCCTGCCATATAGCGGCAAAACATTGAGATTGCTAGTCACCACGCACGGTCGGTGAAACAGACGAATGTAGGTCTTGTTGGCTAATTTTGAAAACAGTTTTTAGCTTCTCCGGTAAAAAAGGGTGTTGTGCATTTTGAAGGTTCTGCACCGCGACGGTATTACGTCCAATAGAATTTGAAACACCAGAAGATAGCTATTTTATTGATATCCCTTGTCCACCAAAATACGAAACTCACTAGGTGAAACTGTGGCCTGTTTTTAGCAGGGAAAATAAATGAGTAAAACTGTCAATAGCCAGGTGGACTTTGCTGGTCAATCATCTGACACAATTTAGTCGCCTCTTACAATACCCAAAGCAGAAACAGTGACCCATTTTCGACGGGCACAGCACAGGAAGTTAGGCATGTTACAAAATAAATAAACCTGTTTGCCAAATATACGTTTAAAATGTAAGGTAAATAAGTACAAATATAATAACGGTATTTAGTTAACAGGTGGGTCATAGCTGACACGTCACGTCGACAATATCCGCGTTAAATATAAGCGTACACAATGAACAAGTGACACGATTATTGTGGAATTTACCAAAACTATTTTGTAACAAAGTAGCAAATAGGGGCAGGTCTAGAAATGAGGTCGATCTGGCAACATTCGTGGTTTTTCTCTGAGAATGTTGCTTACTTTGTTTTAGCGAATTTTATATGGAAGCTACCTACATGAATTAGTCATTTTCTTAAGGTGAAAGTGTCGGATCAGGGTAGTCCGCGAAATTCAAATTTTCTTACGGTTTTTTGCAATTTTCAGGCCAGTGCTAGATTGTATGTTGATTAAAATATGATTCGCGCCTGTAAGACGTATGTAGTTACAGAATTATAATCATCAAAATTGTCAATGCAACCCTCCCAAGTTCATAAAGGTCGATTAAATTACTTATTCTGTAACTACATACGTCTTACAGCCGCGAATGATCAAACTAATATTAAAAACGCGAATTTTTGTGAGTATGATGGATGTTTGTTACTCTTTCACGCAAAAACTACTGAACGGATTTGGAAGAAATTTGGCACACAGATAGATTATAGCCTGGATTAACACATTGGATACTTTTTATCTCGATAGTAAGATTCACGCGGGTGAAGCCGCTAGAAGCTAGTATTTCATATTTTTATCAACATACAAACTAGCACTGGCCTGCGTATTGCAAAAAAAACCGTAACAAATTTGAATTTCGCTACCCTGGAGCATCTACCTTAACATATTCGTAAGGAAACCAGAATTAAAATTGGACTTGTACAAAATTTTACCACGTCTGGTATATAAAGGTGGTTAGCAAATAGTGGATGACAATAATACCTCTATGTGATAGATGATAGTTAATAAAAGAATTGCTTCAGGACCGAAATATTTGGCTTTTTCGTGCGGGTTTTTTATCTCATTACATAAACAAGCAAGATGCCTGTGCCAGTCAGACACGATTAAATATTCAGGTTTTTATTCTAGTCTCAAATCAACAAAAAAAGACTTCTAGATAGACTCAACAGTTTATATGTAGAGTTATAAAAATAGGTTACGGGTTACTTTTTTTGCAATAACACCGAAAGTAAGCCGTCATTCAACCAAGTAATCGTCAAAATCTAGATTACCTACAGTAAAAAGTTTGAAAAATTCACGCACGCTACGAACGAATTGCGATTTTACGTTTTTATTATAATTGTTTTATCCATTATCGATTGAATTCACCTTCACGGTAATTACAAGTGGGAGAAAGGAGATCGTACGCGCACCTAGGATTATGCAATATGAATTAAGTACAATATTCTATTCAAACTTAGCGTTTCCCGGAACTAAGTATTTATGTCGTAAAAAGAATGCAGTATGACGTAAGGCAGTAGGTACCTACGTAGTTGTCTTGTCGGATAAAAAGTTTAGCCCATAATTGTACAGAATTATGTTTGTGTGTCTGTGATCAGGTGCTGTGTTGGGTGGCCGGCCGCAAAAACGATTGAATCATCTCGTTTTCATTTTCGTACATGTCATATCCGGATTCATTAGTATTAGGTATGCGAAAAACCGCGCTACATAGATTGATGATTTTTCTACACAATTTCACAATAGGCATGACGAGTATCAAAAAAATTGTAAATCTATTTAGGTCCATGTTCACCGAAAAGATAACAGTCTGATTATCTAAAAACAGCTGTCACTGTGACGTATTCCCATACAAAAATGTGGCTTAAACAGCTGTTTTTAGATAACCAGAGCGTATTCTTTTTGGTGAACACGGACCTTAGTCCGTCAGTTATGAGTATTGAAAAATAATGGACACGTATTTTTTGTTTTTGTAAATCAATCAATATTGACAAAGATAAAACGTATCAAAACTCGGGAGTGAGGGCTCGTGATGTCAGAACTCGCTTAAAAATATACCAAGGCTTCTCTCTTCTAAATTCTCAAAACGTCACTTTTTGAGAATTTTAAAAGCGTCGTATCTTCGTCAATTTTGGTTTATGTAACAAAAGAAAACATACGGGTCAAATATTTGTTGTCATCTATCCAATTATTGTTTTATGATGAAATTCCATCACCAAAGATCCCCAAACCACTGCATATCGGGGCCTACTTCAAGCTTCCTAATAACCACATACAAGTACAAGCACATTAATAAAATTTCTGCAAAACTAAGCGCATAGCCACGCCGCATCTGGCCGCATTGCGGCGCAAGAATGCGTACCGTACACACACACATCACTTCAATACATTTTATGTGAACGTTTCGCAAAAAATGGCTGCCAGACCAACCGGAAAATCGATGTTAGCTTTATAGAACTTAGATCAGCTTACTTGCTAAGTAATTAATACATGTTAGAAGCCTCAAAAAATGTGGAAAGCCGGATGTGCTAAGTCTTGATATCTATTGATGAAGAAACATTATGTCTGGGTACGCCCAATTGTCTGGAAACTTTAGACAGTTCAGAATATAATAGTTGCTAGTATTTGAGCAGAAAAGCAATCATTTTTTGTAGAGATAAGACAGCCTCACAGGCCATGGCTGGCAGCCTCAGAGCCGCAGCGAATGCGATTTTTCCACATTTTTCAATTTAATATCGATAATACACAAAAACGAATCCAATTCAAAACACACTTCACTTTGTTGTTATATGCACTACAGTTATTATTTCTCCTTAATTTAAACTTGAATAGTATTCAATGGCCTAAAGGTTATGTGCTCAAATTAACGATGAACTATGGAAGTGACCTAAGAGGTATCTGAATTTATTATAAGTTGAACTAGGAAAAGATTAGGTAGGATTATCCTCTGGATAGTTTAGCAATTTATACAACATCACAATTTATGTTTTGCAGACATTGCAGTCCACTGAGAGATAGACAGATAAATAGAAATCTCGAAGAGACTTCCGGAAGTGTCTGTAATAGACAAACAAATTACAGGTATGAAAAAATAAACGCCGAAATTTTACAGAAGGTGTCAAAATAGGCGATTTTGTCGCTAAAAGCGATCATTTCAAAACAATCCTTGGATGAAGGACACCGAACTGCACGAGACTAATTTTTGGGGAGAAAAACATCGAGAAAGGGTCTGTTGCAAATTATTACATTCAAATGAAAACCAAGAATCTCACCCAGGAAAATCTAAAACTTTTGAATAAGAACAGTGCACCGGATTAATAACCTAGTAATACAAACCCGATCTAGTTCTAAAACTGTTTAATTTCACCTGCGCTTACGCATGTTCAATACATCACTCCCGAAACACCACAAATCTACGGTTACGGTGCAAAATTGTAAATTTTCAATGTTCGATGTAAAATTGCTGGAAACTTGTTATACCTACGATAAGCAGGGTCAGTCTGCCATGAATGGAACTGTGTGTTAATGGTCAATGACATATAACAATGACTGTAATATTCTACTACAGATGTCACCGTAGAATTTTATAAAAAAAATTTTACTCTCCAACCTAAAAATTATGCATTTATTCAGTCTCCTTCGCAGAAGTCTTCCGGTGCCGATCTTGTTTATTAAACAAATATCTTGCTCGAGAATTAATGGACTAGAGGAAAATCTTGTGATTATTAAAAGTTAGGTGAAGATGCACGTAATAACATTCTAGAATGTTTTTTTAATCAGACATGAATCAGACGGCGCCGCGCTTTGATACCCACATGTAACTTCATTTACAAGTGACGACACGTTTCCATGTTTTATTTATTCAGATTGTCCAAAACAAAGGCCAAATATACTAAAAAAAGTCTTCTTTAATTTCCACATTTTTCAATAGTAATTACTTGCAAACAAGTTACAACTTGACAGTAATATTAACCTGTCAGTTGTGATGTTCAATCACATACTTGTAATTTGCTGTGAGCGAGTGTGACTAGGACTACGTATTGCAAAAGTCACGGAATATGAATTTCAAAATCAAGATATTTTAAATTCTCGTACAATATTTCAAGACTTACACACAAGTAATACACAAACTAAGTTCTAGCATCTTTTGTGAGACATGATGATCGGAGCAGAAAAGCCAAAAGTATATCATTAACAAAACGGGAACAGTTTACTTAGTATTCATTAGTTCGAGGCTATTCTGGTGTGAACCAATACCGATAATTAAGCCCTACAAAGGTTTTACTATTTCACACCAAAAAGAACACATAGGAAATACACCTGATACCAACGCAACTTGATCAAGATAAAGGCGATCATGTAAATTAAATCAATTTATCGCTACTGATGATGAAAACAGTTGTGTTGGCAAATAATAGTTTTACTACGCCTTGCATACTGATTCATAGCGCGTTGTGAAAAAAAAAAAAAACAAATAAAAAATAATGACGTCTGCGCTATGCTCCGTGTGTCAGAGTCAGCAACTCACCATCAATTGCCTTTTTTACAATCACAGATGTGCTGTGAATCACATTTTAAGGCCCTGATCAAATTAGCCAGAACAGACAGTAAGTGGTAGTTAAAGAATATAATTTTTACAAAGAACAAAAACTTATAGGAAACGTTTCCAAGATTTAGTTCCTTCATCCAGCTGATTGTGATCCTGAATGGTTAGAAAATGGCCAAGGCATAGCGCAGCACAGCACAGTCGAACAATGGTCGAATAAGTAAAATGCTAGAGCCCTCGACTTGGCCTTAAGTGACTAGGTCAAAAATACTGAATTTCTAGCAATGGACGAGCGTAGTTATAGCACGAACCGGTATCTAACCTAAGTGGCCCAGTAGGAAATCACCGATGAGATAAAGATAGCTTGGTATGTTAAGGACGAAAAATTGTTGCTTTTAAAGACTATCAAACACGACGCTTATTGTAATTTAATTTCACATGGTGGTCAGACTCATCGTAGTATAAAAAAAAATAAACTCCACGTTTACAATACAAATTCTTATGTTGTGAGAAAAAAACGTTACTACATCAGCAGCTCACCAGTTCGCGCAAATCATAAGATTCGTTGTACTTGTACTAACTAATAAACTTTAAAATGGATTAGAACTACTGTCATCTCTGCTTACTTCCTTCGGCCAATTAATCACAAGTATTATACGTGTACGTGGTAGACGCCAGTCAGAGATGATTTAGAAACAGCTGTACGGCCGGCAGTTGCCAAAAGCGGCCATATGCGGTCACTTTAAAATCGCATCGATCACGCAGCTAAATACCCGAGCAGACGCATTAACAAGTCAGTTTCAATCATCGTTAAACGGCAGACGTACTGAAACATCGTGTATTACGACTGGAAAACGACATCTGAAGTTTAAAAATTTAGGAGGACTATCCAAATTGTAGCTATGTCCTGGAAATATCACCGTTTTCCTGCCATCAGTCCCCTCAAATCCCCTGCCCTGCCCTGATCATAATGTATTTGAGGTCGCCGCAGCATATTTTCTTCATTCAGACTTCTCTATTTCTCGTTATTTCAGCGGTCACCTCCTTTCTAGCTATGCTTCACTGAGTTCATCTATCGTTTTGTAATGATGGAAGCCTGAATCTTCTCATGCTTTACTTTCAGATCAGGCATTCTCAAATGTCTTCTGGAGCAATTGTTTATAAGCAAAGTTTCAAATATAGTGAAACGGAAAGCTTGTAACCTATCACCAACTCAGATGCCAGTCATTCAGACTTAGATGATAAGCAAAAACCTTCCTGTGCCCTAGTTTCTAACGGATCACCAGACTATCTCGTAACTATGCCGTGTTTCCGCGAGATAATAGAACATTAATTAGCTAAGCGACTTAATGCTGCTAGTCCTGACCTAATTACTGGACACGTAAATGTAATCCCTAAAGATTAGCTAGACAGACACTGAATAATTAACCTGCAAGTAACAAAAGCCGTTTTAGTACACGTTTGGGACTTTATTGATCGTTAGACAATTCATTATAGATTGTCTACAGGAGCGTACCAGTTTACTCAAAACATATCGAACAACAACAGGTGCTAAGTAACCTAAGTTTAACCATGAAATTCTGTAGATAGTCAAAGTTTTCGCAATACACGAACAGTTTATGGTAGGTGTACTGGTATGTAGGTCGAGAAGCGATGCGTCGGTTACGCCGTGAATGCGAAAATGACGCCAATGACAGGGAAAGCAAACCAGCCCGGCTAGCATGGGCAGGGGATAAAAAATTTATCCACCGGTTATTTCCACTGACAAGGGACAAAATTCAAACAAAAGTGGAAATAACCGGTGGATAAAATTTTTATCCCCTGCCCATGCTAGCCGGGCAGGATGTAATGGACGGGATTACTTAATTATTGTTTAACTATTCTTGCATTAATTATGGATTCACGCTGTATTTGTGAATAAAGAGGTGAGACGAATGAAACTGGCAATGCTAATTGGTTTAGCTATAAGTTATTGTTATTTAGTTACTGCCGGGTTTCAATGTATTGTAGGTGGCGAAATGAAGCTGTGAACTGTACCTATAACTACCAAAGGACCTCAGTTGCTGTTATTATTTGCCGCTTGTTGCGCATGGAAGACTAGAACAGAAAAGACCACTCTCTGCGGGAAAACAAAAATTAAGGTCCACGTTAGCAACTGTGCCACATTCTTACCTACATTACCAGTGTCCCAAGTGCCCGTACAACTGCACTTTGAACACCTCAACAAGGCCACAGACAGCACGACTGGCGTGGCCACTTATTCGACAAAAATATAAATATTACAATCTATCATCTGAAAAAAGTGGGTAATACTGCATCTGTAGAAGCTGATAAATTAATTAAATTCTAAGGTTAATGTTAAGTATGTAATGTATAATGACAGATTGCTACAGAGCTTTGATAAAATATCTCCTAGAAAACATTCTTACATTTTTTTATGCAGAAAAAAGTCGGAACTTTTCGAAGACTTCAGCTCCACAAATACGTCTTTCAAATGAACTTGGAAGCACCACATGGACCCAAGTTTATCCTCAATCACGCGGACCTTGGAGATGCTAAGATATTCATTATATCCGCATTCAAAAAGGGAAAGTTAAACGATAACTACGTCGATCGATTCCAAGAATTTGCGTGATAATGAGCAGTTAGGAATTAGGTCACGTCCCTCGTGAACTAAGGACGAATTCAATTACTATTTTCTATATATCATATTCAGTATTATCTAGTCCCACAGCGTTAGTTTGAACTTTTTCTAGAACAACGTACCTACTAGAATGGTGTACATTTTTATGCTTGAAAAGAAAATATTCGTGAATACGCTATTCTCGAACTAGTGACCCAAATTTGGTGGATTTTCTGCATTTTAAATTGTAAACTATAGACTGGGGAACCGCTGGTTCTAAAATATATTTTTGCGAAATGGAAGCCAATTTTTATCGCGTAGGAAAACGAGTAAGTATATTTTTCAAGTAATTCAAAGAACCTGTTACGGTACTTAATGCGAACGATAACTTAGTTCTGGGTGAGTCTACTAGAGGCAGCATACTTAGGTACAAATAATTAAATTAGAAATAGCAAACTGCTGATGGTTTCAATAAACCTAGTGTTATTTGAACCTGTTACGGTACTTAATGCGAACGATAACTTAGTTCTGGGTGAGTCTACTAGAGGCAGCATACTTAGGTACAAATAATTACATTAGAAATAGCAAACTACTGATAGTTTCAATAAACCTAGTGTTATTTGAACCTGTTACGGTACTTAATGCGAACGATAACTTAGTTCTGGGCGAGTCTACTAGAGGCAGTATACTTAGGTACAAATAATTAAATTAGAAATAGCAAACTACTGATAGTTTCAATAAACCTAATGTTATTTGTAATCGATGACAAATATCGCGATGACAGTAAAGGTTTTCCTCAAACGAAGAAGTCTTAGAGCTTCCTAGTAAAAGCAATTTCAAATATTATCAACGCATTATAGATTAATTCAAACGCATGTGAAGAACACCTAACCATTGCCACAGAAGGCATGACGCAACAGTGTGACTAATCAAATGAGATAAGGAATGCAATTACAATTATTTTATTTATGCCCGAGCCAAGACTTTAAAGGAATAAATTCGTTGCTCAGATGGTCAACTAGACTGGAATGATAAATCGAGCAATATTATATTTATGGCATAATTAGATATTTACTTGTTCGTTGAGTTAATAGCTGTGGGAGTGTGGGCCTACATTTTATAGTATGATCTTTGCCCCTTATAAATAAAAACTCGGCGATGATCGAGTGCCGTTTTTGTTGTTTATAGTCAATATTGCATTATTGATTGTCATGCATAGCACAAGCTTAAGGCTGATGGTCCAGAATATCCCGCGAAATTTAAATTTTCTCACGTTTTTTTGCACGCACTGGCCTGAAAAAAAATAATCATATGTTGATGAAAACATGATTCGCGACTGCAAGATGTATGTAGTTACAGAATTATAAACATCAAAATCATTAAAATACAATACAACCCTCCAAGTTCATAAAAGTCGAGGAATGTCTTTGACCTTGAAAAAGTCATTTTGTAACTACATACGTCTTACAGGCGCGAATCATATTTTTAACAACATACAAGCTAGCACCAGCTTGCAAATTGCAAAAAACCTAACAAAATTTGAATATCGCGGGCTACCCTGCCCGGCTAGCATGGGCAGGGGATAAAAATTTTATCCACCGGTTATTTCCACTTTTGTATGAATTTTGTCCCTTGTCAGTGGAAATAACCGGTGGATAAAATTTTATCCCCTGCCCATGCTAGCCGGGCTGGAAGATTCGCCTTAATCAGTCCATATTACGTTCACAATGATGAGAGAGAGATCTTCTGCCTGTGTTATGTTGGACCCTTGATTGATATCTACTCTAGAAATAGACTCAACTCTAGGTAGACAGTTAAACACAACTTAAGTAGGACATGTATCGCCCACAAAGAAAAGGGTAAACCAACTAACTGGCTAAGTTAAATTACCAATCTAAATAGTTAAGCGAGTGCAGGGCAAGGCAGGTGCGAAAAAGCTGTCTCTGAGTTCAGTGACCCGAAAGCTAGGGACAATATGAAGTGCACTTTGAAAGGCCTACATCTGACTTATGACTACGTTCGAGTGGCCAAGAGTGAAAGTTTTCATTCTGGAAGCCGGATTACAGACTCGTGCAAATATTGGAAACCCGTTATTGCAATTTTTCAAAGGAATATTTTCTGTTAGATCCTTCGCCTTTGCGATATTGACGTTATGATGCGAGATTATCTTTTGACTCGTGAAATGTTTACGCGCCGGAAGTTCAAGCGAAGTTGTTCAACGACCTTTCATACTTCCGGATAAAGGGTCAGGTACTAAGGATGTAATATTTTATATATTTTTATGAGACTGTGCTTTTTTGTTTGTACCTATGACCTATATTTTATTTTTGGAATGTGGTTTTTAGATCGATTCTGTTGTCTGAGTTGATTTTGTTACCTCGTAGGAATCTAGGGAACATTTTTTAACCGACTTCAATAAGGAGGAGGTTCTCAATTCGTCGGAACCTTTTTTTTTATGTATGTTCCCCGATTACTCGAAGATGGCTGGAGCGATATGAATTATTCTTTTTTTGTTTGAAAGGGTATACCTTACCTACTTCCCAGGTGGTCCCATAATCTTCAAGTCGGGATCTGATGATGGGATCCTGGAGAAATTGAGAGAACTCTTCAAATTTTATAGGCACACTGATGTGATTTGGGTAGTTTTTGGAAGAATACTTTCTTAAAGTGATCCCATTTCAATTTGGTGAAGATCTACGACACTGATGCTCTTCAAAAAACTGGTAAATATCAATAAAGTCATTATGTTAAAATACCAAAAAAGAAAAAAAGGGTTGCATGTCATTGTGTCGTGTATCAAAAATATTATCCATTCTATAAAATCTTGCCAACAGCCGACTAAACCCTAATTAGTCGCAATCTTATTTGACCCTAAGCACGCACAACTTTCGTGTTACCAATACTAAAACCTGATTCAAACTTTAAATATACCTAAGGACATAAATCGATTCCGGAGCGAATGCCGAAAGACAAAAAATGGAACAACCCAAACTGGTTTCGCGGCTAAATTACATTAATTGAGTGACAGGTTATCTACATAATTCACGAGAACCGACCCTCGTGCACGGAATGACGACCGAAATTCATTTTATTTATGTCATTACTATTATTCTGAAAAAAAACTGACCGTGTATTTCATTAGCGTAGATGTTCAAACGTGTAAGAAAACCTGGGCTAGACGACAAAAAATAAATCTAATTAGTTCGTCAGTTAGATAAAGATTTAAAAACACATTTGACCCGTATTTTTTCTTTTGGTTAAGTAAACAAAAATTGACGAAGACGACGCTTTTAAAATTCTCAATAAATAATAATAATAAATTCTTTATTGGCATAAAAACAGGTTACATACAAATATGAAACCCTGGCTCCTGAGCTAGGTTAGAGTACCTGTATTTCAGAAGCCAGTGACTTCTTCCATTTAAGTTACAAATGTTTTATGCAGCAAAAGGTGAAAAAACCTATATTACTTAAATTAAGTTCAATACTTATACTTATCATTAAACATTTAATCACATATGCATTAAAAATAGAATTAGAATAAAATCAGCATTAACTTTAGATCAATAATGGATTTCAAAAACAATAGTAATTTTAAAAAATAATGATTGCATTAAAAAAATTTGATCCTTTTAATAAAAATAGAATACATTGAAATTCAGCTAGGATGAAACAAAACAATATTAGAAATAAGGGTATGTGGGCGTGGGTGTGAGTTGGTCGTGTGTATGTGTATGTGTGTGTGTGTGTACGTGTATATGTGTGTGTGTGTGTGTGTGTATGTGTGTGATACCATTTATTTGGGTTCTTAAATATTTATGTTGATTGCAGTAAATTTTCAGTAGCGTTGTAGTCCTGTGTCATTAGCCAGATTTTTACCTTCTGCTTTGTTTCGCGAGTCGTAAGGGGATTTATGTTCAGGATTTTGTTTAATTTATTATAAAGAAAAGCAGCAAGATATACCCGCTGTCGCCTAGCAGACGCCGTGTGACATCGTAAAGGTAAGCAAATATTTTTTATAGTGCGTTTCTTATTACTTTCTGCGTTATAAGGGGTGATACTGTGCTGCTTATAAACTACTTGTAGAATATAATTCTGTCTTACTGTGAGTACTTCACACTTCTCGTATAGGACTTTGGTGGGAAATCTAAAGGGTCTGAAAGTCATGACTTTAAGCAGAGATCTTTGGGCCCGTTCCAAGTGAATCATAAAAGTCTTGCATCCACCCCCCCATACAGTAACACAATATCCCACAACTGACTGCACGAGCGCATAGTACACAGTGCGAAGGAGTTCGAAGTCTGCTACGTGTCTAAGTTTTTTGAATGCCCAGATCAGTTTTCTGATACGCGTTGTGGTGAGGTCTATATGCTGTCGCCAGCCAAGTTTTTCATCTAGAATCACACCAAGGTATTTTACATGTGTAGACTTAGTGATAGAAGAGCATGAGCATGACGTTGAAGAAGCAAAGTTGCAGTCATGTAACCTAATATCGAAATTGGCAGGTTTCATTTTAGAAAAAGAGAATTGGAGAAGTGTTGATTTGGAAAGGTTCAAAGTGAGTTGGTTAGATCTCAGCCAATGGCTTACCCTATGCAGTCCCAGTTCGGCGCTTCGTCGAACTTCGTCCCAGGTCCCTCCATGAAATATTAATGCTGTATCGTCGGCATAGGTGACGATCTTGCCGTTTACAAGTGGCAGCTGACACAGGTCATTTATGTAAATCAGGAAGAGATTTGGACCAAGAATACTGCCTTGTGGGACCCCATACGTGACCCCAGCATCAGAGCTAACATATTCTTTTATTTTAACTCTTTGCGTACGGTCACAGAGAAAATCCTTAAAAATGTTTAAAGCATTTCCGCGAATACCAATCTTATCTAACTTGTCCACAAGAAGAGAAATCATGACGGTGTCGAAAGCTTTGGCCAGATCGAGAAATATGCCGACGCATTTTTGTTTTTGATCTAATTTAAGCGTAACGTGTTCTACCAATTGGTTTACAGCATCTTCAGTGCTTTTTCCCGACCTAAAGCCAAATTGGGCTTCTGACAGTATCTTATTGTGTTGCAGGAAGTTTGTGAGCCTTTTGTTTAGAACCTTTTCTAAAATTTTTGATAGAGTAGTAAGAACTGAAATGGGCCTATAGTTTCCAACATCGTCCTTCTTTCCCCCCTTGTGGACAGGAGTAATAAGGGACTTCTTGAAGACTTTCGGAAAAACACCCTGGGTAAGACAGATATCAATGAGTTTAGTCAGATGAGGGACGATAATGTGTCTAGCTAATTTAAGAAACCTGGCTGAGATAGAGTCCCAACCAGTAGCACAGTCATTCTTGAGATTCATAATCAGAGCTTCAATTTCGACTTCATCTGGCGGAAGTAACACTATTGAATTCGGGTTGGGGGTTATGTCAAATTTATAATTATTTTGAGCTGGTGTTATTTTATCTGCTAGTTGTCTGCCGATATTAGAGAAGTAGGTGTTAATCTCATTTACAGCACTTGAACCACTTTTCTGTGGTACTAAAAGGTGGTCCCCAGCAGTTTTTTGTTTTGAGGTACTGATAATCGATTTGACAGCATTCCATTTATCTTTAGTACAATTAGCATTTTCTAGTAAAGATTTTTCGTAATTCCTTTTTATCTTTTTCAGAAGACCGTTACAAAAGTTCCTGTATCTTTTGTATATCAGTTCAGCAGATGTATTGTGTGGGTCCTTTGTATGAGTTTTGTGCAGCTTATCTCTGTGGCGGATACATCGCAGTAATCCAGGGGTAAGCCAGGGTTTAAGCAATCTTTTCCTACAAGGTCGGGAAATTGTGATCGAGTGTTGTGTCAATGCAGTCGAAAGATGATCCACAAAGAGAGCGGCGGCATCATTAGCGTCAGAATCACTATTGATAAAGGAAAAATCAACAGCTTGCAAGTGTGAAAGGGCAGCGTCATAATTAACTTTCTTGTACACATTATTTCTGCTAATGTCAGGATTTCGGCAGCAAAGGCTTAAGAGGACTGAGGCGTGATCAGTCACGGTTGAATCTATTACAAAGGCCGTAGCAGAATAGGATGTGTTCACCATAATATGATCCAGACAGTTTGCAAGCCTCGTTGGATAGGTGTGTGCCGGAAGTAGCCCTAATTCTGCAGTCAGATTAAGGTAAGCCGCACTGTTTCTGTCAGTGTTGTTCAATTTAATATCGATATTTATATCTCCAGCAATTATTATGTGTTTAGCTATAATAGGACGTATGATCGCATCCAACGAAGTGAGAAAGCTATTTGTGCAGTGTACAGATGGGGATCTATACACAGCTAATATGTTAATATCAGGGTAAACTTGAAGCAATAGAAAACTAGCGTCATTTGACTCAGGTTCTTCAACAGTGCATTTTATGTTTTTCCTGACATAAATAACGATGCCACCATTTTGATTAAGCCTGGTCTTGGATGAAAAGGATTCGTAGTTATCAATAATAGGAATAGGTTTGTGTTCATTAAGCCAACATTCAGTAAGGATTATAATATCGATGTCAAAGGAGAATCTGGCTAGTTGTGCCTGAAAATTATCGAAGTTCTTGTAAATACTGCGAATGTTTTGTGTTATGATTTTCAAGGACTTTGCAGTGCTATGTAACACCGAATTACAAGTTTCAGGGTCACAAAAATAGCTTTTTGCCACAGAGATAGTATCTAAATCGAATAAAATTGTATTAGAATTATTAGCCATTGGTAAAAGAATTTAGAATTATGTCACATGTAATTGGTGATTTATTAAATATATATTTGTAATAATGGAATGTTTGGAATAGTTCAGGACTAGTCTTATCAGTTGGTTTTGCAATTATATTTGTGTGATGCATTAATTGGTATTTATGGTTGTGTGTGTGGATGTGAAATGTGTAATTGTGTTGTAGTGTACACTGCGAAAGTGTGGGTTTGGGTTGGACAGATAAAACATTATAATTACCTAATAGTATCAAGACAAACATACATAGAAGATAACAGGAAACTATGTTAATATTACAATAGAGAAACCCTGAGATAATCGCTAGTCATTTTTCCAGACGAAGGGTGGTGATGTCAGACTCGCTCTTAATCAAAATTTGCTTACCGCCTTCAACTTTTCGCAGAAAAACTTTTCCGAATGATGTCCAACAGAATCTGTAGCCGTTATCCTTAGCATAGTTTCTAGCAAGGTAATAAAGACGTTGTGCTTTAAGGGTCAGGATTTCAGTTATATATATTGGTTTTGATGGACCTTCCTTGTTGATGTGTGTAGTATTAAGTTTATTTTGGCTGTTATTTTTGTTAAACCGTCGTAAGTTCCCTATTATGCTATCCTTTGGTGTTGTGGTCGTGAAGTCAACCATGATAGTGGAAACACCATCCTTTTTATTTAAACGATAGACGTCTTTTATATCTTGACGCTGCAGGTGAGTTTCCAAGACGCTTGCCGTTTTTGTGACAATATTCCGTAGGTCTTCCTTTGTTTCGCCTTGCTTTTTTGGGATGTTCTTAATCTCAATTTTAGACGAATTCATCATTCGTTCGAGGTTTTCCACTCTCTCTTCAAGCTGATAAATGTAAGAGCGGTCGGCTTTTCGTTCCGCTTCCAAATTTTGCAATACGTCACGCCTTGGTATAATTTTTAGTGAGTTCTGACGTCACCAGCCCCCACTCCTGAGTTTTGATGCGTTTTATCTGTGTCAATATTCATTGATTTACAAAAACAAAATATACGTGTCCATTATTTTCCAATACATACTCTAACGGACTAACTAAGTCCGTCAGATTTGCAATTTTTTGATAATATTGTCATGCCTATTCTGGCTAACCATTGACTTAAATCCATGGCACTGGCGATGACGCCGCGTCAACTTTGTCCGTCGTAGGTTTTGGAATTTGCTGCACGGATAGACTCTGAAGGTCTGACCTGGGTTAAGTCATAAAATAATCATTATCGCGGTAGTAAGATCGTGCGATAATAATAATAAATGACCTCTAATTATGACGACGTCGGGGTTAAAAGCTAGTTTTATATGGCTGGCTACGCAACGCAAGTGCAGCGTATACACGTGGCGTGCAGCATATACGTGGCGTGCAGCGTATACGTGGCGTGCACGCAACGTCAACTAACGCCAGATTACTAGATACCAATGCACCCTTTATCTACCTAGGTATACTAATATTATTATGAGGAAAGGTATGATTTTTTGTATGTAACGAATTTTTAAAAACTACTAGACCAATTTGAAAAATTCTTCTTCTTTTTTAGCAATGGATAGCTACATTATCAGCGAGTAACATAGGCTATATTTTATCCCCGTAGTCCCACGGGAACGGGAACTGCGCGGGTGTAACCGTGTGACGTCCGCTAGTCTATTGTAAAAACCATTTTGGTTCTCCTTTTCAATGTTACCAACTTAAAAAATCAAAACAATAAAGATGATTCAGATGTACCTAAATGATATCAAAGGAGGTAACAATAAAAAGTCGTTACACAAAGTGTTCGCTGGAGCAAGAATTTACCTACAGCCACCTAAATGTGTCAGCAAACAGGTTTTAAATAAATTAAGTGATAAAATTCATTCATTTATCCATAGACTATGAGACAGTGGAAAACTGGGGCTACCACTATTTTATTAACACAGTATTTGTGTTTTCAAACTTTATTTTATAAACACAACCTAACATCACACCTGTAATGCCTGAAGAGTTCAGCAGAGGTGTATGTGGACTGAGCTAATTTTGAAAATACATTTTCTAGGTATATCCTAGCTGGAGACTGAAAAAATTGAATGTTTTTGAAAATGTTAGCACAAGGCTTATAATTTGGTTACATTCGTTGAAAAGAACAGAAAACCAAAGAAATAATGTGCCTATGATTAGCTTGAAGTTGTGCCTTTATTATGCAAAGTAAGCAAAACACTTAAATGTAATGTTGTCTGTTGGTGAATCATTGTCAAGATTAAGGAAAGTGTATGGCTAATATGGCTATTGCATCATTGTGGATTAAACAAAGAAACCTGATACTGAATGAGAAAATATTCAAATATTCTATCTATTATTTAGTTAAATGTCCTTTCAATAATAAATAACATTTGTATTAATGCAGGAACATGTTAACAGGGGCTTGATTGGAATATTCTTTTATATATTAAAACTGCTTGATCATCATCACAAAGCTGTCACACATTTCACCTTTTCTGATGAATACATAAATATTACTACATTAAGCAGAGCAGTGGTGGCCCAGTGGTAGCGGCCCCGACTTACGTTCAGTAAGTCGTGGGTTCAAACCCAGGCAGGCGTTTTACTTTGTGTAATTTATTACATCACCGCTGCTCTCAAAGTGGTAAGGAAAACATCGTGAGGAAACCGGCATGTCCACCAGTAGAACCACAAATTCGAAGACATGTGACATCTACCAATCCGCACTGGGCCCACGTGGTGGATTATATAGCCCATTCCCTCTCATAGAGAGGAGGCCTGTCCCAGCAGTGGGAACATTAATAGGCCGATGATGATGATGATGACTACATTAAGAAATCAACACAGTTCTGTGTTTTAATTGGTTACATACTGCAAGTCCATGGAATTTAAGGAATAATTATAGTAGTTTGTAATGTTATCCAAAATCATAAAATCCTCTAAATGTTCAATTCAATAGTTATTAATTAAGAAAAGGCCTTTCCAGTAGAGACTTTTCACAGCAGTATTATCTAATAGCCAGTTAGCACATATAAGGCAGCTGCATTCATGAATCAAACATTAAATAAACTCTTATCAGATAACTAAACTAGTTATTACTGTAGTTCACCTAACACATGACCTCATAAGAGCGCCACTAAGTTTTTAATAATGTTATAATTGTGTAGTATTTCAAACTAAAAACTCGAATCGTAATAATTGGTAGTGAGCGTGGCTATGTATTGGACTATGTGGGGCTATTTATTTGAAACACACCTGGTGTTCATTTCCCGCAGGCTGAGCTCAGGCTGTTGTTCAGAACAGCCATTCGAGAATTTATTTCAAATAAACAATTTAAAGAAACTTTAAAGGCGTTGGTCAGTCAAAAATGAAATACGAAGTTTTTGCAGCCACTCCAACCTCAATAGAAACTACCTAACAGCAACTTTATAATCAAAATAAAGATCACTAATTGTGACAGAGTTGGAAAATCAGAGGCACAATAACTATGGAAGAATTTAATTTCCCTTTTCGAAGCATAGATCTGTAACTACAAACATGAGTTTGGCAGAAGCAAAGAGAGGCCTACACCCAGCAGTGGGTCCACAACGGAGACAGAGGAGTGTTGTGGATGACGATGAAGCATAGATCTCTATACAGAAGTACAGGTGAAAACTTTAAGAATAACATAATATTATATTAAGCTGAGCAGAATTGAGTATTGAGAGAAAATGCCACTAGGATTTTAAGATAAACACAGTCTACTCGCTAGTTAAATAATTTAGCCTACTTCACTATAACTCCAAAGAAAAAACGAGTTGCCTCATAAACCGAATGGAACATTAACATATTATGCATACATGTTACATATGCAGGTGTAAAACAATGAATAAACATTGCAAACATTATGATAGCTAAGTAATTGATATTCGTAATGTGTTACTTGATCGGTGCCAAACTTCACTTAATACTGAAGCAGTGTGCATCATTTCACTTTTATGTGAAGATACAATGTTCTTGTTTAAAAATCTTAAGGATTTCGAATCATCCTTTTTCTGTGCATCCAGGAACAGAATCTTCTTATTCTTCACTGATTTAAATTTTGCAGTTTTAGTCATAGAACTGTTTTATTTATATGTTTAATATCCCTTCTAATTGCAAGTAGCTTGACAAAAACACAGTTAGGTATATGCCTACCTATGTTTTTGTCAAGCTACTTGCAAAAACTGGATTTCTTGCCAGTCTTATGTACTGTATAACCAGTAAAACGGCCAAGAAAATACTCTAAAACCTGTATCAAAAACTAGGAAATCAGATAAGAAATATATTGGCAGCAGCAAACATAACAAAGTTTGCAAGACACAAAAAGATTTATCACAAAAACAAGGAAAACACTTAAGAAAATCAAGAAGGAGCACTGATGTGTAACAATTTCCTGTAGACATACTCTATGAATGTGAGATAGTACTGGCAATTATAAAAATTAAACCATCCTGTTCTCTCAACTAAGGCTGAATGATTCAACTCTGACTTTGCATCAATTTAACTATGGAACATTGTGACAAAGAACTCACAATTTACTAACAAACCTACCTTTATTATTATCAGTATTGATCATATTCCACCTTATCATTCAGGGAAAACAGTTGACTACCAATAAAACAAACAATAACGTGTTTGTTTTGTCAATTTATTGCTGCTCTAAATGATAATAAAACAAATAACTATTAATGTTTGGATATTACAAGGTGATTAAACCAACCACATGAATACCCAACCTGTGAATTAATCAATAGGGATAATACACATTGAGCTAAAACCACAAAGGGAACCCCAGTGGACACACAAAGACTCCACTTGTCCCATTGTTTACTTGGCAAACATTGAACATTGTAACTTACCAATTGAAATTCTCTCCGCCTGTCATAGGCCCTTTTTATGGCTCTGTCTAACCACAGCGAGTGTATGTGCGGCGCGTAATGCACGAACAGTCGACTGTCCAGCGATGATGTGCTGTTGAAGTGCAGCGCCTGCTGACCGATATCCAAGTTCCTCGGATTCTCCCACGGTATTGCCAGCTTATCCCTCGCGTCCACCAACACCTGGATCCCCTTCACTATGTTCTGGTATATCACATGCTGGTACTCTCGCACTAGTTCCGGCTCAAACTTTACTTTGTGTATTATCCTCATCTGTTTCAGGAATGTTGACTTTCCGCTTTCACCCGCGCCGAGCAACAATAGTTTTACCTGTCGTCGCAGTGTCTGTTTCTCCTTCTCTAGTATTCTATCTATTTCCTTGCTTCTGTATCGCTGCTCTATTTCCTCCGGCGACAGTTTTAGGCGCAACCAACACGTAAGAGCCTCCGTACAACAGGTACATGACCACAAATCGTTGGCCATTTTGCATGATTATCAACGCCCATAGAATATAAAGAAACTGAGCAAAGTATATTACACTATAGTTATAAGTTCATTCAACACACATTTTCGCAATAGCACAACGCACACACTATTTAACGACAATACATAATAAATTAAAGCATAAATTCGGAATTCAGAAATACACACGCATTCTACCCATCCCAAACTCATTGAGAAATGAAAAACCACAGATTAGAAATTGGTGGCTGGCAAGGAAAACCACAGATAGCTAAACATCACAGAACATAATAATATATACTCTCTGGCTGTCAATATAGCACTCTTCCACGACACCAAAATAATTTTCCAACGACTACGAATAAGCACTAGAAAAATTGAGATTAAATTATTAACTGGAAAAAACAGTTACCGTATTTTAGCGAAAGAAAAACTAAATTGTATAAAAACTCAAATAATTACGGTTTGCAAAATAAATTCCGTTTGGCCAACGATTGTAAATTAATATTCGTGTCCTTGTGTGTCTAATCATGCAACTCATTACTCAATATTGTAATTTTCAAATGGCACATCACACTGTGATAAATCATGAGTTAACAGAGTAAAACAATAGCGCAGTTGTGTTTAGACCCCACACTTTTCCGCTCAGTTCCCGAGTAAAAAGAAAATCGACTAAAAACTTTGAAAGTTACTACAGAGGATAAGTCAATAAAAACTAAGACTAAACTTTTATCTCTTTCCTCCTGGCGGCAAATAAATTGTTCAAACGTCAACATAATTCAGCTGTCAAGTTTTGATTCCGCGTAGTTATGCACGTGTTCTTTTTTTAACTAATTTTAACCTTAGAGGAATTAATAGCACCAGTGAAACCATAGGAACATGACTGTGCAATAACATTTAGTTTAAGTTCGTAAAGTATACCCTTTACGATGTAAAATTTACGCAAAGCGATGTCCAAGGAAGGTTATAGTCCGGAAAAGAAAGAAGGTGATAATAAAGTGGTATTGGAGAGATTGCAGAATTATCTGAAAGATAAGAGGACCTCCGAAGCTTCCGACCCTAGTCTCGGGTACAACAAACCGAGTACGAGCTACGAACAGCCGCCGCAGAGCTTGCCGACACTCGAGGACAGTAGCAACATATTGCGTGAAGTTTTGAACCACAAGAAGGCCGAACTGCTACGGCAGCCGGAAATAGTAGAATACTTGAAGTCAATATCGTCGGATCTAAAGAAATAGAGATGGCAGTGACACCGAAGAGTGTTGCATCGCTGATGCAAAAGACCATCGAGCGACAGGCGGCTCTGGCGCGGATGAGACTCCGATTCACGAAGAACCAAGTGGAACAAATACTAGTGAATTACGTCAGTAACAAAAGCACTGGACCGTACCATGAGTTGGTGAAAGTATTGAAAGAGTATCCTCTGA